>OU975439.1:8755000-10005000 GCA_918857605.2 Philereme vetulata | reverse complement strand
GCATCGTGTAGGCTTTTCTTAGAATGAGAGGTCAGCTTATACTGGAAACGTATAGCTTGATCTGTAGCCGTGTGTACAAGCTCTGCTTAGTTTGGGGCTAGATAGCGCTGTGTGAAATGTCCAGCAATATTTATTTATTTATAACTAGCTGCCGCCAGCGGCTTCGCTCGCGTTATTTGTCAATAAAAAGTAGCCTATGTGTTAATCCAGCTTATAATCTACATTTATACAAAATTTTATCGCAATCGGTTCAGCCGTTCTGGCGTGAAAGAGTAACAAACATCCATACATCCATACATACAAACTTTCGCGTTTATAATATTAGTAGGAAGTATTCAATGAATATTAGTAGATTAAGCTGTATTGAACTAATTCTGGGACCAAAATCCTGTGCTTCAGCATTGGACGTCCACTAAAGTCAAAGTTAAAATCTTTTATTCATTAAAATCACAAGGATCACTTTGAAACGTCAATTTTGCTGCTGAACATAGGCCTTTCCCTACCGATATCTAGTGAATTTGTTGATAATTTTCACCACCACGCCTAAACATGGTGACGTCACGTCGTTATGAAGTGGTAAGGAACCGTTGAACCCCGTCTGACCTTTTTATTGGCAGAACGAGTCTTAACAACCTGACATTTTACGCGCTGAACTGCAATTTTGCGTTCGCAGACTATTCGTTCGTATATCAGTCCAAAGCAAAGTGGACCTTGTGATGTACGTATATTTGACATCATTGTCAGCCCTTCTCATCCCACTGCTGGGCATATGCCTCTCTTCGTTGTCGCCATCCGCCTCTGTCCTGCGCTGCTCTTACCCACATACGACCTGTGATTTTATATTTGACATAGGTAAATAAAAAATTCGGTCAAATGCGAGTCGGACTCGCGCACGAATGGTTCCGTTCGATCTATAAAAACGGCAAAAAAATCACGTTTGTTGCATAGGAGCCCCCCTTAAATATTTGTTTTATTTTAATATAATTATTTATTTTTAAAGTGAATATATAACTAAACTGGCTTCCGGAGTGGATACTCGACGATGGACCACATCCACGCAGTTAAGCAACTGATGGCGAGAGTACAACCGGCCCATGTGCTGTGCCTTTGTCGACTATGAAAAGGCTTTCGACAGTGTCGAGCATACGTAGCAATACGTGGATATCCTCCAGAAACTATACCAGACCGCCACTTTTCAAGTCCGTATGTATAGACTTTCTGACTCAGTGTCAATCCAGCGAGGCGCACGGCAAGGAGATACCATCTCACCCAAATTGTTTACCAGCGTGCTCGAAGACATAATGAAGACTCTCGACTGGTGTGAGATGGGTATCAACATAGACGGCCGCAAAATATCACATTTACGCTTTGCTGACGACCTTATCCTCATAGCAGAGAACGTTGAAGATCTCCAGGGAATGCTCGCAGACCTTCAGCAAGCTTCAACAAAAGTGGGTCTTAGGATGAACATGTCCAAAACAAAGATTATGACCAATCCTGCTGGTCCAAAACCTAACATAATCGTAGGTAACTGCCCAATAGAGGCAGTGGACAACTACATTTATCTTGGACACTGTTTATTCTTTGACTCACTTTCCCAGAAACAAGAGATTTCGAGACGAGTCCAGCTAGGATGGGCCGCCTTTAGTAAGTTAGAAGACGTCCTTAAGTCTAAAATACCTCAATGCCTCAAGACCAAGGTGTTTAACCAATGTGTCCTGCCCATTATTACTTACGGTTCCCAGACATGGCCGCTCACAAACGAATACATTTAGGTATAAGATTAGAGTAGCTCAACGGGCAATAGAGCGTGCCATGCTCGGTATATCACTCTTGGACCACATACCCAATGTAGAAATCCGACGTCGCACAATGGTTGTGGACGTGGGTATAAGGATCGCAGGGCTGAAGTGGAGATGGGCTGGATACTTGGCTAGGAGGGATGACGGGCGTTGGACGAAGGCGATTACAGAGTGGTGGCCAAGGGATGCTCGTAGACCAAGAGGCAGACCACCCGCCCGATGGTCGAATGATATTGATGAGACTCGAGTAGCTGGGTGTCAATGGATGAGACTCGCAAGGGATCGGAAAGAATGGCGTAATAAAGAGGAGGCCTATACCCAACAGTGGGTGCAAACGGGCTGAGATGTTGATGATGATATAACTAAATATTCTGTGAATATTTCAAGCGTCTACCTATTGCCGTTATCAATATCGAGCAAAAACGAGCAAAATAATCACGTTTGTTGTAAGGGTGTAACGTGACAATTGTATGTCACGTTTTCATCCTTCATTTAACTAAACATAAACACTGATAAACAATTTAACCTTACATATTACACTCATGTACAAACAAAATGCCACGACATCTAGCGGTATGGCGGCGTACTCACTGCCCAAACACTCAATTCGCAGATATTGAATTCCAAGCGTCCTCTCAACGCAGTTCGCCAAGTATACCGCAGATGGCGTTGCAAGCACTTTGTAAAAATGCAATACATATGTTTATTGATTTATAATCTATTTTAATTATAAAAATCATCTATGTTTACTAAATTAAAAAATCCTTTTCTAACTAGAAACAAAATATAAATAAAATATTAAATAACATAAGACAAAATTCAATTAGTGTCTATGACTGAAGTAACTGATTGAATCGTCAAACCTTTTCTTGAGTGATACCAGAGAGTGTCAGATTTTACGATATGGGATCACCAAAAATAGTACATCAGATTTTCTAGAAGCTTTGGAACTAATTCGATTTTTATATTTACTAAAGGCCGGTAGTTTATTATCGGGTATATAAGGACATTCCCGTCTGTGCCCGCTCTCTTTTCCACGCCTGGACTCAACTGTGAAACTTCTAAACTACGTGCTACAAACCTATCTCTTTGGACAGTATTTCCTTTGTCTTTTTATTGTGAATTCGTGTTACTTCCAAGTTGGGAAGTCGATTCACCGCCTTCGCTGCTGATATCTCTGATTACTGCTGGATATCTACACCTTGACGCACGTCAAAACCGAACACCGGAGCCGTCGAGAAGCGTGGTCTTTTCTTGCGTCACCCTGTTGACCGAACCACGCTCTCACAACAAGTCTACCGCCACGAGCTCGATCGCCAAGCGTCCTGCCTGCTGCTTTGGAAACACCAGGGACCACGCCTGCCCACGAGGTCCACCGCCCGGCTCAACCCACTCCATCTCTCCGAGCAGACGCCAGGGGCGATCGACGAAAACACACGAGGTGTATCGATTCCATTATTTTATCCGGGTCAAACCCAAGTAATCCTCCTCTCTTTTTTTCTGACGCTAACGTCAGATGGCGCCCATTTATTTTAACTAAGACGAGTCTGCAGGACCAGGTGCTCAACGTTCTTCAATTGCTGTAAAATAGGCCATAAGCCCTAATAATCTAAGCTCTTCAAGCCAGCGTCTTTCTATACTACCTTTAATGTAAAGTATTTAATCTAAAATCTATAATCTATAAATCTGTAATCAGTAAATAAGTAGTCTAAGTAAATATTCACCGTAAACCAAGTCATTTGTGATTAACCTCTGTTTATCTTGCCACATGTATAGGAAATAGAATCTACGAACCTACTCGCTCTACCGATTTTCTCTTATTTTATAATTATATGTATTGAAATCAAAACTTAGTTTCATTCATTCTCTAATACCTAAATATAACTGTTATAAGGGAGCCCCCCTTAAATATTTATTTTATTCAGTTTTTAGTATTTGTTGTAATAGCGGCAACATAAATACATCATCTGTGAAAATTTTAACTGTCTAACTATCACGGTTCATGAGATACAGCCTGGTGACAGACGTACAGACAGACAGCGGAGTCTTAGTAATAAGGTCCCGTTGGACCCTTTGGGTACGGAACCCTAAAAATTAGCAGCATCTATTACATTTCAAGCCACAGTTCAGTTTAACTTTTGAAACTATCACTATCATAGCCAAGCAAACTAATTTAACTCTATTTCTTCTGCACATCAAGGATCTGTTGAAACCCCGTATCTATGGGTATGCGGATGATAGTACAGTTGTTGAAAGGTGTTTCTCTAGTCCACGTGCAAGTGCTGATGAAATATGCAATCTACGTACAGATATGGTGGAACGTTTGAACCTTGACCTGAAGTTTGTGTCTGACTGGGGTGACGCAAATCTGGTCAAGTTCAACGCCTCCAAAACTCAGGCGTGTGTGTTTTCCGCAAAACGGTCTCCTTTTCATCCCGTTCTCACCTTTTGTGATATCCCACTCGTAATTTCTGAAAGTCTGAGCTTGTTGGGCGTTGAGCTCACGTCCAACCTGAACTTCGGCTCGCACATTGAATCCAGGGCTAAAATTGCTGCTATGAAGCTGGGCATCCTAGCTAAGGTTCGGCGGTACTTCTCACCGGGACAGCTGCTCAGTCTCTACAAAGCACAAGTCCGCTCATGTATGGAGTACTGCTGCCATCTCTGGGATGGCTCAGCCAAGTACCAGCTTGAAGCCCTTGATTCGACTGAGTGACGTGCTGCTAGACTCATTGGTAATGACTCACTAGTGGAAGCCAATTTACAAAGTCTAGAGCACAGACGCCGAGTAGCCAGACTTTCAGTTTTTTACAAGATACATTTTGGTGAATGTGCGCAAGATCTTCATGACCTTATCCCTCCTTCCCCCTTCCACCACCGGACAAGCAGACGAACTGAGAAGTACCACCCATACCTGGTCGGCATACCACCTCGCCGTACCAAACGATTTGCTTCAACTTTTCTTGTTAGCACAAGTGAGGAGTGGATCTCACTTCCGGCGTATGTTTTTCCAAACCAGTATAATCTTGGAATCTTCAAGTCCAGAGTTAATAGGTTCTTTCTAGGCAAGCGTGCTCCATCTTCGATCACACTTTCACTTACCATCAGGTGAGGTAGTGGTCAAGCGATTGGCTATCACCAATAAAAAAACCTCAAAAATATCATCGGAACACGAAAAAACTTACAAATATGGTAAACATCTCGTTTTTAGTGACAAGTAACTTTTTAACAAAAATATAACCAACTTCAGATAACAGTAAACACCAAACTACTCTACCAATTTTGATGAAATTTCCATGGGATCAATCTAAAAGTATATACTTTCAAATAAACAACTCTATTTCTAAATCGGTTGATACTTAACGGAGTTATGAGAAAACAAACATAACATAAAAATTAAACAAATTTAAGACATATGGTTTTCTCATGGATACCATGGTCAAAACTGGACCAAATGGAAATGGGACCACACAATTCGGTTCACCCAGACCGCTGGATCGATTTTAATGATCTTTGATTTGTTGGATTTGTCTCCGCTCCGAATAGCAGAAGAGCTATTGAAATATTAGAAACATTCAACTAACAACTTCCGTGGCGCAGTGGGCGTATAGCCGGCTGAGACGCAGGAGGTAGCGGGTTCGATTCCCACCGCGGAACAAATGTTTGCAAGATCTTCAAATATTTGTTCCGTTTCTGGATGTTTATCTATATATTATAAGTATGTATTTACAAAAAAAAACGTATGTAAGTATTCTATCAGTTATCTGGTTCCCATAGTACAAGCTCTGCTTAGTTTGGGGCTAGATAGCGCTGTGTGAAATGTCTACCAATATATTCTACCAATATTCACGCAAAATTCATCAACATCAAAAAAATGAAATATGCAAAAAACAAAGTAAAAACAATATGGAATATGGAACAATATGGAATATGGAACAATATGGAATATGGAACAATATGGAATATGGAACAATATGGAATATCATTAAGGACGCAACAAATAAAAATACATGTAGAAAAATACAAAATATTAAAATATTAAAAAATTATATGATAATAGACCAGCCATATTCAATAGTAGACGCGTTTAACGAATATTATGCATTAGTAGGTAGATCTAATAATATTCATACACCCCATAGCAAAAGTGATTGTAAAATTACAGAGAACACTGTCATAAACACCATGTATCTCACATCAGTAACTGAGGGAGAAGTGACGACGCTCATGAAAAAGCTAAACAACAAATACGATATACCTACCGTTTTGATAAAATCATGTATAGCTGAACTAGCACCCCCACTATCTGCACTGATCAATCAATCTATAGAGGAGGAATATTTCCCAGACCGCCTAAAAACAGCAAAGATAAAACTGATGTTAAAAAAACCGACGTCAGCAACTACAGGCCTATGGCTTTGCTACACGTAGTATCTAAAATATTTGAACGTGCAATATTTGACCGTATATACAGTTTTCTTGAAAAATACAAGCTTTTGAACCAAAACCAATACGGGTTTCGTAAAAATTATTCGACTACACTGGCAATTTTTAAATATATTTTACAAACCCTAACTTATAAAAGAGATAAACATTATCCTGTTGGTTTGTTACTCGATGTGACCAAGGCTTACGATAAAGTTTCACACAATATACTATAATCCAAGCTAATAGAAATAGGAATTTGAGGAAAACCTCTGAACTGGCTACGTTCCTACCTACAAGACAGAAAACCAACTCTTTTTTATATAAAGTCAATCCGTTTTTGGCCGTATGCTACGCTTAGTATAAGTTTGTATCTTATATAATAAGAGCTGTGGATTTTGTTAACTAAATAAAATAAAATAAACATCTTGTCCAATTAGAATTTCCATCCCAAGATATAAGTTTCATTCAAACTGTGGAGTCTGATATACTAACCTTGATTTATTCCTCAAGGAAGTGTTCTAGGATGCGTTTTGTTAATTATCTATATCAACGACCTACCAAAAGCAATTGACTCCCAATGTATTATTTTTGCGGTTGACGTATCTCTTCTTTTTAAATGTACACCAAATACTAACTCACTGAACGATATCAAAACTCCTTTTCTAAAGTAAAAACCTGGCTAGAAACTCATAATCTGGAAGTAAATACTAATAAAACTAAAATAATGAAATTCATTCCATATCAAAAAACACCACCAAATTTAACCTCACTAAGCACCATTCTTAACATAAAAGAAGTAAAAGGTTACACCCTTTTGGGCATAAATATTGACACCCATCTAAACTGGAAAGGGCACATACAAAAAACTAAATCCAAGCTATCTCAATTTGTTTACGCACTATCGATCCTTAAATCCAACACCGACATGGAAACTGCAATGAGTGCCTACTATGCTTACGCTTACGCATGGCTGCGATACGGGGTAGTGATATGGGGTAACAGCGTTGACGCATGCAAAAAAAATGCCAACGCATCAGTTGCCGCCCGCATTTCATTCATGGAATATTTTAACTTTACCATGTGATGTAGGCAGACAAATAAACTTCGGAATACTTTTTCTTTAATAAGTATAAAATGCAAGATATAATATGCAGGTTTAATTTTAACTTATTTAATACAGTTCCTATTTATTTTAAGAACGTGTTAACTTGTCGAGAGCCAACGAAGATCTGCCGGCTCTGCCTAATTATCTTCGTTGAAACTTTTAAATCTAGCAAAATGAGTGAAAGCCGGTGCTTGTGATTGGTTTGCGTTTTTTTCCAATCCCAATCACACACGCGCGGTGTTGCCAATTTAAAAAAATACAAGGCTTAAACTGTCTTGTTGCCATTACGAGAAAGAACATTTTACAGTAAAATAATCAAAATCACGACACATGTCAGGTCATAAGTATTGTCACACAGTAAAAACTTTTCTTTTAGAATGCTGGCCACAAAAAAGTTTATAGAATTCGAATTTCGAATTGTTCATGAAAATAAAAATGTATACTTTTTTTAGAATTTTACTCATTTCTAAATATGGAGTGGACGCTTAAAGAAGACCGTGTTGCAGTTATTGCTTTGCATCGTTGCGGTTACGCGCCAATTCAAATTTTTGACGTACTGAAAAATTTGAATATAACCAAAAGATTCGTTTATCGCACCATCAAACGATATAATGAAGACTCTAGTGTAGATGACAGGTCAAGAAGTGGCCGCCCTCGGTCTGTTAGGACTCCAGCAGTGATAAAAGCTGTGAAGGCGCGAATTCAAAGAAATCCCAAACGTAAGCAGAAACTGTTGGCCCTTCAGATGGGGTTAAGCAGAACCACGGTGGAAAGGGTGTTAAATGAAGACTTAGGGCTTCGGGCATATCGAAGAAAAACAGGACATCGTTTGAATGCTCGTCTAATGGACCTGAGACTGAAGAGATGCCGCGCTTTGTTGAAGCGGTACGCGGGAAAAAAATATCGGGAAATTCTTTTTTCGGATGAAAAAAATTTTACCGTAGAAGAGAGCTACAATAAACAAAATGATAAGGTGTACGCACACAGTAGTGAAGAAGCGAGCAACCGTATTCCGCGTGTCCAACGAGGTCATTTTCCATCCTCGCTCATGGTATGGTTGGGAGTTTCTTATTGGGGCTTAACAGAGGTACATTTTTGTGAGAAAGGTGTAAAAACGAATGCAGTTGTGTATCAAAATACAGTCCTGACGAACCTTGTGGAACCTGTTTCTCATACTATGTTCAATAACAGGCACTGGGTATTCCAACAAGATTCGGCGCCAGCACATAGGACGAAGAGCACACAAGACTGGCTGGCGGCGCGTGAAATCGACTTCATCCGGCACGAAGACTGGCCCTCCTCCAGTCCAGATTTGAATCCGTTAGATTACAAGATATGGCAACACTTGGAGGAAAAGGCGTGCTCAAAGCCTCATCCCAATTTGGAGTCACTCAAGACATCCTTGATTAAGGCAGCCGCCGATATTGACATGGACCTCGTTCGTGCTGCGATAGACGACTGGCCGCGCAGATTGAAGGCCTGTATTCAAAATCACGGAGGTCATTTTGAATAAACTTTAGTGTCATAAGAATCTATGTTTTGTGAAGTTCATTTTGGTATATAAATGGTTACATAATGAATAAACTTGTTTCAATTATTTTATATTAAACATGTGACAGAATTTATGACCTGACTAGGTATTTATATTTCTGAAACTGCCATGTTTATAAGAAAACATATAGAACTATACGAACACGACAAAAATTCGTGAAGACAGACATATCTAGTGCTTCCAGTGCCCAGATTAGAAATATAAAGGAAAGGCCCATATTATATGTCAATTAACATATACAATAAAATTCCAGTTGTGATCAAAAATGAATGTAAAGATCAAGCATTTAGTATAAAGCTTAGAAGTTACTTATTAACAAATGCTATTATAAGTTAAACGATTTTTTTGAAGATAATTTCATGTAATTAAGGTTATTTTTTTATCTATGATAGTTTTAGTTCGTAATTAATATTTTTATGCTGTTTGTGTACGTAGCCACGCCCTTACAGGGTACATAGGTACTTCTAGATTACTTTTATGAAAACTGTAATGTATGTTGCATTGAAATAAATAAATACTAAATACTAAAAAAAATATGAAGAAAATTCATTTTCTCATACATAGATGCAGCTAATGATGGCCGATTGACAATTCTACCGGCGATGTACATTGGCAGCGCGCGTCATATGCATGTCAAGGCGGTACGAAGTTCGACAGGTTAGCTAGTATTAATAAAAACAATTTTAAATAAGTAAACGAACTCGTATGATGAGGAAATTCCGATACCTACGAGTTTGTTTACTTGGGTAGGTATTTTGAATTCTATAATAATTAATTATTTGTAAGTACTTATGTATTTATTCTTAACTAGTGGCTCGCCCCGAGCTGAGATCTCGCGAGTCTCCCATAAAAACAAAAAAATATGATTTCTACCTAACCTTTAGACTATCAAAATAGTGCCACGAAATGACTTACCAAATTCCTTGACCTACAGTTTCATTCAAATTACAAGTAACGGGAGTTCATGTAATTTGGTACCATTTTTGGGGTATAAATTGCAGTTATTGTAGATTTCAGACTTGTGCCATCACTACCTACCTATATACCAAATTTCACGATGATCGGATAAACGCTTCGAAAGTTATACTCGGATACACAAACATATATACTTAATTAAATAAATACAACGCCGATTTGCCCAAGTTCATTTAGAGATCTCGTTTCGCTCGATCAATAAATGTTATCGGAATCCTAAAAGGACACAAATACGTGACCAAGATTTCGACCACCGTTCTTTTTTTTTGTTTTTCTGAAGGACTAACTGACTGTTGGCCTCTGACTCCTCTTAGGCCGATGCAGCTTAATCGAACTTTTGGTGAGCGAATAGGGCGCTCAGCCCGGTAAGTTTGGATGAGGCAACTAGGCAAGGGCGTCACTTAGGTACAAACCTCGGCTTGGTCGACTGCAGAGGTACTTTATGTAGTCCGCGCGAGTAAAAATTAATTTGCCAATTTTCGTTGCCTATCCATTTCACTCTCTCTGTGCAATGAGTAAGTCATTCATCAGTAAAGTTCATCGCGCACTACCGTGTATTATATTCTATTAAGTATACATATTAAATCTACCCCCACTCAAACGTCATTTCATATATTATTTGAACTGTATACCAATAGTGGTTCGCCTCGAACTGAGATCTCGCGAGTCTCCGATTATAATACTATTAATAATATTTTTAACTTTTAATCGAAGACTCGCGAGATCTCAGTTCAAATATTACAAATTTTGTAATAAATAAACCAAATAATATAATAATAATAACCTACAGTTTCATTCAAATTACAGGTAACGGGAGTTCATGTATTGTGGTTCATTTTTTTTTTGGTACAAATTACAGTTATTCTGTATTTCAGACTTTTACCTATATTTGTGTCACTTAAGCTACACGCACGCTAAATAACAGCAATGTGGAGTCACTGGTGTACCCTGTGAATTTTGTCAAAGTTTAGTTTTTATTATGGCTAACAACTCAAAAACTATAAAGAATTTACGAAAAACAAAAGCGGAGTCTAAATGTACTAATGAATACCTACCTTTCATTTGACGTCCTACTTGACCAGTTAGCCTCATTTTTATTTGTCTTACCCCACTTGAACCCCAATATCTCAACAACCCCCTAATATTTTTAGCTCATTTAGTCACACCAAAATTGTGCCATGACTACCTACCTATATATTAAATTTCACGATGATCGGATAAACGCTTCGAAAGTTATCCTCGGACAAACATACAACGCCGATTTGCCCCAGTTGATTTAGAGATCTCGCTTCGCTCGATCAATAAAATCATAATATGACGGAATGTTTATATTACGAAAACTAGGTTAATTGATGATAGAATCGCCCTGAAAGTTTTTAAATGTCAGCAGCCCATCAGAATTTATTTTCTGACTGCTCAACAAACTGTGACTGGTGTTATTGGGTTTCAGCTACATTCAATAGCGAGGACAAGTCTCTACAAAGTGAAACGACTGTAAGTTAGTGCCTTCCAAAAGGCGAAAACAGGAAGATTGGCGCCGCAAGTCCTACCACAGTAAAACTAAGTATAGTAGGTACTAGGTACCTACAAGATATCTCGGGATATGTACGCTTTCCTGGCTCTCTTAATACAGCGGTAACAGTGGACGACTGCTGCCACTTGTCAATTGCCTTCAAGAAGTCAAACTCTCTCTTGGTAACTTTCAAGATAGAGAATTGGGATAAGTTCATATTGAACGCGCGGTACCGCGTAGAACTAATTACCGCGCGGTACAAGGACAAACTAAATACTGTTTATCGTATACATTACCGCGCGCTACGATAGCGCGCGGTTATATAGACGATCAAGATAGATAATTTTCAAGATAGAGAATTAGGCTAAGTTCATATGAACGCGCGGTACCACGCGGAACTATTTACCACGCGGTACAAGAACAAACTAAATAGTGTTTATCGTATACATTACCGCGCGCTACTCGTCTACATTACCGCGCGCTAACGACGATCAAGATAGATAACTTTCAAGATAGAGAATTAGGCTAAGTTCATATGAACGCGCGGTACCACGCGGAACTATTTACCGCGCGGTACAAGAACAAACTAAATAGTGTTTATCGTATACATTACCGCACGCTACTGGTCTACATTACCACGCACTACCGACGATCAATATAGATAACTTTTAAGATAGAGAATTAGTCTAAGTTCATATGAACGCGCGGTACCACGCGGAACTACTTACCGCGCGGTACAAGAACAAACTAAATAGTGTTTATCGTATACATTACCGCGCGCTACTGGTCTACATTACCGCGCGCTACCGACGATCAAGATAGATAACTTTCAAGATAGAGAATTAGGCTAAGTTCATATGAACGCGCGGTACCACGCGGAACTACTTACCGCGCGGTACAAGAACAAACTAAATAGTGTTTATCGTATACATTACCGCGCGCTACTGGTCTACATTACCGCGCGCTACCGACGATCAAGATAGATAACTTTCAAGATAGAGAATTAGGCTAAGTTCATATGAACGCGCGGTACCACGCGGAACTACTTACCGCGCGGTACAAGAACAAACTAAATAGTGTTTATCGTATACATTACCGCGCGCTACTGGTCTACATTACCGCGCGCTACCGACGATCAAGATAGATAACTTTCAAGATAGAGAATTAGGCTAAGTTCATATGAACGCGCGGTACCACGCGGAACTACTTACCGCGCGGTACAAGAACAAACTAAATAGTGTTTATCGTATACATTACCGCGCGCTACTGGTCTACATTACCGCGCGCTACCGACGATCAAGATAGATAACTTTCAAGATAGAGAATTAGGCTAAGTTCATATGAACGCGCGGTACCACGCGGAACTACTTACCGCGCGGTACAAGAACAAACTAAATAGTGTTTATCGTATACATTACCGCGCGCTACTGGTCTACATTACCGCGCGCTACCGACGATCAAGATAGATAACTTTCAAGATAGAGAATTAGGCTAAGTTCATATGAACGCGCGGTACCACGCGGAACTACTTACCGCGCGGTACAAGAACAAACTAAATAGTGTTTATCGTATACATTACCGCGCGCTACTGGTCTACATTACCGCGCGCTACCGACGATCAAGATAGATAACTTTCAAGATAGAGAATTAGGCTAAGTTCATATGAACGCGCGGTACCACGCGGAACTACTTACCGCGCGGTACAAGAACAAACTAAATAGTGTTTATCGTATACATTACCGCGCGCTACTGGTCTACATTACCGCGCGCTACCGACGATCAAGATAGATAACTTTCAAGATAGAGAATTAGTCTAAGTTCATATGAACGCGTTGTACCGCGCGCGCAGTACAAGATCAAACTAAATAGTGTTTATCGTCTACAATACCGCGCGCTACTCGTCTACATTAACGCGCGCTACGGTAGCGCGCCTTAGAATAAGCTGTTTTGTGATAGTAGTTACTGTACATATCTTGGAACACCTTGTATAGTCTATGGCGAAAGTGGGTCGATGGAGATTACTAGATGGCACCCCTCCTCGACCTTGTTCCCTATAGGACAGGCTCGTTCGCATGATTTGATTTAATGGTGATAGTTGTTTGTGGAACTCATTTTGAGGTGATGTTTTAACCGATTTTAAAAAAGGAGAAAGTTCTCAATTCGAAGTACCTGTTTTTTTGGAATTTAATTTAGTTTGTTACATGAAATGGCTATATTACAACATGTCAATTTGTTTTGTTCCAACGCAGGATGCAATTCTTGTGTAAGTATCTATTCATAACCTACTGATTTTTTATAGATGACTTTTTCAATTTTATCATTGTATTTATTAAATTTTAACAATCATAATACAATGTTTACAAAATTAATGAAGCATGGCTTGCATAACGATCCCTAAACGTAATTAGCGACTAAACATGTTTAAATTAGCCAACTCTCCACTAAATACGATTACGCATGGTTACGCAAGTCGCCCTAAATTAATTACATCGGCTCTAACACAATTGTTTTGCTTATTAGCATAGATACGAGCAAGTCTCTCCTAGACTTTTACAAGTATGCGATCGTTAGCACTCCTGCTATCGCTATCCTCGTAAGTAGATAAGTATATAATACTATCTTCCTTCTGCGGAATCGCACACGTGGATTGTCAATAAAAAGTAGCCTAGGTATATCTAAAACCAAGTCACAATCTATCTGTATACCAATCGCCCATACATCTGTTAGGCGAGTGTGGTCTTATTTGGAGGCTTTCTCCTCAGGGAGGAATCAGTTTTATGTGCTCAAAAAATATATGTCATTAATTGACCTTTTATTTGCAAAGTGAACGTACAAAAAAGTTCTAACTGTTTATTTACTATGAGAAAAAAAAATAAGAAAATGTAGCTGTTTTCGACTCTCAATTTGATTCAACCTCTAAACGACGTAAAATTTTGTAATATTTCTTTCACCTAAATGTGGGCAAAGACTGACTTCAAGTTGAACAAATGATGATGTGCTGCGACAGTATTTCACGTGGTAATTAATTATTTTACATTTTTCTGAATAATTAGCGGGCGTACCCTTAGTTAGAAGGTGGTAGCGCAGGCGACGGGCGGCAGTGTACCGCTGACTAGTCATGGGTATTCTTTATTCCTCAAAGTGAATATATTCACTTATTCCGACTCCGCCATCCGATCTGATTCCTCTATTCCTTTGATTCTTTTACTCGGTACTGTACCATTCCGTCCACAGTCGACCGTTACTCGTTTCTAGTAAGGTAGGAATATCGGGGTATGTCGTCTTGCTCTTGGCGCGCACAATAGTTTAAACCTTGCTTTGGGGTGGTAGGTCACAGAGTTTCTACAGGTAGGTGCTTAGTAGGGACGTACTCGGTATCGAGGATGACGCCACAGTAATAAAATTAACAATAAAATATAGCATAAATAGACTAATTATATCGGTACTAATTATATTATTATTTATGTCACAAGGAATGTCAACTAAAAATAAGAAAAATACAACAAAAATTACCATTACACATCAACATTCAAAACAGAGAGTGAACAGAAAAGAACAAAACAATTTTTCTAAATTGTATTATAGTTAGACTTGCATTGTATAGCACTTCACTGTTATGTATAAGAGTAGTAGAGTTCCTTGTGAATGCGCTCGCTCGGAGAAGTACTACCACCATACCTATTTCTGTCGCCAAGCAGCATTGCTGTATTTCGGTTTAAAGGGTATGATTGCCCGTAAAATTACAGGCACATGAAGCTTTACATTTGTATGCCTCAAGTTGATGGACGCAGGGCAGTGTATCATAGGGCAGATTTCTAGCGAGCGTGACCTACGAGGCAATTCTTTGTTATAGGCTATGGCTACCACTTAACATCAGGTGGGCCATAAGGTTGTTTCATAGCATGTAATAAATAAAATGATAAAAATCCTTATATGGTAATTACATAAATAAATTGCAAAGAGCCGTTAAATAATAATGTCAAAGTTCTACAGTAAATAATTGTCGATGTCAATTAAAATGATTTTAAAAAAGCATTCATTTCCATGCCTGCCTAGTGAGCGACTGAACAAACCCGAGTTTACCCGAGCGCTAACCAACGATCGAACGAAGCCGGCCGATTGTGTGTGGCTAATCGAAGAAATAAATGAGTCGGAATCAAAGCAAACTACTCCGGACCCGAGCTCTAACGATCACGAATCGAAAGAATAATTCATGATTCCTCGGAGTCGGAATCAAAGCAAACTACTCCGGACCCGAGCTCTAACGATCACGAATCGAAAGAATAATTAATGATTCCTCGGAGTCGGAATCAAAGCAACTACTCCGGACCCGAGCTGTAACGATCACGAATCGAAAGAATAATTAATGATTCCGGAGTCGGAATCATTAGCAATTGGCCGGAATCAATAATACTTTCAACTCCGAGTGCTGAATCGATTCATTTCACTCACTCACTCCGGAGTTACTCATCGCTACCGCTGACTGTCGTACGGAAGGGCTGTGCTGGTCTGCCTCGCGCTCACCTTTTTGCTGGTCGGTTAGATGCGTGTGGCGGAAGGTGCGGGGTCGAAACAATAGCTACGCCCATTCGCTCAAGGTCATCGGCTACGGTTAGCGTCTTATTGCGCAAACGTAGCATTCATCTGAGCAAATACTTTCTTACCCAGGAGGAGCTAACAGTTAGCACCCCTAAGAATATCCTACAGTTTCTAACAGCTGTAGGGTTTAGTGGTAAACTGAACAACCCCATGAAATAATCCGAATCCATATAATGGCAGTAAAAATATATCACAAAATACAAGAACAAATTAATGCACAAGAAAACGACAAGATCTTTGATCATAGATTGAAACATGTAGGTACTTACTAATGGAAAAGAGTTACTACACACTTGACGACTTTTATACCGACAAGACATGTTAATAATTTTCTAGAATAATGATTTCATTA
This sequence comes from Philereme vetulata, assembly GCA_918857605.2. Classification (NCBI taxonomy): domain Eukaryota; kingdom Metazoa; phylum Arthropoda; class Insecta; order Lepidoptera; family Geometridae; genus Philereme; species Philereme vetulata. The sequence goes on along the minus strand of OU975439.1, from coordinate 9,988,674 downwards.
CCCATAAAATTTAACACATAAAATCGCTTAACTTCGATTCCACTAGACCTGCCTAGTTGGCTTTAATATTGCTCCACCTTTACTTGCAGGGTACATATGAAGTGCTGGACTCTATAAGATCTGACATGTAACATTTAAATGCACTTGGTATGAACGCAATAAAATACTGAATTAGGGGCGCAAGTATACAAACACAAGTGGCGATCACAATTAGGCCTCGTAGCTGTAGTGATATTATGCCAAAAATATAATTAAAAAAAAATTATCACTAAGCACCTAGCTGTACTATAACTGTCGGGTTTCCTTCCACATAGACAGCTCACTTGTATGGGGCATGCATACAGGGGAGGTATGCACAAAGCTTTGGAGGGCCTGTTTCACATTATAGAGGCTGGTGAGCACAGCGTCCCGCTACGTGGTGCGTGCCTGCTATTTCGCCACCGTCCTACGACGCCGAGCTGTGGGCACGCGCGCCGATGGCAACCAGCGCGCCTTCGCGATGCAGAAGCGGGGAGGCGGGAGGGTGTCCCAGACGATGTATCATGATTACTGATCGGCGTAGGTAGTGCTATTCACGGGAATTAGTGACCGTTAACTTAGCATGGATATGCCTTTTAAATCCCGGGAAATATATTTTATTTTATTTAACAGGGTAAAAAACCTGTTAAATAAACTATTCAGCTTTATGCAAATACATATTGTATTGGTCACTACAGTCATCCCTTTCCCTTACGCTTTTGTAGCTTATCGCGGGTGATGTGAGGACTCTGTTTCACCATACGCACACATTTACATCGGCATTAACATTTTATCGACATTTTAACTTCATTTACATCGACATTCAGAAAAATATTCCCGGGAATCGGGGAATAATTCCCGGGGCATATCCATATTAACTTATCATTCAGGTTCATTGACCCAAAATAGCACTACCTACGCCGATCCCTAATCATGATTCATGAATTCTACCTCTGCCATGTGAGCTTCTATACAAGGTAGCCTTGTTTAACTTCACAAATTTGGACTTGATTCAGCGTTGAGGCGATAACAAATCCCGTGCCCTATGCAGTAACAAATATCATCATCATTATCTTCTAACTCCGCCGCACAAATTGACCAAATCCGAGAGGTATAACTTCATGGGCCCATCGGTTTTTCAATAGATTGCCAGAAACGATTAGGGCAGCAGCATACATTTTTTTTATCTAGCCTACATTTTCCTAGGCATAGGCCATAGGCAAAGGCCTCTCCCAAGTCTTTCCACCTATCGCGATCCTTGGCAGATTCCCACCATTTTTTCTCGAATCCGCTGATGTCGTCGCGCCAACGCTTTCGCGGCCGACCCCGACGTCGCTGCCCATCCTCCGGTACCCAAGGTGTTATGATATTGGCCCATTTCTCCGGAAGCATTCGACTTACGTGCCCGGCCCAATCCCACTTGAGCTTCGCGGCTTTGTCTCCCACATCGGCAATGCCAGTTAAAGAACGAAGCGTGGTATTCCTCACCCGATCGGTTCTACGGAATCCTAGGACGCTGCGTTCCATTGCCCTTTGGCAAATCTTGAGCTTGGACTTTTGCAGCTCGGTCAATGACCATGTTTGCGCACCGTAGGTTAGAACCGGCAGGATACACATGTCGACGAGTTTGCGCTTCAGACTCAGAGGAAGGTCACCCTTCATGTGCACCTTCATGGACCAGTAGCTATACATTTTAATATAATTAAATTATATTGTGATTATATTAAAACTAATATATTTTATCTTGAATGACGTGTAACTATGGAGTAATTAATAAATTATTGTATTGTAAACACTCTATGCCTGACTTTAAAGATTTACCAAGGTAAAAGGTACCTAGTTACCTATAAGTTTTCCTTATTCGTAGTACGTGCTTGCCTCAGCCTCTAGGTATGGTTGGCATGACGCATTGTTGCACGCAGTGTCGGTTTTTCTATAAGAAACGTGGGGCATGAGCCCAGAGACCCCGGCTTGGCAGGCCCCTCAAACTGCCGACGTTTACACCGAAAAATAGAACCTCAATTTTTTTGTTTATTTTACTAAAATATGTCGTAAAAATTTCTAAATATGAATCGGAAACCCGATCAGTTTTCTAAATATTTTCTAAAGAGTAAACATAATTATACTAAATCTAAAAAAAAGATAAATAATACCTACTTACATTATTGCAAAAGTTCCTAGTTTTATAAAAATAAATAATGAAAAAACGTCAAATTATATGACATAAATTTATGAACGTTTATTGAAAATAAAATTTAGCTAATTAATTTCAATCGATAGTAAAGTTTTTTTTATAGCCCAATCCTCTTTGTGCCCGAGAGCCCCATCTATGCCCTAAGACGGCCCCGGGGCCAGATTTGAACTTTGGGCAGGTAAGGTCGGTTACTAAACTATTGTTTGATCATAAGGTTGCCTTTAGCCTACTAAGTAGGTACTTACTTTATTACATCATCATCAAACACTGTCATACCTAAGTACGTAGCTACGTAGTACCTGTTATAAGAAGTTCCTTGTAAAAAAGATGTCAACGCAATATCGGAAAAGTCATACGGCGCGGGAAGGTCAATAATAACATATGTGCTATAGGGGAGCGGAACGCACAAAAGTTAGGCCATTTTATTAGGTAACATTTGACAGTTCATCAAAATTCAACAACGTAACCTTGTAACGGCGGGCATAAAATAATATATTGTTTCGTTTTGTTAGAACTGCACATTTGCTTAACTTTTTTGAATTACGATTACATATTTATTGTAATAATGACCGATACGAGTACGAGTTTGGTACAAGTTGTAGCGAACTGACAGACGTCAACAGACGTCAAATGTTACCTAATAAAATGACCTGATTTTAAGGGATGGGTTCCCAATACCGGATGGGTTCCCAATACGGGATGGCAGGTTATTTCGGCAAGCAGCATTATTTACAAGCAGCGCCATCTCTTTTACGGGCAGTAAAAATCTTTCAATCGTTGTTTCACGTCACACGACGCTCACGCGTCAGTCGCGATCAGAGTGGCCAGTTCGGCCCCTAGGGGGCAGGTTATCGGCCTTTGGGAAGTTATGTCGGCCCTTGGCAGCCATGGACCTTTTAGTGGCCATTACCCGCCATTAATACAACAACAGCATTGCCAGCAGAATCTTTTTGGAAAGCAGTTTTTCAGTTGAAAAATAAAGCAGGAAATCGCCAATTTTTTAATTTACTTAAACTGATAATTGAAAGCCGCACTCGTCTTAATAAGGAAACGGTAGCTTCTCTAGTGACTGCTACTGCAGGCATAGAAAAATGTGGTGGTATAATAAATTTCGAGCCATCCCCAGAAATGTTATGCGCTAAAATGAAATAAAGGTAAGTAAAGACTGCCCGTCTGAAGACTGGCCGTGGGGCGCCGGAATTAGAATGTTGCCTCTCCGCTCTTGCCCGTGGATGCAGTAGGAGTCTGCTAAGGGATACCTCCGAAAGATGGGCAGCAGCGTCTTTTCGTGTTTTCAATACCTATACTGCGCTCGCCAACCCGCCTGCCAAGCGTGGCGAGTATGGCAACAACCCCCTCATGATATTGCAACATAAAACCAGGCCCCGAGTCCCCGGCGGCCCCGCTAATCCTGGCTACGGTAGCAGTCCCCGGGAGACGATCGGCTACCAAACCCTACGACGACCACTGGCCCTGGTAACACACAACATCCGCACTTTGAGGACAGACGAAAAGATTGTTGAGCTGGAAGAAGAAATTGGTAGATTACACTGGGACATTTTGGGGTTATCAGAAGTCCGTAGAGAGGGCGAGGACACGATATCCCTTAAGTCTGGTAACCTACTATACTACCGGGAGGGCGACCAGCAGTCCCAAGGTGTTGGGTTTCTCGTTCACAAGTCACTCATCAACAACATTATCACCATCGACAGTGTGTCGAGCAGGGTCGCGTACCTGACACTCAGAATATCTAAGCGATATTCGCTGAAGGTCGTTCAGGTATATACGCCGACCACTTCACACCCAGATTAAGAAGTAGAGTCTATGTATGAGGACATCAGTAGAGCCACACATACGAACAAAACTCACTTTATTGTTGTTATGGGGGACTTCAATGCAAAGCTAGACATGAGAAGCGATGATGAGTTGAGAGTGGGGCAATTTAGATATGGGCAACGGAACCCCAGGGGACAGAGGCTGGCCGATTTTCTGGAGAAAGAAGGACTCTTTATGATGAATTCTTTTTTCCAGAAGCCGCCTCACAGGAAATGGACCTGGATGAGTCCGAACGGTTCCACGAGAAATGAGATTGATTTCATCTTGACCAACAAGAAACGGATATTCAATGATGTCTCTGTGATTCACAGGGTGAAAACTGGCAGTGATCACCGAATTGTTAGAACCACATTGAATATGAACGTTAAACTTGAAAGGTCCCGTTTGATGAAGTCTACGCTCCGACCCACTCGCGCACATATCCAAAACCTCGAGAGCTTTCAACTCGAACTTGCAAATCGCTTTGACTGTCTAGAAGTAGATGCATCAGTGGACGAGATCAATAACAGGTTCGTAGAAACCGTCCATACGGTGGGGTCCCAGTTCTTTAAGACCCCCCGTACCAATAGACCTCAGAAACTCTCTGATGACACCCTTAACCTCATGGCTGAACGACGTTCTTTGCAACTGCAGTCTCCCGATGATGCTCAGTCACATAGGCAGCTCAATAGAAAGATTTGGAAATCCTTGCGGCACGATATTCGTACCTTTAATACATCTCGTATTAAAGATACCTTTAATACATCTCGTATTAAAGATACCTTTAATACATCTCGTATTAAAGATACGATAGAGCGGAATAAAGGCTCCAAAGTGTTCGCTAGAGATAATTCTATTGGGCAGAGCCGCATGACGAAGCTGAAGAGGGAAGATGGCAGCATAACGTCAAGTAAAGCGGAAGTGTTAAGGGAAGTCGAAAGGTTCTATGGACGGCTCTACGATTCGGTCACTAAACCTGTTTGCAGTGCGGCCAACGACCCAAGAGCCAAACTGACCCGACATTATACCGAAGATATTCCGGACATCAGCCTGTATGAGATCAGGATGGCCTTGAAGCAGCTTAAGAACGACAAGGCGCCGGGTGAGGACGGAATCACTTCAGAGCTTCTGAAAGCGGGTGGATCACCGGTACTTAAAGTCCTTCAGAAGCTTTTTAATTCCGCCTTGCTTGAAGGTACGACGCCAAAAGCATGGAACGGGGGCGTGGTGGTTCTGTTCTTCAAGAAAGGTGACAACACCTTGCTTAAGAATTACAGACCCATCTCGCTTTTGAGCCATGTTTATAAGCTGTTTTCGAGGGTCATCGCGAACCGTCTCGAACGCAGGTTTGATGACTTCCAGCCGCCCGAACAAGCCGGGTTCCGTAAAGGCTACAGTACCATAGACCACATACATACGCTGCGGCAAGTCATACAGAAGACCGAAGAGTATAACTTGCCGCTATGTCTCGCGTTTGTGGACTATGAGAAAGCCTTCGATTCGATCGAAACATGGGCAGTGCTTGAGTCTCTCCAATGATGCCGTATTGACTATCGGTACATCGAAGTGTTGAAGTGTTTGTATAAAAACGCCACTATGTCAGTCCGAGTACACGAACAGAGCTCGAAGGCGATTCCCTTAAAAAGAGGCGTAAGACAGGGAGATGTCATCTCTCCGAAACTGTTTACGACCGCATTGGAAGATGCCTTCAAGCTTCTGGAATGGAAAGGACTGGGCATCAATATTAACGGCGAATACATCACTCACCTTCGGTTTGCCGACGATATTGTGGTCATGGCAAAGTCGATGGAAGAGCTCAGCACGATGCTCGAAGGCCTCAATCGAGTCTCCCAACAGCCTAACCGCAGGTCGGCGTTGGATGCAGGCCGCTTCCAACCGCAGTTCCTGGAGATCAATGAGGGAGGCCTTTGTCCAGCAGTGGACGTCCTAAGGCTGATATGATGATGATGATGAAAGACTGCCCAGTCTTTGGTTTTTTAACATAAAAAAAATGTCCATTAAATTAAAAAAAAAAATTAGGCTGGAAATTTTTAGGGTGGACCACCCTTATCACATAAGGTTATGAAAAATAGTTTACGTCCTATTCTCAGACCTACCGAATATACCTACACAAAAAAAATCATAAGAATCGGTCAAGCCGTTTCAGAGGAGTTTTGCTACAAACACTGTGACATGAGAATTTTATATAAATAGTATGTACCTATATTTTTTTGGAGCCTGTACTGTCCCACCCTTCCTTCATAATCATAATGTAGGTAGATATATTAGATTTATTTATTGTTTCGCCAGTTGGACTAGTTCAAGTGATTTGCGGTGTTTGCATGCTTTATTCCCTAAAATACTGAACATTTGGCGACGATTAGTTATTTATGTGTGTGTATTTAACTTTTTTTTTTAAAGAATAAGGTGTTTTCTGGTGTTTGCAATGACAAGCAATCACAGCAAGTCAAATATGATGGCTTTCGGTGGCAACCTCTCATTTGATCATCGCACGCAAGAATGGAGAATTTTTAGGAATTATCCAGTACTGTACGGCGACATTGGAGACGACCCCGATAATTCCGAAGTGAAAAGACGAGCTCTTTTGCTCACTGGCGTTCGTGGAAGATACCTACCGCGTCACTAAAGATTTGGTTTTTCCTGACAACTTGGACAATGTCGAGTATAATAGTCTATTAGAAAAGTTGAAGGTCCATTTACAACCGAAGAAAAGTACGTTCGCTGAAAGATACAGATTTTACAAGGCTGAACAACGTTCAGAAAAAGATCTAGCCGAATGGGCGGCGCGAGGGCGTAATTTGGCACATTATTGTGGTTTCAAGGCAGAGTTAGATACAGATTTGAGCTACCGGCGGTTATGTATTGCTATTGTATGAAGCGATAACAATAGCTATCGCTTACAGCCATGTAATGAGGTATTTAATTTTTAAACCGCCTCCGGGTTGCTTATAACTCTGGGTTGTTTATCATTGCCAGTAACTTTCGAAGGACGCACTAAGTTAAATTTGCAATGTTATTTTTTGTTAACAAACTAATGAAAAACACTATCCACTTTTGGGTCGCGATTTCATGGGATTGTTTTGTTTACATTTATGTAGTTTGAACTGCAATAATATGTTTGTAAACGACAACGCAGGCGAGGCCCTAATAACTAAATATTCTTAACTATGCTCAGATGCATTAAGCAGATTTAACAAATATAAAATTAGCCTAAAAATTAAATAGGTAAAGTTTTTTAGTAATAGTTTTTTAAGCCCCGGCCCGTTTTTTAAGCTTTAAAGCCTAAAATAGAAGAGGAGCTGGGACGTTTAGTAACACTTTGAATTTTGAGAAAAGTTGATCATTCGGATGTAGTATAAGTAGGAATGGATCTTATCACATGATATGTCGATGTTAGTCTTTGTAATTAAAATGGCTTTCAGAACTGGGACACTTGGTCCCATTGTAAAAGCGGGACATTTTTGCTCTGGTTGGGGACAACGGGACAGACAGCCTGAAAGCGGGACTGTCCCGCCCAAAGCGAGACGAATGGTCACGTTATGTAGGTAGGGACATGATCCCATTGCTATAGAAATTTTGGGGCTTCTGGTCAAAATACCGCGACAAGTAGTTTCGGCAGTCCTCTCGTGATGTTAACCTGACACTGCCTAAAGAATTCTGAAGAGACCGAAACAGGTGGAAATCTGAAGGTGCAAGGTCAGGACTATACGGCGGATGCATTAACACCTCCCAGCCAAACTCTCTTAACTTTTGCTGAGTGAGTAAAGATATGTGAGGTCTAGCGTTATCATGATGAAAAACCACACCCCTTCTATTGATTAATTCCGGCCGCTTTCTCTCAACTTCTTGCTTTAATTTCATCAGTTGTTCGCAGTAGAGTTCAGAATCGATGGTCCTGCCTGGTGATAACAGCTCATAATGAATAATGCCCTTCCATTCCCACCACACACACAGCATCACCTTGTTGCGAGTTAACCCAGGTTTCGCCACAGTCTGTGAAGCTTGACCGGCCTTTGACCACGACCTTTTTCGCACGTTCTTGTCGTACGTGATCCACTTTTCATCACCAATTATCAGCTTCTTCAAAAATGGTTCGGTTTCATTACGTCATAATAAAGAATCACAAATGAGTACACGGTTCATTAGGTTTCTTTCAGTGAGCTCGTGGGGTACCCAACTATCGAGCTTTTTTGTGTACCCAGTTTTTTTCAAATGCGCCAAAACTGTTTTGTGGTCAATTCCCAGTTCTTCAGCTACGTCGTACATACTGATATGCCGATCTTGCTCCACTTCCACTTTTTCAAAAATGGCATAAATTTTATCCGTAATAGGGTGACCAGAGCGACGTGCATCTTTGACATCAAAATTTCTGGATTGAAAACGCTTAAACCAAATTTGTGCTACTCTCACAGACACTGCACTAGGTCCATAAACATCGCAAATTTTTTTTGCGGCTTGCGTTGCATTTTTACCTTTTTTGTAGTGAAAATTTTAAAATGTATCGAATTTCTTCATTAGATTCACTCATCTTTACAGTACGAAAAACCAAATAAAAATCACACATTTTCCTAATTTGAATTTGGAATTATCTTCTTTAAAATTTAAACTTTGAATGATATCAAAACCAGCCAGATACAAATAGTATAGCCAAGAGATTTTATTACAAGTTCATACATACTTATAATGCTTTTTTGCCTTATGAAGACGACCGATTCTTATGAACTTTTTTGCTTGTATGCGGTACGTCAGAGAATAGGACGTAAACTATTTTTCATACCCCTATGTGATAAGGGTACCTGCCTAGTCCACGCCAAAAATATTTTTTTTAATTTTTGTACGAAATTTTTTACATTTATTTTTTATGACTCGGCATGCAAAATATATACAACCCGAAATTTTTACTCTTCTACCTCCAACACCTATTTTTAAAAGCGATATTAGCACTTTAATAATTTTCTACTCTCGGCGGTCGATAACTGATCAGCAAACCTTTGAAGATAGAGATAGTTGATTATAGTGGGTACGTCTAAAGAAAAAATACATAGGAGTATAAACTAAAAAAAAACACGGAATTTATCTCACCGGCGGGCGGTACGAAGTTCGCGGGGTCATCTGGGTCTGCTTATAATTTCTGTTATAACTTACTTATAAGTGATGATAACGTGGCCGATTTTTTGTCAAGATCGGTTTCTTTGTTAAATATAGTAGACGATATAAATCTACTACCGATTACTATTGAGAATATATGAGTAGAAACCGTTCGAGACGGATGGTTGGTTGGCCATCTAAAATACTAGATCCTCAGTAACGGCTGTTTTAGGGTTCCGTAGCCGAATGGCAAAAAAACGGAACCCTTATGGATTCCTCATGTCTGTCTGTCTGTCGTCATTTATGTCACAGCCACTTTTTTCCGAAACTATAAGAACTATATTGTTGAAACTTGCTAAGTAGATGTATTATGTGAACCGCATTAAGATTTTCAGACATAAATAGAAATAAACCAAAAAATTTTTTTCATCAAACTCATACGTGTGGAGTATCTATGGATAGGTCTTCACGGAAGAAGGACTAATGTGTCTCGATCCCGAACGCCAAAAGAAAACAACACATCCGCCTATAGTTCTCCAACTGATTGCGGATCACAATGACAAACAAAAACAACTGAGGTTGTTATAACGGAACCGGAGTCGGAGGTGGTGGTGGTTCAATGAAGTACCTATGTAGTTACAAATAACACTTGATTTTGGCTGCATTTTCCAAATCAAAAACAGATAACTTAAATGAAAAACTATTCTAATCTATATTTTTGTTAAAAAGTTACTTGTAATACAACACTTTACACTTTTACAACAGACTTTTAAGAAATCATCCTTCTACGAGTTTTATTTCAATCTTTAAACAACCAGGGGGTTTCATGTCTCTATACCTACCACATACCTAGATTTACACTGTTCTAATTTAATTGTTTGGTATATGATGTCTAATAGAGTATTAAAAACTTTTCTTTTAGAATGCTGGCCACAAAAAAGTTTATAGAATTCGAATTTCGAATTGTTCATGAAAATAAAAATGTATACTTTTTAGAATTTTACTCATTTTTAAATATGGAGTGGACGCTTAAAGAAGACCGTGTTGCAGTTATTGCGTTGCATCGTTGCGGTTACGCGCCAATTCAAATTTTTGACATACTGAAAAATTTGAATATAACCAAAAGATTCGTTTATCGCACCATCAAACGATACAATGAAGACTCTAGTGTAGATGACAGGTCAAGAAGTGGCCGCCCTCGGTCTGTTAGGACTCCAGTAGTGATAAAAGCTGTGAAGGCGCGAATTCAAAGAAATCCCAAACGTAAGCAGAAACTGTTGGCCCTTCAGATGGGATTAAACAGAACCACGGTGGAAAGGGTGTTAAATGAAGACTTAGGGCTTCGGGCATATCGAAGAAAAACAGGACATCGTTTGAATGCTCGTCTAATGGACCTGAGACTGAAGAGATGCCGCGCTTTGTGGAAGCGGTACGCGGGAACAAAATATCGGGAAATTCTTTTTTCGGATGAAAAATTTTTTACCGTAGAAGAGAGCTACAACAAACAAAATGATAAGGTGTACGCACACAGTAGTGAAGAAGCGAGCAACCGTATTCCGCGTGTCCAACGAGGTCATTTTCCATCCTCGCTCATGGTATGGTTGGGAGTTTCTTATTGGGGCTTAACAGAGGTACATTTTTGTGAGAAAGGTGTAAAAACGAATGCAGTTGTGTATCAAAATACAGTCCTGACGAACCTTGTGGAACCTGTTTCTCATACCATGTTCAATAACATGCACTGGGTATTCCAACAAGATTCGGCGCCAGCACATAGAACGAAGAGCACACAAGACTGGCTGGCGGCGCGTGAAATCGACTTCATCCGGCACGAAGACTGGCCCTCCTCCAGTCCAGATTTGAATCCGTTAGATTACAACATATGGCAACACTTGGAGGAAAAGGCGTGCTCAAAGCCTCATCCCAATTTGGAGTCACTCAAGACATCCTTGGTTAAGGCAGCCGCCGATATTGACATGGACCTCGTTCGTGCTGCGATAGACGACTGGCCGCGCAGATTGAAGGCCTGTATTCAAAATCACGGAGGTCATTTTGAATAAACTTTAGTGTCATAAGAATCTATGTTTTGTTAAGTTCATTTTGGTATATAAATGGTTACATAATGAATAAACTTGTTTCAATTATTTTATATTAAACATGTGAAAGTATTTATGACCTGACTAGGTATATTAGTATAAATAAAATAAATACCTATTATGTCAGAAGCCTCATTTTCTTTAAACTATTGGGTTTATTAAAACTGCTAGCGCCATCTGTGAATAAGCGGCGCTAAGTAGAGAGGCACTAGATAGGACAACCCGCATTAGCATCGCATGCCTGTACAACTTAGTTGTAAATTTTATACCTAGATGGCGCTACTGACCATTTTGGCTTATCTATATTTATTTTAGGTTTCTAATGTTGCGGCATCGATGTACTAAAAAAAGGCAGATACCGGGAACTGAACACGGAATTGACGCGCGCGAAGCGGATACTTAATATACATTATACAATACGGTCAACGTATCTTGGCGAGTCTGAAGTTCGTGCAGAAGGCTGCGCAATAGCTCTTTTTAGGAACCAAATGGTGGTATGAGGGGTTTTAGTTTTATTTGTAATTTATTGATATTTGCGTATAAAAGATATTAAACGAAGTAGATTTACAAATCTAGTGAATTTTTTTTTGTTAATAAACGAGATATCGAAGTAAATAAAAAAACTAATAATATGTAATTTTCTCGGTTGAAAGACATGATTTACTTAAATATCAGTTATCTAATAACGACTACTTGATTGACGACTGTTTGCGAAAATTTAAAAATTCCTTATGAAACAAAAAATAAATATATATTTATGACTTAATTTCAATCGATTTCACAAAAATCTATTAAACAACACCCTTAGGCATGCGTATTGGACATCCCTTTGTGGTAACTTCGTAAAACTTCGTGCTTATTCGGCAATGCACGGTACACTAATACGTCTCAGTCACACGTTAGCATTGGTGTCGTGTTTGCGTCGCTGTCTCTGTCTTGGATATAGTCGGTTACAAAAGTTTTCTTTGTTATTGTTTTTTGTGTAGTGTTAAGTTTGTTTTATTTGTGTTATTTGCAAGTGTCAGTTGCCACATATATTATTCGCTAAATATGCCACCAAAGCATAATAGAATAGCGTTTTAAATCGCCAGGCGAGAAAAATAATTTATGATTTAACTTTCGGTAAAAAAGATCTAGATCAAAACCTATAACTAATATTGATAATTTTGACCAGGGTGTAATAAAAAGATGCATTCACAACTTCCACAAAACCGAAAATAAAATGCCGTCAATAAACAAATTACTAGCAAAACTCAAACGTGATATTAATTTTCAAGGTGCTAAAACGAGCTTAAAGACAATAGTAAACAACTTGGCTTTTAAGTGGCGAAAGACCGAAACTAATAGAATGGTTCTTATAGAGAAGACCGACATTCGCCTGAAAAGGATTTTGTACTTGAAGGCAATAAAAAAATACAGAGATGAAGGGCGACCAATTGTATTCACTGACGAGTCGTATGCCCACTCATCACATACAAAAGGTAAGGCGTGGTCAGATGGTTCCGCTCAAGGACTAAAGCGCCCGATATCAAAAGGTCAGCGAATAGTTATGGTACACGCTAGGTCAGAAGCAGGATTTGTTCCGAACCTACTAATGTTCAAATCTGGAAATAAAACGGGAGACTATCATGATGATATGAATTTCACAAATTATGAGAAATGGTTACGGACTCAACTGATTCCAAATTTGAGCCCTAACACGGTGGTGGTCATTGATAATGCTCCGTACCACAACAAACTTATGAATCCGGCCCCTACATCTAATGAAAAGAAGGCAAAAATGGAATCGTGGTTAGGAGAAAGGGTATACCTTATGAAAAGGACATGCGTAAACCACAACTGTATGACGTTATAAAAAAAAACAAAGACGTACATAAAAGATACGTCATAGACGAATTGTTTAAAAAAAAACAACCACGAAGTCCTTCGTTTACCCCCATACCATTCCGATTTAAACCCCATCGAGATGGCGTGGGCTGCCATAAAAGGGCACGTAGCCGCTAAAAACGTCGACTGGAATGTTACACGGACAATGGAGCTCATAGAGGAAAAAGTAAATTTAATGGGTCAGGAAGAATGGAGTGCTTTATGCAGAAAAGTGCAAGAGGTCGAAGATGAATATAGAAAGAGCGACCATATTATTGACGAAATGACGGAACAATTCATCATTAATACAGTTTCTGATTCGGAAAGTGAGAGCGACGGTTACGATGATGAACCTATGCCAAGTACCTCACATGGTACTGTTATATAAATATAATGCACCCTATATTGCATACTCCAGCCCATTCCTGTCCACTCAGCATTTCATAGCCCTAGCACTTCATTCATCCATCCTATCCGTTCAGTCAGTCTCGATCCAGTATCCAACCCAGCTAGACGGTTGTTTAAAATCCTAAATAATCTTTTTTAAAAACCCTTTCTATAAGAGACCTATAACATTTGGTGGCAGCGTGAAGGGATTTTAATAAAAAAAAAATCCCCGGTACCGTCTCCCAGTCTAATAAATCGACGCGAGTGAGTGCCTCTAGTGCTTTAGTGAATTGTGAATTGTGAGTGCCGATTCTATAAATAGTGCACCACGAGCCCTATTTACCCCAGAGCCGTAAAGCCAGCTCCTGAAAGGCCCACTGCTACGCACTTGCCCGTGCTGTAGCCGGCCTCATCCAAGGATCCATCATCACTCATACCTATTCACGTATACCGTGACCAGTATTAGCCATACCGAAGACGCGTGGCGTCATATATCCGACGCGACGCATAGATCCGGAGCGCGACGCGCTATTCTGTGACGCGCTATCTACATCCTGCTACGTCCCGCCGAGCCCTGCATTTCGTAGAAATGATAGCTCTCGTTATCGCTCTGTCTACACTCAAGTAAGTGAATAAACATATTTGGTCATTGCGAATCTCAAACTTTTGTCTTATTAATTTTAATTCTACAATTTTTATCTTTTGTCTACATTCATAATTATACTACTGTGTGAATCGTTATCGTTTATAAAATGTCTGAAACTAGAGCCCCAAGTCCGAAACCCGAAACCGCCGTCACAGACACTGAAGATGACGGGCTCTTCCCTCCACCTCCTGGACCTACTACTAGGTCATTAGCTAAAAAAAAAATACAGCCTGTAGTTAAAGTGGAATTAGATTTATCAACATTACTTAAATTTATCAAACCCTACGATGGTGGTAGGGAAACGCTAAACTCCTTTTTAGTAAACTGTAATAACGCATATGAATTAGCATCAGATCTTCAAAAAGACATAATTTTCAAATACATACTCTGCCAGTTACAGGGTAAAGCACAAACTGCTTGCTCTGTAAAAGAATTCACCAATTGGCCGCAACTGAAAGAATTTCTCAAAACCCAGTTTAGCGAAAGGAAACACTATGCCCATTTACTAACTGATTTACAGGAATGTAAACAACAACCAAACGAACCAGTGAGCCAGTACGCTTTAAGAATAGACACATGCCTTTCGCAATTATTAACAGAGATATCCATTTCGCATGGCCATAAAAACAAAGAAATGGTAGGACGCACAGCAGCCATGGAGGAATTAGCCCTCCATCATTTCCAAATGGGTTTGACACCCCGTATATCCAACATCGTTAGATGTAAGTCTCCTAAGACACTCAATGAAGCCGTAAACATTGCTATTTCCGAGGAGAAAATCCAACAATCCTTGTTTAAACAAAGCCTGTCTAGCACACGCCAAGAAAAACCTAACACATCAAGGTCAAATTTTCAATCTATGCGACGAAATCCGAACCAACAGCCTTTCTCAAACTCGAATCAATCTAGGCCTAAACCAGATTTCTATCCAAATCGGTCTACCAATAATAATGATTCTTCTGCACCAATCTGCAGATATTGCAAAACACCAGGACATACTTTGGAACAATGTCGCAAACGTGAATATAACAATAACCGCTTTAAGTTCAACCAAAATAAATCAAGCTCACCTCATCGTATCCATTTTACTGCTGAAGCTCATGATGAAGAACGTCCAAATGACTCAGTTGAGGAAGAAGGTTATGATACCGTTGATACTGAAACAAAAAACGATTAATCGTCTCGTCCCGGCGTCGTACGGGGCTTAGTAATCTCAAAATCGATGCCATTAATCAAATCCCTAAAACCAGATCGTCGAAATCTTCACAGACATCGCTACATGATAGTCTGTCAAAATCCACTGTATCCGCGCAGCAACATAAAAATGTTGGTCTGCCAAAATCCACTGTATCCGTGCAGCAACACAAAAATGTTGGTCTGCCAAAATCCACTGTATTCGTGCAGCAACACAAAGATGTTGGTCTGCCAAAATCCACTGTATCCGTGCAGCAACACAGAGATGTTGGTCTGCCAAAATCCACTGTTTCCGTGCAGCAACACAAAGATGTTGGTCTGCCAAAATTCACTGTATCCGCGCAGCAACACAAAGGTGTTGGTCTGCCAAAATCCACTGTATCCGCGCAGCAACACAAAAATGTTGGTCTGCCAAAACCCACTGTATCCGTGCAGAGTGCAAATCTGCCTCAGACTTCCAAATCTAACATATTCGAAATTACGAATAATCCTGCTATAGTACTATTACCTCATGTTCTCGTCGAATCTCCCGTATCAGATATCCCTTTAGTCCTGCTCGTAGACTCAGGATCTTCTGTAAGCCTATTAAAACATTCCTGTATAGAAAGACATCCAAAGCTTGTAAGAGAAACAATCCAGTTAAAAGGTATAGATTCATCAGAAGAAGCTATTAAAACCCGAGGTCACTTCCAATTAAAACTTAAAATATCAAAATCCAACATAATATCACATAAATTTCATGTCATTGATAAAATACACTTACCTTACGATGGTATTATAGGATCCGATATGCTAAACGCATATAGCTGTAATATAGATTACACAAACAATTCTCTTCATATTGGTAAATCACCCTTGAAGTTACATTTTCATGATCCAGCATATTTAATTCCTGCAAGAACCGAAACCATTATTGAATGTTCTGTCCGAAATCCTGAAATAAAAGAAGGGTTAATACTCGATCACAAATTATCCAAAGATCTTTTGATAGCAAATTGTATAGTACGCGTCAAAGAAAATAATAGAATAAATATATCTGTAGTAAATACTTCAGAAGAACCATTGACATTAAAATCAAATCTTAATTTAAAACTTGTCCCAATTGATCCATCAAATTTCCAAGAAGATCTTCCTAATGCTATTAACCATATACGTACTACAACTACAACGAATAATGTTACACGAACAAAAGAAGTCTTAAAACAATTGCGTGTCTCACACCTTAACAGCGAGGAAAAAGATGCTCTTCTGCAGCTATGCACTGAATTTTCAGATATTTTCCATCTTCCCGGAGAAAATCTTACCCATACAAATGCCCTGAAACATGAGATAAAAACAACAACAGATATACCAATCCACACTAAAACTTACCGATTTCCAGAAATCCATAAAACAGAGGTCCGTAACCAAATCGACAAGATGCTAGAACAAAATATTGTCGAGCCTTCTGATTCACCTTGGTCTTCACCTATATGGGTTGTTCCAAAAAAACTAGATGCTTCTAACACCCAAAAATGGCGAGTCGTTATTGACTATAGAAAACTCAATGATGTCACAATCGGTGACACTTATCCCATACCACAGATCACAGAAATATTAGATCAACTTGGCCATAGTAAATACTTCTCGACCTTGGATTTAGCATCCGGTTTCCATCAAATTCTTTTAAATGAAGCCGACAAAGCCAAAACAGCCTTCAACGTCCCGGAAGGACATTTCCAATTCCTAAGAATGCCATTTGGGCTCAAAAATGCCCCTTCCACGTTTCAAAGATTAATGAATTCTGCTCTATCTGGGCTCCAAGGCATCCGATGCTTTGTTTATTTAGATGACGTTGTTTGTTATGCTTTCGATCTCCCCAGCCATATTATAAACCTCAGGTCGATTTTCCAAAGAATCCGAGATTTCAACCTAAAATTACAGCCCGATAAATGTGAGTTCCTACGACGTGAAGTCTGTTATCTTGGTCATGTAATCACTGAACAGGGCGTTAAGCCAAATCCAGACAAAATAAAAGCCGTCACTGAATTTCCAATCCCGAAATCCCCTAAAGATATTAAATCATTCCTTGGTTTAGTTTCCTACTATCGCCGATTTATCCCTGATTTCTCCAAAACTGCAAAAGCCCTTACGAGCCTTTTAAAAAAGGACATAACATTTAAATGGGAAAATCAACAGCAACTCGCTTTCGAAACTTTGAAACATAAATTAACATCCGCTCCATTACTCATCTATCCCGATTTCTCTCAAGCTTTCATCCTTACCTGCGATGCCTCTAACTATGCCGTTGGTGCCGTGCTCTCGCAAGGAGCTGTCGGTAAAGACCAACCCGTGGCCTTCGCGTCACGTACCCTAAATAAGAGCGAATCCAACTATAGCACAACCGAAAAAGAGTTGTTAGCCATTCTATATGGTTGTAAAACCTTCCGTCCATATCTTTATGGACACAAATTCCAAATTGTAACTGATCACAGACCCTTAAAATGGCTGTTCAATCACAAAGATCCTAGTAGCAAACTTCAACGCTGGCGGCTAAAGCTAGAAGAGTATGAATATGAAATCGTATACCGAAAGGGGAAATTGAACTCCGCCGCTGACGCTCTTTCCAGATATCCAGTAAATCCTGTATACCCTGAAAATAAAGACAACTTGAATCCAAATCCTAATGACACTAATCCTAATAATGAACTCCCACAGGAAACACCTTTACCTGAAATTCCTCAGGAAACCCTCGATGAATGGATACGAATAGATTTTAGTCCAATTGATGATAAAGATTTTGGCTTCAGCCCTTTGAATCTTCCTGTTCCCGTAGATCCTCTCTCAACACCAATTGAACCACGTGTAGAGCTAGAACTCCAACCTTCAACAAGTTGGCAAAATCCTGAAACCTTACCTGCATCTACTTACCCAAATCCAGAAACTCCTACTCTAGTACCTGAAACCTTACCTGCATCTACTTACCCAAATCCAGAAACTCCTACTCTAGTACCTGAAACCTTACCTGCATCCACTTACCCAAATCCAGAAACTCCTGCTCCAATACCTGAAAACTTACCTGTATCCCCTTACTTAAATCCAGAAATTCCATCGTCAGTGCCTGAAAATCTACAGATGCCAGACGAAACTTATACCAAATTCCTAAAATCAACTACCAAATTATATAATACTACTATAACAGAACATAACGAAAACTTACTGAAAGGAACACAAAAAATAATAATAATACCTACCTCGTTAGACATGGATGAATCCATGCCCTATGTTCAAGAAGTACTTGGTAATTGTCCAAGCCCCGAACGCGATGAATTCCTAAAATTAGAAAGAACCCTACATACATGTTTACCTCTTACAATTCAGAATAAAACTTACCTCTTTTTGTTTACAAAAGTGCACCATTTTGACGATCACTCATACCCTGACATATTTAAATCCCTAAAATATGCACGCGATGAAATAATTATGTCATATCCTACAGTAAATGAAATCAGCACATCAGATTTTAGAAATCCTTTTGATAAACATTCGTTTGCGAAAATTTATAACATGTTAGCCTATTTGTTTGAAGGTAACAATATAGGAATCCACATTTACCATAATAATATCATATATCCTTCACTGAGTGAAATCCCCAAAATCCTTAAAGAAAATCATGATATCCCAATCGCCGGACATCTAGGGTCCACGAGAATGTTAAGCCGCATAAAGGAAAGATTCTTCTGGAAGAATATGGGTAGTGACGTAGAGAACTATGTTAAAAAATGTCCGTCCTGCCAAACTAATAAAGCCTTGCGAAAAATAAACAGAGCGCCGATGGTGATAACATCCACCTCAACATCACCATTCGAAAGATTAGCCCTTGATATCGTAGGACCTCTGCCCGAATCCGGCACAGCCAAATTAAAATATATCCTGACTATGCAAGACGACCTGACTAAATTTTCATTAGCATATCCCATTCGCAGTAATACAGCGGCAGAAACCAGTGACTGTCTGCTTCATTTTATATCCTTATTTGGAATCCCCAAACACATTTTAACCGATCAAGGTACAAATTTCACAGCGGAAGTCTTTAAAAGAACATGCGATTTCTTAAAGATCAAACAGTTATGGGCGTCACCCTACCATCCGCAGACACAAGGAGCCTTAGAAAGGTCACATTCCACCCTTAAAGAATACCTTAAGTCATATGTTAACGAGAACCAGGATAACTGGCCGCAATATGTATATACCTCCATGTTAGCCTACAATACCGCAATCCATTCAACTACACATTACTCACCATATGAATTATTATTCGGACACAAACCCAATATCCCAGACTCTATCTATGACGATTCTTCGAATACTACATATCCTGAATATGTAAAACTCCTACAACATCGCATGAAACACGCACGCGATAAAGCTTTAGATTACATTCATAAATCTAAAACAAACTCCAAAACTTATTATGACTCGCGTACTCGCCCAGTCGAATATAAGGTAGGCGATTATGTCCTATTAAAAAACCACCTTAGGTTGCGCAAAGCTCTATCGGCCATCTGGAAAGGTCCGTACAAGGTTGTCAAAATACATGGCAATCATACCTTATCACTACTTATTAATAGACGCCATGTAAAACATCACTATGATGAAGTGAAACATGTGGAAATCCATAGTGAACCTTTAGTTTAGTATTTTACGTAATCGTAACCTATATGTCATAGGTACCTACAGTATATTATATTATATAAATAAATATAATTTTAAATTTTATCCAATGTTGTCCAGAACATTACTCAACATTATTACTTTATTATTATTATTTTTAATGATCAATATAGGTAAATGTAGATATTTAGGTTTAAACTCAAAACTTAATGAGTGTATATTTTAATAAGAATAGTTTATATTTAGAGTAGTTCAGCTTAGAAGTAATTGCGTTATTTCTTTTATTACAGCGTACTGGCCCAAGGTCAACAAGAATATGTTCAACCTATCAACTCAAGTTCCGGTATTTATTTTGACCCAATTGGTGAACTCAAAATGAATATTGGCCATTTAGATATAGTTACCCCATATGATATTTCCTACATTGGACCTCATATTGAAAACATTAACTCTATATTAGGTACAATCCGTTTCATATGCAGCCAAATCCAAGTTGAAACCCCAAGCTATTTGGAATGCCAAAACGTATTAGAACCACTTACAGTTAGGTATAATGATATTGTCTCTGAATATTCCTCCATCATTCATCTAGTAAATAACAACAGATTCAAACGAGGCGCATGGATAGGAGGTATCGGCACCTTATCCAAAACTATCTTTGGGACTCTAGACGAGGACGATGCTATTAAATATGACAATGCCATACAAACTATTCAAAATAATGAAAAAAGCCTGGGTTCATTAATAAAAGAAAATATTTTGGTAACAACTTCCGTTTTGTCTAAATTTAATAATACTTTACATACTATCAAAATTAATGAAGCCATGCTTAATGAAGCTATCGACAACCTCACGGTGAAATTCCGAAATTATTCAATGATTTCTAATGATTTAAATATAAAAGCTAATATTAATTCAATCTTAAATTCTTTAGAAGCTTCCATACTTACCTTATCATTCCAATTAGAAGACATAACAAACGCTATCATGTTCAGTAGTCAAAACATTCTCCATCCGGCCGTATTGCCTCCCACACAATTATACCAAGAGCTTGTCGATAACTACAGACACATACCTGTAGATCTAAAACTGCCTGTTAGCTTAGAATTAAGTAACATTTATATTTTAATGAACATATCCAATGTTATTTGTTACAGCTTAAATAACAAAATTGTCTTTATATTAAGAATACCTTTAGTATCCCCTAAGGAATTTAATTTGTTTCATACTATAGCATTACCGACTCCACATAATAATGTAAAACCGAATTCATTTAGTTTTATCATTCCTAGTAGTAAGTACATCGCAATGACCAAAGACAAATCTGAATACTGTAACCTCGAATCACTGAAAGAATGCAGAGCGATAACACCCCGCGAGTATATCTGTGACGTCATGACCGTGTTCCCTACTAGTGCAAACCCCAGTTGTGAAAGTGAATTAATCTCGAACGTGATAAGTGCCCTACCAGTGCAGTGCCAAACTGACTTCATTCATGGAAACCTAGATTTATGGAAACCACTGTATAATAGTAATTGGATTTATGTCCAATCTCAGAGTAATAAACTATATATAGAATGCCCAAATCAGAAAAGCGTAGAAATAAATATTATCGGAACGGGAATTTTAAATATCCCAAACAATTGTTTTGCATACTGTAAGAGTACTAAACTAATACCTAAATTTAATAATATTAAAATTAACGTCACTGTAACTCATTCTGATTTTAATATAATAAATGATTCTTGTTGTACCTTGGATAAGTTTAAATTGGAAATAAGTAATGAACCTCGTATTAAACTAAATAACTTTGACTTAGACGCATTCACTATTGAAACAAAATCAAAATTGAAATCAATGTCAGATGAGGCAAATAAAATTATTAACCAGCATCAGATTATAAAATACGAGAGTCATTACTCTATAGTATTAATTATTATTATTTGTTTTATCATAACTTTTTGTATTTTTAAACTATTTTTATATATTAAATCACACAGCCGTCTATCCCGTCACTTCATTACCTTTTCCCAATCCATTCCAGTAAACCCGCCTGTAGTCCAGACACCAAATCCCGAACCTGTCATCCCTATCAAAATTAGTAAACGCCAACCGAATTTAGAATCTATCCCATCACCAAGTATTAGAACCAACACGTAAACTCTCTTCCCAAACTTCGAAATTTCAACCCCGAAGTTTAGTCTACCCCAGGGAGGTGTTATATAAATATAATGCACCCTATATTGCATACTCCAGCCCATTCCTGTCCACTCAGCATTTCATAGCCCTAGCACTTCATTCATCCATCCTATCCGTTCAGTCAGTCTCGATCCAGTATCCAACCCAGCTAGACGGTTGTTTAAAATCCTAAATAATCTTTTTTAAAAACCCTTTCTATAAGAGACCTATAACAGTACGCAAGGGGCCGACGACTTTATGTTAGGCATTTCCCCCCTTAGTGACAGTGATTAAATAATAACAGTGTAAATAATAAATAAAAGAATTACGTGTAAATAATATTGTGTTTTCTGATAAAAATCTGCCACTATCGAAAGGTTAGGTATCGAAATTGAATTTTTAGTGTATAAATTATTTTTCCGCTCCGTCTGTTCGTGATAAACTCGAAAACCGCTGAGCGGATTTTGATGCGGTTTTCGCCAACAGACAGCGTGATGATGAGACAGTTTTATATGTATAATATATCAACATACCGTGCGGGCAAAAGCGCGGGCTTATGCTAGTTGGTTATAAAAAGAAATTGGCATCTACAGTTTTCTACACGAGTGTACATGCGCTAAAGTTCGCAAAGCCACATGTTCAGGACTCGCCAAGATACGTCGGCCGTACTTGTACATCGAGTCAGTACGCAGCGAAGCGCTGGCTGAGTGAGTTCTACGTGACGCGTGAATCTTAGTTCTTAAATTATGACGTCTTGCGCGATCAGAGACTGTAAATATTCGTACTGGTGCAGTACCGAGGAAGAAAGACAAAGAGATGAAATATCGTTTTTCAGGTAAGTTCAAATACTTTGGTTTCATTTTTAGGGTTCCGTACCTACCTCTAAAGGTAAAATAAGGAAACCTTATAAGATATTTTCTTGTCCGTCTGTCCGTCTGTCTGTCCGTGTGTCACCGCCAATTTTCAGATATGGGCAAATTCAGATTGTCGCGAAAACTTGTAAGTAACAAAATTTACCTTAATTTTCAACTTTTTCAAATTTTACGGCTGAAGAAACTTTATTCTCAAAAAAGAATTATGCATTCACATAAGGCCAGGTACTTGTGAGGTCTTGTGCATGTGGGACGCGTCTATCCGAGGATGCGCCGCGTCGTGCCGTCTCGCTCTTACTTTAACAGCTTCATTATTATAAATACGGGATTTATCACGTACCGTCTTATCGGTGTTTTCGACCGACAATGTTTCGGTTCAACTCGAGAACCTTCATCAGGGTGAGTGAATCCGCTCCGAATAACGTCTCGCCTCGCACTGCGCGCCGCTGCCCTCGCGCGCGAGTGGACGGGCGGGGTGGTGGGGATTGGGTCAACGAGGGCCCAGCGTGTTGACCGTCTGTGCCATCATCATTATCATCACTGCTGCTCTCTTCGGTAGTTCTTGGTACAGGCAAACACACCACACTAACTATGTCTCTACCAGGTTCACTCACTCTTCTGTCACTTGCATCATGAAGACATGACCTCCAGGCTGGCGGTAGAACCCATCCTCTATCTCTGTTAAAGTTCGGCACACGACTTATTTCTATCGCCTCTCGGATCTTGCGAGGAACGAAGAACTTCTCTCTCGCTAAGACCCGGTCCTTGTCGAAACGTATGTACCTCGTCGAATCAGAATCTAGGGAATGTTCCGCCACTGCAGAACTGTTGAAGTCGTCATTCTTCATTGCACGTATGTGTTCAGTCAACCTAGTAGATACGTTTCGTTTTGTTTCACCAATTTACCGCAGTCACACGGTATTATATATACTCCGGGGACGCCCCGAGGGTCTCTGTCCTTCGGCGAACGCAGCAGTTGTCTCAATTGTGTTTGAGGACGGAATATCGTCTTGATACTGTACTTATGGCGTAACAAGTTTCCGATCTTATCCGTTATTCCTTTCACAAAAGGTAAGTACGCTACTGCTATATTTACCGTTGTTATGCGTGATCTTGTGGATGTGTCTGCAATTCGACAGCTCTGGCTCCATCCGTAGCCGTTTTGCTCTAGCACCCCTTTTATGTGTGAGAGCTCGCGGTTCACGTACTGAGTGTCACATAGCCTTAGTGCTCTATTAATCAGAGCACGCGGTACCGAGGCTAAGTGAGCTGGGTGGTGGTGCGAGTCAGCTCTAAGATACCTGTCTGTGTGTGTTGGCTTACGGTATACTGTATGTGTAAGTCGTCCTGTCTGTTCTCGTATAACCAACACGTCCAGGAACGGTAGGCATTCATCTTTTTCCAGCTCTACCGTGAAGGATATCTTAGGATGTTTACAATTGAGATAGCTAAGTAAGGTATCTATGTTAACTCTTCGTACTATTGCGAACACATCATCTACATACCGCCACCAGCATCTCGGTCTACAGGGTACGCTATCCAGTACCGTCCTCTCAAACTACTCCATAAATATATTTGCCACTATTGGGGCTATTGGTGATTCCATTGCTACACCCTCCAATTGTATGTAATAATCCAAAGAAACCACTTGATACTCAATTACCTTCATGCATCCGATAGGTGTTGATGAACCTTGTAACAGCTTCTGTTTATTGGTTATTGTGTCCGTTATCGGTACATTGGTAAACAGTGACGATACATCGAAACTCACCATACACTCATCTTCATGTACTAATTCCTTTCAAGAGTTGGTCATTTATACATGGGGCACACTAAAAGTTTTGCACTTCTGCCAAAAAAATCGGAACTATTTGAATTTCGAATGTTATATTTTTTGAAACGTTGCAACCTTCTTAGTAAAAAAAAATTGGCGGGAAATCATTTGTCAATTATTTTTTTATCACACATCAATGTTCTACGTACGCAACGAAAATGGAATTAAGTTGAAAAGATTTTAGACCGATGAATTTTTATGATTTTAAAAGTTCTTTCTCTCCGCAAGACTGTGCCGTTCGTCTTCAAAATGCTTTTGGGAGAGAAGCACCTTGTTTGAGCACCGTAAGGCGATGGTTTGCTGAATTTGAGAGAGGTCGGGTTTCTTTACATGACGAATTTCGTGAAGGGCGGCCTTCAACTGCCGTCAACGAAAATACTGTGGCTACTGTTAAGCGGCTAATTGAAGAAAACCCGCGGATTACCTATGAGACAATTCGAGGACTATTGGGGATTGGTATGAGCCAAATTCATAAAATTTTACACGAAGAATTGAAAGTTCGGAAACTTTGCTGTCGTTGAATCCCTCATGAACTGACAGCGGAGCAGAAGCGAGCACGCGAGGTTTGGTGCTCACAGATGCTACTGAAGTACGACCACGGGCATTCTAATGCTGTTTATGATATTGTCACAGGAGACGAAACTTGGATTTATTGTTTTGAACCCGAAAAAAACAGCAATCTTGTGAATGGGTGTTTGAAAATTAGAACAGGCCAACAAAAGTGAGGCAGGCGAGAAACGTTGGTAAAAAAATTATCGCGTTTTTTTCTCAGCTACGGGTCCCATCTGCACAATTCCACTTGAAGAACAAAAGAGTGTTAATGCCGAGTGGTATTCTACCATTTGTTTACCCAGGGTGTTAGAAAAAGTTCGCGAATTCGACCAAAAAGCCGCGTTCTCCTACATCATGACAACGCTTCTTCACATACGGCCAACAAAACAAAGTCATTTATAGCTTCCGAAAAAGTACAACTCGTCACCCATCCTGCACATAGCCCCGACCTAGCACCCTGTGTTTTTTGTATTTTCCCCAAAATCAAAGATTTGATGAGAGGTTTCACTTTTACCAACTGCGAAGAGGCAGTGATAGCATTTAATCAGCACGTAGAAAACATGCCTCCAGATCTGTGGTTCTCCTGTTTTTAAAAATGATTCGATCGCATGAAAAAATTGTTTGAAATGTAAAGGAGATTATTTTAAAAAGCAATAAACATAATATTTTTGTTATAACATGTGGTTTTTATAAGTTTTTCTAAGTCGCAAAACTTTTAGTGTGTAGTCTATTTTTATCGTGTTTAACTATTGCTTTTATTAAGTGGTCTTGCTCTGCTTTTAGATAATTTTTATATTTAATCATTTGTGTTTTGTATAGTATTTCTAAGTTAGTTAGCCCTCTACCCCCTTCTTCCATAGGTAAGTATAATCTTTCTATTTCTGCTTTTTGTTAATGTGCTTTATTCATATTCAATAATTTTCTAGTTTTTATATCTATTTCTTTAGGTCGCTTGTTTTGTAATTTATAATGCCAAACGTGTAGAGAAGGACCGGTACCGCGTATATGTTGATTAATCAGAGCATGCTGCGAGAATTTGAATGTGATTTTGTGAGACATTTTACCCGCCGGAAATATTCTTTTTGGACTTGCTGTTTTAGCTCACTATGCTCTATTTTTCCAGATTCGTCCGTGCGGGTGTGGGTCTTTTGAGATAAGCCGAAACCAACCAAAATGGCGGGCGTGAATGGTGCCACGAAGCGGAAAATCTTTAGAAAATCGTCGTACCGTACCGTCGTACGTGACCATTTGTTTACCGGAAATTGTTGACAAACTCCGTAAAAATATCGGTAAACGCACCAGAAGAGGCTGTCGAACAGTATGAATAACATGTATCTGACGTCACCACGGAGAAGTGGCACAAATGTTTTCAAAATTGGTTCAATCGTATGAAAAAGTGCATTGACGCAAAGGGAGAATATTTTCAGAAACAATAAATTCATTTTTGACCATCAATAGTATTTTTTTATTATTGATTCCCGAAACTCTGTCTGCGGTTACCTACCCGTTTTATTGCGAATATTTTGAACAAGACTGTGGCTCGGGTGTTAAAGAAAGATACACAAAAATAAATACACCCACAGTTTGATTCATCGAAAATACGAGTGATTTGAAAAAAAATAATTATGTAATAATTTAATCATTGGTCAAATAAATTAATATAGAACTCGCATTCTCGAAAAATGGGCAATTGAGTGAATTATTTGACCCAGTTTTTACTCAAAAAACGAGTCTAAAGTTATTAACAAAAATAATTTTAAAACAATCATTTGTCTCTTTAGAATGTTTTGACAAAGTTTTAGTATATTAATACAATATTACAAAAAAAATAATGAGTAAAAACTGCGCATTTTCCGCTTCAAAAGATGTCGTTTCTTCGAAAGTATGAAGTTTATAAATTAAATTACACATACTAAAACAAAGTTCAACATTTTATTTATATACAAAAAAAACTAAAAGTGTACTATAGTGTGACCATTAGTGCTGTGCACTCCCTGAGGTATGCGCGGCGAGGTGGGAGGCAAAGAAAAAACTGCATAAGTTCACATGAGATCAACACATGTCAATATCAATTATATGCATTAATTATTTCAAGATGATTTTTTTTAAAAATCACATATTAAACTAGTGGTTCGCCCCGAACTGAAATCTCGCGAGTATACCAAAACAAAAAAAAAATGTTCTTAGGGCGACTCCCGCAACGATGCCTAAACGTATTTAGTGGCTAAATATGATTTAAGAAGTTGTCAAGTCATACAAATACGTAAAATTTAAACATGTTAAGTCGCTAACTACGTTTAGCGATCGTTGTGCAAGCCGGCCTTGATCTTTGACTAATAAAATAGTGCCAAAACCAACTTACTTGACCTATAGTTTCATTCAAATTTCAGGTAATGGGAGTTGATATAAATTGGCGATTATTTTTTTGGGTGTTATACTATTTCCATTTCTTTATTTTCTCGATAGACCCGATATTTTTTTACAAAATGTAAGAAACTAAACTACTGCCGGATACTTTTGTACAAATTTATTAACTAATATTATATTTCATTACAAGATGTAACACGTATTAATTATTGATTGATAATGCCAACTTCTTGAAAATTTTCGAAGCTGTTATAAAATAAGTAGGTATAGGTAAGTACTCGACAATGAAATGAAATATGTAATTATAACGACAGGTAATCTTTATTTTATTTCATCATCATCTCAGCCCGTTTGTACACACTGTTGGGTATAGGCCTCCTTTTTATTACGTCATTCTTTCCGGTCCCTTGCGAGTCTCATCCATTGACACTCAGCTACGCTTTCAATATCATTCGACCATCGGGCGGGTGGTCTACCTTTTGGTCTACGAGCATCCCTTGGCCACCACTCTGTAGTCGCCTTCGTCCAACGCCCGTCATCCCTCCTAGCCAAGTGTCCAGCCCATCTCCACTTCAGCCCTGCGATCCTCATACCCACGTCCACAACCTTTGTGCGACGTCGGATTTCTACATTGGGTATGTGCTCCAAGAGTGATATACCGAGCATGGCACGCTCCATTGCCCGTTGAGCTACTCTAATCTTATGCATGTATTCCTTTGTGAGCGGCCATGTCTCGGAACCGTAAGTAAGAATGGGCAGGACACATTGGTTAAACACCCTGGTCTTGAGGCATTGAGGGACTTTAGACTTAAGGACGTCTTCTAACTTACTAAAGGCCGCCCATCCTAGCTGGACTCGTCTCGAAATCTCTTGTTTCTGGGAAAGTGAGTCAAAGGATAAACAGTGTCCAAGATAAATGTAGTTGTCCACTGCCTCTATTGGGCAGTTACCTACGATTATGTTAGGTTTTGGACCTGCAGGATTGGTCATAATCTTTGTTTTGGACATGTTCATCCTAAGACCGACTTTTGTTGAAGCTTGCTGAAGGTCTGCGAGCATTCCCTGGAGATCTTCAACGTTCTCTGCTATGAGGATAAGGTCGCCAGCAAAGCGTAAATGTGATATTTTGCGGCTGTCTATGTTGATCCTTTTTAATCAAAATCTGATGAATCGTCACACTCGATATCATTACTTATTTGGTCACAACACTACAACTATCAAATTAGAACTGTCATCAAGAAAATAAAGAAATGGAAATACTATAATTGCATTTATTTTGGATTTTAGTCTTTTGCCTATATTTGTATTACTAAAGCTACACGCATACCAAATTTCAGCACTGTTGGGTCACTGGATCCTGTTAATCATGTCAAATTTCAGTTTTTATTCAAAAACTATAAAAAGTTTACAAAAAATAAAAACGGAGTCTAAATGTACTAATGAATACCTTTCATTTGACGTCCTATTTGCCAGTTAGCCTCATTTTATTTTTTTCCCCTCTTGAACCTCAATATCTCAACAAACCCCCAACATTTTTAGCTGATTTAGTCACACTAACTTCGAAAGTTATCCTCGGACAAACAGACATACATACATACAACGCCGATTTGCCCAAGTTGATTTAGAGATCTCGCTTCGCTTCATCAAAACTTGCGTAGTTTAATTGTGTGGTAGAATATAATAATAAAAATATTAATAAGTATTTACCTAAGTAGGTAGTACCTAATTGTAAAGTTGAGAACCCTAAGATAACATTCAGATTGGTATCATAGTCAGTTTTGATATAAATAAGTAATTGTCTGGCACTGTTAATTAAACCGTCGTACGCCAAAGTTCTATGTTGAAACGACAAAACACCAACAAAAACAACACAGTCTCACAATTTAATCAACCACTTTATTATTTAACGTGGGCACTAGTAAATCTATATAAATAATACGTCAAGAGAAAACTTAGGTAAGTATCCCTTTTTGATGGAGTCAGGAGCTGTTCCATGGAACTCCAATCCAATCTATGATACCAATCATAGATTGGATTGGAGTTCCATGGAACAACTCCTGACTCCATCATCAGATCAGAGCGTTTTTAGTATAATAAAGTATTGTCATACTAATTCTACCCGTGTGCAAAGTTTTACTTCAATCTGACAACTTGCTGAGGATTTCTATGGAACAGCTCCTGACTCCATCAAAAAGGGATACTTAATTACGTTTTCTCTTGACGTATTATTTATATAGATTTACTAGCGCCCACGTTAAATAATATAGTGGTTGATTAAATTGTGAGACTGTGTTGTTTTTGTTGGGTGTTTTGTCGTTTCAACATAGAACTTTGGCGTACGACGGTTTAATTAACAGTGCCAGACAATTACTTATTTATATCAAAACTGACTAAATCCTTGGCGTCCTGAGCTATGTTAGAACAAAATCATGTCCGTAGTAGTCTGTGATTATTGCAACCGATTTCTGTCGAAGGTTTTATTAAAATGTAATTTAAACTTTTCCAGTTTTCCCGTAGAACTCGATTTACGCAACGAATGGATCTCTATTGTTCGAAAAAGCGGAGAATCGATGAATTGGACGCTATCACCTACTGACTACATCTGTTCATTACATTTCAATGAAGAAGACATTTATTACACCTGTAGAAGTCGTCCATTGATAAAACCGAAAATCCCATATCGTAGATTGCCATGCGACGAATTGCCATCATCGCCAGAAACCATAGAAAAATCTACTGAGGGATTGACGCCACCCCACCAAAACCCAGCTGAAAGTGATTTGGAAAATAATGATTTTGCCTTAATTTCAACCAAAGTTGCTCAATTACCAGAACCAAATTATGAAAATAGTTCTATAGACTCCGTAATTAAAGACTCAAACTGGGATTCTGCCGAAATCCACATCCCTCAGAATAATAATCTTAGAAGAGAATTAAGAAAACACCAGTTAATAATAGTTGAAACTCAACGAAATATGAGGATATTGCAACAGAAAGTTCGGAAACTATTAAAAAATAATGCTTATTTAAATAATATTATAAAGGAATTAAAAGACAGAAAAAGTGTTTGTAAAAATAGAATAAAAAAAAATTGTGTACTTTTACTAAGATCTAGTCTAAGGTGATCACGCATCATGAATCCCTAAGAGCCTGACAACATGTCGTCTTCTGTAAATGAGAGAACTTAGTTAAATTATCGTAGTTCTGTCTACCAAGTTATAATTTGCCCTTATAAAGGGTAGATAATTTATTTAATTCAGAGCTTGCTAGATTCAACTATGAAATGTGTTTGGCCAAGAAATGTTAGTTATTCATTACAGCTAAGCTCTTGTACTATATAACTGTGAATCTTTATCAGATCAACAAACTTAATTTGTTGATTCAACTAAGAAATGTGTTTGGTCAAGCAATGTTAGTTATTCATTACAGCTAAGCTCTTGTACTATTTACCTGTGAATCTTTATCAGATCAACAAACTTAATTTGTTGATTCAACTAAGAAATGTATTTGGCCAAACAATATTAGTTATTCATTATTTCATTATTAATTATCAGTTCGGGTTCCGCCCTAAAATGTCCACTGAAAGTGCTATACTGTGTCTTAAGCATACCGTCAGATACTATACAGATAGAAAGACTCCAGTCTTCGCTTGCTTTCTAGACCTGTCCAAGGCCTTTGATCTGGTTTCCTATAAAATCTTTTGGGAGAAGCCTGAGAGCATCAACCTACCTCCTGAGCTTGTGAATATATTTAAGTATTGGTACAGGAACCAGATAAGTACCGTACGTTGGGCGGGCGCAATGTCAGAACATTATCGGCTGAAGTGTGGAGTGAGACAGGGGGGGTTGACCTCTCCCGCTCTCTTAAACCTTTATTTGAACGAGCTGATCGTGGCGCTCAGCAGCCGGCATATCGGCTGTCATATTGATGGTGTTTGCGTCAATAATTTGAGTTACGCTGATGATATGGTGCTGCTGAGCGCCTCGGTCTGTGGATTGAGAGAGCTGGTGAGGACGTGTGAGGAATACGCCACTGGTCATGGGTTAAAATATAACCCTAAAAAGAGTCAGTTCATGGTCTTTGAAGCCGGTACGAAACGTCTTAAAAGTGTCCCAACCTTAAGTCTTAACGGGATTATCTTAGACAGAGTATATACATTTAAATATCTTGGGCACGTTGTCACTACATACCTCAAAGACAATGAAGACATCGAACGGGAGCGGAGGGCGCTTTCCGTGCGTGCGAATATGATTGCTCGCAGGTTTGCGTGTAGTTCAGAGGGGGTTAATCTGACTTTATTTCGGGCGTACTGTACCTCTCTGTACTCTTGCAGCCTGTGGGCGAAGTATATGCAGGCGGCGTACAGCGCACTCCGCGTCCAGTATAACAATGCACTCAGGGCGATGCTGGGGCTGCCCCGCTACTGCAGTGCATCAGGGGTGTTCGCGGCGGCGCGGGTCGACTGCTTCCATACCATCATGCGCAAGCGAGCCGCGTCCCTGGTGCACAGGCTGCGGGCCAGCGCCAACACCGTCTTGGCAATGATAGTCCGCAGAGTAGACTGCCCGTACACCACACATTGCTGTCACAGGCATGCTCTCAAAAACCCTGTATAAACATTAGTTTACTTATTGTGTTGTGCGCTTTCCTATATGAGCTACATAATTGCTTGAAATAAATGTATTTTATTTTTATTTATTTTTTATTTTATTACAGCTAAGCTCATGTACTATTTAACTGTGAAGCTTTATCAGATCAACAAACTTAATTTGTTGATTCAACTATGAAATGTGTTTGGCCAAGCAATGTTATTTATTAATTGCAGCTAAGCTCTTGTACTATTTAGCTGTGAATCTTTATCAGATCAACAAACTTAATTTGTTGATTCAACTAAGAAATGTGTTTGGCCAAACAATATTAGTTATTCATTACAGCTAAGTTCTTTTACTATTTAACTGTGAAGCTTTATTAGGTCAACAAACTTAATTTGTTGATTCAACTATGAAATGTGTTTGGCCAAGCAATGTTAGTTATTCATTACAGCTAAGCTCTTGTACTATTTACCTGTGAATTTTTATCAGATCAACAAACTTAATTTGTTGATTCAACTAAGAAATGTGTTTGGCCAAACAATATTAGTTATTCATTACAGCTAAGTTCTTGTACTATTTAACTGTGAAGCTTTATCAGATCAACAAACTTAATTTGTTGATTCAACTAAGAAATGTGTTTGGCCAAGCAATGTTAGTTATTCATTACAGCTAGGCTCTTGTACTATTTACCTGTGAATCTTTATCAGATCAACAAACTTAATTTGTTAATTCAACTAAGAAATGTGTTTGGCCAAACAATATTAGTTATTAATTACAGCTAAGCTCTTGTACTATTTAACTGTGAAGCTTTATCAGTACAACAAACTTAATTTGTTGATTCAACTATGAAATGTGTTTGGCCAAGCATTGTTAGTTATTCATTACAGCTGCTAAGCTCTTGTACTATTTAACTGTGAATCTTTATCAGATCAACAAACTTAATTTGTTGATTCAACTAAGAAATGTGTTTGGTCAAGCAATGTTATATGATAATATATAATATATGATATTGAGATAAAGAAACAAATCTCTAATATAGCAGCAATGGATCCCAATGTCTATATTTTAGGTGAGCCTATTGTTCACAGTATTCAAACACGTAACCTGGGAGTGGTCACGGATAGTGAATTACGTTTTGAAAAGCATGTTACTGAATCTGTGAGGAATTGTTTTTATAGGTTGACGGTTTTGTATCGTATTCGTGACTGCCTTGACGTTGACGTCCGCATTAACCTTTGTGATTCACTTGTTCTTTCTAAATTGAAATATGCAGACACTGTCTATGGTCGTAGATTGCTTGCTAGGACTAAAAAACTTGTACAACGTGTTCAGAACGCCTGTGCTAGGTTCTGCTTTCCCATACCTCCCAGGGCGCATGTAACACCATTTATTAATAAAACCAAACTGATTAAAATATTATGGAGAAGACACCTTCACTTTGCTATTGTTCTATTTGGCGTTATTAAAAGTATATAACCCTAGTATCTCTACAATAAACTGGGGTGGTTTCGTGGTGGAAACAGGTATGATACACGGGCTGCATCTCAACTTCTTCTGACAACACCATCACATGGCTCGGCAGCCTTTCATGGCAGCTTCCGCTATGCCGCTACCAAGTGTTGGAACACAATCCCACTACACCTAAAAAATATTATTAATGTTGATGTGTTTAGGTTAATGTTAAAAAAACATGTATTTTCCTTACAACTCAACCAACTATGGTAGGCATAGTAGAGGCAAATTTCTCTTTTTGCTCATTCTTTACTCTATCTTTGCGTCACTTTGCTTTTTATTGGTCAGTCATGTTTTGTGTTTCCTTAAGTGTGCATATATTGCTATTGTGGATGTTTTTAGTGTAGTTGGTTAGGGTAGTAGTATATAAAATTATTGTTACTTTTAGTAAATAGTACCTACTACTACTAGTTAGGTTCTGTTATTAGATCATTAGTCAGGTCTTCCGTGAAGTCAACACTGGCCTCAGCAGAGGACCAGCGCTCCAGCATGGTAACATGCAGAAGCATATGCTGAGCTGCAGGCCTTTTCGACGTCACACTGTTGTTTAATTATAATTTAATAAAACACGTGCTTTTGATAATGTTTAAGGTAAATATGTTTAGTTTTTATTGTATGAGATCATATTCATAAGATTCTTTTGTGAGGCGAATAAATATATTTTCTTTCTTTCTTTTCTATTCTTTCAATGTTAGTTATTCATTACAGCTAAGCTCTTATACTATTTAACTGTGAATCTTTATTAGATTAACAAACTTAATTTCTTGATTCAACTAAGAAATATGTTAGGTCAAGCAATGTTAGTTATTCAGTACAGCTAAGCTCTTGTACTATTTAGCTGTGAAGCTTTCTCAGATCAACAAATTTAATTTGTTGATTCAACTATGAAATGTGTTTGGTCAAGCAATGTTAGTTATTCTAATGAATACACACACACAGTTAAATAGTACAAGAGCTTAGCAGTAATCTGCTAAGCTCTTGTACTATTTAACTGTGAAGGTTTCTCAGATTAACAAATTTAATTTGTTGATTCAACTAAGAAATGTGTTTGGTCAAGCAATGTTAGTTATTCATTACAGCTAAGCTCTTGTACTATTTAACTGTGAAGCTTTATCAGATTAACAAATTTAATTTGTTGATTCAACTAAGAAATGTGTTTGGCCAAACAATGTTAGTTATTCATTACAGCTAAGCTCTTGTACTATTAGGTCCTTACATATGAAATGGGCGCTTTGTACGGGAGGAATATAAAGTATTTTTTTATTGTAAAATATATTTAATTAATCAAAGTATGCACCGTTGTTATCTATGCACTTTTGCCATCTCAAAGGTAGTTCATTGATCCCTTTACTAAAAAAACTGTTTGGACTGCCGCATCGGAGTTGAATTTTTTCCTTGTAAGAAGTTGTCCAAATTCCGGAAAAAATGGTAATCTGTTGGAGCAAGGTCCGGGTAGAACGGTGGATGTCGCAGACATTCCAATTGTAACTCATCTAACTTAGTGGTTGTTTGTTGTGCAGTCTTGCGTTGTCGTGAAACAGCAGTGGCCTAGAGCGATTGACAAACACAGCAATCTCGGTTGTTTAGCAGCTAGTTCCTTTATGGTTTGCATTTGCTGACAATAGATATCTGCCGTAATCGTTTGGCCAAATTTTAGAAATCTGTAGTGAACGACACCGGCGCTAGTCCACCAAAAACTCACAAGTAACTTTTTCTGAGTCAATTTTCGTTTAGGGCAGGTTTGGCTGGGTCTCCATGGTTCAGCCATTGCGACTTCCGATTATCGTACAGTATCCAATTTTCATCACAAGTAATTCGATTTAAAATCCCCTCATTATTGTGTCGGTTGAGCAAAGTAACACAGCAGTCGACGCGTGTTTGCAAGTTCGATTCACTCAATTCATGAGGTACTCATCGTTCAAGTTTTTTTTACTTTCGCGATTTGCTTCAAGTGGATTAATACAGATTTATCACTTAACCCAAAGCCTGCAGCTATCTTTGCAGTGCTTTGTGATGGATCCGCTTCCACAATAGCCTTTAATTCTTCATTTTCCACTTTGGTCTCCGGCCGTCCACGAGGTTGGTTCTGAAGGTCGAAATTTCCAGAACGAAAACGCTGAAACCAAAAACGTACCGTGCTTTTTTTTGTGACACCAGCGCGGCACACAACATTAATTCTTTGAGCTGTTTCTGCAGCACTGGTGCCACGGTAACACTCTTACTCGTATATATACAGTTAAAGTGGCTCAAAATCCGGTTTTGTCGGGATACTCATATACTCTGTCTTCTATATAACATCCTTCAAAATCCTCTGTCTCCTTGCTATCTTAAAGAACGTTTTTCTGCTCTTTTTCCACCTGATCGTCCTTCTCGTTCTTCTCAACATCTTTTATTCAAGACGCCTGAGAATAACACTTCTTTCTTCACTAACTCTTTCACTGTGACTGCTATCTGTTTGTGGAACTCTCTTCCAGTGGAAATCCGCAAGGCCGCCTCTATGAGAATCTTCAAATCCAAACTCTTTAAATACTTCACCTCTCTTCAAGATACCCAACAAAATTGAGCACTTTATGTAGATATATTTGTGTATTTCGTTTATGTATGTGTATCATTATTATTTTTAATTTTTGTAAGTTTATATCTAAGCTAAAGTTTGAATATTTTTTTCTTTTTCTGGCACTACCACTTTCTCCACACTAAACAAAGGTTAGCTGGAAGAAAATACTAATTAGCATTAAGTTCGCCTATGTATTATTTGATTAGTGCAATAAAGAATTTTCTAATCTAATCTAATATACCGATATTTCATGTTTTTCATTGTGCGGTAATAAGTCGCTTATTACCGCACAATGAAAAACATGAATAATGAGATTTTTGAAAGCCAAAGAAAAAAATAATGAGGAAAAAACAAATTAATGACTGTTTTCAAAACTCAAATGTACCAGCTAAATGAATTTATAAATATGAATTTGGAATTCTTAACCAAATAGGAGATATTTCAGATCAAAGTGGTCAGTACGACAAAACGATAATTTGTAGGAATATGTAAGGACCTAATATTTAACTGTTAAGCTTTATCAGATCAACAAACTTAATTTGTTGATTTAACTATGAAATGTGTTTGGCCAAACAATGTTGGTTATTCATTACAGCTAAGCTCTTTTACTATTTAACTGTGAAGCTTTATCAGATCAACAAACTTAATTTGTTGATTCAACTAAGAAATGTGTTTGGCCAAGCAATGTTAGTTATTCATTACAGCTAAGCTCTTGTACTATTTAACTGTGAAGCTTTATCAGATCAACAAACTTAATTTGTTGACTCAACTAAGGTACTCAATTGCATTATTAGGTGTTTTGGTCAACTGTAATAAGGTCATTGTTGTATTTAGCAAGAATGGATGTTGATGTAGCTATGGCCGGTAATATATTCAACTATGAACTTTGTCATATTTACAAACTGTATTCGCGAATTCAAGCAACGTATTAGTTTTATCAACGATGCGTCTTGATAACCTGTTGTTCAAAATAACTAACACCTTTGCTAAATGGACGATATATAGCCAGTTCCTATATCCGTCGGTAACCGACTACGAGTCGTAGCTACGAGTTGTAGCTAGTGATAGACAAAATGCATACGATTTTAAACAACAAGTCTAATGATAATAAACAGACATAAATCCCGCAAACTTTTATCGTTAGACATTCTTTTTGAACGTCATTGTTAGACATGTTGTCTATAAATCGTATGCTTAATGCTCATAGCCGAGCGGCCGAGTAGTTATATCATCAATTTGACAAAGATATTTGAAATATGAATGTTGGATTAAATAGTAGGCACCTGCTTAATGAAACAATATGATAAGATTTATACATGTTTTATAATTTATTTTATCAAAAATATGAAATTAAAAACAAACAAAATATCAAGGTATATCACTCATAATTGAGCCTATATTCCAAAATCGGCATATTTCCATGTTTTCGCCGCTTAGTTACTCAGTAGCAATAAGGTTTCTGTATTGAAACTTTAGTTTAGGTAATAGAACATTTTAATGCCAGCTCTCGTATACAGGTTGGTTTTTTTAGAAGGACGGTGATGGCCAAGTCTGAAACCACGAGAGTTAGGGAAAAGTCGTGAAAGGAGTCATGCCCTCGATTTATAAGAAAACAATAGCTGCATATTTATTTTTTCAAAAATCTTTTACTTTTGACGGAATAGGACCCGAACGAGTTTACAAAAAAAATTACATTCTGTATTATTGAAGCAATGGATTTTGTTGCTGATAAGGATCCATCTATGCAAATAAATGTTATACTAAAAATTAAAGGAATTATCAAATTTTTACGATTTACTTTTAGTATCTCAACTAATAAGTTGCTCTAAATGTAATTATTGATTAAAACGGGTATTTATCGCGTATGTACCTTTTTTATTTGTTATCCCGACGTTTCGGCTGTGTTGCAAGTCTTGAGTCAGCCCGAGACCATGACTGTTGCAACACAGCCGAAACGTCGGGATAACAAATAAAAAAGGTACAAATAACAAACCTACGCGATAAATACCCGTTTTAATCAATAATTATGTACAGTGATCGCGAAAGTTTGAAAAATACTATTGCTCAAAATGGTCTCCATTGACTCCAATGCATAAGTTTATACGTCTCTCTAGAGACTACTGCATTTGATATCATGACAGGATTGATAACATGTAGAACATTATATTCAAAGTGTTTTTATTATGTCGTTCAGAGCTATTTTCTTCCCACGTCTTCTTGAAATCTTGCACATCAGTGCTCTTTTTGCCGTCGGATAGACAAAAAAGTATTTTAAATATCAAATCAGCAACAACATTATTACAAAACATACATTATCGTCTAAGCACGTATTGAGTAAAATATTATAATTAAATAATTTTTCATAACAAAACTCACAAAACAAGAAAAACGGAATATGTCGCATATGCGCAATAACAAGCGAAGGAAAACATCGAGAGGAAACCGGTATGTTCTAGAACCAGAAAATTATTTATTATTAATTTATTTATTTCAAATAAAATATATTCCATAAATTACATACTTACTCCTTAACGCTCCGGCGAACCCTGAGCACAACTTCAATTCGGCCGCGTCAAAAACTTCGGCCTGAATATCGCTATCCCTGTTTAGTGACGAAGTTTAGCCACGCAGAGCAACAGTGATAGCAATAGAACGATTCTAAATTTGATTAGATTTTGACCGTGTTCCGTAATACCAAAAATGATGACTGAAAACTTATTGTATTTTTCTCATTGTGTTGTTATTCTGTAACTAGATGATATAATCTATGTTCCCATGACTAGGATACGTAAGATGTTGTTGTTTTTAATACGAAACGATTAGCTTGAAAACAGGTCTTTTATGACGTAAAAACATGCAGAATGCGATACCCTTCTATTTCATTTTAGGTAAGTATTTTGATCTAATATATGGTTGGGAACCTAGATAAATACTATTCAAATTAAAATAATACCTTATTAAGGTAGAAATATGCTCCAATTAGAAATGATCTTGGTAGTACGTGTTGTATGGGCGTTTGTCCCTCCGGTGTCCCCTTAAAAAAGTAACACAAAATCTTAAAATTTAGCAATAAACAATTATAGTAAATAGGCATACTATTATCACAAATAACCAATAAAATAAAAATGAAATAATACATTAAAATGTCAGATTATGCATATTGAGTTTTGAAATTAGATTCAATTGAATTGAATTACAATAGGTACAAAATGAAAAAGAAAATTATTAAATAAAATGTAAGTTAAATGGAGCCCATCATAATTTTCATCCATTTGTTTTGGATTGGGCAGTCCAGACGTGATACAATCATCTGGAGGATGCTGTTGCCACTGCTTCGCACGCGATGGAGTAGGGAAGCGACTTTCTTGCGCTTGACTGTATGCGCGTCGTCCGTGCGCGCCTCCGTGAACACAGCCGATGCGCTGCAAAAGCGAGGCAGTCGTATCAGCATCCTAAAGATATTGTTGTATGCTGGAATATTGCCCTTAGAATGCTGGCCGCACGGCGGGTGTGGTTAATCCAGAGGCTGCTCGAGTAGAACTGGCAATAAGCCTTGAACAGAGTGACTTTAACTTCTCTCGAGCAGCGCGTAAACCTACGAGCGATCATGTTCCCCCGTACCGCCAGTGCACTACGTTCCCTTTCAATATCTGCGTCATCACTAAGCCTTTCAGTCACAATATGACTCGAGTATTTAAATTAGTTAACCACCCGCAGAGCCACACCATTCAGTATGATTGGTGGAACACGGACCGGTCTAACCTTTCCACTCTTGAATACGAGTACTTCACTCTTTTTAGAGTTATATGTCAATCCGTGCTCCACCGCATATGCCTCACAAATAGAGAGCAGTTTTCGAACTGAGCCCACCGAAGTCTCCTGCAACGCAATAACATCTGCCCGCTTGCAAAGACTTCTTACGCCATCTAGAGATCGCATCAGCGACTTACAATTGAATGAGAGGAAATTTATGTAGGGTGTAATACCCATTGTGTTTGAAGATCCTCCTCTCGCCTTCAGACACATGTTATGCATGTTGTTTTTCGCTCAAGTTTATAAAACGCCTGAAAGATATTCCTTTCGGCCAAATACTGACATCCAGAAAAGTTGGCAAGTTGTGTTTGCTAACGTATAGCTTGTAGGCGTTATACTCGTAGCTTCGCTGTCTTGTCATTTTTAATCTGATTGGCGATACCTTTTCTTGCGTTTTTGAACGGTCACTAACATAACATTACGGAGGGTGACCAAGAAAGCACCAGTGACACGACGAACGAATGAACCTAACATGGTAGGACGGCTGAATATTTAGTATATGTTCACTTTAAAAATAAATAATTAAATTAAAATAAAACAAATATGTATGTAAGGGGGGCTCCCATACAACAACCGAGATGTTGTTGCCGTTTATATAGATAATGGTACAGAACCCTTCGTGCGCGAGTCTGACTTGCACTTGGCCGGTATTTTTTATGTAATTGTTTGTTTGATTGTCTTGTTTGATTCGTCTATGCAGTTTATTTAAATGTACACACATCAAAAAAGTCTAAGTAACACCTATTTTTGAATAATTATGTTAAATTTTATAGATTTATTCTAAATTATTTCTTTCTTTTTTATGATATTTCTATGTTGTATTTGTATATTGAACTTATTAAATTTCTTTAAAAAAATGTTTATTTAAGTACAAATAAGAGTTTGCTGTGAATTTGGGTACCAATTTGTATTAAGTATGGTAAAAATAAACAAAAATATGACTTCTGCGTTAAATTATTACCTTCTTCTGGGCAATTAAATTAAATCTAATAGAGTGTGTTTCCTCCTCGGTGGTTTACTTCTCGGCAACGATTCTTCAAGGAATCTCCTGTGGCAATTGGTCCCAGTGGAACTTGAGCAGGTTTTTTAGCTTTTGTTCCGTTAAAACCCCGTCATGATCTTTCAGGACCCATCTCTGGAGCATATCCCACACATGCTAACTGGGATTCAAGTCAGGCGATTGAGCTGGCCATGGCAAAACGCGTATATTTTCGCCCTGTACCCATTCATGAGTCCGTCTCGCTGTGTGCGGACGGGCATTGTCGTGCATCAATGTAAACTCAGGTCCCAATGTTTGTGAAAATGGACGCACATAGGGAGCTAGCACATGTTCCACATAATTTTCAGCATTCAGGTTGCCATTTATAAAAACGAGATCGGTTTTGCGGGTTTTAGCTATTCCAGCCCAAACCATTACTGCCGAACCTCTGTATGGGTTGACTAACAGGACACATCTTAGACGTTCAGCGTTTCCTGGGCGACCATATACCCTCATTCTTCTAGTATCAGGTTTGAACCCGAATCGAAATTTATCGCAGAACAACATTTGGTCCCATCGTTCTTGCGGCCATAGCACGCGTGGTCTGCACCATTGAATACGACGAGCTCGATTTCCGTGACGGATCTGTGGGCATCTGATTGGACGACGTGCACGTAGACCATACTCTCGCAGTCTGTTTCGCACAGTTTGGGGACAAACAGCGGGACCATCAGCATTCTGTAGCCTTGATGTGATCTCTTGGGCAGTTAATTAGCTTTGGTTCACGTCCACATGTTACCTGGATGTATCGGTCTTGACGACGAGTGGTACTACGCCCTCGGCCTGGGTGCTGTTCAGCCGGATCACCTGTGTCACAATAACGCCTCCAGAGGCGGCAAATTACGCTTCGATGAACATTGAAATGCCGGGCAACATAGGCTTGACTGTTATCAATTTCTAGCATCCCTACTGCTCTTTGTATCTCTTCCGTAGTAAGATGACGACGCTCCATTACACAGTAAAAACTCGTGGACTTGCGATATACAACCAATGATTACTGTGGTATAATTACTAATTTTTTTTCGTTGAATAAGAAATAAAACCGCATTTATGAAATGCCGTTGAAATGGACAAAATAATGTTTTTATTGTTTAAAAACATAATTTACTAAAAAAACTGTCAGTATTTATTTGTTTAACAAAGTGGTTGACTACTCATAGAAGGTGTGATAGGTTTAAAACGAAGTAAAAAAAATAATAGGTACTAAAAAAGTTATGTGTTGCTTCGACTTGATGTGTGTATTATTTAAATGAAACTACAAACTAATAAATGAACACTACATAGAAAATGTGTTAATGCTTACAATGCAACGAACTTTTAATGTAAATGCTACAAAATTGTTTGCTAACAACCCCGATCAAATGTTTTCTAAGGCATAGTGATACGGTAAACTTAATGAAGAAATTTTAAGAAAATTTGTTTTGACCAAGAGCGTTAATCCAACTAAATAATATACCTATTTGTTGTTATAAACAAATTCGATATGTTGCAGCTACTTACTGTGCATTCTTATTTCTATTAAATGAGATTTTTATCATTCCAAATATTTAAATGCCAACTAAGTGAAAATGCGTTTTTGACTGTATTTTTGCTCAGTGTGTGTGTTTAATTATTATGTTTGATTTCATTCTTATATTGAATATACCACCAACTTATTATAGTATGTGTAATTAAATAACTAGATATTGTTACCATCACCATCATGCATGCATGCAGCCTAGCTGTTATAGCCCACTGCTGTCCATAGGCCTCCCTTTGATTTTATCAAACTAGGGCCCGTAGCCAAGTTACATTCGCTTCGAATCGATTCTATTTCTACATAAGTTTGTTGTCGATATACATATCACACGATATCATACATTTTCGGACTTATCGACTAGCGTCATCGCTAATCGAATGTGACTTGGCTAAGCCCTCTGATCCTTTCGCGTATAGAACATTGATTATTTGAACTTGGAACCTCATCTGTATTAAAATTTGAACCCAAGAGACCCACACAATAAGAACTTATTCGTAAATCAACTATCCTCAGTTAGTTGATTTATTACCTGATTTGTTTTTTTGTTGTCTCGCAGAAAGTGTGAAAAGTAGAGTATTCTCCTAGTGGATAAAGCTGTTTGTATCTTGAGCATGCTTATATCTCTCTCTGCATTCAGGATTTCCTCGCTCCGCTCGTGAGTTAACTCTAAAATCCTTCGTTACGTTCGGGATTCAATATGGCGCCCGTGACGCAAGACACTGCTTTATCCGCTCGCTTAATAATCTACTAAGT
Source organism: Philereme vetulata (assembly GCA_918857605.2). Classification (NCBI taxonomy): domain Eukaryota; kingdom Metazoa; phylum Arthropoda; class Insecta; order Lepidoptera; family Geometridae; genus Philereme; species Philereme vetulata. The sequence goes on along the minus strand of OU975439.1, from coordinate 9,945,111 downwards.
TTAGTATTCTATCAGTTATCTGGTTCGCATAGTACTAGCTTTGCTTTGTTTATTAGGGACTAGATAGCGCTGTATGAAATATCCAGCATTATTTATTTATAAATTATTGTAGTAAGTGGAGAACAGTGGTCTTTACCTCCGGGAAACATGCGTAGTAGACGCAAGATCATCAAAGCGTTTATTTGACACGACAGATACATAAATGAAACACAATAGGAGATTTCGTACACCCAGTGTTGATAAACCCAGCAGGAACTATTGATATGATGAGCTAGACGAAACCTAACAAGCAATTTGTGAATGTACTATTTGATTTTTTAAAGTTCTAGCACATAATTTAAACTTTCAATCCATGCGACTAATAAATAGGAAGAAATAAATATATGAACGCGCACTTTTGGAAGCACAAAGTTCACGGTTGAAGTGATAGACCGGTGGTCGCTGTAGAATACCTACCTTGTTGCGAACTAAAGCACAACTGTCTCGAACTAGACCACGTTATTTAAAAAGCAAGTTTGGCTCTCTTATTTTTCTTTCTGAAATAACAGAATACTAAATACAACGTTAAAGGTTTAATTATTTTCTCATGAAAAAATGTTAGGAGAAAGCTAATTATTGAGATAAAACTAGTTATTAGCAAAATCCTTGCAGGATGGTATTAATTATTTTACTTTAGCGACCTGATTTATTATAATTACCAATTTTTATATATATAAAACTGCACGGCAAAACATCTCTTTTCCCTTTCTTAAGATCTCTCTTGCATTTGATTTTAAATCTAAAATCTGTAGTTTTAGAATTAAATCAATTTAACCGAGCAATGAGCCAAAAGCATCCGGATAAGACCAGTGGCGTTACTATACCGTTCGAGGCCCGTGGCAAATTCATCGGATATATACATCGGTTCGCACCCCTTCATTTTTTATTTTATAATACTTATAGAAATTTGCACCAAATTCTACAAAAACTTATATTCGGACTCTTTAAAAACAAATGAACAAATTGAATACACACGCTCTGATAACATCCCTTTTATAACAGGTAGAGAAAAAAGTTACGAAAAAAGTCCTGGAGAAGATGGTGTCACGACAGAGATCCTAAAATTAGGAACTTCCGTTTTATTACCCCATTTGACAAATCTTTTCAACAGCATTCTGGAAACCTGTGAAATGCCTGTAAAGATGTGTCACTCAAACTTAATCCTTCTCCACAAGAAAGGGGAAAAGAGTGACATTAGCAACTACCGGCCCATCAGTTTAGTGTCACATCTTTACAAGGCATTCATTAAAATTATCCAAAAACGCATTGATGGTTTATTGGATGACCACCAACCTCCAGAACAAGCGGGCTTTAGACCAGGATTTTCCACCACTGATCACATCCATACACTTAAACAAATTATTGAGAAGTATAATGAATACCACAAACCATTGTACCTAGCTTTTGTTGATTACACAAAAGCCTTCGACAGCGTTAATCACAAAGCAATCTTCACAGCCTTGGAAAAACAGCAAATCGATAAAACATACATTGACATCATTAAAATAATTTATAGCAAAAGTCAGGCAAATATCAAAATAGAATCTTCCGGTCTTCAGTTTCCCATCGAGAAAGGCGTTAAACAGGGCGACCCGCTTTCTCCCAAATTATTGACAAGCATTTTAGAAGAAGTCTTTAAACCATTATAAGCCCCATGGGCGACAAAGGGTATTAAAGTCGGTGACCAAATGCTTACAAACCTTCGGTTCGCCGATGACATTGTTTTCTTCGCTCCTAATGCATCGGAATTGCAGGAAATGCTCCAAGACCTGAGCACGGCGAGCCTCGGAGTTGGACTTAAGATGAATCGGTCAAAGACACAAATCATGACCAATAGCATGAAACGTAGGGTAGTGGTAGACGGGCAGGAAATACACTATGTCAATGAGTACATCTACTTAGGCCAGTTAGCTTCCATCGACAACAGGCAGGACAAAGAAGTCGACCGTCGTGTCGACAACGCCTGGAAAAGCTACTGGTCCATGAAGGAACTTATGAAGGGTGACCTTCCCTTATTGCTAAAACGCCAACTCATTGACATGTGTATTCTGCCTGTCCTAACCTACGGTGACCAGTCTTGGTCACTGACCGAGTCTCAGAAGTTCAAGCTAGGAGTTTGCCAAAGAGCGATGGAGCGCAGCATTTTGGATGTAAAGCGGATCGACCGGATTCCAAACTCCTGGCTGCGCTCGAAGACCGGAATCGCTGACGCGGGCATCAAGGCTGCAAAGCTGAAATGGGATTGGGCGGGTCATGTCTCCCGTATGCAACCCGATAGGTGGGCCAAGAAGGCAAGCATATGGACTCCTAAAGACGGAAAGCGACGCCGAGGAAGCCCTAAAAAGTGCTGGAGCGATGACTTGGACGTCTTCCTAAGAGACTGGCGGTATATGGCTCTAGACCGTGATAAGTGGAAGGAAGAGGGGGAGGCATTTGCCCAGCAGTGGGACAGTATGGGCTAGTAAAAAAAAACAAAAAAAAATACTTATTTATACACTTTTACTTGTAAGAGTCAATACGTGAAGTAGGTACGAGTACATACAAACTTTATAATTATAATTACTTTTAATTTCTAATAATTCACTTTAAATTTAAAGGTAAGTACCTAATTTAAAGTACATATTGAACTGAAATCACAATTTACAAGTTTAAGTACACAATTCCTTTCTTCGGACTTTCTGTTCAACAGTACTAAGGTGGCACCGGAGGGACAATCGCCCATACAACACGTACTACCAAGATCATTTCTAATTGGAGCATATTTCTACCTTAATAAGGTATTATTTTAATTTGAATAGTATTTATCTAGGTTCCCAACCATATATTAGATCAAAATACTTACCTAAAATGAAATAGAAGCGTATCGCATTCTGCATGTTTTTACGTCATAAAAGACCTGTATTCAACCTAATTGTTTCGTATTAAAAACAACAACATCTTACGTATCCTAGTCATGGGAACATAGATTATATCGTCTAGTTACAGAATAACAACACAATGAGAAAAATACAACAAGTTTTCAATCATCATTTTTGGTATTACGGAACACGGTCAAAATCTAATCAAATTTAGAATCGTTATATTGCTATCACTGTCGCTCTGCGTGGCTAAACTTCGTCACTAAAAAGGGATAGCGATATTCAGGCCGAAGTTTTTGACGTGGCCGAATTGAAGTTGCGCTCAGTGTTCGCCGGCGCGTTAATGACATCATCAAAGTTCAAATTTCAGTCCATAGAACTTTCGATTGATAGAATAGCCAAGTTGCTTAACCTTTCTGGTCCCATAGAATTTCTTAAATAAGTTTTTATCAATTTCAGTATATCCGTACGATACCGACTCCGAGAGCAATCCGATGTCGGATAATAAATCGGACTGACCTCCGACTGGTCTAAAATTTCCACATGGGAATAAATGTTGGGAGTTCTTTCTGACCGGGGGCCCCTTCCGGCTGGGGGCCCGTGGCATTTTGCCGACTTGCCACCTGGATAAGACTGTACGTAGAGGTATGAAAATCTTGTCAAAGTGTATAGAACTGCTAGTTGCCGATTTAATTGGGGTTTAAAAACTTTAAAATAATCTCTTAAATATAACCCATCTATCACATAAGACATTATGCGTGGATTTACAGTGTTACGTTTTATGGTATGTATTTACATAAAAGGACTCTTTACAGCCGCTATATTTTAATTTGTTTTTCTTAATAATTTATGTAATAGGTATGTAGTTACATAAAATATTATTGTACCTATAACTACATACCTATTACATAACCACGTTATCGAGAACCTGGTGTCTGGATAACCCTAGTATAGGTTTTAAGACATCATAGAATCAATGTGTAACCAGCTTTTTTAATCTGATAATAACCAAATAAATAAATAAACGATTTCCTAACATTATTCTAAGTACCAAATTGGTACTACCAATGGAGTTGACGTATTAAGTCTTTATTAAGGCCACTTAATATGATATTGTTCTATAATAAGTCCCTATGGTTTGAAATAAATAAATATATTTTATTGTCCCTGAGTGAATATATTGTATTTTATATGTTTGAATGAATGAATGAATGAATGAAATACTCTTTATTGCACACCAAATAAAAATACAATAATGGAAATAAACAATAAATAAAGGTACAATGGGCGGTCTTATCGCTAAAAGCGATCTCTTCCAGACAACCTTTGGATGGACAGGATAACCAAAATCAAAAGACGGCGGTGTAAGAGTACCTATAGACATAAACAGAACCCACAAAATAAAATATACCTATTAATTATACTAATAAACATAAACTTAAATACATACAAATAATATAAGAATAAATAAACTACACTACATAAAGAGGATAAATAACATAAACACTAACTAGCAGTTACGAGACAACGAAAGGAAATGGTTGTATACCTTGACTTTGAAAATAGGAAGAGATTGGGACGACCTTACAGACAAAGGTAAGGCGTTCCACAGTCGCACAGCTTGTACTGTAAAGGAGTCACCATAAAATTGTGAACTATGGATGGGAGTTCGAAGCTGTAGAGCTTCGGAAGAACGAAGGGTTTGAGAGTGTCCCTGATACAGAAACTCGAAACGCTCCTTTAGATAAGAAGGTGAAGTGGGATTATAGAGAATGTTATAAAGAAGTGATACAATATGTGCATTCCGGCGAAGACGTATAGGGAGTCACTTGAGTTTTGCGCGGAATTCTGAGACATGGTCATACTTGCGCAAGCCGAATATGAATCGAATACAAAGGTTTTGAAGGCGCTCAAGTTTACTCATTTGGACTTCGGAAATGTCGAGGTAGCTGGCGTCGGCGTAATCTAAGATAGGGAGTAGAAGGGATTGTGCAAGCGTAATTTTGGTGGCGGTCGGTAAAAAGTTACGAAGTCTACGCAACGAAGCTGAAGAAGCAAACACTTTGCGGCTGATCTCAGCAATACACGGCACCCATGATAGCTTGGTGTCCATGATAATTCCCAAGTTTTTCACCGTCTGACTGATAGCTATTTGTGTTCCATTAAAAAGTACAGGTGGGAGTTGTGCAAAATCTAGCCTAGTAATCATTTTGTGACTACCGATTATGATCACTTGTGTCTTTTTAGGGTTTACGGTAAGACCAAGGGATTTGCTCCAGTCACAAATTCGGTTCAAATCTGAGTTTATTAAACTGATAGCTCCGTTAATGTTGTCAATCGGGGCTTGTGTGTAAATTTGTAAATCATCTGCATACAAGTGGTAGGAAGAAGAAAGATTTTGAGATATTGAATGAATAAAAACACTGAAGAGGAGAGGAGATAAGACGCCGCCTTGGGGGACACCAGCAAGAAGGCTACACCATGAAGAGTAATTAGCTTCAATACGGATGCGCTGCTGGCGTCCAAACAAATAACTACGAAACCAGTCAATAGCCGTTGGAGATATGTTAAGAGAGCTTAATACACCCAGAAGTATGTCGAAATCGACGTTGTTGAAGGCATTGCTGAAATCAAGTAATGACAGCACTGTCACCTTCCCACTCTCCATTCCAAACCGAATGTCATCGGTTATCTTGACGAGCGCTGTGACTGTGCTATGTCCGGGGCGAAAACCAGATTGGAGAGGATTTAACAGGATATTATTGGATAGGTAGGTACTGAGTTGTTTATGGACAAGGCGTTCAAGGACTTTTGATAGAAAGGGAAGTATGGATATGGGACGGTATTCAGAAAAAGAAGATGGATTGGGTTTCTTAGGTAAAGGAATTATCTGTGCTTCTTTCCAGACGTCAGGAAAAGAGCCGGAATCGATTGAGGCATTCAGGATGTAGGTGATGATAGGAACGATTTCGTCAAGTATTGGCATAATCATATTCCGACTAACACTGTCACTGCCAACAGCATTTGAATTAATAGATGTAATACTTTTCTTAACATCACAATCGGCAAATTGACTAAACTGAAAAGAAGGAAAGTCTGGGGTTGGCTGTGAAGAAAGATTAAATAATGTATTTGATTTAGTAATTCCGTCAATATTGGAAGAACTCGTGAAGTGCTGATTAAGATGATCAATGTTAATGATTTATGATATATTTTCTGGTTTAGATTTACCAAACCCCAGTGTTTGAAGAAATTTCCACACTTTAGATGGATCATTATTATCTACGGAGTCATGAATGTATCGGCGCTGCGCGTCCCTACACAACCTGTTGCAGTGATTTCGGCGATCGAAGTATTTGGCCTTATTGTTGTCAGAAGGTCTACACCTCATCCTAACCTTCGTCATAGCCTTTTTGTGCATCGCCAAGCGGATTTCATCAGTAAGCCATGGTGCTGGAAAGTGTTTGATTTTAATGGCACGTACGGGGGCATGTGTGTCATACAACTTAATCAATTGTCTATTGAAAGAATCCACCATATCATCAACGCAGCACGCACCTAAGACGCTGTCCAGTCGATCTGCTGAGCATCCCCACGGAGGCTTTCCAAATTCATTCCACCAAAATTACGCTGCATAAGAATTTGTGGCTTAGCTTTCGGCGGACGAACTTTGTAGGACAAAAAGATTAAATCATGATAGGAAAAAGCTGCCGCCGAAGTTTGGCCGTGTTTAGATACATTATTAGGTGATGAGACTAATGCCAGGTCAAGAAGAGATGGAGTGCAATTTAGGAAGAAATGTGTAGCAGATGAAGGGAGAATGGTCAAATTGCTGGCCTTAACGAGTTTGATTTTCCAATAAAGCATATCTTTTATTTAACAATGCAAGTATTATTTACATAATACGAGTATCCACTCGACGAACAATACCTATGATCTACTTACAACGCTTCTAATAAATACATAATAAATATTGCTGGACATTTCACACAGCGCTATCTAGCCCCAAACTAAGCAGAGCTTGTACTATGGGAATGAGATATCTGATAGAATACTTATATACATATTTTTTGTAAATACCGTAATACCCCGACTTACGCGACCCCGTTTGACGCGAATACGGAGATACGCGGTTTTTCTTTTTATCAACTCTCCCACTACGCCCTGTTAGTGTGCGTTTTATTGATAATCTCTAATTACGTCATCCAAAAAGAATAAAAAATGAGTGAATGACACTGTCTTTGGAGCGTTGACTGAATGTATTTATTTACAAAGTTGAACCTCGAGTTACGCGAATTGGACTTACATGGTTATCGCGTAAGTCCGGAATATTACTGTACATACTTATAATTATCTATAATTTATGTATGATATGACAATATATATTATATGTATCTTAATATTAATATTTATGTAATTTTATGATTATATCATATAATATAAATAAGCATTTTATTTTATATTATCTATATTTTTTATAAATAGTAATATATACGTGTTCTAGGGATTCTAATAATATCTTACGCCGCCGTCCTTATTTGTTCATATAGATCCTATCCACCCAAAGGTTGCCTAGAAGAGATCGCTTTTAGCAATAAGGCCGCCCATTGTACCTATGATGTAAAAGTGTATTTACTTTTATATGTTTGTATTTAATAGTGTGCAATAAAAAAAATATCTATCTATATTATACACGGTGTCCTTTACGGTCGTAAATCACTGTTTTCCCAGAACAAACGTTGTTCAGACCATGGCCTACTAAAAATTTATAGCATCAAACAAGAGAATTAAAGAATTAAAAAAAATCTAGACCTTCTCAAATAAGTCTAACATTGTTCAAAAACTAACCGTGACATAAAGTTCATTGGCACGCTAGCCGTAGCGTACCTACTATTATTATTTTTGTGGCGATACGGCGGCATGTTGTAGGGTGTAACGTTAAAATAGACGTTTTAAGTTCGCAACTTATGTTTTTCAAAGACCCAGTACTATTACGTAAAACTTTGCAGTAGCGACAGCAAAAGCAAAGCAACAGCGACCGCTACGCAATCGGTTGCAAAATGTTACAAGAAACCATATTACGGAAGCCTGTCGCCCGCCTACCGCACTGTTGTCGCTGAATGCACTTTGCACGTGAACACTAGCGCCACTAGCAGCAGCAATTGGTGGAAACAAATGAATGCAGTTTTAACGTTATCTGTGGTCAAATTTTTATTCTGTCCGTGCATCTTTCGTGTTATGATATTGTTTTAGGTGGTTTTCATAAATTTTGTAGATTCTCTTGGATAAGCCATCTATTTATTTATTAATTATTAAACGCACAAAACACATTACAATCACTTATAATTAAAGATTACAAAAATGTTGTTTTGATCTGGATTGTAACATAAACAACGGCTGTCCTAATTTATTTTAATATTTTACAAAGCAAAGAGTTAGTCCATCGTGGGTGGTTGAATTGGAGCAGAAACGAGTTGATGCAGAGGGCAAGCTAGCTGATGCAGCCTTTATGACAGCAGAGGCGGCGCGAACGCAAGCCGAAGCTCGCGCTTCGGCTTGCGCTCCTGCAGACGGAGGCATCTCTCTCTGTCGCACAGGCGCTGCATGAGCAAACTGTTATGCTTAATAAATTATTTGACCTATTGTCAAAAAAATAAACTACTTGTATTTTACTTGCTTACGTATATTTTAGACTTATGTAGATATTTAAATAATAAAATCATATTATACAGTAAGTATAAACATTAGATAGAAGAATCACGCTGAACTCTACAGTATACAATTAAACTACATTCTCAGTAATATTATAAATGCAAAAGTTTGTTTGGATGTTTGTTACTCATTTATGTCAACACAAACGAACAGATTTAGCTGAATTTTTGCACAAATATAGTTCTAGCCTAGGAATAGGACATAGGCTATATTTTATTCAGGTACCACGCGGGCGAAGACGCAAGCAAATGCTAGTATTTAATAAAATAAAGAAGACATGAAAAACCCCTAATTAACGCCACAAATAGTGATGCAGAGCTATGTTCTGTTATTACACAACCTCTGAACAATAATAGAAACTTGTCGACGACCATTTTGCAGCATCTGGGATTCATTCTGGTCCTCAACTTGATCCCTATGTGATTCTTGCTGATTTCTTTCAGCTTGGATGTCTGCGGGTGCCAGCTCAGGTACAGGAAGCCTATCTCTATTGGCCATTTTATGTAGGACACAGCATGCATTTATTATTTTTGCCACAGTGTGGTGGTCATAATGGAGCACTCTGTGAACCAGCAAACAACGCCAGCGGGCCTTTAGTACTCCTATGTATCGTTCAACAATGTTCCTGACCTTGCAGTAGACATTTGTGTAATGCTCCTCAGGAGTCTCAGGGCAAGCATTGACAATAGGGGTCAGAAGCCAAGGCCTTAAAGGATATCCAGAGTCATTTGCAAAGAAATCAAATACAATAAAGATTAAATAAATATAAGTTTAGTACCTGAATTATTGGCAAAAGTTTGGTCAGAATTGGTAGAACCTGCTAATATGTATACCTACCCAAAAGCCAGAGAGTTTCCCTATCATTATGGAGTTGTTGAATATGTGGGTTAATTTCTGACTGACGCCAGATGAATGCATCATGGCTGGCCTCTCCAAAGATTGCATCAACATTTAAATGTTCAAATCACTGTCCGAAATCTGCAAAACCATATATTATTAGATAGGTAATAATACATACAATAATAATACACTAAATTGGCATATTCATAGCTATAAAATAATGTAGGTATATGCTTTATTTATTATTAAATTAGGTAATGTGATTGGGTATTATGAAACTCACTATTTGAACATTCCTGGAATGGTAATGCTTGCGGTTGAAAAATCTTTCTTCATGTTCATTGGGTCTCACTATAGCAACATGAGTACCATCAATGCACCCAAGAACCCCAAGAAATCCAAATTTGTTGTAAAATCTAAAGTAAATGCACAAAATATAACATGAACTTTTGTGAGATTAGATTATGATTAGATTATATATATTTCTGCAAAATACTAATACTATTCAGTGCCTTGGTGACCTCTTTCACAGCATTTGAAACACTAGGTTGACTCAGGCCATGAAGAAAGTTCATGCCAACTGGTTTTTGATATGATCCAGTGGCATAAAATGAGAGTGCCGCTAGAACCTGTAATCAATAACCTTTTAGTAACTATGTACTAGGACAAGGTTCATAATGATTTGAACAGAAATTGAATTTATGTTGTTATGCTGGATATTATATATTGATGCCATACCTTGCATTCCAAGCTCACTTTTGTTCGTCTTCGCTTTGTAGGCATATATGGTTTGAGTTCATGGCACAGTTGTAAAAATAACTCTTTAGAGAGCCTATAATGAGCTCTAAACTCAGTATCTGACAATGCCAAAGGATTAGATTGATCTCTGAGACTTCGCCGCAAACGAGCCCTCTCAAGAAATTCATCTCTTTTATCTTCGACATCAAGAGCCTCGATTAGTAAGACAGCGCGTGCCATATCTTTGAAACTACAACAAACATTAATTTATTTTATTAAAGTTAGAGCACACTTTATCTCAAAGTAATGATTTTTAGATTGCGTATAATTTATTGAATACCTATTATTAAATTGCTAGAAACTGCAACGTTCAATGTATTCTCGGTATAGGCATGAAATAATTAGCAGAAAATACTGAATAAAATTTATTTTTCAATGTAGCCCCCTAGGACCTGAACACACTTATTTGTCCTGGAAAATAACTTTTCGATTCCCTCCATAAAATATTTTTCTTCCTGGTCTGAAAAATGATCGTTAATTGCTGCCTTTAACTCTTCATCGTAAAAATGCTTGCTTCGAAGTTATTTTTTGAGATTTGGGAACAGAAAGTAATCACTAGGGGCTAGGTCCGGGCTGTAGGGTGGATGATTGATTTCTTCAAATCCGCTATCCCGCACAGCAGCATTAGCAATGCGCGCCTTGTGAACAGGCGCGTTGTCGTGCAGAAGACACCTGCGGTCAATTTTCCCCGTTTTTTTCTTTTATTGTCTCGTTTAAATTGCGCAAGGTGTTAGCGTAAGTTGCGCCAGTAATACTCTTACCTTTTTTTGTGTACTCAATTAATAAGATTCCCTTGGAATCCCAAAACACTGTGGCCATGAGCTTTCTGGCGGATTGGCTGACTTTGAACTTCTTCGGTGGGGCTGTTTCTTTTTATGCCACTGCATAGACCCCTGCTTGCTCTCAGGATCATAGTGACATATGAAAAGGAATTAATGAAATAACTTATGCATTTTGTCAGCGCTCGTCCATTCAAAAAAGTCCAAAACGTCTTTCCGAGTCAATTAATTATTGACATCAGCAAGAAAGACGTTATATTTTTTCAAACATTACGATACAAACTTAACATTTTTACTGTTTATGTAATAAGTTGTGGGATCTGAATCAATGGCTTGACTTTCCGATGGCAGTTCACCTTTCCACCGCAGGGCAATGAACTCTACCTCAAGGTTTGATATAAGCAAGGTAGAAGGGCTTGGGACTTTGCTCAGCTGTAGGACTAGTTATATTATATAAAGAAAATACTTTAAATACTTTTCAGCAATAACTTAGGAACATTATCTCTATACTTCCGCCTGGTAGTGGTCTGGAGCAGTTGAGCTATCGTTTTATTATTAAAGTCAGGCCAATTTAATAGGTAACATTTGACAATTCATCAAAATTCAACAACTTAAACTTGTAACGGTGGGCATAAAATAATATATTGTTTCGTTTTGTTAGAACTGCACGATTGCTTAACTTTTTTCAATTACGATTACATATTTATTGTAATAATGACCGATACGAGTAGGTACGAGTCCGGTACGAGTTGTACCGAACTGACAGACGTCAAATGTTACCTATTAGAATGGCCTGACTTTAATTGCATTTTCTCTGTATATAATGTCTTCTCAGTCACTGACTGCTGCATTAAATCAGCTCACTGCCGTCATCGAAACTATGAACAGGTATAACAAATATCCAAATCCGATATCCGACACTGGACTAAAATAAGTGCAAGGTTTTGTGTTTTTGTACTTCGTGCCACGCAAAGGGCACGAGGGGCTCTAAAACGAAAGAAAAACCAAATCGTTTTACCCTCATCTTAAGTCATGTCCTGACCATATATTTTTTTATGAATTAACAAACCGAAACACACCTAATTGTAATCTCATTTAATGTATAATTTAATTACTATGTAAACGTAATATGTTTGTCTGTTTATTTTAATTTTAATTTATTTTGATTGTGATATATAATGGATTATTATTATCTAAACTAAATTAATACAATACAATAATATTAAGCAGTTACCTCGGCCGATAACAATGAGGGCTACTTATTTTTAATTAAAACAAAACTAGTCCCAACTAGGATAATAGATGGCGCCCTCTGGAAATAAACCGCCAAAATATGCCTAAATCGCAAAGACACAATATCAAAATTTGTCTAATCAAATCTCACTTCGTCAGATAAACAAACATTAATGGGTTTTTTGATTCAAGTTCTGCGGAAAATAATGTTAACGTGGCAATTGACATTGATAATTCACTTTCTTTTATTAATTAGCTTATGGCAGACCAACGCCATCTGTTAGCAGTTATAAAAACATGGCAGTGAAACCGTCTTATTGCACGAACGGGTTATGTCCAACGAAGACAGCCTACATACAATGTGTTCCTACATATTATTAGCACATACCATTGCTTTGCGCCCATCACTCTGAGATATGAGAAAAAAATGCCTATAATTTGACCGGCAGCCGTACCCTATAAACCGAAACAGACTCTGCTTGGCGCAGAAATAAGAAGGTTCTTCTTCTTCGGACGAACTCGTTTTACAAGAAGCCTGTCTGGCACATTAGTACTACTACATAAGTGCCAGATAGGTAGCTTAAAATTAACGAGCAAGAGAAGAAAAGCAGATATGTATATTACTGGCAAGCCAGTTATGGATATGAACTCGAATCACAACCGAGATTCAAACAGTGTGGAAACAACGATGCACCGAAAGGTCACTGAATGCTGCGACCCGAGACATATTCTTATAGACAGGTGGTTACTGTAAGGAACCCCACCTCATCGAATACCAAAGGTCTAAAGTACCCATTATAGGTGAATCATACTTTTCATTATGACGATATCCGTGGTGCAGTAGCCGGCTGAGGCGCGGAGGCAACGGCTGTACTATTTCGTAAAACTTTGCAGTAGCGACAGCAAAAGCAAAGCAACAGCGACCGCTACGCAATCGGTTGCAAAATGTTACAAGAAACCGTAATACGGAAGCCTGTCGCCCGCCTACCGCACTGTTGTCGCTGAATGCACTTTGCACGTGAACACTAGCGCCACTAGCGACCGAGCAGCAATTGGTGGAAACAAATGAATGCAGTTTTAACGTTATCTGTGGTCAAATTTTTATTCTGTCCGTGCATCTTTCGTGTTTTGATTTGTTGATATTGTTTTAGGTGGTTTTCATAAATTTTGTAGATTCTCTTGGATTTTGGATCTAAAAGTAAGATAACAATCTATAATATATAATGCGTAGTTTTGTTTCCTCTCTCTATCATATTCCTGTAATTTCAGTGGAACATCGCGTTTCAGCCGGCCAGCTAGACGAATTGTTGCAGCACCTCATGACGCACTCGAGCCTTGCCAAAGGCGTTGGCTTGGGAGCGAGGTCAAAGGAGACCGTAGATCGTGAGTGGAGTGGTCTCGCTGGCAGGCTAAACGCTCACGGCGGAGGTGCAACGAAAACTGGCCAGCGGTGGAAACGTGTATGAATTCCTTTTTTACATTTAGATCTCATGCTCATGTATCATGCTTGGGATACCTTAGTTACAAAAACGGGTTTCTTCTTATTTTCTTAGTACTGGGCGGACTTGAAGTTTAAGGCAAAAAATAGGGCCGCCTTAAGAAGACGCGAAGCTTCTGGCACTGGTGGTGGGCCAGCTACCCTCGACGAATTGTCGGAAACGGATCGAAAGATCCTGGCTATAATCGGCGAGGGTGCTGTGTATGGTGACACCCAGCACAGGGTTCCTGCATTTGTAAGCTTTACTATAATTTCCCTACTTTTAATTTAACACTTTATTTAATACTACAATAGAATATTTTATTTAATACCTAGTAAGGTGTGTGCGACTCACTGATTCAAAAAAATCTGTCTATTACAGCCATCTCAAACTCAGCCAACTCAAAGTAGTGGGAGTAACATTATTGATTACCATGATGAAGTGGTAGTTAATACATCAGGTAAAAAACATCATATTTTAATCATAGTATTTTGACAAAATGTATTAGTTATTTAGTAGTTCAACTGTCTGTTTTTCCCTAATCTTGTGATTTTTATTTTCACTTAGAATTACCACCACCAGCAAACTTCCAGTCTCCATCTATCAGAGGGCATACCAGTAGAGTTTGTAAGTTGATTATCTCACTTTTATAACTTAACTCATTTGGTGTCTGCATAATTATAGATCGTAATATTTTTTTACTATCATTTTCAGGTACAACTGATGCAACTGCAGCAGCTCCAGACAGGCACCGACCTTTAACACCTAGGAGATTCCATGGTGGGTTACGAAAATAACTAATTCAACATGTTTTAAACACAGCCTCATTATTATTATATAATACTAGTGGACCCGCCGAACTTCGTACCGCCTTGACATGCATATATCGCGGGCTGTCAATAAACGTCACCCTAATAGAATTGTCAATTGTTGTCCCCGGCCATCAATATGTATGAGAAAATGAATGACTTCCACAAATAATTCAATACCAAAATTAGCCAAATCGCTCCACCCGTTCTCGAGTTTTAGCGAGACTAACGAACAGCAATTAATTTTTATATATATAGACAATATCTCGGGATAACTCCGACCGAAGCATCTGTTTCAAACGATATTAATTTTTTTTACATCCTCTTTGATGATATTTGCAGCACGCATTCTGTCAATTCTATGTCAAACGTCATGAGGTTACATTATAAAAGGTTAGATTATAAATAATTTTATATAGTGGTTAAGTATTCTTAAAATTTCTAATTTTGCGCGCAATTTTCTTATTTTTTTCTTTCATAAGAACCTTCTTCTGACAATAAGAAATAAAACAAAAAAAGAATTAGCGAAATCGGTCTGGCCGTTCACGCGTGATGGCGTGACCAAAGGAAATAGGGATTCATTTTTATATATAGAGATTAACTTGTTTCCCAAAACAAATACAAAGTATTTTTTTCAATTTGATGAGGCACGAAGTTGAATACGGACATCTTAAAAAATGTACCTACACTATTTATATTATTTTGTTGTTTCCAGAAAGCCCAGTTTCTCGACAACAACGAGGGTCCAGAAACCAAAACAGCAACTGTGTCACAAGGACAGCTGTTAGGACTGGTAAGTCTTACGTATATTTCGGTATGTTTTCTCATGAAATTTACTATTGCCATCTATTTATTTATTATTAAACGCACATAACACATTACAATCACTTACAATTAAAGATTACAAAAATGCTGTTCTGTGTTAAATATTTATACAAAAATGTTGATCTAGATTGTAACCTAAACAACGGCTGTCCTAATTGATTTTAATATTTTACAGAGCAAAGAGTTAGTCCATCGTGGGTGGTTGAATTGGAGCAGAAACGAGTTGATGCAGAGGGCAAGCTGGCTGATGCCGCCGTTATGACAGCAGAGGCGGCGCAAACGCAAGCCGAAGCCGCGCGCCTGCAGGCGGAGGCATCTTTCTCTGTCGCACAGGCGCTGCATGATTAACTGCTCTATAAATTATTTGACCTATTGTCAAAAAAATAAACTACTTGTATTTTACTTGCTTACGTATATTTTAGACTTATGTAGATATTTATATAATAAAATGATATTATATAGTAAGTATAAACATTAGATAGACATACTATTCATTTACTAATAATCACGCTTAACTCCACAGTATAAATTAAACTACATTCTCAGTAATATTATAAATGCGAAAGTTTGTTTGGATGTTTGTTACTCTTTTATGTCAACACAAACGAACAGATTTAGCTGAAATTTTGCACAAATATTTGCTTGTATTTAATAAAATAAAGAAGACATGAAAAACCCCCAATTAACGCCACATATAGTGATGCAGAGCTATGTTCTGTTATTCCACAACCTCTGAACAATAATAGAAACTTGTCGACGACCATTTTGCAGCGTCTGGGATTCATTCTGGTCCCCAACTTGATCCCTATGTGATTCTTGCGGAGTTCTTTCAGCTTGGATGTCTGCGGGTGCCAGCTCAGGGACAGGAAGCCTATCACACTTATTCTCAAAGTAATGATTTTTAGATTGCGTATAATTTATTGAATACTTACCTATTAATAAATTGCTAGAAACTGCGTTTCACGTAATGTTTTAGAGTTTTTTATTGTTTTCTTGGGCTCACACAGGCAGGTATTCTCACTTCGCTTATAAATTAATTCAATATCTTCATGATTACGAAACTCGCGACAGGTTTGCAACAGGCGTAAATCTCGCAATCATCACTGTCAAACGTCAATTTTGTATTAGCTATCAGCAGCTACAAAGCAATCAGCAATCGACTACTAGGTCGCCCTCTGCTGGACAATCGGTGAACTAAAAAGTGCATTCTGATCCCATTTTGCCTACTGGGTGGTATTACGTAAGCACACTTGACAGCAATAAAACAGCGATTTGAACTGTCAATTAGCAACAACCCCAGTAGCTATTTTTTAGCAATTGCTTACTGGTTGTTATGAAGATATTTGTAATTTATAAGTGAAGTGAGAATACCTGCCTCTGTGAGCCCAAGAAAACAATAAAAAACTCTAAAACATTACGTGAAACGCGGTGATTTTATAGTCAAACAATAAAAATCTAGGCAAGTTGCAGTTTCTAGCAATTTAATAATAGGTATTCAATAAATTATACGCAATCTAAAAATCATTACTTTGAGAATAAGTGTGATAGGCTTCCTGTCCCTGAGCTGGCACCCGCAGACATCCAAGCTGAAAGAACTCCGCAAGAATCACATAGGGATCAAGTTGGGGACCAGAATGAATCCCAGACGCTGCAAAATGGTCGTCGACAAGTTTCTATTATTGTTCAGAGGTTGTGGAATAACAGAACATAGCTCTGCATCACTATATGTGGCGTTAATTGGGGGTTTTTCATGTCTTCTTTATTTTATTAAATACAAGCAAATATTTGTGCAAAATTTCAGCTAAATCTGTTCGTTTGTGTTGACATAAAAGAGTAACAAACATCCAAACAAACTTTCGCATTTATAATATTACTGAGAATGTAGTTTAATTTATACTGTGGAGTTAAGCGTGATTATTAGTAAATGAATAGTATGTCTATCTAATGTTTATACTTACTATATAATATCATTTTATTATATAAATATCTACATAAGTCTAAAATATACGTAAGCAAGTAAAATACAAGTAGTTTATTTTTTTGACAATAGGTCAAATAATTTATAGAGCAGTTAATCATGCAGCGCCTGTGCGACAGAGAGAGATGCCTCCGCCTGCAGGCGCGCGGCTTCGGCTTGCGTTTGCGCCGCCTCTGCTGTCATAACGGCGGCATCAGCCAGCTTGCCCTCTGCATCAACTCGTTTCTGCTCCAATTCAACCACCCACGATGGACTAACTCTTTGCTCTGTAAAATATTAAAATCAATTAGGACAGCCGTTGTTTAGGTTACAATCTAGATCAACATTTTTGTATAAATATTTAACACAGAACAGCATTTTTGTAATCTTTAATTGTAAGTGATTGTAATGTGTTATGTGCGTTTAATAATAAATAAATAGATGGCAATAGTAAATTTCATGAGAAAACATACCGAAATATACGTAAGACTTACCAGTCCTAACAGCTGTCCTTGTGACACAGTTGCTGTTTTGGTTTCTGGACCCTCGTTGTTGTCGAGAAACTGGGCTTTCTGGAAACAACAAAATAATATAAATAGTGTAGGTACATTTTTTAAGATGTCCGTATTCAACTTCGTGCCTCATCAAATTGAAAAAAATACTTTGTATTTGTTTTGGGAAACAAGTTAATCTCTATATATAAAAATGAATCCCTATTTCCTTTGGTCACGCCATCACGCGTGAACGGCCAGACCGATTTCGCTAATTCTTTTTTTGTTTTATTTCTTATTGTCAGAAGAAGGTTCTTATGAAAGAAAAAAATAAGAAAATTGCGCGCAAAATTAGAAATTTTAAGAATACTTAACCACTATATAAAATTATTTATAATCTAACCTTTTATAATGTAACCTCATGACGTTTGACATAGAATTGACAGAATGCGTGCTGCAAATATCATCAAAGAGGATGTAAAAAAAATTAATATCGTTTGAAACAGATGCTTCGGTCGGAGTTATCCCGAGATATTGTCTATATATATAAAAATTAATTGCTGTTCGTTAGTCTCGCTAAAACTCGAGAACGGGTGGAGCGATTTGGCTAATTTTGGTATTGAATTATTTGTGGAAGTCATTCATTTTCTCATACATATTGATGGCCGGGGACAACAATTGACAATTCTATTAGGGTGACGTTTATTGACAGCCCGCGATATATGCATGTCAAGGCGGTACGAAGTTCGGCGGGTCCACTAGTATTATATAATAATAATGAGGCTGTGTTTAAAACATGTTGAATTAGTTATTTTCGTAACCCACCATGGAATCTCCTAGGTGTTAAAGGTCGGTGCCTGTCTGGAGCTGCTGCAGTTGCATCAGTTGTACCTGAAAATGATAGTAAAAAAATATTACGATCTATAATTATGCAGACACCAAATGAGTTAAGTTATAAAAGTGAGATAATCAACTTACAAACTCTACTGGTATGCCCTCTGATAGATGGAGACTGGAAGTTTGCTGGTGGTGGTAATTCTAAGCGAAAATAAAAATCACAAGATTAGGGAAAAACAGACAGTTGAACTACTAAATAACTAATACATTTTGTCAAAATACTATGATTAAAATATGATGTTTTTTACCTGATGTATTAACTACCACTTCATCATGGTAATCAATAATGTTACTCCCACTACTTTGAGTTGGCTGAGTTTGAGATGGCTGTAATAGACAGATTTTTTTGAATCAGTGAGTCGCACACACCTTACTAGGTATTAAATAAAATATTCTATTGTAGTATTAAATAAAGTGTTAAATTAAAAGTAGGGAAATTATAGTAAAGCTTACAAATGCAGGAACCCTGTGCTGGGTGTCACCATACACAGCACCCTCGCCGATTATAGCCAGGATCTTTCGATCCGTTTCCGACAATTCGTCGAGGGTAGCTGGCCCACCACCAGTGCCAGAAGCTTCGCGTCTTCTTAAGGCGGCCCTATTTTTTGCCTTAAACTTCAAGTCCGCCCAGTACTAAGAAAATAAGAAGAAACCCGTTTTTGTAACTAAGGTATCCCAAGCATGATACATGAGCATGAGATCTAAATGTAAAAAAGGAATTCATACACGTTTCCACCGCTGGCCAGTTTTCGTTGCACCTCCGCCGTGAGCGTTTAGCCTGCCAGCGAGACCACTCCACTCACGATCTACGGTCTCCTTTGACCTCGCTCCCAAGCCAACGCCTTTGGCAAGGCTCGAGTGCGTCATGAGATGCTGCAACAATTCGTCTAGCTGGCCGGCTGAAACGCGATGTTCCACTGAAATTACAGGAATATGATAGAGAGAGGAAACAAAACTACGCATTATATATTATAGATTGTTATCTTACTTTTAGATCCAAAATCCAAGAGAATCTACAAAATTTATGAAAACCACCTAAAACAATATCAACAAATCAAAACACGAAAGATGCACGGACAGAATAAAAATTTTACCACAGATAACGTTAAAACTGCATTCATTTGTTCCCACCAATTACTGCTCGGTCGCTAGTGGCGCTAGTGTTCACGTGCAAAGTGCATTCAGCGACAACAGTGCGGTAGGCGGGCGACAGGCTTCCGTATTACGGTTTCTTGTAACATTTTGCAACCGATTGCGTAGCGGTCGCTGTTGCTTTGCTTTTGCTGTCGCTACTGCAAAGTTTTACGAAATAGTACAGCCGTTGCCTCCGCGCCTCAGCCGGCTACTGCACCACGGATATCGTCATAATGAAAAGTATGATTCACCTATAATGGGTACTTTAGACCTTTGGTATTCGATGAGGTGGGGTTCCTTACAGTAACCACCTGTCTATAAGAATATGTCTCGGGTCGCAGCATTCAGTGACCTTTCGGTGCATCGTTGTTTCCACACTGTTTGAATCTCGGTTGTGATTCGAGTTCATATCCATAACTGGCTTGCCAGTAATATACATATCTGCTTTTCTTCTCTTGCTCGTTAATTTTAAGCTACCTATCTGGCACTTATGTAGTAGTACTAATGTGCCAGACAGGCTTCTTGTAAAACGAGTTCGTCCGAAGAAGAAGAACCTTCTTATTTCTGCGCCAAGCAGAGTCTGTTTCGGTTTATAGGGTACGGCTGCCGGTCAAATTATAGGCATTTTTTTCTCATATCTCAGAGTGATGGGCGCAAAGCAATGGTATGTGCTAATAATATGTAGGAACACATTGTATGTAGGCTGTCTTCGTTGGACATAACCCGTTCGTGCAATAAGACGGTTTCACTGCCATGTTTTTATAACTGCTAACAGATGGCGTTGGTCTGCCATAAGCTAATTAATAAAAGAAAGTGAATTATCAATGTCAATTGCCACGTTAACATTATTTTCCGCAGAACTTGAATCAAAAAACCCATTAATGTTTGTTTATCTGACGAAGTGAGATTTGATTAGACAAATTTTGATATTGTGTCTTTGCGATTTAGGCATATTTTGGCGGTTTATTTCCAGAGGGCGCCATCTATTATCCTAGTTGGGACTAGTTTTGTTTTAATTAAAAATAAGTAGCCCTCATTGTTATCGGCCGAGGTAACTGCTTAATATTATTGTATTGTATTAATTTAGTTTAGATAATAATAATCCATTATATATCACAATCAAAATAAATTAAAATTAAAATAAACAGACAAACATATTACGTTTACATAGTAATTAAATTATACATTAAATGAGATTACAATTAGGTGTGTTTCGGTTTGTTAATTCATAAAAAAATATATGGTCAGGACATGACTTAAGATGAGGGTAAAACGATTTGGTTTTTCTTTCGTTTTAGAGCCCCTCGTGCCCTTTGCGTGGCACGAAGTACAAAAACACAAAACCTTGCACTTATTTTAGTCCAGTGTCGGATATCGGATTTGGATATTTGTTATACCTGTTCATAGTTTCGATGACGGCAGTGAGCTGATTTAATGCAGCAGTCAGTGACTGAGAAGACATTATATACAGAGAAAATGCAATTAAAGTCAGGCCATTCTAATAGGTAACATTTGACGTCTGTCAGTTCGGTACAACTCGTACCGGACTCGTACCTACTCGTATCGGTCATTATTACAATAAATATGTAATCGTAATTGAAAAAAGTTAAGCAATCGTGCAGTTCTAACAAAACGAAACAATATATTATTTTATGCCCACCGTTACAAGTTTAAGTTGTTGAATTTTGATGAATTGTCAAATGTTACCTATTAAATTGGCCTGACTTTAATAATAAAACGATAGCTCAACTGCTCCAGACCACTACCAGGCGGAAGTATAGAGATAATGTTCCTAAGTTATTGCTGAAAAGTATTTAAAGTATTTTCTTTATATAATATAACTAGTCCTACAGCTGAGCAAAGTCCCAAGCCCTTCTACCTTGCTTATATCAAACCTTGAGGTAGAGTTCATTGCCCTGCGGTGGAAAGGTGAACTGCCATCGGAAAGTCAAGCCATTGATTCAGATCCCACAACTTATTACATAAACAGTAAAAATGTTAAGTTTGTATCGTAATGTTTGAAAAAATATAACGTCTTTCTTGCTGATGTCAATAATTAATTGACTCGGAAAGACGTTTTGGACTTTTTTGAATGGACGAGCGCTGACAAAATGCATAAGTTATTTCATTAATTCCTTTTCATATGTCACTATGATCCTGAGAGCAAGCAGGGGTCTATGCAGTGGCATAAAAAGGAACAGCCCCACCGAAGAAGTTCAAAGTCAGCCAATCCGCCAGAAAGCTCATGGCCACAGTGTTTTGGGATTCCAAGGGAATCTTATTAATTGAGTACACAAAAAAAGGTAAGAGTATTACTGGCGCAACTTACGCTAACACCTTGCGCAATTTAAACGAGACAATAAAAGAAAAAAACGGGGAAAATTGACCGCAGGTGTCTTCTGCACGACAACGCGCCTGTTCACAAGGCGCGCATTGCTAATGCTGCTGTGCGGGATAGCGGATTTGAAGAAATCAATCATCCACCCTACAGCCCGGACCTAGCCCCTAGTGATTACTTTCTGTTCCCAAATCTCAAAAAATAACTTCGAAGCAAGCATTTTTACGATGAAGAGTTAAAGGCAGCAATTAACGATCATTTTTCAGATCATCATCATATCAGCCGTAGGACGTCCACTGCTGGACAAAGGCCTCCCTCATTGATCTCCAGGAACTGCGGTTGGAAGCGGCCTGCATCCAACGCCGACCTGCGGTTCTTACCAAGTCGTCTGCCCATCTTGTGGGTGGACGTCCTACGCTGCGCTTGCCGGTCCGTAGCCTCCACTCGAGAACCTTTCGGCCCCATCGGCCATCTGTTCTGCGCGCTATATGGCCTGCCCATTGCCACTTCAACGTGCTAATCCGTCGGGCTATGTCGGTGACTTGAGTTCTCCTACGTATCTCCTCATTTCTGATTCGATCCCGTAGAGAAACCCCAAGCATAGCCCTCTCCATAGCTCGTTGAGCGACTCTGAGCTTATTCATAAGGCCAATAGTGAAGGACCACGTCTCGGTCTCCACGTCCATGTCATCACTGGTAACACACACTGATTGTAGACTTTCGTCTTAAGGCACTGAGGTATGTTGGACGAAAAGACGTTGCGAAGTTTCCCAAACGCTGCCCATCCGAGTTGGATTCAACGATTGACCTCTTTCTCGAAGTTGGACCTACCTAATTGGACTGTTTGTCCTAGGTATACATACGCGTCGACAACTTCAAGAGCCGAGTTCTCAACCATAACTGGGGCAGGGACGACATGGACATTTGACATGATTTTCGTCTTGTCCATGTTCATTTTAAGTCCTACCCGTTGGGAGACTCGATTGAGGCCTTCGAGCATCGTGCTGAGCTCTTCCATCGACTTTGCCATGACCACAATATCGTCGGCAAACCGAAGGTGAGTGATGTATTCGCCGTTAATATTGATGCCCAGTCCTTTCCATTCCAGAAGCTTGAAGGCATCTTCCAATGCGGTCGTAAACAGTTTCGGAGAAATGACATCTCCCTGTCTTACGCCTCTTTTTAAGGGAATCGCCTTCGAGCTCTGTTCATGTACTCGGACTGACATAGTGGCGTTTTTATACAAACACTTCAACACTTCGATGTACCGATAGTCAATACGGCATCGTTGGAGAGACTCAAGCACTGCCCATGTTTCGATCGAATCGAAGGCTTTCTCATAGTCCACAAACGCGAGACATAGCGGCAAGTTATACTCTTCGGTCTTCTGTATGACTTGCCGCAGCGTATGTATGTGGTCTATGGTACTGTAGCCTTTACGGAACCCGGCTTGTTCAGGCGGCTGGAAGTCATCAAACCTGCGTTCGAGACGGTTCGCGATGACCCTCGAAAACAGCTTATAAACATGGCTCAAAAGCGAGATGGGTCTGTAATTCTTAAGCAAGGTGTTGTCACCTTTCTTGAATAACAGAACCACCACGCCCCCGTTCCATGCTTTTGGCGTCGTACCTTCAAGCAAGGCAAAATTAAAAAGCTTCTGAAGGACTTTAAGTACCGGTGATCCACCCGCTTTCAGAAGCTCTGAAGTGATTCCGTCCTCACCCGGCGCCTTGTCGTTCTTAAGCTGCTTCAAGGCCATCCTGATCTCATACAGGCTGATGTCCGGAATATCTTCGGTATAATGTCGGGTCAGTTTGGCTCTTGGGTCGTTGGCCGCACTGCAAACAGGTTTAGTGACCGAATCGTAGAGCCGTCCATAGAACCTTTCGACTTCCCTTAACACTTCCGCTTTACTTGACGTTATGCTGCCATCTTCCCTCTTCAGCTTCGTCATGCGGCTCTGCCCAATAGAATTATCTCTCGCGAACACTTTGGAGCCTTTATTCCGCTCTATCGTATCTTTAATACGAGATGTATTAAAGGTACGAATATCGTGCCGCAAGGATTTCCAAATCTTTCTATTGAGCTGCCTATGTGACTGAGCATCATCGGGAGACTGCAGTTGCAAAGAACGTCGTTCAGCCATGAGGTTAAGGGTGTCATCAGAGAGTTTCTGAGGTCTATTGGTACGGGGGGTCTTAAAGAACTGGGACCCCACCGTATGGACGGTTTCTACGAACCTGTTATTGATCTCGTCCACTGATGCATCTACTTCTAGACAGTCAAAGCGATTTGCAAGTTCGAGTTGAAAGCTCTTGAGGTTTTGGATATGTGCGCGAGTGGGTCGGAGCGTAGATTTCATCAAACGGGACCTTTCAAGTTTAACGTTCATATTCAATGTGGCTCTAACAATTCGGTGATCACTGCCGGTTTTCACCCTGTAAATCACAGAGACATCATTGAATATCCGTTTCTTGTTGGTCAAGATGAAATCAATCTCATTTCTCGTGGAACCGTTGGGATTCATCCAGGTCCATTTCCTGTGAGGCGGCTTCTGGAAAAAAGAATTCATCATAAAGAGTCCTTCTTTCTCCAGAAAATCGGCCAGCCTCTGTCCTCTGGGGTTCCGTTGCCCATATCCAAATTGCCCCACTCTCAACTCATCATCGCTTCTCATGCCTAGCTTTGCATTGAAGTCCCCCATAACAACAATAAAGTGAGTTTTGTTCGTATGTATGGCTCTACTGATGTCCTCATACATAGACTCTACTTCTTCATCTGGGTGTGAAGTGGTCGGCGCATATACCTGAACGACCTTCAGCGAATATCGCTTAGATATTCTGAGTGTCAGGTACGCGACCCTGCTCGACACACTGTCGATGGTGATAATGTTGTTGATGAGTGACTTGTGAACGAGAAACCCAACACCACCTTGGGACTGTTGGTCGCCCTCCCGGTAGTATAGTAGATTACCAGACTTAAGGGATATCGTGTCCTCGCCCTCTCTACGAACTTCTGATAACCCCAAAATGTCCCAGTGTAATCTACTAATTTCTTCTTCCAGCTCAACAATCTTTTCGTCTGTCCTCAAAGTGCGGATGTTGTGTGTTACCAGGGCCAGTGGTCGTCGTAGGGTTTGGTAGCCGATCGTCTCCCGGGGATTCTTAGCACCCCTGGCCCCGCCGTTACCGTGACTACTACCGTAGCCAGGATTAGCGGGGCCGCCGGGGACTCGAGGCCTGGCTTTATGTTGTAAATCCATGAGGGGGTTGTTGCCATACTCGCCACGCTTGGCAGGCGGGTTGGCGAGCGCAGTATAGGTGTTGAAACACGAAAAGACGCTGCTGCCCATCTTTCAGAGGTATCCCTTAGCAGACTCCTACTGCATCCACGGGCAAGAGCGGAGGGGCAACATTCTATTGCCGGCGCCCCACGGCAGACCAGGAAGAAAAATATTTTATGGAGGGAATCGAAAAGTTATTTTCCAGGACAAATAAGAGTGTTCAGATCCTAGGGGGCTACATTGAAAAATAAATTTTATTCAGTATTTTCTGCTAATTATTTCATGCCTATACCGAGAATACATTGAACGCCCCTCGTATAGTGTGATCAGAGGAATTAAGAATTTTATGATATTGGTGGTCTCATGATGGAGACGGATGCTAGATAAAGGAACTTCTGAATTGATTATAGTAGGCTTCTAGTGTTTGGGCTCATTTGAATCTGCTTGCAGTTCCTTTTATGATTTTCATGAAAACTTCTTTTAAAAAAGTAATCCATAAAATTTAAACATATGTATCTAACATAACCTTCTGTTGTTTTTTTCGTGCGTGTAGGTAGGTGCGTATCAATTTCATTTAATAAGTTAAATTCTTCTCTATTTTGGGCTATTGTGGACCAATCCTGTAAATGGGCATCAATTTCGTCCCTCCATCGTCGCCGCGGTCTGCCACGAGGTCGTTTCCCGTTTAGAGGCGTCCACTCTGTGGTGGCTTTAACCCATAACGCATACGATATGCGGCAGACGTGGCCTGCCCAATTCACAGGCCCAATCCCACCTTAGTTTACCCGCGACATCCGCGATTTGTGTTTTAGAGCGCAGTATACTGTTACGAACGCTGTCTGTCATTGGGAAGGGAGGCATTTGCCCTGCAGTGGGACACTACAGGTTCATAATACGTAGGTCACACTAAAAGTTTTGCGTAACATGTTATAACCAAAATATTATGTTTATTGCTTTTCAAAATACACTCCTTTACATTTTAAACATTTTTTCATGCGATCGAACCATTTTTTAAAACAGGAGGACCACAGATCTGAAGGCATGTTTTCTACGTGCTAATTGAACGCAGGCAGTGATACTCTTCGGAGTTGGTAAAAGTGAAACCTCTCATCAAATCTTTGATTTTGGGTAAAATATAAAAATCACAGGGTGCTAGGTCGGGGCTATGTGCAGGATGGGTGACGAGTTGTACTTTTACGGAAGCTAAAAATGACTTTGTTTTGTTGGCCGTGTGTGAAGAAGCGTTGTCATGATGTAGGAGAACGCAGCTTTTTGGTCGATTTCGCGAACTTTTTCTAACACCCTGGGTAAACAAATGGTAGAATACCACTCGGCATTAACACTCTTTTGATCTTCAAGTGGAATTTTGCAGATAGGACCCGTAGCTGTGAAAAAAAAACGCGATCATTTTTTTACCAACTTTTCGCGCCTGCCTCACTTTTGTTGGCTTGTTCTCATTCTCAAACACCCATTCACAAGATTGCTGTTTTTCTTCGGGTTCAAAACAATAAATCCGAGTTTCGTCTCCTGTGATAATGTCATAAACAGCATTAGAATGTCCGTGGTCGTACTTCAGTAGCATCTGGTGAGCACCAGTCCACGCGAGCCCGCTTCTGCTCCGCTGTCAGTTCATGAGGGATCCAATGACAACAAAGTTTCCGAACTTTCAATTCTTCGTGTAAAATTTTCTGAATTTGGCTCATACCAATCCCCAATAGTCCTCAAATTGTCTCATAGGTAACCCGCGGGTTTTCTCCAATTAACCGCTTAACAGTAGCCACATTATTTTCGTTGACAGTAGTTGAAGGCCGCCCTTCACGAAATTCGTCATGTAAAGAAACCCAACCTATTTCGAATTCATCAAACCATGGACTTACGGTGCTCAAACAAGGTGCTTCTCTCCCAAAAGCATTTTGAAGACGAGCGGCACAGTCTTGCGGAGAGAGAGAACTTTTAAAATCATAAAAAATCATCGCTCTGAAATTTTTTCGAGTTATTTCTATTTTCGTTGCGTACGTAGAACTTTGATGTGTGATAAAAACAATTGACAAATGATTTCCCGCCAATTTTTTTTTTAATAAGAAGGTTGCAACGCTTCAAAAAATATAACATTTCAAATTCAAATACTTCCGATTAGATAGAAGAGCAAAACTTTTAGTGGGCCCCATGTATAATAGGTTGGAGAAAAAAAAAGTCTTTTCGCATTATAGTATGTATGAACTTGTAATAAAATCTCTTTGGCTATATTATTTGTATCTGGCTGGTTTTGGTATCATTCAAAGTTTAAATTTTAAAGAAGATAATTCCAAATTCAAATTAGGAAAATGTGTGATTTTTATTTGTTTTTCGTACAGTAAAGATGAGTGAATCTAATGAAGAAATTCGATACATTTTAAAATTTTTACTACAAAAAAGGTAAAAATGCAACGCAAGCCGCGAAAAAATTTGCGATGTTTATGGACCTAGTATTGTGTAGCACAAATTTTGTTTAAGCGTTTTCAATCCGGAAATTTTGATGTCAAAGATTCACGTCGCTCTGGTCGCCCTACTACGGATAAAATTAATGCCATTTTTGAAAAAGTGGAGCAAGATCGTCATATCAGTAGTTACAACGTAACTAAAGAACTGGAAATTGACCACAAATCAGTTTTGGCGCATTTGAAAAACTGTGTACACAAAAAAATTCGATATTTGGGTACCCCACGAGCTCACTGAAAGAAACCTAATGAACCGTGTACTCATTTGTGATTCTTTATTACGACGTAATGAAACCGAACCATTTTTAAAGAAGCTGATAACTGGTGATGAAAAGTGGATCACGTACGACAAGAACGTGCGAAAAAGGGCGTGGTTAAAGGCCGGTCAGGCTTCACAGACTGTGGCGAAACCCGGGTTAACTCGCAACAAGGTGATGCTGTGTGTGTGGTGGGATTGGAAGGGCATTATTCATTATGAGCTGTTACCACCAGGCAGGACCATCGGTTCTGAACTCTACTGCGAACAACTGATGAGATTAAAGCAAGAAGTTGAGAGAAAGCGGCCGGAATTAATCAACAGAAGGGGTGTGGTTTTTCATCATGATAACGCTAGACCTCACACATCTTTAGCCACTCAGCAAAAATTAAGAGAGTTTGGCTGGGAGGTGTTAATTCATCCGCCATATAGTCCTGATCTTGCACCTTCAGATTTCCACCTGTTTCGGTCTCTTCAGACTTCTTTAGGCAGTGTCAGGTTAACATCATGAGAGGACTGCCAAAACTACTTGTCGCGGTATTTTGATCAGAAGCCCCAAAATTTCTATAGCAATGGGATCATGTCCCTACTTACAAGATGGCAAAAAGTTATCGAACAAAATGGTACCTACATACTTTAGTTAAATGTAAATAAACTATATTAAAAAAATGTTTTGAATTTTCTTAAAAAACGCGAAAAAACTTTTTCCCCAACCTAATATAATAATATTAATTTAAACAAACACTGGCACAGTATGAAATTATAGCTAAGTACAGTAAAATTGTATAATAGCGACATCATCACCGTTTACCATGGGCTACTTAAATATAGATACATATTATGTTTCTTAGGCTATGTAATAAAAATTAGATAGTACTTAGTACCTTTACACTAAAAGTTTAAGTAATTATTTTGTAAACTTACTAGCTCGCGTTGCATTCATTTTTTAGGTTTCCGTACCTCAAAAGGTAAAAAAAGGAACTCTTATAAGATCACTCTCTTGTCCATCTGTCCGTCTGTCTGTCCGTGTGTCACCACCGATTTTCTCAGGAACGGGTGGACCTAGCAAGTTGAAATTTACACCAGATACTGAAATCTATAGCCCCTTAGGTGTATAAAAATCAAGGTCCTGAGTCAACACGATAAAAAGATATAGGCAAATTTAGATTTTCGCGAAAACTTGTAAGTACCAAAATTTATCATAGTTTTCAACTTCTTTTATTTTTCGGAATTTTCCCTTTACTTGTGCTTTACCTTGCTTTTAACCAAAATTGACAATTCTAGGTCAACCGCAAGTATCCGCAAGTATATATATAGGTTTTGGGTCGAACACCTATATGGTAGTTCTCGTTGATCTAGAATCACGAAATTTGGCAAAAAGCAGGGTCTTAGAACACAAATAAAGGAATAATTCCAAAAACTAAAAAAGTTGAAAACTAAAGGGTGTACATACATACATAGTTGACGCCAATTAAGATTGTCCTCTGAGACCCTCAGACCGACGCTCATACAATTTAGAGGACTAGCATAATCGACACCAACCTCAAATAATGTATATAAATAAAATTGTGCTACTAATTAAAATAAATATTACAATGGGGCTTCCATACAACAGACATGATTTTTTTGGCGTTATAGATATTGGTACGGAACGTGCACGAGTCCGACTCGCACAAATCCAAATCTGGCGTGCTAGTAGTGGCATTGATATTAATTTATCCTTAAAACAATTTGTATCAACATTGCCTTGCAATTCCGAGTAGAATGGGTTTTACAGCCAACGTTATATGCCAGACAGTGAAAGGAATTGGTGCTTGGGCCGCCAGGAATGTCGGTTTGGTCTATTTTGTCTTGGTTACCCTTTAGTTTTAGCGTTACCTTGCGAATACGCTTTTCAATAACACACAATAACATTGCCAAAGTTTCAACAGGGTTACTCACCGCTGCTAAAACCAGAATAGTCCACTTCTTTATGAAGGTGTTATATGTTCGCGATGATCCAAGTTGCGTCGTTTATTGCGAACATTATGCAAAGGCTAGGTCTTGCAAAGTGGTTACTAGGTCATCTGGCTTTATGTCTGTAACAGACGGTTTCACCAGTCCCGCATCGGGATAAACATTTTTTTGCGATGGTCAACTCAAGATCTGTTTTACTTAGGGCGACTGCGCAACGATGCCTAAACGTATTTAGTGGCGAAATATGATCAAATCATAAAAAAATACGTTAAAGTTTTAAATGCGGGAACGGACTAATATGCGTTTGCTTTATTGGCGTGTTTTTTAGGGTACGGAACCCTCAAAAGCAAAAACGGAACCCTTATCACATATCACATATAAGGATCACTTTGTTGTCCGTCTGTCTGTCTGTCAGTCAAGACACTTTATCTCGCGAACGCGTCGAGTTGAAATTAAAACCATATACTGAAGTAAATAGTTCCTTGAAGCTGTGAAAAAATCAAACTTCTAGGTTAGATAATAATAAAATAAAATAAAATAGCCTTTTATTTCTTACACGTTTACAATATTTATTTTGTCAACAGTTCAGTTTTTTTTAGTAGGTACGTATTAGTATATATTTTATAGGTGTACATACGTATATGTTTAAACCTCAATACAAATTTGCTATTATGATTTATTGATTCCTTTTAATTAATCAATATATATTTTAGTGTTTATCGTAAGTAAGTATTAGTATTAATTCCTGATTAAGTATTGCAAGTATGTAATGTTGTATAATATTTGGTTTTGGTGTTGTTTTGTATTGTGGTTAGTTAATTATTTATATAATTTTTATCGTTTTTGATAAAGAATGTTTATAGTAATAATCAGTGCTTATATTATATAAATAAAATTTGTAAGAACCCTACGAGAGGTAAAGGCCTCCTTCAAAGATTCTTCAGTGATTTTCTATTTATTCTTTTTCAGTGCTTCTTGGTCGATAATTTATAATATATTTTTTTTCATTGATTTTTCATCTTTGAAATGTTACGGTCGTAATCTCCCACGGTGACCAACCGGATTGGATATATATATTTCCTTGTATGTTTTTGTTGTGCGTTTCATATTCTGCGAGAGAGAGAGAGGGGGGAGACATTCATTGCTATGTATTTTTATTCAGGGAGCTATTGCCACTTTTCTTCACTAAAAAATGAAGTATGCTCGGCTTTAAAACTCCTTCAGAGAAACTAGATGATCTCTGTGCCGTTGTCTGAGTCGGGGTAGCTTTGTTTTTCTCACGGGCGTGTGATTTGCGATTTGCCTGGTTATTCGTATTATTTTCGGGTGAGATAGCAAGTGCTTGTTATTAGTTTGAAGGTCAGGTTTTTTATTGAGTATTACAAATTTATCGTATTTAATCATGGCCAAATTCCCCTTTTCTTTCTGAATTTTTACTTGTTCTTGTAATTCTCTCCTTTTAACTAGAACTTGCTGTAGATAATCTTCTTTGATATAGTACGGAGTTTCATTCAGCGTTACTTTTTTTTACTAAATTTCGATTTTCCTGCCAAGGGTGGAAAATGTAACTGTCACTGGTCGAGGTATTTCCCCCTTCTTTCCTAGCCTTCTAGCTGCCTGAATATCTCTACTATCTAATCTTATAGAGAGGAATTCGTCTATAAAGCCAACAATGTTAGTCTCTAAACTCATATACGACTTTTCGCTTTCTTCCATGCCAAAAAATACTAAATTTCTTTTTCTTGCCTCTCTTTCTAAAATCTGTAGTCTTTTTTCTTGGATTTCTACCGTTCCTTTGAGGGTACCGTGTTTTTCTTCCAAAATTTTATTTATATTTTCAATTACATGTTTTGATACATTTTCCCCGTTTTGTATTATAGTTGTTTTTTGGTCATCCAATTCGTGCTGTATCTTTTTAAGTGCAGCCAATACTTCTTCCATCATTGTTGTTACAGGTAGTTAATGCCCAACTAACGAAGATGTTATGTGTTATTTATTTAGGTCACCTTCTTTCACAAGAACACCTTCTTTCGGAACTTGCTTTTTGATTTTTCTTGCTACTACTTGCCGCTAGATGGCGTTTGTGTGCATTCTTTAACAGCTTCTGGGCCCGAACGTATTCGGATAGTATACCACTGTGTAAACCACCTTCACTAGCATACTACACCGATGGTTGAAATAAAGAGACAGTTCGCAGTAATGTCTTGATGTATCCATTTTGTTGTGGATAGGTGTTTTGCAAAGCTACCGTCCCTTGAATTAAATGGTGCACACAAAAGCAATATAATAATGTTTTTAACACTTTCACTTACAGTCTTTGCATAAATTTAAGAGTTAAAAGATAAGTCGTTTATGGAAATAGTAGTAGGAAGCTATATCTTGGTATTATTCTTAGTTCCTTCACTTCCATTAGTTCTTTGTGTCACTGATTCTGGATATTTACTGTCCGTTTCACCGGATAACACTAACACTTATGAGTAATACACTACTACGCACTTTCCACTGTTTTTAAACTGGTTGATTACGGTTTTTATATTTTTAAGATATTTTTTTGTACAGAGCCGATGTTGTTTGCGTGACTGCAGCGTCCTCCCGTTTTTTTACGTTAACTTCTAAGTTAACGTAAAAAAAAGTAAAGGCCGTTTATGCCGCAGAAAACGAATATTTCGACACTCTCAAGGGAATCAATATTTATAGGGTACTTTCCGTTGACCTAGAACTATGAATTTTGGCAAGTAATATCGTCTTATACCTCAATTACAGGAAAAAATCTGAAAACTATACATTTGAAATTAAATCATTATAAATAATAATCATATTTACTTGGGCCAGATTGTCTCCTTCGAAAACAGGCAAGATAAAGAGGTCGATCGCCGCGTCGAAAATACCTGGAGGAGCTTCTGGTCCATGAAGACGCTAATGAAGGGAGACCTTCAATTGTTACTTAAACGCAAACTCTTCGACATGTGTATTCTGCCCGTCCTTACCTATGGTGCCCAAACTTGGTCATTGACAGAATCTCGAAAGTCCAAACTCAAGGTTTGCCAAAGAGCCATGGAACGCAGCGTGTTAGGGGAGAATCGACAGGATCCACAATACCACACTGCGCGCGAAGACCAGCATCGCAGATGTTGATGACAAGACTGCCAGGCTGAAGTGGGACTGGGCGGGTCACGTCAGTCGTATGGTCACAGACAAATGGGCAACAGTCGTCACACAATGGGTGCCTGCAGATGAGCGTCGAAGCCGGGGCAGGCCGAGGAAGTGTTGGCGTGACGACCTCGATGCATTACAAGATGGCTGGTGGGACGTGGCGAGTGATTGTGAGATGTGGAGGAACAGGGGGGACACCTTTGCCCAGCAGAGGGTAAATATTGGTTTAAAAACAATATATAGTCTTTGTTTAAAGTACGTAATCAATCATCGAAACTGTCGGTTCAAATTTGTACGGAACCCTTGGAGGGCGAGTCCGACTCGCACTTGTCCGGTTTTTTGTTTACTGTTCTTGCTGCTCTAGCAGTAATAAGGTTATATCCAGTCACGTGCTAACAATACCTCAGTAACGAATATGAACGACAATTCAATAGTAATAATTGCACATAGCGATAGAACTTCCGAGAAATAGAAAGCAGTTAGACCGGTCCCGTTTGTCTTTGTCTAACTCCTGTCAGTTGTGGTTGTACGTAGTATATTATTTATCTGGGCTTGTAATTTATATTTTTTTTATTTATATTTTTTTTTGGCAACATGTTATTTTTTATAAAATTAAAAAAGTCATCACCGCTTCTTTATAAGTTTTTTTTTTTTAATTTATTTATTACAAGTACATTATAACCTTAATATTTAACCCTAAAATTTGTCTGGGTACTCACATTCGTCGAATTTTTTCGTAACAATTATACATCAGCAACACACAAGTAGGGAGTCTTCTAATTAAAATAAAAGCGGCCAAGTGCAAGTCGGACTCACCCATGAAGGGTTCCGTAGCAGCAAGTAACATAATATAAAAGTTCTTGTAGTTTGTTGTAACTTTTTTATATTTGAGTTGATTGAATGAAAGGTAAATTGCGGTTTACGATTTATGACGTATTAAAAAAACTACTTACTAGATATCTTTTTAGTTTAATCATTCTCTTATTATATAGAAGTTACAGGGGGGCGGGGGGGGGGGGGGGGGGAGGGGGGGGGGCATTTTACCACTTTGGAAGTATCTCTCGCGCAAACTATTCAGTTTAGAATAAAATTTAGAAACCTCAATATCATTTTTGAAGATCTACCCATAGATACCCCACCCGTATGGGTTTGATGAAAAAAAATATTTGAGTTTCAGTTCTAAGTATGGGGAACCCCTAAAATTTATTGTTTTTTTTCTATTTTTGTATGAAAATCTTACTGCGGTTCACAGAATACAGAATACATCTACGTACCAAGTTTCAACAGTTTAGTTCTTATAGTTTAGGAAAAAAGTGGCTGTGACATACGGACGGATGGACAGACAGACAGGCAGACATGACGAATCCATAAGGGTTCCGTTTTTTGTCATTTGGCTATGGAACCCTAAAAAAACAACCATCTCCGAATCGCTCCATCCATTTGGGAGCTACTATGACACAGACAGACACACAGACGCATAAGTTTGACGCTTATTTATGTCCATCTGTGGCATCATAGTTTCGACAAACGATCTTCGATCTATCACTTACCATCAGGTGAAATGAATGGTCAAGCGCTTGACTATCACACTAATATTATAAATGCGAAAGTTGTTACTCAATCACGTCGTAACGGCTGAACCAATTTCGATGAAATTTAGAATGTACGTAGATAATTACCTGGATTAACACATAAGCTACTGTTTATCCTATAAATCAGGTCCCATGGGATAAAAATGGGGTGTCAGGTTGCAACAGCGAGTTTAGCTTTATTTCTAGGTTACCTACACGAAGTCATCAGCTAGCAACAGCTAGTCATGAATAAAAAAACTATTCGGACTTAAATTTTTAAGAGAAAGATAACAGAGCTGGTTCTACTACGTGTGATGATGATTTTCAGCAGATACAAAAATATCAACACTTTTCATTTTTGGTGAAAATGAAATGGAAATTTGTTACGGGTTGTCAAGAGTTTTTAAATTTTTAATTTATACTTCATGAGCTGTTGCTCGCGACTTCGTACGCGTTTCTCTACTAAATGTGTAGGTAACCTAGAACCATTTTTATCCCACGGGACCTGATTTATGGGATAAAAAGTAGCCTATCCATGTTATAATCTACGTACCTACATACTAAATTTCATCAAAATCGGTTCAGAAGTTACGACGTGATTGAGTAACAAACAAATAAATTAATAAACAAGCATCCAAACTTTCGCATTTATTATATTATGATGTGATAATCATTTTATATCATAATCATTTATTTTTGAACATAATATATACATGATATATAATATATTCCAAACGTTTTCAACTCCTGCCGGTTCTCCGATCGGGACGTCACCTAGAACGAGATGACGGCGGCGATTTAGCGATACATACATTTACTATAGGCCGTGTGCCGTCATCTCGTTCCCGGTGACGCACGCTCGTCACCCGAGTACCAGCGACGGCGGCGGTGGACAAACGGCCTATAGTAAATGTATGTATCGCTAAATCGACGCCATCATCTCGTTCTCAGTGACGTACCGGCGACGGCAGCGGTGGACAAACGGCCCATAGTAAATGTATGTGTCGCTAAATTGGCGCCGTCATCTCGTTCTCAGTGACGTCCCGGTGACGGCGGCGGTGGACAAACGGCCTATAGTAAATGTTTGTATCGCTAAATCGGCGCCGTCATCTCGTTCTCAGTGACGTCCCGGCAACGACGGCGGTGGACAAACGGCCTATAGTAAATGTATGTATCACTAAATCGGCGCCGTCATCTCGTTCTCAGTGACGTCCCGGCAACGTCGGCGGTGGACAAACGGCCTATAGTAAATGTATGTATCGCTAAATCGGCGCCGTCATCTCGTTCTCAGTGACGTCCCGGCGACGACGGCGGTGGACAAACGGCCTATAGTAAATGTATGTATTACTAACTCGGCGCCGTCATCTCATTCTCAGTGACGTCCCGGCGATGGTGGCGGTGGATAAACGGCCTATGGTAAATGTATGTATCGCTAAATCGGCACCGTCATCTCGTTCTCAGTGACGTCCCGGTAACGGCGGCGGTAGACAAACGGCCTATAGTAAATGAATGTATCGCTAAATTAGCGCCGTCATCTCGTTCCCGGTGACGTCCCGGTGACGGAGGCGGTAGACAAACGGCCTAACCATTAATATTTTACTCCTTTGTCTCACCATCTATCACGTCACACAGCAGGTGTTAGCATAAATAATAATTGATATTTTATCTAGATTAGAAATAATTTATTTATAGCATCGAATGTTGAAATTTAAAACAAAGCAATCGTGCGACGACAGAATTGTTAGTTAATTAATATTGACAGTTTCGTTTGTGGCGTTCACCTGGGATTTATAGCTGCGAAAAATATATATTGAAAAACCATATTATTAAATAGAATTCACTCACAATTATTTCCATGTCTCTATAAAATACAAAATAGGTAGTTAGTGGCTGGGAATACGGGCCGACGACCTCCGTGGCGCAGTGGGCGAATAGCCGGCTGAGACGCAGGAGGTAGCGGGTTCGATTTCCGCCGTGGAACAAATGTTTGCATGATCTACAACTATTTGTTCCGTGTCTGGTTGTTTCTCATTATAAGTATGTATTTACAATAAAAAATGTATATACTCGTAAGTATTCTATCAGTTATCTGGTTCCCATAGTACAAGCTCCCTGGTTCCCATATTATAAGTATGTATTTAAAAAAAAAATGTATATAAGTGTTCTATCAGTTATCTGGTTCCCATAGTACAAGCTCTGCTTAGTTTGGGGCTAGATAACGCTGTGTGAAATGTCCAGCAATATTTATAATATTTATTAGACAGTCGGACATGGCGTAACTTTATGGGTTCCTAGTCAGACCACGGAATCTGAAATACCCCTGGTCTATCATACTTTATTCTTTACTAGCTTTGGTCCGCGGCTTCGCACGCGTCTTTTGTCAATGAAAAGTAGCCTATATGTCAATCCTAATAAACTATCGACCTACCAAATTTCATTGAATAGGTTCAGCCGTTACGAAAGAGTAACAAACATCCACACATATATCCATATAAACCTTCGCATTTATAATACTAGCCGTTGCCCGCGACCTCTGTACGCGTTACACCACTAAATGTGTAGGTAAAGCTAAACTCGGTGTTGCAACTTGACTTGACACACCATTTTTATCCAATGGGAACTGATTTGTGGGATAGATAGATAGATAGAAAATGCTTTATTGTATACCACACTTATATTAACAAATCATAATTAAAACACTTAAAACTAGACACGCGATAGTACAATTGGCGGTCTTATCGCTAAAAGCATAGAGATAAAAGTTAGCCTTTGTGGTAATTCAGGTTATAATCTACATATACAGGTTGTTTGGTTATATACTGACGATGTTCAAGTGACGGTTTTTCAAAACATAAAAAAAGGCTTCTCGAAAAAAAAACTTCTAGTTATATTATCAAATTTTAAAGAAAATCGACTAAGTTTAGGTGATTAATTCAATATAAAACTAACTGCCTACTCTTGCAATCGACATCCAAAAATAAAGGCTGATTTAATATCTCTTTCGGAAACGGCTGCGGGTTTTGGGTTAGAAAGGGACCACAAGAGATATCTCGAGATGTCACCAATATAGTATCTGTGGTGGTTAGATGGCAAGTATTATGCAATAGCACAACATAAGTTTAATAAAATGTTTGTTTTTACATGCCAAAATAAATTTCACATTTCTATGGTAAACATTTCACAAACTTATTTATTATGCTCATCAAAATAACCCCTTTCATTTTTGTGCGTATACTATCAAACACCCTATATACCAAATTTAATCGAAATCGGTTCAGCCGTTACGTAGTGATAGTAACAAACACACAAATATCCTAACTTTCACATTTATAATATTAGTGTGATTAGTGGGATTGTACATGAATAGATTACAGACAAAACGCTTACAAAATGGGCATCGCAAAGGCGAGCTTAACCCTAATAAGAGGTAAAATATATAAATAAAATATTTTATTTTTCAAACAATTATTTAGCTCATATATTCTTTATCGGCATCGGTACACCTGACGACCTGGTTCAATTGACTGAACGAATTACCTGTAGGCTGTACAGGTAAACCGAAACGCGTAGGTATAGATCAAGGTCAATTTGGAAGTAAAAATTTCTTTACGCACGCTTGACTTGGGGAGTAAGCTGGTGAATGCGTTACGAAAAGTGCGAACGAAAGTTGAGACAGATATATGAGTTAGTGAAGATAGAAAGAGAGAGTTACGTATCGTATATTACTGTAGGAGTAAGAGAGAGAGGTGCGCGCGCACATTTTCTTTCTCTCTTCCTCTCATATCCAGTGCATGATATATATATATAATATCTCAGTCAGTAGTTCGTTTGATTATTTTTCGTAATTTCATTTCGTTCTTGAAAAGTTTTATAAATTAGTAATTTCAAAGAGAACTTTTATTTCAGTCGTGTGGTCTAAAGCACACTCGTTTTTTATAATAAATTACCCTAACATGTCTTTAAATTAAAGGAAAGTGCATTCAAGAAATAAATAAAAAAATACTTAACGGAAAAAGCAAAATAAGGTACAAACTTTGGTACACATACAAATATTTTTTTTATTTTTCAAATTAGAATTAACAATATATGATCAATAATTATATCTTAGACTCAGAAATTTGGAGTGAATAGTTTTGACAAAGCCCCTGTACAGCTGCAAAAATTTGTATTTTATCAGACAAGGCCTTTTTACAGCCGCTCTAATTTTAATTATTTGTTAAGGTTTTTTTTAATTTTAATATTATTTGACAAAGCCCCTATACAGCTGCAAACATTTGTATTTTATCAGACAAGGCCTTTTTACAGACGCTCTAATTTTAATTGTTTGTTAAGGTTTTTTTTAATTTTAATATTATTTGACAAAGCCCCTATACAGCTGCAAACATTGGTATTTTATCAGACAAGGCCTTTTTACAGACGCTCTAATTTTAATTATTTGTTAAGGTTTTTTTTAATTTTAATATTATTTGACAAAGCCCCTATACAGCTGCAAACATTTGTATTTTATCAGACAAGGCCTTTTTACAGCCGCTCTAATTTTAATTATTTGTTAAGGTTTTTTTTTAATTTTAATATTATTTGACAAAGCCTCTATACAGCTGCATCTTTCACTTTTTGCTATGTTGCTTGCATTTGTTTGTAACCTGACGTAACTAAGCGTTCCTAGTGATCCTAAGACCTTATCCAGAACGCGCGAATTCAGACGCGCGTTGGCGAAATACTTGGCGCCAATACACTGCGTCCACAAGCATCGCGCGAATTAAAATACGCGCGTAAATCGCGTGCACTTCGCCAAATTCTCGACTCGCGCGTTATATGCGCGTGTTGCGCGCGAGTCGAGATACTAGAGACGCCTTGTTGCGTCCAGGCGAATGCACGTATCAAGAGAAATGGAGTGTCAACATTTTGATACTGAACTGTTTATCCGTCCCCAAATGCTCGCGCGTTGGTACCGCTCCTTCTGGACGCAACGGTCGCGCGTAAGACGCGCGAGATAATAAATAAATAATGCTGGACATTTCACACAGTGCTATCGAGCCCCAAACTAAGCAAAGCTTGTCATATGGGAACTAGAATACTTACATACTTTTTTTGTAAATACATACTTATAATATATAGAGAAAGAACCAGACCCAGAACAAATATCTGTAGATCATGCTAACATTTGTTTCGGGCCTCCTGCGTCTCAGCCGACTATTCGCCCACTGCGCAACGGAGGTGGTCATAGCGGCGAATTCACCCTTTCTGGACAAGCTCTTAAGATATAATAAATGTATGTCTATGTGTGACAAGCAAATAAACTGTGGCATGAGAATTCTCTAATATTGACACTTCAAATTCTCATTAAAAAAAATTGGTTAAATGCGTGCCGGACCTCGTTAACTAATTAGGCTCGGGGCGACATAAAAACAAATGGCGATCACAGTAGGCCTCGTGGCCGCAGTGAAACTATAGGCGCAAAAGCTAATTAAAAAAACAATATAGCTTTGCAACCAAATAGTCTGGGAGTAAAACGGATACAACTGCGGACGGAGATATCCTTAGTACAGACAGGCAGAAGGACATGGCATAACTTTAAATTTTAATCCTATTTCACCGTCACATAGAAGCCTCTGTACTGTTCCAACATTCTTTTTTTTTTATTACGCCCAAATGCAAACACTATACTCATGCACACAGAACACAAATTTTTTATGTTCTGTGTTCATGCACCTACTCACGCGCTCTCATACAAACACCATCACACTCCCGTACATACATACACGTATGTATTACACTCACGCACGCACACACACCCACTCACACATACTTTTTCAGTGTACAATATTACCTATCTTATATAATATAAAAATGAATCGCAAAATGTGTTGGTAAGCGCATAACTCAACAACGCCTGGACCAATATGGCCAATTCTTTTTTTGTTGTATTTCTTATTGTCAGGAGAAGGTTCTTATGATAGAAAAAATTAAGAAAATTACGCGCAAAATTAGAAAATTTAAGAATACTTACCCACCATATTAAATTATTTATAATCTAACCTTAGCGCTTTTATAATGTAACCTTATGACGGTTGACATAGAATTGACAGAATGCGTGCTGCAAATATCGTCAAAGAGGATGAAAAAAAAATGAATATCGTTTGAAACAGATGCTTCGGTCGGAGTTATCCCGAGATATTGTCTATATATATAAAAATGAATTGCTGTTCGTTAGTCTCGCTAAAACTCGAGAACGGGTGGAGCGATTTGGCTAATTTTGGTATTGAATTATTTGTGGAAGTCATTCATTTTCTCATACATAATGATGGCCGGGGACAACAATTGACAATTCTACCAGGGTGACGTATATTGACAGCCCGCGTTATATGCATGTCAAGCCGGTACGAAGTTCGGCGGGTCCACTAGTATAAGATAAAATAAGTAAGTATATATAAAATGTTAGTAGTGGATTTTATATTAATTGCTTTTTGAATTAAGTATTTGATTTTGTAAAGTTTTTCTTGTTTTATAAATTACGCCCATTTTTTATATTACGGAAGAGCGAAATCTCCTAATACAGGTATTATTTACTTAAAAGGAGGTTTCGACTACTAGTTAAGATATTGTAAACACAAGTTAAGCTACGGAACCCTAAAAACCGGAACCACTCAATTGTTTTAGTCTCTAGTATGTATAGTTTTAATCACTCATAATCATAACTCCAGACAGTTCAAGTTATTTATCAGATAATCAAAGCTTAATTGAGAGTATTTAAATAACGCTGCGGACGTGAGAACGAATGACAAATTTATTGTTCATGATTGCGGCATTATGCATTCTTGTACAAGAACAAATTATTGGCCCTCGGGCACTGCCGGTTATGATTTTTATTTTTTAATCGTATCGTAGACTGGGCGGAACTAGTAGATAAGATAGGCCATTAAAAGATTAGTCATTGTGGTATAAAGTTGCATAGACAAGCGAGATCAGAACTTGAATTTCAGCTGACGAGGTGTCAAGATGACTAAGTGTGGATTTAAAATGTACTAGCGACCCGCCCCGGCTTCGCACGGGTGTAATGCTGATACTAAATATACTACAGAATGTCTTTATATATTAATTGTATGTTTGTATGTATTTATATTAAATGCATGATGTATTTAAGGTACTTAATTGGATAAGGATTGCTTAAAATCGCTTCGTAAATAAGACATAAAGTAAAGGATAAAAAATGCTTAAAGTGGGTTAAGAGTTGACTATACCTCAGCCCAAACTCGAATTTCACCCCCGCTTCTCCGCGCGCCGCTGCACGTCATATCTCGCCGTGGTTCATATGTTTGCCGGTTTTTTTATCATTCAGTCCCTTCATTATCTTGTTGTGTTTATTTCTCATTACTGCGTCTTTACAAAAACCAACTAAATATAAATTCTACCTAAGAATTACGTGTTCGTTTGGAGCGACAAGCGTCGCGGGTACCCCATCTGAAAGCAGAGGCCAGACCATCGCGAAACGGGCATCCGGAGCGAATGGTTTCATTAGTGCAAAACTTAGATATTTTCATTTCATGATAAAATCAAAACGTATTATGAAAATTTAAAACACAGTTGCCTTTATTTATGTTGTGTAAAATTACTGTACAAAGTTTCAATATTTAAATTGTAGTATTCATCGCATAAGAACGGTTTTAAGATAAATTTGGAATCATTTTTGGATTTCTTTTCTATCGAGAAAATTTTACGGAATTGTGTTTTCACAACACAGGCGCTCTAGCACGTATCCTTAACTATAACATATATGAATTACAAATTTAAATCACAAAATTTGTTAAACAAACATTGTTTCAAAATAAGCGATTTATCGTCTCCCCAGGTATAGTGCGTCCTTAAGAGATAGACATATTATTTTTCGTTTGACCACAACCTCAGCTGATGGTAAGCGAAACCTATTCACTCTTACCTTAACGAGGCCCGGATTGTATTCTTTAGGAAAAAACAGATGACGGCAAAGTGTTCCATACCTTAATAACAGTGCGTATCAAGAACGTAGAACCAAAACGGTGTGTGCGAATGGGTGGTATATCAACTAGGTACGGATGGTACTGAGCCGTGCGCCTGCTTGTCCTTTCATGGAATGGAGATGGCGGAATCAGATCGTTAAGTTCCTAGGCACATTCCCCGAAATTTATTCAGTAAAATATACTACTACTGTATGTATACTTTATTCTTAGTCTACAGAAATGATCTTTGTAACCTTAAAATAAACAACGCGAATATTTTTTCATATGCAGATGATACTGCTATCGTCTTTACTGGTGCGCCATGGAATGACGTTAAAAAAAGAACTGAAGAGAGACTGTCTGAAATATCTAAATGGCTTAATCTAAATTTTCTAACCCAAAATGTCTCAAAAACGACTATGACCTTTACTATATGTCTTTTAAATTATTTGAGTGAGATGTATGATGCTAAATGTATACCAGGGTGTGATGATGGAGCCAGGAGGGAATCAACAGAAGTATTTAATGGATAACAGTACAACAGTCGTGTTTGGGCCTTTTTAAGTTGTTTGTGTGAGATTTATAACGTTATTACATATAATGTCTGCCGGAGCTGATATGGAGCCAAGAGAAAATAAACAGAACTCCTTATTGGATACTAGAACGGTCATGTGTGTGTTCTTTCAATTTTTTTTTTGTGAGATGTTTGACAATATCGTCTACCAGGTTCTGATGATGGAGCCAGCAGGGATTCAACTTATCTCTTTTATGTATAACAGTAGATTTATCGTGTTTGGGTTCTATTAAATTGTTTTTGCGAGACTTTAATGACTACCAGGGTCAGATCATGAAGCCAGGAGTTAATCACACAAATAATATTGTTTGAATGAATGAAAGAATAAAATAAGTACTTTACTTTACACCAAATAAACAATAAAATACAAATAATAAAGTAAATACATAGACAAATAATTATTTGTAACTATTTGGCTGTGTGCTTTCTATGGGCGGTGATGATTGTGCCAAAGGTTCAGTTTAGCTTGCGGGACTTTATATAGGAATACCACTAATATACGTGTGCGCTCGATGATGTTTAAAAACTACATATAACAGGCGGTCTTATAGCTTATCGTTTGTTTGTTTGTTAGTTACTCAATCACGTCGTAACGACTGAACCGATTTCGATGAAATTTTGCATTTACGTAAGTACCTGAATTGGTCCTGACGACCTCCGTGGCGCAGTGGGTGAACAGCCAGCTGAGACGCAGGAGGTAGCGGGTTCGATTCCCGCTGCGGAACAAATGTGTGCATGATCTACAAATATTTGTTCCGGGTCTCGATCTTTTTCTATGTATTATAAGTGTGTATTTACAAAAAAGTATATAAGCATTCTATCAGTTATCTGGTTTCTATAGAACAAG
The DNA here is from genome assembly GCA_918857605.2 of Philereme vetulata. Taxonomy (NCBI): domain Eukaryota; kingdom Metazoa; phylum Arthropoda; class Insecta; order Lepidoptera; family Geometridae; genus Philereme; species Philereme vetulata. The sequence goes on along the minus strand of OU975439.1, from coordinate 9,900,830 downwards.
CTCTGCTTAGTTTGGGGCTAGATAGCGCTGTGTGAAATATCCAGCAATATTTATTTATAATTTATTTATTTGTTAACAAACAGGCTACTTTCTATCTTATATATCAGGTCCCAGGGAATAAAAATGGTGTGTCAAAGTTTCTATAGGAAAATTATTTTGGTCTTTATTACTTACCCCTTTACGAACTAGTGAACGGATTGAGTTCAAACTTTGCAAAAGTTTAGCTGACGACCTCCGTGGCGCAATGGGCGAATATCCGGCTAAAACTTAGGAGGTAGCGGGTTCGATTCCCGCTGCGTTACAAATGTTTGCATGATTTACAGATCAGTTCAGGGTCTGGATGTTTTTCGATATAATAGCTTTGTAGTATGTACTTACAAAAAAACATATAAGTATTCTATCAGTTATCTGGTTCCCATAGTACAAGTTCTGCTTAGTTTGGGGCTAAATAGCGCTGCGTCAAATATACAGCATTAAATATAGTTTTAAACCTAAACCTATTAAACCTAAAATAACATAAATATTACTTATTATTTCATAAATCAGTTTTCTTAATCTTTGGTACCCCTACACGCCAAACTAAGTATAGATATAAATACATAGAAATAGAGACATTCTCAAAAAAAAGGTTAGGTTAATTCATAAAAAAAATTTAGCTACTTAAGCATCCTGCAGTTAAATTTAGTATAGTCGCAATGGTGAGTTTGTTGCGTTATTTACGTGCGTGTGTGTGTGTGTGTAAGTGTTTGTCCATGTGAATGCGAGGATGTGTGGTGAGTGTTTGTGTGTGAAAGAGTGTATGGTGTGAGTGTGTGAAAGTGGGTGTGCGGTGTGAGTGTGTGTGAGGGTGTCAGTTTGTGTGTACAAATAAATGGGTGAGTTTGTTGTGTATTGACTTTTTATACATAACTTATGATAGTATGATTAACAGACTCTCAGTTTCAAGGTAGTTCAAACCTAGCAACCAACTATTAACCATAAATTTGCATTTATAGCTAGGCATTGAGTAGTACTGTAATTTAATATTAATTTTATTGTAAAGATAGGCTCCTAGGAAGTATGTATGTCGTCTAGCAAAAGTGGTATTACAACGGGGAATATGACATACTCGCTTATTACTGCGAACTTGGTTAAGATCAGGGATCAGGGATAAATATATTCTTCTTGTGCCATCACAAGAAGAATATATTTATCCCTGATCCAATTAACGCCAGTTATTTATTTTACAAGCAGTTTTAACCCATGCTAAAACTGCTTGTAAAATAAATAACTGGCGTTAAGTAACTGGCATTCAGTAAATAAAGATTCTGTTGAGTATCTAAAAGGCTTGGAGTACATAACCTTAAGCACCGAGCGCTGAGCCCTCTCTACTTTAATAATCATGATTTTGCATGCTCCTCCCCAAACAGGTATGCAGTAACTAAGGACTGACTGGCAGAGTGAGTAATATACTGTTTTAAGCAAATCTTTTGTGGCAACGTTGCGGAGTTTCCTGAATATCCAGATTAGTTTACGAAGGCGAGCTGCGACTGAGTTTATTTGGGGCATCCAGGATAGCTGATTATCTACAACTACTCCTAAATATTTTATTGATGAGACATGTTCAAGGACAGCACAGTTACATAAATAATTTTGAGAGCAGTTACATGTGTGAGCCTAAATTTTGAAGGAATTGTTACTTGGAATATTATTTTTTAATATACTAAAGCATAGCTTTTTTTGTTTTTATGTAGTTAAGTGTAAGCAAGTTTCTTTGTAACCAAAGAATGACATTGTGTAGTCCTCGTTCTGCATTGACACGAGCTTGTTCCCAGCTCTCACTTTCGAAGACCAGAGCTGTGTCACGGGCAAATGTAAATACTTTGCCATATAACTTTTGAAACTATCATGGTTATGAACACTATTTATACTAAAAACGGGATATTTACCATGATTTGTGAGTATTTGAGTATCCCGATATTTCGGCGCAGTTGCATGCGCCATGATCACGGGTAAACTCGTGATTACCCGTGATCATAGCGCATGCAACTGCGCCGAAATATCGGGATACTCAAATACTCACAAATCATGGTAAATATCCCGTTTTTAGTATAAATACTTTGCCATGTTGGGGATCGAATTCACAAAGTTCATTGATAAAAATTAGAAAAAGGCTCGGGCCTAGGATGCTGCCTTGTGACACCCCGAATGTGACTGGCTCATCTGAACTAGTCACATTGTTGATTGAAACGGTTTGGATTCTATTTGTCAAATAACTTTCAAACAACTTTAGTGGCGGTCAAAACCCATAGACTTCAGTAAATGAAATAAATGCGTATTCTTGAAATGTAGGTAAAAGCTTGGCCACTGAGATTGGCCACTGATAACGTGAACATCTCTAGTTTATCATGTGACATAAGAACTCAATTACATCCACAGTCATTTGTGTCACTTAACACCGATGAAAATGAAGTTAAGACGGCCATTCCTGGTTTGAAATCCGACTGTGCAACCGGATGGGATGGCATCTCAACCACGTTATTGAAGTTAGGCAAATATTTCATAATTCCACCACTCACTCATATTATAAACCTTGGCCTCTCATCTGGTATTTTTCCAGATGCATTCAAACGATCGGTCATTCTACCAATCCACAAAGATGAGTTGTAACAATTTTAATCAATACAGGGATATAAATAAAACTATGTATGTGTTTCAATACATATAATTGTCAAAATAAGAGAAGTCGGTAGAGCGAGTAGGTTCGTTCCATTTAATTACTTACGTAATTAAATACATAATTTTAATTCGTTACATGTGGCAAGATCACCAGAGGTTGATAACAAATGACTTGGTTTAACGATGGTACACAGCTAGATTACAGATTACAGTTATAATATTTTACAGTGAGGGTGGTACAAACAGAGCTTGGCTTGAAGAGCACAGAATTCTTAAGGCTTTTGGCCTATGGTGCAGCAACTACAGAATGTGTTGAGCACACCTAGTAGAATAGATTTATTTAGTAAAATAAAGTGGGCGCCATCTGACTAGAGCCTCAGAAAAGAGAGAAATGTTTCTGGGGTTCAACCCGGATAAAAATAATGGAATAGATACACCTCGTGTTATTTTCGTCGACCGTCCCTGGCGTCTGCTCGGGTAGATGAAGCGGGCTTGAGCTGCGGCGGTAGGCTTCGTGGGCAGGCGTGGTCCCGGCGTGCGTCAAGGCGGCTAGCAGGTTGGTCCACGAACGACCTCGTGGAGGTAGGCTTCGTGGGAAGGCGTGGTCCCGGTAGGCTTCGAGATAGCCAGCAGGGTGGCTGAAGGACAACCACGCTTCTCGGCGCCTCAGATGATAGGTTTGACGGGTGTCAGGTATAGATATGGAGAAGTAGGAAGAAAAGATCCGCAGCGAAGCCTATAATCGACTTCCCGACTTGGAAATACTGAGCACGAATTCACAATAAAAAGTAACAGGAATACACTGTCCAGAGATCAAAACTGTAGCACGTTGATTAGAAGTTCTCACTGATGAGTCCAGGCGTGGAAAAGAGGCTAAAAAAGGTCGACACTGGCCTTATATAGGTGAGAGCTTCAACCGTCTTTTAATAATTAGTAAAATACGCCTTTCTTCTAAGACATTCTAGAACTGCATGATGCAATAACTTTTGGTGATGCCATAAAAGAAAATTTGACACATCCGGCGTCATTTAAGACAAAGATATTTTTCACATCAGTTTGCTTCAGTCAAAGACACTGATTGAATTCGGTCTTTTATTATTTAAGATTTTTATTTTTATTATGTTTCTAATAAGCAAAGGATTATTTAATCTAAGTATATAAGAATGTTTCTGATAATTGAAATTGATTATCGATCAATAAAAATAAGTAGTCAATTTCTTTGAGATACGTACAACGCTATCTGCAGTAAACATGGCGAACTATGATGAGAACACGCTTGGATTTCGGTATATTGAAAAACGAGGTATTGAGTGTTTGTGCAGTTAGTACGCCGCCATGTCGCTAGATGTCGTGGTATGTAGTGTTTTGTCAGTGTAGTGTTATGTTAAATTAAAAATGTAGCGTGTCGGGAAATTGTACACGTTACAGGGTCACCAGACGTTGTCTCCAACTATCGCCCTATTTCTATTTTAACTGGTCTGTCTAAAATAATGGAAAAAATTATAAATAAAAGATTAATAAAATACTTAGAACATGAAAATATCCTTTCTGACGCCCAATTCGATTTTAGAGCAGGAAAATTTACCGAAATGGCTGTATCAGCTTTTGCTGAATACGTTGTTGGTAGTATTTTTCAAACTTTCGCGATCACTGTACATAATTATTGATTAAAACGGGTATTTATCACGTATGTACCTTTTTTATTTGTTATCCCGACGTTTTTTTTTGACTCATCATTGCGCCTATTTATAACATGCAGAGAGTTGGCTGAGGTCACTACGGCTAGCGTTTTGTATGGCTCACCATTGCGACAATATTGATTTTAAAGGGAGTGGACTGCAAGACGCTTATGTAGCTGCAATTTTTTTAGCTAATTTATGGAATAAAAAGTAGCATATGTATTACTCCAGACTAAATTCTACATAAATACGAAATTTCATCTAAATCGGTTCAGACATTCTGACGTGATTGAGTAACAAACAAATAAATAAACACACATCCTCAATGAACATCACATTATTTATGTGATATGTTGTGGTGAATTAGTACACATTTAGTAGTGTAACGCGTACGAAGTCGCGGGCAACAGCTAGTGTATGTATATAAATTAAGTTTACTGAAATAAATATATTTGATTTGATTTTGATTTGAAAATATTGATAGACTTGCAACTTTACGGCGGTTTTTGAGACTTTGGGTCTTACTCTCTGCTATATATTACGCACCTATAAGCCTAAAAGCCCTACGTTCTATCGAATCTAAGGTTTAATCTTTACATTTCTCTTGAAGCGTGCCATGTCGTAGCCTAATGGAAAAACCTCAGATGGTAGCTCATTCCAAATCTTGAAAGTATGGGGAAAATCTCGCGTGAAGCGTGTGGTGCGCGATACCCAATTGTCGATTATATGTGGATGAGCTTTATTACGTTGTCGAGAAGTGCAGTGGTAAAATCTCGACGACGGCATGAGATCAATCAATGTTCAGAACCTTAAAACCTTTCTAACTATTATGTTGCTATTGTACCGCGTAAATACCTATATATCATTAATTATTTGAATTAGTAATTGATACCGTTTCATTTCCTTATAAATAGAGGTCACTTAGTTCCTCTAGGTTAGGGTTGCCATTCGTCCCGATACGTCGGGACATGTCACCGTTATTAGCAGTGGTGTCCCGACGTCCCGACAAGCTCTAAAATGTCCCGACATACATAATCGAGCGCGCCGCGCAGGACGCGCAAGCAGCCAACAGACGACTTTTTTATTTTAATGCAAATTTTATATATTATTTTTTCTTCTTATTTGTGCTATTTGGGTCAGATTTTCGATTATGTATCATCTACACTACACAATCTATGTCTTCTTGGGTATTTTTTTCAGGTGTGTAGGTTCCTTACATCTAGCTAGAGATACCAGATGTGTATGACATAATAATGCATACCTAGAATTTTTTTCCATGATTTCTGTTACACGCTGTATACAAAAAAAGGACTCCTAATTATAAATGTCCCGACGGGGCCTTGGGGATTTATGGCAACCCTACTCTAGGTATGTCTATAGTTAAATACCATAAATATTGTTCTAGTACAGTAGAGTATCGTCTATTACCTACTACCTGCCACCCGCGGCTTCGCACGAGTGGTTCGTCAATAAAAACATTACCCTCCTTCTGCGCAGTCAGGTAAAGAGTAACCTATACCTACCTATAACCTTGGACGCCATTTGTAGGAAGATATGAAGTGATAAGAGTTGTCTTCTTCCTTGTAATAAGTTTAATGAATTTAAGTCACAAAACAAGATGTTAAGATAATGAGTTACACAGAGATAAATCAAAGTCGTTGCACTAACGAACGCGTACCGCTCGAATGAATCCTGGCGTCGGTTAGCGAGCGAACGGGAGAGCTTGAGAGAGCGAGCGAGAGAGAAAAACAAAGGCGCACACGGATAGAAATGAAAAGGGATCAACTCAATCTGAGATTCAAAGGCTACTTGGTAGACACTCAAAACTATCAGTTGATAATAAATTACTTGTATACAAGACTATACTGAAGCCAATTAGAACTTATGGGATCCAACTGTGAGGATCCGTCTGTACCTCTAATGTGAACTACACCAAGCGCTACCAGAATAGCATCTTGGAAAATATTTCAAGTTCACCCTGGTTCATCAGAAATACTGAGTTGCATGACATACTTGGAATCCACACAGTCACTGATGAGATCAAAGCTAATGCTCAAGCCTACCAGAAAAAGCTGAAAATACACCCAAATAAGCTGGCACAACAACTCACAAAGCCTTCTTATAAGAAGCGACTGAAAAGAAAAGATGTCGTGATACTTGGTGACTGAAAATAATGAAGAGTGAGATGTAGGAGTGCACTCTGCCCGACACAAAACCCACAAACAATTTGCTCATTGTTGTAAAACTGATCGCACATAATACTCGGAAAAAAATATCCTTAGAATAAAATGCCTGTAGTTGCTCGAGCGGACAGACAGACGGACATGGCGAAACTATAAGGGTTTCTAGTTCGACTGCAGAACCCTAAACACACATGTGAAATGTTATTAAATTGCACGCGCAAAGGTAATCAAAGTCGCAGATGGCTGGTGTGTGTTTCACATTAAAATGCCATTTTGATGGTCTGTAAAATGTATTATAAAGTCAAGCCGGTTGAGCAATATGATATCAATACCAACACAGAGCAAAATACTAGAGATGTACCGATTAGACGCCGACTACTCGGAAAAGCCGACTATCCGGCTATATATATAAATAGGTGGGCTAACGTGGGCGTGACTTCCCACACCAAAGGCCTACCCTTTTCCCAAGGTATAAGAGTCATACCGTCAGGCTTCTTACCATCGTCACGTATCAGACCGCTCGGTTCGAGAACGGCTGCAAAAAGCCCGGCGGATGATATCATTATGGCTAGCGTGACGGGAAATCCTACCGCGGCCCTGGAACACGATAATTCATGGTGACCAAGCTGTTCGACTGCCGAACCGCACTGGCACTGATGAGAGGCGTAGCACTGCGCACCCAACCGTAAAAAAGTTGCAATCTGGAAAGTTATAGGATCCATTATAGCTCCAGTATTGTGAGAAGGAAGAGCTTGCAGCATGTTGATTAGCATTAGCTTACATTCAGCTGGATCACAAATCCTTTTTCGAATTTGACTGTTCATATCAGACGCCAAGGCTTGATGATGATCAGTATTGCTTTCCTAAAATGAATAAGATTTGTTGTTAATTTTTTATCTTATAACTTGTCAGTAATCTAAAAAAGTAACAATTTCCAAATCCCTTTCCTCAATAGCGACCTTGTTACTGAATTCCTCAGTCCCACCACAGATAACTTAACAGTTACTACCGGGTTCTGGATTCCATCATAACGCCAAAGATTACCTAAAAGTTAGTGCAAAATGTTTATGCACCACATCTATGGCTCTTGATATTGTCACAGATATGTTGATAGTAACAGTGGCGGATTTACCAGCAGGCTGAGTAGGCTCGAGCCTAGGGCGGCAGATTTTGGGGGCGGCAAATTTTGGGGCATGATTTTTTTTTTACCTCATAGAAATCAAAAAGATATTTCTATGACGGTTTTCTGATGTCTTACAGATAGAAGTCTGCAACAAATTTTGTCGATGACTTTTCTCTCTCACTTGTCATTGCACATTCCGAGTGTAGCAAACTTCCATATGCTAGAGTAAAAGAGCTAGTTCGCCGCCCCTCAACCAGTTATCGGCCTCTCGCCTCTGCGCCCTTTGCCCACACTTCTTATGAGTGAAAAGAGCGAAATTGTAAACAATATGCCCCTCTTCCCACTTGCCCCATACATGCCAGTCTTACTACTGGTTGGAGGCTACGAACTGGATGGTTTGTAGGTATATAATTTATCGATTTTTATTCGAATATAATGAATAATTTAGTGAATAATTTTACCGATCTTATGTATCGACTATTATGTGCTTCACATACACATAGACATTTTTTAATTCTAATCGTATTTTCTGAAGCTACTAGTTCAGAAAATACGATTAGAATTAAAAAAAAAACTTGAACAGTAATAGCGAGATAGTCTTAAGTCAAAAAATTATTTTTTCCCCGAACGCGGTATTTTTTTAATGCTACAATTATCAATGATGTCAATGTTGCACGTGCACGTGGCGAGCTTCATTCTCTATTCCAATAACCGTGTGGGTTACCCCGGTTACCCGAACAAATCGAGGCGAAAAACGAAAACAAAATCAGATCACCAAATGTTCATTATTGTGTAAATAGCATACTTCTTTCGCTTCGATTCGATTATCTCAAAAATATACCGAAAAATTATTTAACGTGCAATTTCAACGAAATTGTTGCATTGTAAAAATAATGTATGATATGACAATTGTTGAGGCAAGGGCGGCAAAAACTATTCAGCCTATATCTTGAAAATTTGTAAATCCGCCACTGGATAGTAACTGAGACTATGTTCTCAGATTAGTCGATAGTTAGTAAGGCTAGGAGCAGAATTCCTCAACAGATAGGCACTTGGCGAATGTGAATGTACCGCCCCGCCCTGACAATAAAGGAGCTACCGGACTGTAGTTAAGGTGAGGTGGCACTTAATCAGTGATTCATGTCCGTGTTTTAGTTTAAACAATTCAAGAACAATAAACTTAGCCCGGCTTGCACAACGATTCCAACACGTAATTAGCAACTAAAGCTGTTTAAAATGGACATATTTGTATTCATATACTCTATCTTCTATACAATATTCTTCAAAATCCTCTGTTTCCTTGCTATCTTAAAGAACGTTTTTCTCCTCTTTTTCCACCTGATCGTCCTTCTCGTTCTTCTCAACATCTTTTATTCAAAACGCCTGAGCATAAAACTTCTTTCTTCACTAACTCTTTCACTGTGATTGCTATCTGCTTGTGGAACTCTCTTCCAGTGGAAATCCGCAAGGCCGCCTCTATGGGAATCTTCAAATCCAAACTCTTTAAATACTTGTATTTAACAAAATTGAGCACTTTATGTAGACATATTTGTGTATTTCGTATATGTATGTGTATTATTATTATTTTTAATTTTTGTAAGTTTATTTCTAAGCTAAAGTTTGCTTAAGTTTCCATTTTCTGGCACTACCACTTTCTCCACAACACACAAAGGAAGAAAATGCTAATTAGCATTAAGTTCGCCTATGTATTATTTTATTAGTGCAATAAAGAATTTTCTAATCTAATCTAATCTATTTGTATGACTTGACTACTCTCTAAAACATATTTAGGCACTAAATACGACTGAGCATCGTTGCGCAAGTCTCCTAAAGTAACAAAGATAAGGGAAAATAAATTATATTTGTATTTTTGTAGGCATAAAAAATTGTCTTCTAAAACCTCGCCTTAATACTGCTCAGTAATGTAAGCGACAACCATGACATATTACTGTCGCTTAGTTTTATTGAGTTCTTAATATAAACCAATAATAATTACCATAATCAAGCCGGATACTGCAGCTATTGTCGTGTTCCTAAGATTATTGTCTGGCGCAAAAAATTAATTAACAATGTCCAATCAACGATAAATAGAACAATAGCTTAGAATTGATACCGGAAACGTACCCATGTATGTCTAGTTATCAAACATTGACGAGATGTATTAGCAGACCCGTGTCACTCCATAGTAACGAACTGATTTAATTACCTATTACTTCTACAGGCGCAGCGGCCTGTTCGCACGCGGTTTGTATGTGTAGGAATTTACTGTAGGGCTGAGGTAAGCCAATCGAGCAGGGACTCTAATAGATACGTAGGCAACTTTGATAGTATCTGTCCTTTTTAGACTTCCGTAGCCGAACTCGGAACCTTTATATTGTCGCCATGTCCGTCTGTCTGTCTGTCCGACCAGTTACAGCCGTTTTACTAAGAAACTACTATTAAATTTGTGTGACGTCTAGTGCATTGCATGCACAAGCAGAAGATAGTCAATCAACTTATCTCTGTAGTTATATTTGTATTGTTATACCAAAAGACTAAAATAAATTGCAAATTTAACTTTGTATTGAATAATTATTTTCCCCATTTAAAAAGGCGTCAAACATATCGACTTACTCTCACCCAAACTATTTACAAGTACGTTAGAAGAAGTTTTCAAACCATTGTCAGTCCCATGGACAAGAAGGGGTATTGAAGTCGGCGGCCAGAGGCTTGACATGGTTCTTTTTGTCACAAATACATCCGAGTTCCAAGAAATGCTACAAAAACTAAGCACAGCGAGCCTCGAGGTTGGACTAATGATGAATCGATCAAAGACTCAAGTTATGACCAATAGCACGAAACGCAGGGTGGTGGTAAACAGGCAAGAAATGCACTATGTCGATGAGTACATCTACTTGGGCCAGTTAGCTACCTTCGAAAACAGGCAGGACAAAGAAATCGATCGTGTCGACAATGCCTGGAAGAGCTACTGGTCCATGAAGACATTCATGAAAGGCGACCTTTCATTATCACTAAAACGTCAACTCATCGACATGTGTATTCTGCCTGTCCTAACCCACGGTGCCCAACCTTGGTCACTGACTGAATCTCAAAAGTCCAGGCTCGGGGTTTGCCAAAGAGCGATGGAGCGCAGCATTTTGGGTGTCAAGAGAATAGACAGGATTCGGAACACCTCGCTGCGCTCAAGGACCGGCATCGCTGACGTCGGTATCAAAGCTGCCATGTTAAAGTGGGATTGGGCGGGTCATGTCTCCCGCATGCAGCCAAATGTGTCGTTGGGTAAGGTCGTAACCGAATGGATCCTAGTGGATGGAAAGCGACACCGTGGAAGGCCTATGAAGCGGTGGCGCGGTGATTTGGACGCTTTTTATAGGGATTGGCGGAATTTGGTACAAGATCGAGGAAAGTGGAGAAATGACGGGGAGGCTTTTGTCCAGCAGTGGGACAGCATAGGCTAGATAAAAAAAATATTAAATATGACTAAGATACAGCCATACCTGTGTACCTACCCTTCACTGTGCGTAGTTTGAAACAAGCTTGACCAATCATATAAAATACTGTCAAAAAATACGTCCGGTTAAATAAGTACCCACGCACGGAGAAAATTCCATCAGTGACGGAAGTAAGGATTTCCCGAAGCGTGACAATAACATTTTACATATTAATTGCATATTTAATTAAATTCTAGAACATACATCATCATGCTACTGATGCTATTGTGTTCTCGACCTACTCATTGATACTGAGAATAGTTGATGCAGGTCATACTGCTTCGTAATTAGTGGGCGGATATCCGTGGTCTACTCAAAGAGGCTCTAACGGAAGACCAGTGCTGGGTAGCAAGTGCAACCCAGCACAGGCTGAGTTAGAGCCTTTTTGTGACACATGCAGTGAGTACGATGAGACACACACACTGCAATATTTTGCATTTTTATTTAATTTTAATCATTTAGTTATTGTTTCTTTGTTATTTTTGTTATGTCTCCTGTGTGTGTTTGTTTTGTTGTACTATTGGTGTTGTTACAAATAAATGTTTTTGATTTGATTTGATTTTTGGATTTTGATAATCATATTTAGGTACATTTGATGATTTCCGTGGCGCAGTTTGCGAATAGCCGGCTCAGGGCCGCGGAGTCTAAGCTCCATTCCGCGGAACAAACGTTTGCATGATCTTCAGATACTTGTTTTCGATCTAGGTGTATTGTATAAATATACTCGAATAATTTAAAATAATATATAAGAACTGGTGAAAGCATATAACTTTTGTAACGGACCGTTTTGAACGCGGTTCTTATTGATAGAAAACTAGTTTAACTGGGGTTGTTCTTAGATTGTTTGATGGAAATCAGGTCAGCCGATTCGAAGATTATCAGCACTTTACCTTTTTGGTAAAGGGATCTCAGCTGTAAAATTAATTTTTTTTAGGTAGTTTATTCGTTTATTCTTTGATGAAGATCAAAGATATTGGGAATAGTGTAACGGAGATAAATTAGAGTTGGGCAGAGACACCTGGCAAGGTGAGGTGACGACAGGTGGAGTAAGGTGCTTACTGAATCGCATCCATGAACGGGGTGCCGAAATATTGTACTGGTGGTAGTGCTTTTGTGAACGGGCTCGAGGAAGTGGGCACCACCGCTTTACCTTTATCTGCCGCCAAATAGCAGTACTTGTGCTGCTGTGTTCCGGTTAGATGGTAATGGTAGGTTCCTGTAATTACTGGCACATAGGCATAACAGCTAAGTCCTATAGTATGGCAACGTATCCACATAGAGATCAAGACAACATAATACCTTGTTTTGAATTTTATGTGGATAGCCATGTTACAGTAGCCACTTAACATCTGGTGGACTGCATGCTCGTTTGCCATATAAGTTATATAAAAAAAAATATTGGTAGATATAGGCAGACGATGTCGCGAACATAGCGGGTTGAAACTGGATGAGGCTGGCACCGTGGAGATCGGCACAGGCAAAGCGAGGCCTATACCCAGCAGTGGGTGAAGTCAGACTGCAGATGATGATGATGATGAAGGGTTTGTTACATGACGGGAGTTTTTTGAAATTTTAAAATTTATTCTTGTGAATGTAAAAGTGAGACAGAGCGATGGAGAGATGCATCCTTGGAGTGAAGCGAATCGATCGAGTCAGAAATACTGACCTGCGAGCCAAAACTAGCACAGCCGATGTAGGCCGATGTAGCGATCTTTTCTACCCCATACTTACAAGATGTGGAATGAGCTACCATCTGAGGTTTTCCCATTAGGCTACGACATGGCACGCTTAAAGAGACATGTAAAGAGGTTTCTACAGTGTAGGGAACGCATCGACAATACCCCGGGTGTTGCCGGTGTCAATAGGCGACGGTGACCGCTTACCATCAGGTGGGCCGTAAGCCTGTTTCCCCACAAATAACATAAAAAAGGCATTATGACAGCTTGCTTAAAATGGGACGTATTTATGTATTTGACCTAATATTTATTATATTGAATTTTTAATGGACCTACCTAATTAAATAACTTATTCTTAATTTGATTAATATAATTTCTAGTTATTATTAATTTAACTTGACATTTTGTATTTAGTAACAATAACAGTTGACTTTTATTCTTATATTGTACAGTTCTGTAATTGGTTTAGTGTTAATTGGCCCGTCACACGCCTTGGCACTGCTGTGAGTGTGCAAGCATTTTAGAAAATAAATAAATAAATGTGGCTCGAATGCATAAAGAACATTGGGCGAATATAGTCGGGTGACTATATTCGCCCAATGTTCTTTATGCAGTGGATACCGAACGGACGACGCAGCCGTGCTAGGCCCAGAAAATGATGGAGAGACGACCTGGATCCATTAAAATCAGATTGGTCAGATTTGGCTCTGGGGTGTGATGGATAGAAGGGAGATGGGGCCTTTGCCCAGCAGTGGGACAATATAGGTTATAAAAAAAATGTAATCGCACAGAGTAACCAATACCAAATAATGACTCAACATTAACATGTCAATATCAATGTCATATTGCCTTTTTAGTAGCTATTAAATAAGTAATTTGAAACACAATGAGCGTTTTAATTACTGTTATCGATATACTACTTTTAAAACGAATAAATCACCGCTGTTATTACGTAGACTGTGCCTAATTAATTAGACACAGGGTGCTTCGAAATTGACATACCTATGTAGAACGAAATGGGGTTATTGCCCTTTTCTCACGAGAACAACGTTTTTTCTACCGTTTCTATAAGTTCTTAAGTTCTTAGTTAATTTTTTTATTAGAAAATACCGCTGTCAAAATTATGTCTAGTTAATTAACAATTGGCCTCATGGCCTCATGACCAAGCTCAATGCCGCTCAGCAAGCTATGGAGAGGGCTATGCTCGGGGTTTCTTTGCGTAACAAAATCCGCAAAAAGGAAATCCACAGAAGAACTAAAGTTGCCGACATAGCTCTCAAAATTAGCAAGTTGAAGTGGCAATGGGCAGGCCACATCGCTCGTAGAACTGATAACCGTTGGGGAAGAAAGGTTCTCGAGTGGAGACCACGGACTGGAAGACGCAACGTAGGCCGGCCCCCCACAAGGTGGACCGACGATCTAGTAAGAATCGCGGGGAGCCGTTGTGCGCAAACGGCTACCGACCGCTCGTTGTGGCGATCTAAGAGGGAGGCCTATGTTCAGCAGTGGACGTCTACCGGCTGATGATGATGATGATGGATTAACAATTTTAGGCTCATAAATTCAAGTCATTTAAGATTTATTTTGACATCTTATGTTGTTGAGGTAAATCTTAAGATAAGCACAGAGCCAAAAAAAAACAAGAAATTATTTCTGATTTTAGATTTTTTTTTAATCTTTTAGCATGACTTTTCAATGTCCTGAACATTTGAAAGGTGCTACTGTTCTTAAAATGGTTATTAGGTCATTTTACAGTTTTTTTATGATTACAGCCGTTTTTATACTAAAGAGTAAGTAAGTATAATGTAACGGAATATATCTCAGTATGTTTACCTCAATGAGTACAACACTTAGTTTTATCGCAGAGATTTATTAAGTAGGTACTTTTTATGAACGTACTCTACGCCCGACCCTTATTTTGTGACTCAACGCAACTTACCTGTCATTTTCAAATGGTCAACTCATTGATTACATCGAAAAGAAATCAAAGCGCCTTGGAGCTTAAAGGTCACATGTTTGTAGTATGATGCATTCCATATTTTAGATTCATGAAACAACTAAGGTTTTTTGTCCGACTACCGTGAAGTAAAGGGGGGGGGGGGGGGTTATGAGCTTTGTGCTGTATAATAAAAGGGGAAACAAACAATGGCCCACCTGCTCTCATGTCCTCTATGCCCAACCACCTGCACACTGAATGACTTGTACCAGTCATAAGAGAGGTGTGTTGAAGTTGCTCTCTATTGAGCTAATCAAATTTAAAAGTGAAACAGCCATTGACACGAAAGAAGAAGAATGGGCAAATAATGGCTGTAATGGATTATTTGAAGTGAAAACTTCTTTAGGCGCGTGGGGCATTTTTTGAGATGGGGAAAAATCATTGAACTCGCGACACTGTTACCGTTACCGACACCTCTTTATGTATTTTTGTAATTGTTCAAGTTTTCACTTCTGTTGGCACTCCCGGAGAGCCACATTTTTTTTATAAATTATAGGCTAGCGTTTCACCACGATCTCGCCTGATGGTAAGCGATGATGCAGTCTACGATGAATCTAGAAGAAACCTATTCACTATTACCTTAAAGAGGCCCGGATTGTATTCTTCAGGAAAAACAGACGACGGCAAAATGTTCCATACCTTACCTTTGCGTATCAAGAACGTCTAACCAAAGTAAGAACCACAAACATTCACTGACTGGCTGAAACGCAGGAGGTAGCGGGTTCGATTCTCGCCGCGGAACAAATGTTTGCATGATCTACAGATATTTGTTCCGGGTCTGGTTGTTTCTCTACAAATATGTAGAGAAACAACCAGACCCGGAACATGTATTTACAAAAAAAAAATTATATAAGTATTCTATCAGTTATCTGGTTCCCATATTATAAGCTCTGCTTAGTTTGGTGCTAGATAGCGCTATGTGAAATGTCCAGCAATATTTATTTATCTATTTTATTTATTCATTAACCCAGGCAAATTATAGTAACCGATAGATGTCTTAAGTATTAAAGATATTAATAGCCGGCCAATAAATTCCTTCAAAGGTAAAACCAGTCTACTTTTCACGTCCGTGACAGAGAGCGCATTTTTTATACTTCCACAAGTGGTTTTTCCAACGCCACATGACGGTAAATCGTTTTGATTCACTAAGGATTCTGGTAGTTGTTTTAATAAGGCTGCCGATTACAACGGAGATTGTTTTCATGTTTTTGAGATTGTTTTTTCAATAAAGGCAATTTGAACTGAAAGATAATACTTTATTTCACACCATAATCAACAAATCAATAAAAATTAACATTATTCAAATGAAGGTATACAATTGCCGGTTTTATAGTTAAGTAGTGATCTCTACCAGACAACCTTTGGATGGAATGGATCATGTGAGGTTTACATAGCTAGGGTATCAATGGTCTACTACAGACATAGATTACATACGTTAAATATAAGTATATGTATATACAATAATATACGATATGATTAAGATACTCGTAGCTCGACTTCTACACATCATTACCCGGTGGAAGTTGTTAGCATTCTTTGGCAGAAGTATCTCTTACTAAACTGTTAAACCACTTTCATCATCATCGTCATCATCCACAGCTTCACTTAACCCACTGCTGGGTATAGGCCTCCCCAAGTTTGTGCCATCCATCACGATCCTGCGCTAGTCTCACCCACTGACGTCCCGTGACCTTTACGATGTCGTCCACCCATCTCGCTGCTGGTCGTCCCACCCTTTTATACCCGCTCCTCGGCTACCATTTAGTCACTGTCCTGCTACATCTGTCATTACCACGCCTAGCCAAGTGTCCCGCCCAAGACCATATCCAGCTCCATAACTCGAATCCCAACGTCATGAACATTCGTTTGTCTACGGATATCGATATTTGCAACACAATCTAACAGTTAAAACACTTTAAAAAATATAATTTTCAGTACAGTTCTTCTACCGGCATAAGATAATAATGATGAAGTGGAAGAATTTAGTTAATAGTTATAATTTTTAAGGTTAACATTTTTTTATTGTAGGTTATGATTATCAGGTTACTGGGTAAACTTGGGCTTTGATTAAACACCATAGATAATTTAAACAATGGGAGAATTATTAGAAATCCAGTTTTGTGTGAACAATATAAGCTACATTAAAAACAGCTCGAACAGTTACTTAAAAAAATGAAGATAATTAATTACTGATATAAACGGGTATTTATCGCGTATGTACCTTTTAGTATAATGAGGGCCTTTCATGGCCATGTTTTTAGAACTGATAATACATGGCACTGCTCCATCAAGCGCTAGCGATGGAACCTTTCACGAGTAGCATGTGAAAAATCATACGTCACACCTGTTATTTTCCTTCGCATAACCTGTTCAAACTCATTCAAATTAAATCACTTTCGGTATTCATCGTACATCGGTTGTTGTCATTCGGGTCTGCTACAAATCGCAGTCGTTCGGATTTCTTCGGAATTCATCAGGCGTTTTCGTTGGCCGTGATTTTTCACATGTGATATTTCACATGTGAAAAATCACGGCCAACGAACGGATATTTTAACACGGCAGTGTTAAAATATAATCATTTTATCATATGAAAATGATGTAAAAATGCAATAATTTCCATGTCTATCATGCACTTGTGTGTTTTTTGTGTGTCAAAAAGTACTTACGTAAAAACTTACAAACGAAGTGAGCATGTTCTTTAGAAATTTTGATGTTGTCTTTGCGACTTTGACAGTTTGGCAAGTTTAGAAATATGTTTTTTGGCGGAGCATGTCTTGGGTGTTTGTTTAGCCATTTATTACGCTAGCTGGAACTACTTTTTTAATCGAGAATGAAAAGCCCTTATTAATTTAAAAACTTGCAAGTATGAACTTACGTATTTTTTGTCAAATAGGTTAAGCGGCACGTGATCAAACGTTACACTCTGATTTCTAAAGGATAAATAATTACTTAAACCGTTACAGAAATGTCAATGTCACACTTTTGTTTGACACAATCATTGAGACTAACTATGCTACGCCTCTACTGTAAACGAGCGTGTTGAAGTCTTTTGTATGGAACAATAATTTTTATCCAAATGATTAAATTATAATAAGTCAGTCGGAATTTCGATTCAGTATTTTTAACTCGCAGTTCCCATGAATTATAAATAATTATAAAAAATCTAAAAATCAATTATAAATACTAAACAATATTGAGATATAGAAGACAGAAGTGGTGCTGCAATCCTATTTCGCGGAATCAGATTATAATCAAATAAGACGACCTTGTACATTAGCTACACATTAGAATACATTGTGTAATTGAATACAAATCAGATCCATTTGTCCTCAATGCTGCAAAAACAGAACGCGATATTTTCCAAAATCAATTAGTATTGCTCAGGCAGGATCCTGTACGGTGCGTAAACCATAAATCCCAACCGGAACACATACACCATCGGAAGTTTATTAAACACGGCTCCGGGCTCTTTCGGACAGTGACAATCTACCAGCTGAGGTCTTTAGTTAAAGGAACCGGTCACACTTCACCACAGTGTACTCTTAGTGCCCGCGCGATCGCGTGTGCTAACGCACGTGTCACTCTTTGAAAAGCACCTCCCGCCAAAACTGCAATTCAAAAGTGTTCCATTTTCAAACGTGACAGTTGACATTGTGAAACTTCAGCTTGCAGTTTTTCTTGTGCGCGTAGGCAAAGGACAGAAGGTAAGCGGTTCTTACTCGGTTTTTCGTAGTCGGTCAATATTTGTTTGCTCTATTTCATGATGTCAGAGGTAAATAGATAATAATCAAGGTTTTTTACTCTGTAAGGAAACGTAAAGACAGTTTATTTTTGTCTTGTACTTCGTGATTATGAGTCAGGTTTAAATTAAATTCATTTGTACGCGATGATCGCAATATTTGGTTATTTTTTGTTAATAATTGCTCTTTCACTTTTGTGAATATACCATTCCGCACATACTCGAATTTATTTAACTAGCTGACCAATCCGCAGCTTCGCACGCGTAGTTTTTCAATAAAAACATTACCCTCCTCTGCGCAGTTAGGTAAAAAGTAGCCTATGTTACTCGGAGTGAATGTAGCTTTCCAATGGTGAAAGAATTTTCGAAATAGAACCAGTAGTTTTTGAGTTTATTCATTACAAACATACACACAAAAATACAAAACTTTCCTCTTTAAAATATCAGTATAGAAGTATAGATTAGTAGGTTAGTAACTATGGACGACTTGCGCAAGGTGCCTAGACGTATCTAATGGCTGTATATGTTTTAGGGAGTTGTTAAATCATATAAATAAATTTAAGCATATTTGGGCGCTGGATGTGTTTGGGGATTATTGTGCAAGCCGGACTAAGAATATCTGCTTTGTGTATATAGTGTTTCTCAATTGTTAATAATTTGTATTTATAAATTTAATGTTTATTTGTTTAATTTTAATGTTAATTTTACAATATTCTTTCGAATTTTGATTTGAATATCACAATGTATTGTAATGTATTTATTGAATAAGTCAGTAATTACTAAAACTCAAGTTTTCTAATTTAGTTCGGTAAGCAGGGCTAAATTGTAATTTGTTATGTACCATGTAATAGTGTTTTGTAGATCCTTGTCAAGATTATTTATTAAAAGAATATTTTTAGCCAGTCCATAGCTTAATCGGAACAGCCTTGAACGTGTCGCCAATATTTACGCAAGCCTCGTCGTCTATCAAACTGTACATATGACATAATACCTGAATACTTTACTCTCGTTCAGTATAATTAACGGAAAAATTTTACCTCACAGCGAAATGTTTTGAAATATTAAGCTGATCGGTTGATGTGATTCGTAACTTGTAGCTTGCGTAAGTTTTTTATATGAGAAATGTGATTTGGTTAGATCACGGTACTCTATATTTAATAGTAGATTATTAACCAAGGGGATAAAACAGTGTCTTCTGTCGCGGGTGACGATTTAAATCGCGAGCGTAACGAAGGACTCGAGGTTTACTCCCGAGCGTAACGAGGGTGTTAAAAACTTAAATCACGAGCGAAGCGAGGGATTTAAGACGAGTCCTGAGTGTAGCGAGAGATTTAAGTTCACCCAAGACTGAGACAGCTTTATCACCGAGGAAAATACCCTACTTTTCGTACCATTTGCGAAAAAATTTACACAATAATAATATGAAATTATGATTACGTTTATGTATTTGAAGAAAACAAAAACGCGGCAAATTCCTAGACTAATATTTTTTTATCGGAAAAGCAAAGGCATCAAGCTCATACGGCCTCGTCGGTTTTCGTAATTTTATTTAATAATCATAACTGCATAATAAATGCGTATTCCTTTTTCAAAAAGATGTATAATGCTTTATATACAAACTCAATGGTGTAAACACAGATGTAGTTCAGTATAAATTTCGGTAAGTATTCCAAATTTAAATCACATTCTCCCCCTAGAGGATGAATGAAATTCAGTACAATTTTCTTTTCCTGTTTTTAACAGATTAAAAATGACTATTATTATGTCCGCTTTTTGTGGCATAGAATTTCACTTTTTTGAGCAAGTGGTACGAAAAATAAATTATTACATGCCTGTCTATGGTCTGTGTATGGTCCCTTTTTTAGAACTTAACTTATAACTAAATCGAAACTAAAATCTAGTTTTTTAATAGTATTTCATTACAACTGTCAAAAATTCTCCGCTTGAAACTCGCATAGGCAATGCTTGAACACTGTAATATGAGTGTTTTGTCGCATTTTGTTAATTTGTTATAGAATTCGGTTCTAGCTAAGAGTGTATAAGTTATCTAGTTTTGATCTTATAATTAAGATCCTGAATAGTTTTGCCTCTAAGCCTGGCTTGTACAACGATCCCTAAACGTATTTAGCGATTAAACATGTTAAAATTTGATGTATTTGTATGATTTGATTTAACTCTGTAAATCATACTTACAGTATACATATAACAGACTAACATGTACTGTGACTGAGGCAACCAGTGAACATGAACATTTAAACTCATACTGAAGCGCTGGCTCCTGAGTATCACCTTCTACAGTTATGAGTTTATTGACATGACAAATTTATATTAAAATTGTTTAGTACTATTTTATATTGACTACTAGTAGTCCGGCGGGACTACGTACCACCTTGACATGCATATAACGCGGGCTGTCAATATACGTCACCATGGTAGAATTGTCAGTTGTTGTCCCCGGCCATCATTTTACAACCATACTTTCACTAATTCACTATTGGTTGTATAGCCTCTATGGACAACCATACTTAACCATAGACAAAATTACGTTTAACCGTCATTTGAGTTTTGTTATTCCATGTCAGATGCGTTTTTGTTATACCACGTTTTATAATGACTTGTATTCTCTTTGACGTTTTATGTGACGTCACACGGGAACGCGGTTGAACGGGATAAAAAGTATCCTATGTCCGTCTCCTGGTTCTAAGCTACCTTCCCACCAACTTTCAGCCAAATCGGTTCTGCCGTTCTTGAGTTATAAATAGTGTTTGTATTTCTATTTGCTTCTAGATACGAGGTACCCTTATGGCGCCTGTAATCATTATTTAATTTATAAAACACTTGCTAACCAATCCGCAGCTTTGCAAGCGTAGTTTTTCACATTACCCTCCTTCTGCGCAGTTGGGTAAAAAGTAGCCTATGCCACCCGGAGATAGTGTAGCTTAACAGTGAAA
Source organism: Philereme vetulata (assembly GCA_918857605.2). NCBI lineage: Eukaryota > Metazoa > Arthropoda > Insecta > Lepidoptera > Geometridae > Philereme > Philereme vetulata. Next base: position 9,879,334 of record OU975439.1, on the reverse strand, counting down.
TATTTTTTTAAATCGGCCCAGTAGTTTCGGAGCCAAACAAACAAACACACAAATCTTTCCTCTTTTTAATATTAGTATAGATAACGAAATAACTATATTTTGAATCGAACTAGAAAATATCTGCAGGATATTCTCTAGTGTCATACATAACATTCAACTTGTTTGAGCGGCTCATTCGGCCACACACCAGAACCATAAAAAATGTATTGACGTGATACTTGACGATTTACAAAGGCAACAAAAAAAATACAATCCGTTTGAAAAATGGGAAAAATGATATTGCCGAAAAAGTAAATAGTGTGACTAACACGCCAGCGGCTTCGCTCGCATTGTTTGTCAATAAAAAGTAGCATATGTGTTAATTCAGGTTATATTTATACAAAATTAAATCGCAATCGGTTCAGCCGTTCCGGCGTGAAAGAGTAACAAACATCCATACATACAAACTTTCGCGTTTATAATATTAGTAGGATAAGGTAACAACAAATTTCAAACTATTAAATTGCGGTGACTTTTGGCCGCGCGTACCTTATAATATAGGTTGATGCATTTTCAACTTCAATAGGTCAATTAAAAACAAATAGTTAAATTTAATTAATTGCATTATTGTGGTTTAGGTTAGATCTTTTAAAATAATATTAGAGTGGCTCACATCGTTTTGAAAAGCGTTCAAGTGTTTATATAAACAAATGATTGTATTTTTATCCAATAAGTGCATTTTTGAAAGACTTTTTAAGATCTGAGGTTTATCCGTTAGGCTACGACATGATACGCTTCAAGAGAAATGTAAAGAGGTTACTTCAGGGTAGAGATCGCATCGACAATACCCCGGATGTTGCCGGTGTCAATAGGCGACGGTGACCGCTTACCATCAGGTGGGCCGTAAGCCTGTTTACACACAAATAACATAAAAAAGACGTGAAAGCTTCATGGGTTTTCTCTGAATAAGATATTCAAAGATCCAACGTTTTTATTGTATATAAATAAATATAACACTGAAGTAATCCTACTAATATTATAAACACGAAAGTTTGTATGTATGGATGTTTGTTCCTCTTTCACGCAAAAACTACCGAATGGATTTTAATGAAAGTTTACAATGATATAGCTTATACATTAAAATAGCATATAGGTTATAATTTTTAAAGATAGTGTGTGAATTGTCCAAAATATAACGATAATTGTCAAGTAAAAAAATCTGCCATCTGCGAGCTATTCTGCCGTACGCTGCAACAACTGTAGAGTTTACACTAATATAAATATTCCTACAAAAAAGCCCGCGACAGCATATATCCAGCTTTTATGAGTAAGCCATTATCGTCAAAACAGTAAACCATAAATCCAATTAAAATTGATAATATATTTCTAATGCATATTTGGTAGACAAATAGATTATTTTTTATACTACTTATATGGCAAACGAGCATGCAGTCCACCAGATGTTTAGTGCCTACTGCAGCCCATGGATATCCTCATAGAATTCAAAACAAGCTATTATGTTGTCTTGATCTCTGTGTGGATAAGTTGCCATACTATAGGACTTAGCTGTTATGACTATGTGCTAGTAATTACAGGAATATACCATTACCATCTAACCGGAACACAGCAGCACAAGTACTGCTATTTGGCGGCAGATAAAGGTAAGGCGGTGGTGCCCACTTCCTCGAGCCCGTTAACAAAAGCTCTACCACCATTTTTATATCAAAATAAATACTGTTATTAAACTTCGTCTTTTGCACTATGTACATCATTTAGACAACAATTAATATTTTATTAGGTACGATGATTTTATTAATTAGGTACATTGTGTACAAGTTATTTATAAGCTATCGTAGTGGACAATGAACTAAACCTATTCACTATTGGTTGTATGGCCTCTGTGGCTAGTGAACTAAACCTACATAGGTGTGCAATCCATTCATGTCACATCAGTTTTTACCGTCACCAGGAAATCGTGCGTTTTTTCTTATCTTTGACCTTAAATCGAAAGTCCGTAATAATTAAAACGAGTTTTAATAGGGAATAATATATATATACACGTGTATACATCATTGTACTTTCCGGGTAGCCTTGTCAAGTCGCTGACATGATATTGTCATTGTGAAAATTATCTCGAAAACATTGAGTAAAGAGATTGCCTGTTTTTATGCGTCTTTTAAATGTCAACGTCTTTGTAAGCGTATCGTTGAAAGCTTTACAAAGAGAAGTAATTGGTTGGAGTTTTATTAACTGTCAATTTGGAGTGAAATGTTGGGATCTGTGAACTCAAGCTGTTTGTTTTTTGAGATCGCAACTTGAACAGTTCCGGTTATAGTCTTACGGTAAGTCTGCACCGAGCGAAAGTTTCCAACACGTGATAAAAGTTTCTGTGATTACTATAAGTTGTCAGCAAATGTTGGGAACCGTGCTTCTGTTTTTGGCGGTAAACATCAAATAAATACACGTCTTGTCTATATTTAAATGCTCTGTTTTACGCCTGCTCAGTTGACAATATAAAATGTTCCTCAAATTGATGACAACTTTTTTAGTTTGGTGTGGATTAAAAATAAACAAAAGATGGCAACTTTTTGAAGATTTGCAAACAGTTGCCTACACAGAAGCTGCCAATAATGTCGGTGGATACGCACCTTTATAAGTAACACAAGTAACTTTTTATCAAAAATATAACCGACTTCAGATAACAGAAAAAACAAACTACTGAACCCATTTCGATGAAATTTCTATGGGAACAATCTGAAAATATACCCATTCCAATAATAAAAGAAATTTGTAAATTGGTTGATAAATGACGGAGTTATGACAAACACAGGTAACAAACATACTTCGCGAAAAGCAAGCCCCCCCCCTCATGTGATGGAGAAATGCATTCCGTTAAACACCGTAAAAACCTCTTTATTACTGATAACGAGGTGTTTGCGGTGTTTAACTAGTCACCTAACCCTTAGAACTAGAATACCTACATTTTACACTACTACCCAAATATAATGAAGATAATTACTCCTACGCAGGAATAATCTTATAGGAATGTATAAATATTACTGACATTGTCATATAATATGACATTCAGTAAAATATTAGAGTTGGGAAAACGCAAATAAAATCAAAAGCCTCCGTTTACATCAAAGCCGTCGGTTTATAGTTTTTATTATAACAGCCGAGAATATAACTTGTCGAGTATGAAGCCTTTACGATATACTTCATGAATTATTTTATAACTTAAACAATAAAATATATTGAATGATAGGTTTACTGGAAGTGAGCAGTATTATGCATGTTTTAATGGTAGTATCGTCTGAAGGTCTGCCAGAACATTAACTTATATTGTCAAAATTATAAGTTTTCATTAATGCTACTTATTATTAACCTATATTTTTATATATTTACTAACCTAATACTCGTAGGTGGACCAAGATCACAAGCATATGGATTCCTAAAGACGGAAAGCGACGCCGAGGAAGGCCTAAAAAGCGATGGAGCGACGACTTGAGACAACAGACAAAGGCTTGTGTCTGAGATTGAAGGCTCTTTGGAGCGCGTGTCAGATCATAGGGGTAATCTTAATCTGGTCACCTTTAACCCAACCAAGACGCAAGTCTGTGCGTTCACCACAGGCCACCAAGGCCCCTTTCACAATATCTCCACGGTTCCAGGGCATTCCTCTCCCCGTCTCGGCGAGTATAGGGATTCTGGGAGTCGAAATTTCTAATGAGGTCCAGGTATGGGAGTCACTTAAAAGCAAAAGCTGTGCTCACCTCCAAAAACTTGGAGTCTTTAACCGTGCCAAACAGTATTTTACGGCACAACAACGGCTATTGCTGTACAAAGCGCAATTTTGGCCACACGTAGAATACTGTTTCCATATTTGGCACGGAGCTCCAAAGTACCAATTGCTTCGTTTTGACTCCCTTCAAAGAAGAGCCATTAGAATCATCGGTGATCCCAAACCCGCCGACAGGTTGGAATCACTGAGTCAACGCCGTGACATCGGATCGCTCAGTGTATTCTACCGCCTGTATAATGGGGAATTTTCTGAGGAGCTATTTGATCTCATCCCGTCGTCGAGATTATACCACCGCACTTCTCGACAACGTAATAAAGCTCATCCACATATCATCGACAATTGGGTATCGCGCACCACACGCTTCACGTGATCTTTTCTATCCCATACTTGCAAGATGTGGAATGAGCTACCATCTGAGGTTTTCCCATTAGGCTATGACTTGGCGCGCTTCAAGAGAAATATAAAGAGGTTTCTACAGTGTAGGGAACGCATCGACAATACCCCGGGTGTTGCCGGTGTCAATAGGCAACGGTGACCGCTTACCATCAGGTGGGCCATAAGTCTGTTTCCCCACAAATAACATAAAAAAAAACTTGGACGTCTACCAGAGAGACTGGCGGGATCTGGCTCTAGAGCGTGATAAATGGATGGAAGTGGGGGAGGCCTTTGTCCAACAGTGGGACAGTACGGGCTAGTAAAATAAAAATACATGCTAACACAAATGGACTTGTAAAATTACCATTTGTCAGAATTAATTAAATTAAATTACTTCTATGAGTGTAGGCCTTAAGATGAATATGTCCAAGACGAAGGTGCTCTCGAATGTCTCAGGTGTCACAAATCCCATTGTAACAGTGGGAAATGAGAGGCTGGAGACAGTCGACCAGTATGTTTATCTTGGACATATTCTGTCGTTTGATAAAGAGCATCAGCAGAAGGAGATCTCTAAAAGGATCCAATTGGGATGGGCTGCATTCGGCAAGTTAAACGACATCCTTAGGTCGCCTAAAAGTCCACAGTGTCTGAAGACCCGCTTATTCAACCAATGTGTTCTGTCCACCATGACCTACGGTGCCGAAACATGGACGCTCACGCAGGAGGCTGTGTACTGGTTAAGAGTTGCACAGAGAGCTAAGGAGCGTACCATACTCGGCATCAGACTGTTAGATCGAGTTCCAAACGTTGAGATCCGTAGACGAACGAAGGTTCATGACTTTGGGATTCCAGTTATGGAGCTCAAATGATCTTGGGCGGGACACTTGGCTAGACGTGGTGATGACAGATGGAGCAAGACAGTGACTGAATGGTGGCCGAGGAGCGGGTATAGAAGGGTAGGACGAGCGGCAGCGAGATGGGTGGACGACATCGTAAAGGTCGTGAGCCGTCAGTGGGTGAGACTAGTGCAGGATCTTGGTGGATGGCATAAACTTGGGGAGGCCTATACCCAACAATGGGTGAAATCAGGCTGTGGATGATGATGATGAAATTAAATTACTAGTGATTCTATTACAGTGCCTTTTTTTAAAGTAATTGTTTTTTTTTATAACTTGTACTCTCCCACTGCTGTGCAAAGCTTTCCACTCCTCTGAATCCCTGGCCAAATCTACCCATTCCCTGTTGAAAACATCTGGGTCATCGCGCCAGCGTTTTCTCGGGTGAACTAGTAGTCGTCGTTTTAATATTATATTAAGAGAAAAAATTCTTAAGTTGTTTAAATATACAGTTTGGGTTACGCATGCGACTGATTGCGAGCGATAATTTATTTTAACTATACTTGTAGCATCTTCACCGTGTTCACGCGCTTTAGAACAATGAAATCATTGACATATAATTGACTTTGCGCAATATAATAAAAAAAATAATAGAAATTAAATGATCTATTTTATTAGCAATCAAACGATAGTCTGATTGGCTAACAGCTTGATGTTTTATTGGTACTAATGAAGAATTTAATTATGTGAATCCATAGGTTAAACTTAAGTATTTTGACCTGATTCCGTCAATCACTTAGTTGGTTGCATCATGGCTACGATCCACTTTTTGGTAACCGAATCAACAGGTTTTATTTAAATGCTCGCTGATAGACTTAAAACTATGTTAATTAATAGTTATATTTACAAGTTTTTTTGTTCAACTTTTAATACAGTGATTCGCGATGCGATGAACCAAAGGTGTGCGGAAAGCGAAGATGTTTTTTTCTCACAGGTACATGTTCCACCTGATGTTACGACTAAGATAACCTACATTACATTGCATTGTACCCGTCACCCTGACTGAAGGGGAAAATTTTAATGTGCCCCGAAACAGCAATGCTGCTTGGCGGCAGAAGTAGGTATGGTGATAGAACTTCCCCTGGCGAGCCCTTTCACAAGCAACTCTGCACATGTATGCCTCAAGTTGAATGACGCAGGAAACTGCATCATAGGGCACGTTTCTAAGGTGCGTTACCAATACTTTGCTAAAGGCAATGGTTACCATTTAACATCAGGTGGACCATACGCTGGTTCCATCTCCAAATAGTATTAAAAACAAACAGGCCATATACTCAACAGTAGTCCTTCCCCGAACAAACACTTTCACAGAAAGCTTTACAACTAAATAATCAACCAATAGGATTTGCCGCGCGGTAGGATTTCTCGTCACGCTAGCCATAATGATATCATCCGCCGGGCTTTTTGCAGCGTCAACGTTCCAGCCGCTCTCGAACCGAACGGTCTGATACGTGACGATATGACTCTTATACCTTGGGAGAAGGGTAGGCCTTTGGTGTGGGACGCCACGTGCGTCGATACCCTTGCGCCATCTCATCTGTCTGGTACAGCAGTTGGGGCCGGTGCGGCGGCTATTTCAGCCGAAGATCTCAAGCGGCGCATGGAAGTCTCGACAGAGCTTACGTATTTGAGCCATTTGGGGTCGAGACCGTAGGTCCATGGGGTACCGGGGCCCATCGCGTTTTAAAAATTCTTTCTGGGCGTCTAGTCGAAGCGACGTGTGATTCGAGAGCTGGTGCTTATCTGGGTCAACGCGTAAGAATTGCAATCCAGCGGGGCAATGCAGCCAGTGACTTGGGTACACTTCCGCAGCAGTTGAGCTATCTATAGATCGTTTGCAACGGTCTTTAGATGATTCAACTGTTTCTTCTGTATTTTAGTCATGTAAGTATTTATTGTTATATGCAGAAACATATTATCCATAGGATCGAATGAATTTAGCATTACGGTACGTATACGGGATTCTATCGGTTGATTTTATGTTAATTTCTCAAAGTAATACTTGTATGTTACATTAAGTAATCTGATTCACTAAACAAGAAATAAGATTGAACTAGTAACAATTTGTACTTGTTAGTCAACTATTTACTATCGACCTATTTAGAAATATTTTACCAAGTAAGACTAGTACTTAAATAATGATCTTGAATCAATTATGGTCTTATATGGTACGGTTCAGTTGCAACTGGCTTTATTCAAACATGCCTTAGTATTATTTTAACTGACTTCAAAAAAGAAGGAAATTCTCAATACGACTGTATTTTTTTATGTTTATTACCTCAAAACTTTTGACTGGATCAACCGATTTTGATGATACTTTTTTTATCTATAAGCTGGTGCTTCCCGTGTGGTCCCATTTCAATTTGGTCTAGTTCTGACAATGGCATCTAAAAACCATATAAGTCTTAAATTTGCATTAAGTACCTATGTGCGCGACAAATGGACGAATAACTCAATATCACGCCAACCGATTTGGATGATTCTTATTTTAACCGACTTCAAAAGAAGAGGAGGTTCTCAGTAAGACTGTATTTTTTTTAATGTTTGTTGCCTCATAACTCCGTCATTTATCAACCGATTTGAAAAATTATTTTATTATTTGAATGGATATACGTTCAGATTGGTTCCATAGAAATTACATCGAAATCGGTTCAGTAGTTTGTTTATTCTGTTATCTGAAGTCGGTTATATTTTTTTTTTTAAAGTTTCTTGTATCAGATACGTACCACGCTTCGCTAATACTCCCTGTATACCGAAGCGTGGTACTAATATTATAAAAAGGAAAGTCTTGTATTTTTGTATGTTTGTAACGAAAATACTCAAAAACTACGGGATTCATTTCAAAAATTGTTTCACTATTAGTAGTCTACATTATCCCTGAGTAACATAGTTTACTTTTTACCCAACTTCGCAGAAGGAGGGTAATGTTTTTTTTAAAAAAACTACGTGTGCGGATTGGTCAGCTAGTTTTAAATAAAATTGTGTCGTGTGAGTGCACGTATACTCGGCTACACATAAAGGTGTACTTTCCAGTATAAACTGACCTCTCATTCTACGAAAAGCCTACACAATGCGAGGTCAGTTTATACTGGAGATTATAGCTTGATGTGTAGCCGTGTGTACCACTATATTTTCTTATTTCTTTTACGAATTGGAGTTGGAATGACATGGAACAAGTACCTATATTAGTCTCACGTCGTATTAGTCTTTCAGTTTTCTAGGTTAAGTTATTGTTATTTGGTGTAACATTAAAAAAAAATATTTAATATAATTAGAGATGATGATGTGGCCCACTTGAGTATTTTGAATATGAATAAATACCAGAAAACTGAATCATGAAATCATGAAACTGAACAACTTTAAAATCAAAGACGAAATTAATAAAAATTAGGAGAAATTTCATGAACTTTGTTGTCAGCCTTCAAATAAGCTTTTCAAGCAGCCTTAGGATTTTACATACTATAAACAGCTGGTTTTTATAATGTGTTTTTTTTAAACATCGTATTTCAAAATGTCGTAGATAAAATATTGACTGTAAGAGGACAATGACCTTTATTCCTTAAGCTAAGGCATCCAAACACTTGTACATGAATAATAATATATTATATAGTAATAATGCTAAAATGCAAAATCTCTCCCTATCTTTAAAAACATGGTCAGACAACACTTTCTGTCATCCATTGCTCACTAGGCCATTTATTTATTTATACATTTTTATAATTTATGTATGTAGGTATGACAATATATATATATAAATATATATATGTATCTTAATATTAATATTTATTAATTTTATGATAATATTATTTAGTATAATTAAGCATTTTATTTTATATTAACTATATTTTTTATAAATTGTAATATATGCTTGTTTTTTAAAAAAAAAAATAAAACTGATTCTAAAAAAATCTTATGCCGCCGTCCTTATTTGTTCATATAGATTCTGTCCATCCAAAGGTTGCCTGGAAGAGATCGCTTTTAGCGATAAGGCCGCCCATTGTACCTATGATTTAAAATTGTATTTTCTTTTATATGTTTGTATTTAATGGTGTGCAATAAAGAAATTATCTAATCTAATCTAATCTAATGCTGGACATTTCACATAGCGCTATCTCGCCCCAAACTAAGTAAAGCTTGTACTGTGGAAACTATACAGGAAGTTTGGTAACATACTGACGATATGTCTCCAAAAAAAACTACTAGGTAGTTATATTATCAAATTTTAAAGAAAATCGACTAAGTTTAGGTGATTAATTCGATATGAAACTTACTGCCTACTCTTGCAATCGACATCCAAAACGAAAGGCCAATCTGTTAATTCTTTCGGAAATGGCTGCGGGTTTTGGGTTAGAAAGGGACAACAAGAGATATCTCGAGACGTCACCAATACATTATCTGTGGTTAGATGGCAAGCATTATGCAATAGCACAACATAAGTTTAATAAAGTGTTTGTTTTTACATGCCAAAATAAATTTCACATTTCTATGGTAAACATTTCACAAATTTATTTAATAGGCTCATCAAAATAACCCCTTTCATTTGTGTGCATATATTATCAAACCTATATAGATAGCAAATATAAAAATTAAATAATTTTACTTTTAATAGGACCTAAAATAATAAAATATAATCTTTATGAGTTGCTCTAAGCTATAAAAGGTCAATTTGTTCAAAATATGATTTTAATATAGCAATAAATTCTTATATAACAAAGACGTAAGAACACAATCGTAAAATACAGTGTGGGTTTAAGCACAATTATTATTTTGATAATTTTTTGATTTTATACAACAGATAGAAATACCTACCTACCTCTTAAGGTTGGTAAATTAACTATAAAAACCTCCACATACAGAAGCCGTGGCCTGACCGGAGGCGAAGGCGTGCGAGTTGTATCATAGGAATTTCTATGAAAGACTACACATACACCGAAGGCGATGGCGGCACGGTGCACGGCCGTGGCGGACCGGCTTCGCGACACAAACAGTCGGCGTGAGCGTGGCGGTGCGGAGCCGTGGTGGCGCGGAGGCGAGGCAGAAGCGTGGCGTGTGAGCGTTGTATTTCAGCTAAGCTAAGGAGTTACATCACACAGAGCTCACGCGGCGCGGAGGTGTGCTACTAGCGGAGTTAAAACTTTTTTTTTAATGTTATTTGTGGGAAAACAGGCTTACGGCCCACCTGATGGTAAGTGGTCACCGTCGCCTATTGACACCGGCAACACCCCGGGTTTTTTCGATGCGTTCCCTACACTGTAGAAACCTCTTGACATTTCTCTTGAAGCGTGCCATGTCGTAGCCTAATGGGAAAACCTCAGATGGTAACTCATTCCACATCTTGCAAGTATGGGGTAGAAAAGGTCGCGTGAAGCGTGTGGTACACGATACACAATTGTCGACGATATGTGGATGAGCTTTATTACGTTGTCGAGAAGTGCGGTGTTAAAATCTCGACGACGGGATGAGATCAAATAGCTCCGAAAAACATTCCCCATTATACAGGCTGTAGAAAAACTGGCTGTAGAAAACACTTGTACTTATTTACACAACTTTGAGCTTATGACCCGACTATGGCGCTAAATACTACGGAAAAATTCTCTAAGAAATGCTCTAAGAAAGGATATTCTATGGTAGCAAATTTCTAAGAAGTTTCCGGCTCTAAAACGCCTCCGCGACGCAACTGCTCGCGCTCGCCTGCAATGTGAAGACCTCCGCACCGAGAACGCCACGCCGTTCGGCACGCCTTCGCCTCCGGCCCGGCCACGGCTTCTGTGTGTGGAGGCTTTTAAACAAGACCTGTCAAGTACGAGTAGGACTCGCGCACCGAGAGTTCTGAACCTAGATTTTAGTTATGTGACCGATGAACCAAGAAAACTTTTAAGACGGATATCTAAAACAACTGTTCTAGTTAAAGACTTCGTTATAATTTATGACTTCACTAACTTCAGAGATAAAAAAATATATTGCTGGACATTTCACACGTCTAGCCCCAAACTAAACAGAGCTTGTACTATGGGAACAAGATAAATGATAGAATACTTATGTACATTGTTTTGTAAATACATAGGTACTTATAATATAAAGAAACACATCCAGACTCGGAAAAAATATCTGTAGATCATGCAAACATTTGTTCCGCGGCGGGAATCGAACCCGCAACCTCCTGCGTCTTAGCTGTCTATTCGTCCACTGCACCACGATGGTCGTCAAGGGGGAGGGAACGGTATTATTTTCGTTATTAATGTCACTGACATAGCCTAGAGCTAAGCTGAAGTGGTAGTGGGCGGGGAACATAGATCAAAGAACTGGTGGCCGTTGGGGCAGAAAGGTTCTCGAGTGAAGACCGCGGCTTAGAACTTCCTGATATAGGTTGCTGGGAGCCTATATTTAGCAGAGGCTGTGGCTTATATGATGATGAAGATACAACCGTACTGACTACGGGACCCATAACTGTGCGTGGTCCGACACGCTCTTAACCAATCTATATCTATATATCTATACTAATATTATAAAGAGGAAAGATTTGTTTGTTTGTATTGAATAGGCTCCGAAACTACTGGACCGCTTTAAAAAAATCTTTCACTGTTGGGAAGCTACACTATTCCCGGGTGACATTACCCAACTGCGCAGAAGGAGGGTAATGTTTTTATTGAAAAACTACGCGTGCAAAGCTGCGGATTGGTCAGGTAGTTTATTATACAATTTTATAATAGTGAACCAGCAGAGCAAGAACAAAATATGTCAGTTAATAAATCGGCGTTTAAAATTTAAATTTTTACACAATTGGAAATTTGTAACGATTTTTTCGGATTTATACTTCAATTTGTCGCTTGAATAGTACCGCATTTGCACTGCAGTTTCAGATGACGAACTAAATAAGTAGGAAATACTTTTTCAGCAATTCAATGACTAACTCAAAAGTTCTACCGCATTAGTCCAATTCCTAGAACGTTATGTCACTGGATTACTACTTATTTAATGGTAAAAAAAACATGTGACTGCTTCATGGTCATTGTTGCATTCCATTGGATTGCTCGAATTATTTCGACAAGGTTGAATGCGCCAACTTTGTACAGAACAAAAAACCATCTATTTTAATTTTGCTAAACAACGATGAACGGAATCGTTCTATATTTTATCGAAAAACAAAAACGCGCATTATTTATTGCAAATAATATAATATATTTTTAGCTTGGGAAAAGCCCATGCACTGACCCATCTGAACCATTCACTTCTTTCCAGCGCCAAAATGGTCAAATCTAATCGGAACTTAGTGAGCTCTTTTTATAAATATGTATTTATACTTGCGCCGTTATTACAAGCCCGATTTGACGTCTGTTTTTTTACTCGCCGTGATAACTTTGAACGAATGTCTACACAAGAAATCGAAAAACCATCATATGTAATGCAAACTTATAATATCCGACGCAATTCCAATGTTGTATCATTGGGTTCAATGCTGTAGAGTTGCGATCGTTTTAACCACTTGGGAACCAGACAAAATCGATTATAATAAAAAATCAAAACATTTACTAAACTTTAGATCTAGAAAACAGAAACGATTTTTATATTTTTAATATGTTATACATAAGAATCGATTATATATATTAATGCACCTACAATGAGGGGGTTCCATCATTATTTTATCAGTACAATAAAGAATTTTCTAATCTAATCTACTTCTTATCTTATATATTCTTATCTTTATCAACAATATTATCTTGAATTAAAAACTATACAAATTATGAACATATAGCCAAGCTAGTTCGATATTAATTTAACCTTATTACTAACCTTATTTAAGTTAATCTTTACGGTAACAAACTCTTAGTACGGTTAATCAAAGTGTTTCAAGAATCTGTTTTTCTAGAACACGATTTTTTATTTCTACTACAGTTTCTACCTCTGTATTTTGACAACGTTAAATCGGGCCTCTTAGAACGGCGATAGTGTAGCATTATTTTATTTTAAAAGTGAGAGTTTGTAAAGATTTCTGATAAATAGATCATGCATGACAATCGCAGAACATGTTTATAGGTTAGGTTACAAAACAATCACCCGGACACCGTTATTATGATTCATTATTATTATTAGCTGACAAGTACAACGCGTATCAACTGTCCAAAGTTATTTATTTCGTTATTTTTTATACTACCTTGTGATGGAGTAAGCTTATGGCCCACCTGATGTTACCATATCGAATTGTCAAATGCTCTCAAAATTGACAAATAAGATGTTCAAATAAAGCCAGTTCCTATAAAAGTCAGTAACTAACGACACGTTTCTAGAAAGTGTCAAAGTTTTGATACTTTCTCAAAGATCGTTATCGGTCACCAATGTTTGTAGGAACCGGCCGGCCGGTCAATCAGGATTAAGAACAGGCATAATGTAACCCTTTATTTGTATTCGTTCTGTTATTTTATTCAAACTATTGTAAAAGTTAAGTTATCATCAACGCTAAACTAGAAATAGTTTATTTTTTTTTACAGACAGTATTGGTAGGTATCCATTTAGACTAAAAATATCTAGTGATCTCCACACTCCGCACGTCTGTGACGTGGTGATCTAGTTACGATAAATCAATTTTAAACAAATTTTATTTTTCATTTTCAATCGTCTGATCTGATGTGTTAATACTTAAAATACTAGCTATTAAAGATAAAACATGATTTTATTAGGTACTAGCTGAACAAACCGCAGCTTCGCACGTGATAGATTATTTTCAAAATATGTTGAGAATAGGTCAATTTAATACAGGTTGGTCTAATACTTACTAAATAACTAGTTTTAGAATTATATAATTATTATTCGTTGTAAAGCAAATCATTTCTTGATCAGTTACCATTAAAAATGTCATATTTCTTTGTCTAATTAGGTATGTACATTGTTACCTACTTGTTTATTAGTATGTATTCAATAGAGATAACAATAATTTAAATTATAGTATGATTTTTAAAGTATTATACGATAGAATTGAGTTTCCTACTAAAAACACGTTTACTCGCTGCTATAAAGGTTCGGAGCTCGGTTCGGCTCGTGGTATTTTGCCATCCACCGACCTCGCCGGCGAGGTCGACGAGTCCCTTTAGTCGCCGCCTACACGAGGTACAAGTACGTACCCGGGCGTTTCTCTCCTATCCCCGTCCCGGCAACAGCCCAAGCCGAGGTTCGTACCTAAGTGGTGCCCTTGCGCTAGTTGCCTCATCAAAAAAATAAAATTATAGGGCTGAGCGCCTTCTGGTTAAGCTCGGTTAAGCTGCAACGGCCTCAGAGGCCAACAGCGAGATAAGTACATTCGAAAAAAAGAAAAAAAAAGGCTCGTGGTATTTTGCCATCGACCGCCAGAGAGGGCGAAGCTCTGCCTTTTTGTACAAGTAAAATACATACCCCAAGTGAGTGATACCACGTGTTGGGTGCTGAGCTAAAAGCTAAGTAATTATTATTTAGTATTTTAGATTTAGATTCTTTTAGTATTGTTGTTATCTATGAGGTAGTTACCATATACTTTTATAATATTGATTTTACGGGTAGTTTAAAAAGTTAAAATAAATATTTGTTTAACGATAATATAATTTGATTTACTGTTCAATTGTGGTTTGACTTTAATGAATAAAATAAATATCTATATAAAGGGTTTTGCATATTATTTTAAAAAGCCCACACATAGTGAAAATCTATTACACGCGTAGTTTTTCAATAAAAACATTACCCTCCTTTTGAGCAGTTATGTAAAAAGTAGCCTATGTCACCCGGGAATAGTGTAGCTTCCCAACAGTGAAAGAATTTTTAAATCGGTCCAGTGGTGTCGGAGCCTATTCAATACAAACAAACAAACAAATATTTCCTCTTTTTAATATTAGTATAGATTGCACAACGATCCCCAAACGTACCTAACGACTAAACATGATTAAATTTGACGTGTTTGTACAATTTGACAACATTCTATTATAGCCCACTTAATTTATACTAAAAACGGGATATTTACCATGAAGAACGGTTATAAACTGCGATCCTTACCAGCTCGACCAAGACCTAAAGCCCACAGTTGCAGAGTAGAACGAAAACCTGCTTTTCTACCATATGTTAAAGGAGTGACAGATAAAATCGCAAACATTCTACAAAAATTTTCACTTAAGACCATCTTTACTCCTTTAAAGAAAATTACACACTACCTGCGCTCACCAAAAGATTGTTTTCCACTAGAAAAACCAGGAGTGTATAAAATAGACTGTAGCTGTGGGAGTTCTTATATTGGTCAAACCAAACGCACTATAGCTTGTCGGGGGAAGGAACATATCAGGACGGTGAAGAATGTTGACAGACAAAAGTCTGCCATAGCGGAACATCTGCTGGACTCAGGCTCAAACCACTGGATCGAGCTACACAACCCACAAGTAATCTCAACTGAGCGACATTACATGCCAAGACTGGTTCAAGAGGCAATTGAGATTGCCAAACACAAGAATTTCAATCGTGATGATGGTTTTCAATTATCTGGAGCCTGGAATCCTGTGGTGAGAATGTGTAAGAACAGAAGAAGTGAAGTGTCAATTACGCGTCCTGATACCGTGAGTGTTGTATGTCGGAATCGAGTTATGATCGAGAATGAAGCCGGTGGTAGTAATAGAATTAGCGAATTAATTCCTAGCAAGAGACTAAGAAAGAGGGTAGATCGTTATATCTGCCAATAACTACCTACTCGCAAAGACTTCAGTTTACCCGTGATCATGGCGCATGCAACTGCGCCGAAATATCGGGATACTCAAATACTCACAAATCATGGTAAATATCCCGTTTTTAGTATAAATAGTGTTCATAACCATGATAGTTTCAAAAGTTATATAGCCCACTTAAGTTTATTTACTTGGTAAAAATTATCGGTAAAATTATCTCATTAGTCACGTTCTCTAAAAGCAGGTGTGTCAACTCTGTAAAATGTAAAATGCCCAGCCTAAATTATTCAAATCTGATTCAGTATGTTGACAGTTAACACAGAATCTACGGTTGGAGATTGACGGCGGAACTTCATTTTCGTGTCACATTGATTACAAATATACTCGCATCGTCGGAAACTGAAAAGTTATATTGAGTTCATTTAAACGCATTTGTATATACCAACAGATGATACGTGTGTTGGTTGTTTGCCATACCCCTAAGTACAAAAAAACTTTGAATCATTTTGAATAAGATTGGTTGAGTTTCTTGTGAAAGGACTCGCCAGAGGAAGCAATACCATCATACCTATTTCTACCGCCAAGCAGCATTGCTGTGTTTTGGTTTGGAGGGTATGGTTAGATAGATAGATAGAAGATAGAAAACGCTTTATTGTATACCACACTTAAATTAACAAATCATAATTAAACACTTAAAACTAGACACGCGATAGTACAATTGGTGGTCTTATCGCTAAAAGCGATCTCTTCCAGACAACCTTTGGATGGAGTGGATTTTACGAGAACGTTAAAGGACGGTAGCTTTATAACATAAGCTTTTTATTTAATTGTAGGTATACTTACATAAGCAAAAGAAAATAAATAGATACCAGGGTAGGTAGTATAAATATAAATATTATACATAAACATTCTATGATATTAAATATACTAATAATAAATAAAATACATTATGAAACGGCTGTAATACAAACAGTAACAACGACAAATATAATAACAAAATAAGATGACTCAGCTCTCTGATGCCGGTGAAGTTACAGGCACATGAGGCTTTACACCCGTATGCCTCAAGTTGATGGACGCAGAGTAGCGCATCGTAGGGCACGTTTCTAAGGAGCGTGACCTACGAAGCAATACTTTGTTATAGGCGATAGTTACGACATATCATCAGGTGAGCCAATTGCATGTTCCATCTACAATAGCATACAAAAATATGAACCTCTTTTTAACACCAATTAAATAGTGGTTCGCTCGAACTGAGATCTCGCAAGTCTCCCGTAAAAACAAATAAATATTATTTGTAATCTTTGAATATCAAAATAGTGCCACGAAATAAATACCCAATTACTTGACCTACAGTTTCATTCAAATTACAGGTAAAGGGAGTTCATGTAATATTGGATACTCGTTTTTGGGGTAGAAATTGCAGTTATTATTGATTTTAGATCTATGCCTATATCTGTGTCACTAAAGCTACACGCATACCAAATTTCAGCACTGTGGGGTCACTGGTGTAGGTACTCTGTGAATTTTGTCAAAGTTTAGTTTTTGTTATGGCTAATAACATAAAAACTATACGGACTTCACTAAAAATTAAAACGGAGTGTAAATGTACCACTGAAGAATTATATTTGACGCTCCATTTGACTTAATAGTCTCTTTTCATTTTTTAACCCTCTTGAACCCCAATATCTCAACAACCCCCCAACATTTTTAGCTCATTTAGTCACACCAAAATTGTGCCACTACCTACCTATGTATCAAATTTCACTATGATCAAACGCTTCGAAAGTTATCCTCGAACAAACAAACATACATACATACAACGCCGATTTGCCCAAGTTGTCCCCCTTCCACTTCTGGACAAGCAGGCGTACCGAGAAGTACCACTTTGCCGTACCAAACGATTTGCTTCAACTTTTCTTGTTAGCACAAGTAAGGAGTGGAACTCACTTCCGGCGTATGTTTTTCCAAACCAGTATAATCTTGGAGTCTTCAAGTCCAGAGTGAATATCTTCTAAGCAAGCGTGCTCCATCTTCGATCACACCTTCACTTACCATCAGGTTAGGTAGTAGTCAAGCGCTTGGTTAACATCAATAAAAAAAAAGTTGATTTAGAGATCTCGCTTCGCTCCATCAATAAAAATAACAATTAATTTCTTACAAAATAGACAACATAGGCAAGGCACCGCATCTCTACGAATAAGCATAATATTGAGAAACCATTCCGCAAAAAATAACCCGATCAGCCTTAGGACATCAGTACCTTATTACGCTTATACTCGTAACAATTAAGTTTCCATTCCCATAACGCTAGTAGCACAACAGTTTCCCACGAGTAGAATACTCTTCCATTTAATTAACCTTTACCTCCATGCTGAACTCGTATATTTGGATCTCCTAAAAATATGGTACAATTCGTGCATTTAGTAGATGGCAGAGATTAAATTATGTTAAACGTGATGGGATTTTGCCAAAACGAGAGCAGAATGGACCGTGTCTAGGTCACAAGACGGCAATGATTTTTATTTCAATGACATTTGGGTGCTTTAGTCTTTAAACCTGTATATCTTCCTTGTTAAGGTTGAAGTTGTGCTTAAAATTGAACCAATAAACATATAATAAGTAAATTAGGTATCGATTCAAATAGTCGAATCGATCTATTTATAATACAAGGTACGCTTCATGGAAATATGTAAAGTGAAGGGACAAATAGCTAAATTGTTAACACTGATCTGGTCAAACACAAAGTCGCTAGTTTAAATCAATTATATGATTTTAGATCAGTATTCATTATTATTCCAGGTTATAAGCCTGGATCTTTACAAAGGCATTACCGGGGCCAAAGCCAACGAGTAAGATGCCTGTTTAGTTCTTATAAAAATCTGACAAGATGAAGGTGAGACCGATGGTAGTACTATTTTGACGACCTCCGTGGTGCATAGCCGGCTGAGATGCAGGAGGTAGCGGGTTCGATTCCCGCCGCGGAACAAATGTTTGCATGATCTACATATATTTGTTCCGGGTCTGGTTGTTTCTCTATTTAATATAAGTATGTATTTACAAAAAAAATGTATATAAGTATTCTATCAGTTATATGGTTCCCATAATGTAAACCCTCCGTCGACCGAGACACGTTCTCGGAGACCCGGATGACGAAATCACTTCCGCTAATGCGGGTGAGTCATCCACATTAGACAGAGCAAACACTCCACAAATACACCGACCTCGCCGGCGAGGTCGACGAGTCCCTTCAGTCGCCGCCTATACGAGGTACAAGCACGTACCCGGGCGTTTCTCTCCTATCCCCGTCCCGGCAACAGCCCAAGCCGAGGTTCGTACCTAAGTGGTGCCCTTGCGCTAGTTGCCTCACCAAAAATAAAATTAAAGGGCTGAGCGCCATCTGCGCTCGCCAAAAGCTCGGTTAAGCTGCAACGGCCTCAGAGGCCAACAGCGAGATAAGTCCATTCGAAAAAAAAAAATAAAAAAAAAATGGTTCCCATAATACAAGCTCTGCTTAGTTTGGGGCTAGATAGCGCTGTGTGAAATGTCCAGCAATATTTATTTATTATTATTATTTTTATTGCAACACATGGATTAGAGTTCGGGCTATTGTTAGAGTAATGCTTATGAAATAGAGTATGGGTTATCAGAGAATTGAGATGCGGTACCTGCGAATCCTGTAGTACTAAAAATTATTGAGGCAGATGGTGACTAGCAGTCCACTAAACGGGCCCCCATAAGTGCCGCCAATAGAAGGCAGCGTAAGGGGTAACGTTGGTGTGGGCGGTTAAAGGGTTTGAAAGGTGTGCTGCAGGTATACTAAGCGCTACTCCTGGTTTTATGCCTTTAATACTTCAACCCTTGGAGCATAGGTTTTTTTGTTTTTTTTTTCTCCACCCTTGACCGGCCAACTTTATTTATTTCATCATCATCATCATCTCAGCCCATCTGCACCCACTGTTGGGTATAGGCCTCCTCTTTATTACGCCATTCTTTCCGGTCCCTTGCGAGTCTCATCCATTGACACCCAGCTACGCTTTCAATATCATTCGACCATCGGGCGGGTGGTCTGCCTCTTGGTCTACGAGCATCCTTTGGCCACCACTCTGTAATCGCCTTCGTCCAACGCCCGTCATCCCTTCTAGCCAAGTGTCCAGCCCATCTCCACTTCAGCCCTGCGATCCACGAGGATCGCAGGGCTGAAGTGGAGATGGGCTGGAATCGGCGGCGGGAATCGAACCCGCTACCTCCTGCATCTCAGCCGGCTATGCACCACGGAGGTCGTCAAAATAGTACTACCATCGGTCTCACCTTCATCTTGTCAGATTTTTATAAGAACTAAACAGGCATCTTACTCGTTTGCTTTGGCCCCGGTAATGCCTTTGTAAAGATCCAGGCTTATAACCTGGAATAATAATGAATACTGATCGAAAAAATGCGAAGAAACTTTTTCCCCAACCTAATATTACGTGTTTGTTTTTTCTTTTTTATTTTGATTGTTGTTCATTCGTTTTTTTCTTCTGATTCTCAGTTGTGTCTATTCATTTTAATTATTTAGTAGTAGTTATGTTCTTAAACATGCTTTTCCTTTTGTTTCCTCGATGAGTATATTTCTGTTTTTCTGTGCGCACATAAGTTACGTCTTAAGCCAGATAAAATTGTTATTTTAGTTAAGTTATACTTTTATTGCTTGTAATATATAATGTGTACCTTATAAAATAAAATAAATAAATAATAACAAATGCCATGCTCGGTATATCACTCTTGGACCACATACCCAATATAGAAATCCGACGTCACACAAAGGTTGTGGACGTGGGTATGAACCCACGTCCACAACCTTTGTGTGACGTCGGATTTTAAGAAAATTCAAAACATTTTTTAATATAGTTTATTTACATTTAACTAAAGTATGTAGGTACCATTTTGTTCGATAACTTTTTGCCATCTTGTAGATAGGGACATAATCCCATTGCTATAGAAATTTTGGGGCTTCTGATCAAAATACCGCGACAAGTAATTTTGGCAGTCCTCTCGTGATGTTAACCTGACACTGCCTAAAGAATTCTGAAGAGACCGAAACAGGTAGAAATTTGAAGGTGCAAGGTCAGGACTATACGGCGGATGCATTAACATCTCCCAGCCAAACTCTCTTAATTTTTGCTGAGTAGCTAAAGATGTGGGAGGTCTAGCGTTATCATGATGAAAAACCACACCCCTTCTGTTGATTAATTCCGGCCGCTTTACATTAAACTATACTAACTATACATTTAATAATCATCTTAAAATACAAAAACAATAAAACCGATACAATTCAAAACACAAGCCATAATAAAAAACAGCACTTTTTCACGTTAAAAAGTCAGAGATAAAAAAAATGTCATAAATTAATTGAATAAATAAATAATTTTGAATTACATTGTAACTTGAAATCATCCACTGAATAAAAACACCCTTCCAGCAAAAGCTTTTTTAGCCTAGTCTTTAATATAATTGGACAATCAATAATTTTCATGTCAATGGGGAGAGAGTTGTATAAAATAACTGCTTGATACCGAGAGCCATGCATCGCTACATTTAATTTTGGACATAGTGGAGCATCAAGATCTTTCCTTCTTGTGCTCAATCTTAGCACTTTTTGTTCCGGTGTCTCATACTTATAGGAGTGCCGGATATTGATTATGTATCAACGAGCATAATAAACTATATAAATAAATAAAATTAATTTCATTCATTAATTTTGAATAAGTATCAGACACCTACTTTCACAAGAATTCTAGGTTCTAGGTGACTAACTATTAGTAAAGTCCCACCTCTCCTTGATGTCATTTTGATAGATCACGAAGACGATCGGTTTTCCCCTGCGAGCGCCGAAACTGAAAGGATCACGACTCGCCTTTCAAATCGATGCCATTTGTAAGTGGCAAGGATATCACGAATGAGGGGAAATCCAACTATAAAGTATATTATAAGCCTCCGAGACAATGTAACTGGTCCAATTTCGACATCGGATATGTTTATTTATAGTTAGCCAGTGTCTTAATATCTTCGTTTACTTGGTTCTTTTGGTTCTAGGTAAAATTACAAATGTTTTTTAAAATAATGCATTAAAATCTAGACCATCTTTACTCCTTTACTATAATATTATAAAGAGAAAATTTTTTTGTGTGTATGTTTGTAATGAATAAAATCAAAAACTGCTGTGTCGATTTCAAAAATTCTTTCATCATTGGAAATTTTCATTCACCTTGAGTGACATAGCCTATATTTATTGCTAGAAAAGATTAAGGATCCTTACTAAAACATAAGTAACGTAACCCAATGTGTAAAAAAGTGGCCTAAAACGTCTTTCGTCGCATGCGCTGCGGAAACTATTGATGATAGAACAAAAGTATGTTCTACAATATTAAAGAACATATCAATATCTACAAAAAACTTTGTAATATTATAAAGAGTAAAGATTTGTTTGTTTGTTTGTTTGTATTGAATAGGCTCCGAAACTAATCGACCGATTTAAAAAATTCTTTCACTGTAGGGAAGCTACACTATCCCCGGGTGACATAGGCTACTTTTTACCCTGCACAGAAGGAGGGTAATGTTTTTATTGAAAAACTACGCGTGCGAAGCTGCGGATTCTGTGCTTCTGTGTTCTGTCAGCTAGTCTGTCATTTAGCAATCTAATAGGAAAACAAATTGATGGCAATTATGTAAATAAAGCCACGGTATAAAGTTTGATATTGTTTTAATGATTTTATTTGATTGTTTCAGATCCACGAGTGTTCCAGTGTGAAGTGCTTCAAAATCGTGTAGTGTTGTGTTATAATAATAAAAATATGTACAGTGTAGATCTCACACTCACTATGTTGCAACGTTTATAGCATCGTTGCATTCGAGTATTTAATATTGTATTAAGTTGACATTTTGCGATGAATGAGTAGCAATGGCGTTGGCAAACTTTACGATAGCGACCGTCGGAGCGGCGACACCCGCGATCGCAGCCACGTCGGCAACCCCTCTCAAAGTCGACCTCGACGACTTACTCTACTCCCCCGATGATCAACAACCAGATTCTCCCCCACATAACAACGAACCCTTCACACCACCGAACACGAGAAGGCCGAAACTACGGAAGCGAGCCGGCACCGCCTACTTACCACCTCAGAACCAGTACGCTCGCTACCCACAAACAAACATCCCACACAACCCTTACAACCTACACACTCAAGTGTACCAGCAGAACACACGGCTGGATATTCAGATTGAGAACCAGAGAGTGCACGAGGTGAACACACAGTACGATAACACGGGTCAGTACCACCACGACCCGACTGGAGATTACGACTACGAGCAGAGGAGATTGAACCAGAACCCGCAAACTGTTGGCTATAGTCCAGGATACGCGGACGCACCTTATCTACCATTGACAACGCCAAGTCCTCCTAGTCGCCCGTTCCCGAACCAAAATGTACCTAACTTCAATTTTGTAAATAGAGCTACTGCACCTACGCCACCAAGAACGAATCCTGAACCATCTAAAGCCAGTAGCGGAAGTGGGCAGACAGGACAGAGCGGTCACACGCCTCCGGATCGGCCGCGAGGTTTCACGAAAGTGGAGTCAGGGGGCTCTGGAGGCAAGACGCAGTTACATGCGGTACTTGATTACGATGATACTGATGACTACTACGACGATGTTCCTGGCCCAGGTAAGCAAACTTCTTTATTCTTCTTAAAACTTCAAAAAAAGTAGCACGTTCTCAATTAGTTTTTGAAGTAAAACTTCTTTACGCACGCTTGCGTTACGAAAAGTGCAAACGGAGGTTGAGAGGGAGATATATAGGTAAGTTAGTGAAGATAGAAGGAGAGAGAGTTACGTTTTGTATATTTTTAAACGTTAATGTGCGAGTGCGAGTTGCGTCTGTCCAGAATGAACATAGACTGATCGACCTACAGACGTGTGGACAATTTTGTAATTGAACAATTTTACAAATTATTATTTGGAAAAAGAAGTTTTACTTCAGTCGTGTGTTCTAAAAAGCACACTCGTTTTTTTTAATGTTTGTTGCCTCAGAACTCCGTCATTTATCAACCGATTTGGAAAAATATTTTATAAAAAATTATTATAAGTGTTATACTTATTATAAGATATACTTTAAGATTTTTTCCATAGAAATTTCATCAAAATCGGTCCAGTAGTTTGGTTATTTAATTTATTTAAAGTCGGTTATCTTTATGTTGATAAGTTACTTGTGTTATTTGTCGCAAGTGAATCAATAGTCCTGCAGTAGGTAATTTAAAACTGATGATGATGACAACTAAACCGACCTTTGTTTTTATACTACTTATATGGCAAAAGAGCATGCAGTTGACCAGATGTTAAGTGGCTACTGCAGCCCATGGATATCCACATAGAATTCAAAACAAGCTATTATGTTATCTTGATCTCTATGTGGATACGTTGCCATACTATAGGACTTAGCTGTTATGCCTATGTGCCAGTAATTACAGGAACCATATAACCGGAACGCAGCAGCACAAGTACTGCTATTTGGCGGCAGATAAAGGTAAGGCGGTGGTGCCCACTTCCTTGAGCCCGTTTACAAAAACTCTACCACCAGTACCCAAGCTCTACCACCGACCTGTCGGTTTTTTCCCTTTCTGTGGCCAAAAACTTGTCTACGCCTGTCAACTGATCAAAAACCTTATGGAATTAAGTGCTTTTCCTAGTATAAAAACTAACAAAGCCTCCGATTAGCACGGTCCAAGGCGGTCAACAACAATTAAATCCTGTTAGCGCTCGTGTTGATTATACCACAGCCAGACAGATCACGTAGATATTATCTAAATGCAGGTACTTTTGATTCGTAGGTCTGTGGATAAGGCTTACTCTAGATAGGTCTAGTAAACAATGGTCAGCAACGAAAAGTACCTAATACTTATACACTGTGTCCTTTAAACCACTGTTTTCCCAGAACAATCGTTGTTCAGACCATGGCTAACTAACATTTTATAACATCAAATTAAAAAACAAAATGAAATCGGTCTTTGAAATATATAAAAAGTAGCGACCTTAAAATATCTTTTTTAACGTTACGCCCTACAACATAGTCAGCGCGCTGACCGGCTACTAGGTACCTATCTAACTAAGGAGTAGGTAATACGCCACGGCTAGCGTACCCATGAACTTTATGTCACGGTTAGTATTTGAACAAAGTTAGACTTATTTAAAAAGGTCTAGATTTTTATTTTTTATTCTCTTATTTGATGCTATAAACAAATATTAGACCATGGTCTGAGCAACGTTTGTTCTGGGAAAACAGTGATTTAAAGGACACCGTGTATAGCAGAGGTAGTCAGTAACACCAGCCCACATAATCGATGTAAGCGATGGGCGATTATTACTATAACTAATCGAATTAGTCGATTGTTCGGTTCAGTCGATAAAAGTCGATAACAATCGATATTAGTCGATTGTTATCAACTGACGGGGCGTGCGGCGGGCGACAATGACTGACACGGTTACCGTACAACTTTAACTACATATTTGTCGAGCAGCGCACCTATTACTATATTCGTACACACGGCTACACATCAAGTTATAACAATCCAGTATAAGCTGACATCGCATTGTGTAGGCTTTTCGTAGAATGAGAGGTCAGCTTATACTGGAAATTTTATAGCTTGATGTGTAGCCGTGTGTACCTACTACTAAATAAGTAATTACAAAAGATAGTGCGTCGGGCGTGCGGTGCGCTACAAATCTATAGTTTAAGGGGAGACCGGAGGGGAATCGCCCATACAACACGTACTACCAAGATCATTTCTAATTGGAACATATTTCTGCCATAATAAGGTATTATTTTAATTTGAATAGTATTTATCTAGGTTCCCAACTATATATTAGATCAAAATACTTGCCTAAAATGAAATAGAAGCGTATCGCATTCTGGATGTTTTTACGTCATAAAATACCTGTTTTCAACCTAATTGTTTCGTATTAAAAACAACAACATCTTACGTATCCTAGTCATGGGAACATAGATTATATCGTCTAGTTACAGAATAACAATGAGAAAAATACAACAAGTTTTCAGTCATCATTTTTGGTATTACGGAACACGGTCAAAATCTAATCAAATTTAGAATCGTTCATTTGCTATCACTGTCACTCTGCGTGGCTAAACTTCGTCACTAAACAGGGATAGCGATATTCAGGCCGAAGTTTTTGACGCGGCCGAATTGATGTTGCGCTCGGGGTTCGCCGGCTTCTCACTACTTACTGCAGTTATATAGTATAATGTAAAGGCACACTCGCATCGCATGTATGCATAGCGGCTTACATACAGTGTGCGTACAGTTAGTAGTTTGTCGATTGTTATTCGAATAATCATGGTGAGGAAGTTCCTCACCATGATTAACTGTTATCTACATTGGCGATGGGCGATTGTTTCTAAAAAAAACCGAGTTCCTCACCATGATTAACTGTTATTTACATTTGCGATGGGCGATTGTTTCTAAAAAAAACCGAGTTCCTCACCATGATTAACTGTTATTTACATTTGCGATGGGCGATTGTTTCTAAAAAAACCGATTGTTTTTTTTGAAACAATCGCCCATCGCCAATGTAGATAACAGTTAATCATGGTGAGGAACTTCCTCACCATGATTATTCGAATAACAATCGACAAACTACTAACTGTACGTTTAGTAGTTTAGTAACTACTAAATCGACAATCGAATAGCACAATTTTCTATTCAGCCGATTGTTTTTTTTTTTTGAAACAATCGGCCATCGCCAATGTAGATAACAGTTAATCATGGTGAGGAACTTCCTCACCATGATTATTCGAATAACAATCGACAAACTACTAACTGTACGTTTAGTAGTTTAGTAACTACTAAATCGACAATCGAATAGCACAATTTTCTATTCAGCCGATTGTTTTTTTTTTTGAAACAATCGGCCATCGCCAATGTAGATAACAGTTAAATTGCATCAATAAAGATATTATATTTCTTCCTGAATTGAGCATAAAGATAGCACAAATCTTAATGTTTTATTGTATTATATGTTATTTTGTACTGATACAGTACAGTAATAGATGTATTAATAATGTAACCCACTACGTTATCCACGTGTTGGTATGACAGAGGCAAAAACTAGATGCAACTGGAGGGTCAGAAGGGCCTTATATCTATTAAAGACAAAAATTATCTTAATATATCAAATTCTCGTGTCACAGTGTTTGTAACAAAACTCCTCCGAAACGACTTGACCGACTCTTATAATTTTTTTGTGTATATATATGGTAGGTCTGATAATAGGACGTTAACTATTTTTAATACCCCTATATGATAAGGGTGGTCAACCACAAAATTTTTTTTTTGTTTGTACAAATTTTTTTTTGTTTGTACAAATTTTTTTTTTTATTCTGCAATAAAAAATACATACATTATAAACCACCAACCCCTGTTTTTTAATAGCGATATTAGCACTTTAATAATTTTCTACTCTCTGCGGTCGATAACTGATCAGCAAACCTTTGAAGATAGAAATAGTTGATTATAGTGGGTACGTGTAAAGAAAAAGACATCGGAGTATAAAACTAAAAAAAACTGAATTTAACTTAGCTAATAGATTAACACAAAATTTATTAATTCTTAGGCGGTACGAAGTGCGCGGGCTCAGCTAGTAATTAGATAAGACTAGCTGACGCGCCCGCGGCTTCGCACAGGTGGTTTTTCAATAAAACATTACCCTCATTTTGCGCAGTTGGCTAAAAAGTAGCCTATGTCCTTTCCCAAGATATAATCTATCTCCTTGCAAAATATCATTCCGATCCGTTCAGCCGTTTAGCCGTGTAAAGGTAACAAACAAACAAACAGAGTTATGTATGTATTATACATATACCTTCCTCTTGAATCAATCTATCTATTGACGAAAACTGCATTAAAATCTGTTGAGTAGTTTAAAATATCTAAGGTACCAGACAGCGGAAGCGACTTCATTTTATATTATTTAATGATAAGGTAGTGTTGGTATTATATCAACTTTAAATGTATTACAAAGTAAATTAAAAAGAAAGAAGAAAGAAAAGAAAAGAAAGTTAAAGGAAAAGCACAGAAAAGAATTAAGCTAAGACAAGTTTTAAGGCGTAACACGCATAAAATGGTGTAACCTCGCGATTAAACAAAGTCACATTGAACTCAAATTAGTTACTTACATAAAGAAAAATATTTCTAAAAACGTTTGTTAATTTCTTCTACCCATTTCCTCCACTTACATCTACATATTCGTTGTTTTGGAGCTCTTAGGAAAAAACCTGCCAGACATAGATCTTATCCGAATGTACTCTCGATTCATAGACGAGAACTCAAGCACGATCGAACCAATTACTTCCACTATCAGTCGATAGCCACGTAACCTTGGAGGCGCGGTGGGCTACAAGCGACTTACGGATTTATAAAATTGGTAGCGTTAACTGTGAATTTGTTAACTGTGTAAACTTTCCCGGCGAATAAATTTAGATTAGATTAGATAATTCTTTATTGCAGACCATGAAACAAATACAAAAAAAATAATAATAACGTAAATCTATAAATACAATTGGCGGTCTTATCGCTAAATATCGATCTCCACCAGACAACCTTTGGATGGAATTGACTGTGTGGACATTACCTGGTAATGGTGTACCTAATATACTACATGCACTACATATAAATAAAAATTACATAAAACAATTTATATAAACATACTTAGACTTATTTAAGAAACATATTACACATTTTTAAACGTATACTCTGAGCATACGTTTAAAAATGCCAAGTGACTTGGCACATCTGATAGCTACTGGCAGCGTGTTCCATAACCGGACAGCCTGCACTGTTAGAGACTTATCAAAGTAGGAGGAGGTGTTGGAGTGTGTCAGACCAACGCAAGGATCTAGAATTGAATTTCGTTGTATTAGTATTTGTATTTAAGCACTAAAACGCCCAAACACAAAAAAGTCCTGCAAAGAGTGGAACGTCTTGCCAAAGTCTGTGTGTCCTGATAATTACAAGGTAGGTGTATTTAAGTCGCAAGTAAATAGGTTTATTTCAGGCAAGCGCAGTCTTTCGTAGACCATCAGCCGAGATCGTGGTGAAACACGAGCCTATAATGTATATAAAACAGACTAAACTTATTTTTACAGCAGCGAATGCACAAACAAGCAAAAAATCATGATAGAAAATTACTTGGGCTTAGTACTCTTTTAATATATATATAATAACTTACCTAAGTACGTAAGTACTAGTACAGCAGATCTTTGAAGCTTTCGATCACAGTGACATAAATTTCGGAAAAGTCAAAACTCTTTTTTAAAAGCACTGCAATTCGGTTTAAAGAGTTTATTCTCATAAGAACAAATTACAGTTCACTTAAAATTAGCTTAAATTATTTAATTTTTAACAGTAAGTTTAGGCTAGTGTAATACAAAGCATGCATTCATCATGAGGTATTTAATTTAAAACATTGTAGAAACTTTTAAACCAAAGGTTTTCCAGAAGTAGGTACCAACACACTCAAACTATGACGATTTTAGGTAGGTTATTGAAATTAAAATCTGTTAGCACTGACCAAAAGTATTTAGATGTCTCGATGACATCGTTAAACACGATGTCTCAAAGAATCAAGTCAAATAAATAAATGAATGTTGCTGGACATTTCACACAGCGCTAACTAGCCCCAAACTAAGCAGAGCTTGTATTATGGGAACTAGATATATATATATTTTGTAAATACATACTTATAATATATAGAAAAACATCCAGACCCGGAACAAATATCTGTAGTTCATGCAAATATTTGTTCCGCGGCGGGAATCGAACCCGCTACCTCCTGCGTCTCAGCCGGCTATTCGCCCACTGCGCCACGGAGGTCGTCTCAAAGAAAAGTCTTCACATAAAAAACCTGTTAAAATCTCTTAGCATAATCATTACATAACATTTTATCGACCAATATTAGATAACCGGCTCTCCTAACCGCTCCGTACTAGTGCCGAAATATCTGTGTTTGTTATATTATATGTTCATCTAAAAGGATAGTTCTGTGTAAACTTTTTTTTATGTTATTTGTGGGGAAACAGACTTACGGCCCACCTGATGGTAAGCTGTCACCGTCGCCTATTGACACCGGCAACACCCGAGGTATTGTCGATGCGTTCCCTACACTGTAGAAACCTCTTTACATTTCTTTCATTTTTAAGAAAGAAAGAAAATACATTTATTTGACACACACACAGGACAGAACAGAACAAATACAGAAAACATACCTACTTATCTAAAGATTATATTAATAAAAAAAAACTATTTAGGTACAGAATTAAAGAAAAAGACAAGATAAAATTTAGTACTTATACATAGGTAGGTACAGATAATATGGTCCTCCGTGCTGTGTGGACCAAACAGGCCCCGTCTCAGCGTATTGCTGCCTACTATCCAAGGAAGGTTTTACATTTATCTCTTTACGTTTAGACATAAGACGTTACAAATCGCATCAGCCCCTGACTTACAAGTACTTCTCTTGAGGCCTTCGATCGCTTTAGTGGCGACCGGTCGCCAATGCCACACTGACAATGGACAGTCTACCGTAGACGTTGATACATGAACATGAATACTGTCTGTGGCCTAGAAAACTCGGAACTTAGGCTCTACTTGTACGTAGAGTTTATTGATACTATGATTTTTAAAAACATCTCAAAAATTTCAAGCCTAGACGGGACTTGAACCCGCGACCTTCCTCTTGATACGCATGTGTTCGGATAACACTATAAATAAAAATACTATTGATACTATGTTGGGGACATATCGAATGGTCACGAAATAAAAGCGAAACCAACACAACTCCTTCATAAAAGCTATTCAAATATTATGCAGTCCTTTTTACCTCCGTTAGAAGAACGAAACAATAATAGCACTTTAATAGATAGACAGTGTCTATATTGCCGTACAAATAAACAAAAAAATAGTTTTTAAATGATAGGTACAATGGGCGGCCTTGTCGCTAAAAGCAATCTCTTCGTGGCAATACGAAACTTTCCAAGAAAGTTTCCATGGGTAAACTAAGCAATGATCCTCTCCATCCGAAGGTTGTCTGGAAGAGATCGCTTTGCTAAGCGATAAGACCGCCCATTATGCTTACATTATGAAAATTATCGACAACTGATGAGTGAATGATAATTCTTTATTCCTTACAAGCTAAATAAATAAAAAACAATGGTTTAGTTTCATAAAACGATTCCATCATGTTGAAATTAACATTCACTGGGTAACCTGCAGCTGAAAACCAGCGTTTAACGCCTCCCTTTAAATATGCTAAGCTGAAACATCTATTTATTTTTACGTTTCTTATTTATAAGGTTTTATCGTTGGATTATTTCTATATATAAGGTGCTTTATAATATACGCAAAAAAATGAAAGGGGTTATTTTAATGAGCATAATAAATAAATTTGTGAAATGATTACCATAGAAATGTGAAATTTATTAAACTTATGTTGTGCTATTGCATAATGCTTGCCATCTAACCACAGTTGTTGTCCCTTTCTAACCCAAAACCCGCAGCCATTTCCGAATGAAATATCAAATCGGCCTTTATTTTTGGATGTCGACTGCAAGAGTAGGCAGTAAGTTTTATATCGAATTAATCACCTAAACTTAGTCGACTTTCTTTAAAATATGATATTAAAACTAAGTAGTAATTTTTATTTTCTAGATATATTTTTTTATGTTTTGAGAAACCGTCACTTGAATATCGTCAGTATATTACCAAACACCCTGTATTTTACCATAGAAAAAACTATCTGAACGTGACCGGGTCTTGGTTTTATGGGAGTAGCTTTTTACAACGTTTGTTCGCAGAATGTGCAAATTTTATATCAAAATCCTTAATAGGACGTTCGCGCCCGTTTCTGTACAATACGTGATATTATAGAGATCGTTATCTGTACGATGCTTAATATTTTTCACAATGTCAATTTTCATTGTCAGGTTGAAATTAAGTAACCGTTGCGTAAAGTTAACGACCGTATTCAATTTTATAGACTACTAGAAAGAAAGAAAGAAAGAAAAAATATTTATTCAGACCACCACAAATGGACACAGAAACAAATGACACAAAAAATGTAATATACCTAAAAATTTTAAATGTGGTGGCGAAAGGGTCCTCAGCTCAGCATTTGCCACATTTGGATGTTGCCATACTGCAGCGCTGGTATTCTGTTGAGGCCAGTGTTGACCTCACGGACACCCAGACATTTATACAGCTATAAGATTTGAAACATTTACATAACAATTTTCCAACATTATATCTAGCACCTTCTACAGATTACTAACTCAAAAAGTCATACAAACCATGACTGATAATTTATTAATAATTCGTGCCAAGCAATAAACAGAGTGACGACAGAGGAAAGTGAGTGGAGAGTGCGAGAGACACTACTATGGCTAGCATGGTTGGCTGATTTGAAGGGCAAAAACATGGACTTTTAACTTTAACCTAAACACGTTGACATTATTTATTTTACTACCAGGTAGGTACCGAATATTCGGTAGGTTAGGTACGGTTTATAAATACAGGCATAACTAAAAGTAGAAGGACATGTCCGCTTTTTGTATGGACGTTGGTTTTTTATTCCGAAAAAAAAATTAACCAGCTTCATAATACATTTATTTAAAAGTGTTAAAAATACTGAACTTATAACCATTAAATTATTATTATAAATGTAATATGAATAAGCTCAGAGTCGCTCAACGAGCTATGGAGAGGGCTATGCTCGGGGTTTCTCTACGGGATCGAATCTGAAATGAGGAGATACGTAGGAGAACTCAAGTCACCGACATAGCCCGACGGATTAGCACGTTGAAGTGGCAATGGGCAGGCCATATAGCGCGCAGAACATATGGCCGATGGGGCCGAAAGGTTCTCGAGTGGAGGCCACGGACCGGCAAGCGCAGCGTAGGACGTCCACGCACAAGATGGACAGACGACTTGGTAAGAACCGCAGGTCGGCGTTGGATGCAGGCCGCTTCCAACCGCAGTTCCTGGAGATCAATGAGGGAGGCCTTTGTCCAGCAGTGGACGTCCTACGGCTGATATGATGATGATGATACACCATTAAAATTACATTTTTAAACAGCGTCACTTTCGAGAAAAATAATAAAATATAAAATGTTAGTACATTTAAAGTATTTGTAGGTGGTAACCCCAAAGAAAAAAAACTGTCGATCACAGTGACATGTTACGCTTTGATAAAGACGCATGTATAGACTGGCATTACGCACCTAGATAAGCGATAAAGAACGCGAGGGTAGAGTTACGACCCCGGTGCGCTTCCCGAATTATAAAATTGAACGCAGGGCAGGAGTTGCAACTCTATCCTACTCGGTCCTTACTTGAACGCAGGGTACAAATGGAACTCATTTTTGTGGTGCGTTCCCCATGTCAAATGTAAAGGTGCGTTCATGTTAAAAGTAAATTTCATTCACACACTAAATTTCTTTTTTTTGCAAACATGGAGATCTTTAAAAATGACGGTTTTTAGGATATCTATCCATATATATTTAAATTATCTTGGTTAAAAAATATGAATAATAAAGACCCAATCTTGGACATCTCCTTTATTTCAAAAAAGTAAGTATACAAACTTCAAATCTAGATTTAAACTGTATACAATCATGTTTCCTAGTGTAAGTTAAGTTTGCAGTTGTGATGAATACATAGTCAAGTGACTACCCTCCGTACTAGTTTTCACTGTATGAAGGCAGGGCGTCGTTGCTCTTCCATATAATGCTATCGATTTAAGAATTTGAACTTTTTAGTTAGAATAATGATGTATGTATAAATACAGGCAATATAGGCATAATATAACACATATATTTAAAGATGCTCATAGACGAGTCATCTTTTCAATAGCACTGTCCGGCATCCCATACTCAAACTTTTCAACTAGTTTTGTCAGTTGTGTGGCTCAACTATTGCTGATTTTTTTATTGGCATGACATTTCACACAGCGCTATCTGGCCCCAAACTAAGCAGAGCTTGTACTTAGGGAACCAGATAACTGATAGAATACTTATATACTTGCTTTTGTTGCTTGTAAATATATACTTATAATAAATAGAAAAACAACCAGACCCGGAACAAATATATGTAGATCATGCAAACATTTGTTCCGCGGCGGGAATCAAACCCACTACCTCCTGCGTCTCAGCCGGCTGTTCGCCCACTGCACATGATTTTTGTTCCGGGTCTGGTTGTTTTTCTGTATATTATAAGTATGTATTTACAAAAAAAAAGTATATAAGTATTCTATCAGTTATCTGGTTCCCTAAGTACAAGCTCTGCTTAGTTTGGGGCTAGATAGCACTATGTGAAATGTCCAGCAATATTTTTTTTATATATTTCCAGAGTGACCGATCTTGTGCGGCATGCACTCATTGACTCTCAAATGAATAAATAAAATGAATAAATAAAATATTGCTGGACATGCCACAAAGCGCTAACTAGCACCAACCCCAAACTAAGCAGAGCTTGTACTGTGGGAACCAGATAACTGATAGAATACCTATATATTTTTTTTTGTAAACACATACTTTTCTAAATAGAAAAACGTCCAGACCCAAAACAAATATCTGTAGATCATGCAAACATTTGTTCCGCGGCGGGAATCGAACCCGCTACCTCCTGCGTCACATCCGGCTATTCGCCCACTGCACGACGGATGTAGTCAAAACAACAAGCAACAACAGCAACAGTATTGACGAGAGTCACGATTATATCCCATAACATTTCCGACAATACTTAGTAACATATTGCGAGAAAATATACTTCAAATACATCATGCCACAAAGCTCTCTAAGAGACCACACACGACTGAATTAATGAATATTTTTACATCTTCGTATCATAATTTACCGAGCGATACAAAAATGTACATTTACGTGCGTCAGTCAGTGGTACACCAGTCAAATGAAGGGAAAGATACATTACCTGTGTTTGATACTTTAAGATAATTTAAAGCTATACATCCCGGGATCTAATACAAATTAGAATACACTATAGCTGTCGTATGTGATGGGCTTAAGATGGGAAAACAAACAAAGCTAAGCCGATGTGTGAAAAGTTAACAGTGCAGTCAGTCCGTTGTGATGACCATGAACTAAAAATCTTGGCTCCATATTTCTCACTAATAACTTGTGGATTATCTATTATTGCACAAGTTATATGCAGAGCTAGATTATAGAAATAATCTGAGAGAAATAATCCACGTATTACGAAAATTAAATTTCCTAAGAATTTGATAGTAAGGTGAGGCCAGTGGTCAAAGTAAAAAGCCAGTGATACTTTGCAATCAAAATGTGGAGAGTATAATACGGGTTGCAGACCAAGAGCTAAGCTATGTTAGTTTCGCTTAGCTCGCATAGCTGACGCAATTTTCCATACTTGTGTGCAGACCGCAAACTATGCGAACTAAGCTATGTGAACTATCTAATATAGGCGATGCTAAGTTAGTTGTGCAGCTAAGCTAAGCCCCTCCCGTCTTCCCTGCACGCCCTTCGCCAGTGCTGTCCAGTGTCCTTTGTCGTACGCACGGTCGTTTTGTAGCGAATGTGGAGCAGTTTATTGAAACTTTTTAACAATTTCCTGTACTATGGAACACACAGTCAAAGGACTATCATCATCATCAACCGGCAGGCGTCCACTGCTGAACATAGGCCTCCCCCTTAGATGACCACAACGAGCGGTTGGTAGCCGTTTGCTCCCAACGGCTCCCCGCGATTCTTACTAGATCGTCGGTCCACCTTGTGGGGGGCCGGCCTATGCTGCGTCTTCCAGTCCGTGGTCTCCACTCGAGAACCTTTCTTCCCCAACGGTTATCGGTTCTACGAGCGATGTGGCCCGCCCATTGCCACTTCAACTTGCTAATTTTGAGAGCTATGTCGGCAACTTTAGTTCTTCTGCGGATTTCCTCATTGCGGATTTTGTCACGCAAAGAAACCCCGAGCATAGCCCTCTCCATAGCTCGTTGAGCGACCTTGAGCTTGGTCATGAGGCCATGAGTAAAGGACCACGTTGCAGTGCCATAGGTCATTACTGGCAACACACACTGGTTGAAGACTTTAGTCTTCAGGCTCTGGGGAATTTTGGACGAGAAGATATCGCGAAGTTTTCCGAACGCTGCCCAGCCGAGTTGGATTCATCGTGCGACCTCTTTATCGAAGTTGGACTTGCCTAATTGGACAGTTTGTCCTGGGTATACATATGGACTAATCACAACTTAATTAAAAAGGATGTTGTATGGAAAATAATAGTGGAGGAAATAAGTAATCCAGACACACCAGACGGTGAGTTTAATTAATATTTGTTTAAAGTTTAATCTAATTAACATTAATAAAATAATTACGGCTAGCGTCGTCCGTCTAACTGAACTTCGCAACACTGACTGAACTTTGGCTTAGCTCATGGTGTGCACGCCATTTATTTCTAGCTTAGCTTAGCTTAGCTTAGCTGAGCCTAGCTTGCTTAGTTTAGCTTTGGCATAGCTTAGTTTTCGGTCTGCAACCGGCTTAAATGCGTGAGAGATGAACTTGGACGCACACACACATTCATATATTTAAGAGTGAACGTGAATGCTGCAACTTTATACTGTGGTTTTACTTTCGATCGCATATTGAGAGGTCAGAGCACTTCACATACCTATGGCAGAGATGTGAAGATGTTTTTTGAGTATAAAATTACAGGCACATGAGGCTATACACCTGTATGCCTCAAGTTGGATGCAGGTCACATGGCAGTGCTAAGATGCGTGACCTGCGAGGCAATGCTTTGTTATTGGCGATGATTACCACTTAACATAAGGTAGGCCATTCGCTTGTTCCATTTTCAGGTAGGTTCAGGTTGTTTACACTGACTAACTAAATGTGTAAAATACGAAATGCCTTATTTTGTTTACGATAAAATAAATATCAAATTAGAATGACATTTAAAGTGACATTTCTAAAATTAAGTGATTTTTACTAAGATGCCGTCTTTGCGGGCTAGTTTTAGTCATCACTAATTTGACTGCTGACTAAAACTAGCCCAAAAACACGTTATCTTAGTAAACAATACTTCATTTAAAAAATGTCACTTTAAATGTCATTGTAATTTGATCTTTAGCGTAAACAAAATAAGATCGTTCGTATTTTACAAAATTTTAGTTAGTGTAAACAACAAAATTGCAACCAGTATTGTTGTAAAAGTTTTTTTTTTTTTAAATTCATTACTATAGAAAATTTCAAATTTTCAAACAACCTTTTTATCAAGTCCTAAAATATCAATGAAACAGCTTGTAGAAGATAAATAAACAAATCATATTCATTCAGCATGTAAGTAGGTACATTATTAAACTGACTAAGCGGCATCGTCGCAAAGGCGCCGCCGATTTACGTTAAAAATTATTGTTTATTGGAAATGTATCGATTACTGAATAAATATTCAACCCTACCTCTAAAATCAGTATATACCCTTCCGGATGCGTGTTTTAAATTAATGTCGTACAAAACAATACAGGTTGTATAAAACTTAGGATAAGAACACAAGCGATAAAACCGCCGGTTTGCTTTTTGTTTTTAATGGTGTACCATAAAGTTTTTTTCTTTAATTAAATTATTAGAGTTAGGAACTTGTTAGTGTAACCTTTGCCCTCAATTTGATGTACAACATTGAGATTTCTGTTGATTTGACCAAATTTTTACTCGTTTTGGCGGTGCTACCTAAAGTCTAACTTTTTATTAGCTGCAGTAAAATGACGTTTTGTGGGTTGCCGGTTTTTGAAGAAAAATATATAGGGATGTAGCTAAATGAGTGAATCATAAATGAATAATCAGTTTGGTTTTTTTTTTTTGAGATTTAATATTAAGTTGTAATGTATTTTTTTAACCTATTATTATTACTATACTAGAGGATTGATCTTTTTTAGTGGAAGTATAGGGAGGTACATTCAAAATGAAACAAAAACGTCATAATAATGTTATTTAATTAATTTTTGTGAATTGAATCACACCCCTATTGAGATTAGGCTGGCAACATTATTTTACGGAATGACATTTAGAAACGTCATTTTACTGCAGCTAATAAAAAGTTAGACTATAAAACGTGATTTTGTTGCAGCAGTTGTAACGTAAAATTACGTTATGGTAGAAAACTCGTCTTCAGGTCAAAGTCAAATAAACGTTTTATATCCGCTGATAACGTAAACGTCCAAAAGAATATTTCTAAAATAAAAACCATTATATACCTCTGGTACTCTACTAATTTTATTCAATATTTCAAAAGTCAGTTATTAAATAAATAAATAAATACTGCTGGAAATTGCACACAGCGCTATCTAGCCCCAAACTAAGCAAAACTTGTACTATGGGAACCAGATAACTGATAGAATACTTATATACTTTTTTTCGTAAGTATGTACATACTTATAATATGATAGAAAACACCCAGACGCGGAACAAATATCTGCAGATCATGCAAGCATTTGTTCCGCGACGGGAATCGAAACCGCTACCTCCTGAGTCTCAGCCGGCTATTCGCCCACTGCGCCACGGAGGTCGTCTTTACTTAGATATTACGAAAAAGTGCATAAGTTCCTACGTTATCTTATAATATGACCTATCATAATGGAAGTATTTTTTTTAATGATCCTTTTAGAATACATAACAATACAGGAAATAAATTACGTCTAAATTGTAACATTTTGAACGAGTTGGAGCAATGTCAATCACAAGCTTCTCTATCATCTAAATAATCCGATATTTTAAAGTAGGCTTTTTAATAAAGATTTTGTTATAGTGTGACCATTAGTGCTGTGCACTCCCTGAGGTATGCGCGCGGCGAGACGGGGGGAAGAATCGGATGCTGCGCTCTGTCAGTTCGCCGTCAACGCTCGTGGCGGCAGGTAGTGTTATTTGTATCGGACTGTCTATGTCATGTACGTCTGACAGTAATGGTCACACTATAAATAGCGTTTTTTGAGTCTCAATAAACGCTAAGTTCTAATAGTATTGGCCTATGAGTACAAACAAAGAGGTTATTGTATTGTTACAAAATACATTGATATAGTTTGGAGTCGTGATATACGCGTGTCTTTCCGTTATAATAAATCACTTGCGATTGATATGCACTTCCAACGAAGGCCTCGTTAGGCAAATACTCATGTCAATAGTCAAGTTCAAATGTCTTTGTTTTAGTTGCCTGTTTTTCTGTCAGAGGCCAAAATTAGGCATGCAGCCAAATATTCCACAATTTGTATCTTAATTAGCTTCCGAAAAATTAAAAATACTTTAAGCTTTTTTATGTAAGTAGTTATTATTATTATATTTTATTATTTATTATTTTAATATATTTTTATTATTATTTAGAACTCAATGACAAATCCATAATAATGAATGAATGAATGAAAAACACTTTATTGTACACATTAAAAAGGCAAATATTCCACAATTTGTATCTTAATAAGCTTTCGAAAAATTAAAAAAATGCTTTAAGCTTTTTTTATGTATTTAGTATTTAGAACTCTTAAATGACAAATCCATAATAATGAATGAATGAATGAAAAACACTTTATTGTACACATTAAAAAGGCAAATATTCCACAATTTGTATCTTAATTAGCTTCCGAAAAATTAAAAATACTTTAAGCTTTTTTATGTAAGTAGTTATTATTATTATATTTTATTATTTATTATTTTAATATATTTTTATTATTATTTAGAACTCAATGACAAATCCATAATAATGAATGAATGAATAAAAAACACTTTATTGTACACATTAAAAAGGCAAATATTCCACAATTTGTATCTTAATTAGCTTCCGAAAAATTAAAAATACTTTAAGCTTTTTTATGTAAGTAGTTATTATTATTATATTTTATTATTTATTATTTTATTATATTTTTATTATTATTTAGAACTCAATGACAAATCCATAATAATGAATGAATTAATAAAAAACACTTTATTGTACACATTAAAAAGGCAAATATTCCACAATTTGTATCTTAATTAGCTTCCGAAAAATTAAAAATACTTTAAGCTTTTTTATGTAAGTAGTTATTATTATTATATTTTATTATTTATTATTTTAATATATTTTTATTATTATTTAGAACTCAATGACAAATCCATAATAATGAATGAATGAATGAAAAACACTTTATTGTACACATTAAAAAGGCAAATATTCCACAATTTGTATCTTAATTAGCTTTCGAAAAATTAAAAAAATGCTTTAAGCTTTTTTTATGTATTTAGTATTTAGAACTCTTAAATGACAAATCCATAATAATGAATGAATGAATGAATAAACTTTATTAAATACATTAAAAAAAATAGAAATTACAGACAAAATAGAAGACACAAAGCAAATAGTACAATGGGCGGTCTTATCGCTTTGAAGCGATTTCTTTCAGACAACCTTTGGATGAAGAGGATTTAGTAATGTCAAAGATATGGATGAAGGGAGAGGAACTAATATATAAATAAAATACAAATAGACATATATAAATTACTAAATTACATACCTAAATATAATATATAAATAATATTATAAATTCAACTCCATTTGTTTATTATGTTTGACGTTTTTACTAGTAAACGGCTGGACAGATTTTGATGAAAGGTATCTAAATAGATTATGACTTGAATTGAGATATAGGCTACTTTTTATTGACAAACCAGGCGTGCGAAGCCGCGGGCTAAAGCAATTTAATTTTATCAGGAGGACAAAGACAAAATATAGTATCCTCAATAATCTCGGATTGGAGGATTTTCTAACATACCCAGCAACATTTCCAGTTTATTATCGAAATCCCCACCCCTATGTCCTCTTGTAGCCGGACAATGACTACAAACAAATGGGCAATTTCATATTAAATATTATTATTATAAAGAGGAAAGATTTGTATTTTTGTGTATATTTTTGTACAACATAAACTCAAAAACTACTGCTCCGATTTCAAAAATTCTTTCACCATTGGATAGCTACATTCACCTTTAGTAACATAGGCTACTTTTTATCTAACTGCGCAAAGGAGGGTAATGTTTTTATTGAAAAACTACGCGTGCGACGCTGCGCATGGGTCAGCTAGTATTAAATAATTTGAAAACGAATTGCCCGTATTAAAGCATGTATGTTTATAGCAATTGTCCAGTTACAAGGCCTCTAAGCACCGGTGGGGACGTAGCGGTGGGGATTTCAAGAATAAACCTAATATCCGACCTTTTTCTAAAAAAAGTATTTGTATAACACATCTTGTTATCATACGTCAATGACAAACACCTGTCGTTGACACTGTTGATGTAAGCGCAGGTTGTGTCGTAATGAGGAGTACATCTCGCAACGTCGCGAGAGGCGTGTGAGACATCATCTTTTTGCACGTTCGAATTTCGAACAGCATCTTTTCTGGCTGGTTATTTATTGGATAATTAGAATATAAAATACTGCGAGATTTAAAGACACATTTTTACATTTTATAGATTTTTGCGGACTTCGTATTTTCTGTGTATTGTGTGTATTAACTGTGCTAAAGATACCATTGAATTAAGACTACGTCGTAGTTTCTTCTAATAAAATGTGTAACAGCTGTAAATATCCACGAGGTATATTATCCAGTACGGTAGGGTTGCCAACCGTCCTGTTCTCCCAGGACATGTTTTTTATACACACAAGCTGACGGGCCTCCTGATGTTAAGTGGTCACCGCCGCCTATAAACTCCTGCAGCACTCGTGGTACTGCAGTCGCGTTGCCTAGCACTTAATACCCTATTTACACCTCTCTTGGAGGCGTTCAGTTTGAAGCCCACCGGAAAAACCTCCGGAGGAAGGTCATTACACATCTTGCAGGTGCGTGGAAGAAACGAGCGGGTGAAACGCACCGTGTGAGACTTCCAAGCATCTACAAATGTGGGTGAGCTCGTTGCCGGTTGCGGGAGGTTCGATGGTAGAAGTGGGAAGCAGGGATTAAATTGAACAGCTCTTCAGAACATTCGCCGTTATATATTTTATAGAAAACGCTGAGTGCTCCGATGTCACGGCGCAAACTCAGCGACTCCAGATCCTTAGATACTACTGGGTCGTCGACGATGTCTTTTTTGTTTTTTGGGGCGTCCTGGGCTGTCCTGGATAGTTTTATAAGCAGCGTCCGGGGTTTTTAGCATTTGTGTAAAATTCACGCGCCACTACTGTCTCCAATCTTTTTTTCAGTGGTCCCGCACCTCGCGCGTGTGGTCGTTGTCACTTTTTGAAACAAAGAAGCAACTTGGAAAGCCTTCCATACCTTGTCCAATAAAAGCTTAAATAAGCTCTCATGAGAATTCCAAACACAATATTGCGCCCTGCTTTTCAACTGAAATGTACTGGTATTTCTAACATCAAAATCTTGGTTTTCAACATTTGGAGATGGCAACCCTACTGTACTGTAGTGGCCAAATGCCATAACGCTAGACTTTGTCTTAATGTAGAGCGCTATTCTGATAATTCAAGCGTATTTAATTAGGTAAGTACCTATTTCAATATATATAACTAGGGTGTACCGGTGAATTGGTCATAAACACCCTGCCCTTTCAAATACCAAGCTGTATTAGTCATTCTGAAACTGATAAATATCTACTAGTGCGAACTTTGATCCTAATCTTAACAAAAAAGTGTGTGTACGCACTTCTTTGGCGTGAATAAATAGTACGTCATTTGCACATCGATAAAAATAAAATCATAAAATTCAGATACTAGTAAAAATCGGCTAGGTGGAGTCGGATTCACGCACGAAGGGTTCCGTAACTTATCTATAAGAACGACAAAAAAATCACGCTTGTTGTATAGGAGCCCTCCTCAAGTATTTGTTTTATTTTAATTTAATTATTTGTTTTTAAAGTGAATATATAACTTCAAGCGTTTACCTGTTGCCGTTATCAATATCGAGCAAAAACGAGCAAAGAAATCACGTTTGTTGTATAGACGCCCCCCTTACATATTTATTTTATTTTCTTTTTAGTATTTGTTGTTATAGTGGCAACAGAAATACATCATCTGTAGAAATTTAAACTATCTAACTATCACGGTTCATGACATACAGCCTGGTGACAGACGGACAGACAGCGGAGTCTTAGTAACAGGGTCCCGTTTTACCCTTTGGGTGCGGAATCCTAAAAACCAACTTCGTGCTGTGTTAGATCGGTGCGCGCTACTTTCGTCACGTGCAGAAAATACTCTCTGATCTGTTTCTAAGCGCCATAAATAGTATAAGTTTCATAAAAAACTAATAAAGTGGGGAGCCGTTGGGTGCAGGCCGCACAAGATCGGTTGTTCTTGAAATCTATGGGGAGGATGTCCTATACGTGGTTTAAGCATTTATTTT
This sequence comes from Philereme vetulata, assembly GCA_918857605.2. NCBI lineage: Eukaryota > Metazoa > Arthropoda > Insecta > Lepidoptera > Geometridae > Philereme > Philereme vetulata. The sequence continues at coordinate 9,836,182 of OU975439.1, read as the reverse complement.
TTTAAATAATAAAAAATAAATAAAATACATTTATTTCATGCAAATATGTAGCTCATATAGGAAAGCGCACAACACAATAGGTAAGCTAAGGTTTGTACAGGGTTTTTGAGAGCATGCCTGTGACAGCAATGTCTGGTGTACGGGCAGTCTACTCTGCCGGCTATCATTTCCAAGACGGTGTTGGCGCTGGCCCGCAGCCTGTGCACCAGGGACGCGGCTCGCTTGCGCATGATGGTATGGAACACAGAACATAAAAAACAATAGAACTAACATGATGACTTTTTACTAAGAAAACCAGTGTAGCTAAACTCACACATGTAAAAACTAGCACACTTAGAAATAAAAGTTATAATTGGTTGAAAAAGAACGTTCAAAGAGGCCTATAACCATAAAACCAATTTAACGGATATAAAACCTTAGCTACTATGGAACATGGTTTAAAATTCAATAAAATAAACAGTAAAAAAAATTAAAGTTTACTTCTTCTACTCGGCAAAAGATGGCGCTTTAGAAAATATTTTTATTTTAGTCTCTATTCATTAGAAATAAGACTGATAATGCAACGGCTGTTACTTGATTACCCACAAAACAAAGCCACTCAACAACTGATGGCGCTGTCGCTAACGATTTTTGTTATAGTCTCTAACAGCAAAGTATAAGATCGATAATGCATTGGCCGTTACTCGCATGCTGATATAACAGTGCTACTCACTTAGTGATGTACCAATGTACATTTAGATTTGTTTTGTGTTATGTGCTTTTTTTACTTTACTTTTTTTTTTAAATTGTTTTTCTGTGTTAAAGCTGTATGTTGCAAATAAATAATATTCTATTCTATTCAATGACCCTACAAGACAAATGTATCTATATCGATTATCAATCACCGTAGGTAGGTGATTGATAATCGATATCGATACGGGTAACGAAATAGGTACGTCAAGTTATATTTGTGGTGGTCGAAATAAAAAACTTTTCTTTTCTTTCTTTCTTAACATAATCAATAAAAATAAATATATATATATATATAGTATCCAACTCATAAATACTTACTTAAAAATTATTATATTACTGGAATATTATATCATCATCAGCCGGAAGACGTCCACTGCTGAACATAGGCCTCCCCCTTAGATCGCCACAACGAGCGGTTGGTAGCCGTTTGCGCCCAACGGCTCCCCGCGATTCTTACTAGATCGTCGGTCCACCTTGTGGGGGGCCGGCCTACGCTGCGTCTTCCAGTCCGTGGTCTCCACTCGAGAACCTTTCTTCCCCAACGGTTATCGGTTCTACGAGCGATGTGGCCTGCCCAGTGCCACTTCAACTTGCTAATTTTGAGAGCTATGTCTGCAACTTTAGTTCTTCTGCGGATTTCCTCATTGCGGATTTTGTCACGCAAAGAAACCCCGAGCATAGCCCTCTCCATAGCTCGTTGAGCGACCTTGAGCTTGGTCATGAGGCCATGAGTAAAGGACCACGTTTCAGTGCCATAGGTCATCACTGGCAACACACACTGGTTGAAGACTTTAGTCTTCAGGCTCTGGGGAATTTTGGACGAGAAGATATCGCGAAGTTTCCCGAACGCTGCCCAGCCGAGTTGGATTCTTCGTGCGACCTCTTTGTCGAAGTTGGACTTACCTAATTGGACAGTTTGTCCTAGGTATACATATTCGTCGACAACTTCGAGAGTATCGCCCCCAACAACTACCGGTACGGGCGCAACATGGATATTTGACATGATTTTCGTCTTATCCATGTGCATTTTAAGACCCACCTGTTGGGAGACCTTACTGAGGTCGTTGAGCATGGTACCGAGTTCCTCGAGCGATTCGGCCATAATGACTATATCATCGGCAAAACGAAGGTGAGTGATGTATTCGCCATTGATATTGATGCCAAGTCTGTCCCAGACCAAGAGTTTGAAAACGTCCTCCAATGCGTTCGTGAACAGTTTCGGAGAAATTACGTCTCCCTGTCTCACGCCTCTCTGCAATTAGATTGGTTCCGTACTCTGGTCCTGTAGACGGACTGACATAGTGGCGTTACTATACAAACACTTCAACACTTCGATATACCTATAGTCGATTTGGCATCGCTGAAGAGACTGCAGTACCGCCCAGGTCTCGATTGAATCGAAGGCTCTTTCATAGTCCACAAACGCTAGACATAACGGCCGATTATACTCCTCGGTCTTCTGTATAATCTGGCGTAGCGTGTGGATGTGGTCTATGGTACTAAAGCCTTTTCGGAAACCGGCTTGTTCGGGAGGCTGGAAGTCATCAAATCTGCGTGCGAGACGGTTCGTAATCACTCTCGAAAACAGCTTGTAAACGTGGCTCAAGAGCGAGATGGGCCTGTAGTTCTTTAATAAGGTTTTATCGCCTTTTTTAAAGAAAAGCACCACCACGCTCTTATCCCACGCTTTTGGCGTGGTTCCTTCGAAGACGACGGAGTTAAATAACTTCTGGAGGACTTGAAGTACCGGTTTTCCACCCGCTCTCAGAAGTTCTGTCGTAACTCCATCCTCACCTGGTGCCTTGTTGTTTTTAAGCTGTTTCAGAGCCATCCTAATCTCGTACAGGCTGATGTCCGGGATGTCTTCGGTATAGTGTCGGGTTAGTTTGGCTCTGGTGTCCTGAGCCAACTGACCAACGGGGTTTTGTGTTGAGGTGTACATCTGTCCATAGAACTTTTCGACCTCTCTCAGAATCTCCGGTTTCGACGAAATGATAGTGCCGCTGTCGGTCTTCAGCTTAGTCATTTGGCTTTGCCCTATAGACAAATGCTTTGCAAACACTTTTGAACCTTTGTTCCTTTCTATTGCGACCTTAATACGAGATGTATTAAAGGTACGCAGATCGTGTCGCATAGATTTCGAGATTCGTCTATTAAGCACGCCGTATGCCGACATATCAGCTGAAGACTGCAATCTCATTTCATCCCGGTCCTCCATTAGCTTAATGGTTTCATCTGAGAGTTTCTGGTGCTTAGTTCGGCGAGGGGCCTTAAAGAACTTAGATCCCACCGCTTGGACAGTTTCCACCAACCCGTTGTTTATCTCGTCAATATCATTGCAGCTGGCTAGGCACTGGAAGCGATTGTGCAGTTCTAGCTGAAAGCTCTCGGGGTTTTGGATTTGGACTGAGCGCAGACTTCATCAGACGTGCCCTTTCAAGCTTAACATCGATATTCAATGTGCCTCTAACAATGCGGTGATCGCTCCCGGTTTTCACCCTGCTGATCACAGAGACATCATTAAATATTTGCTTCTTGGTCGTCATAATGAAGTCTATCTCATTTCTAGTGAAACCGTCGGGGCTTATCCACGTCAACTTTCTGGCTGTCCGCTTCTCATAGAAGTAGTTCATCATGAAGAGGCCCTTCTTCTCCATGAAGTCGGCCAGTCTCTGGCCCCTTCGGTTCCGCCGCCCGAATCCAAATGGCCCCACTCTTAGCTCATCGTCTTTCCTTGTGCCTAGCTTTGCGTTGAAGTCCCCCATTACAACCGTGAAATGTGTCTTGGAAGTATGTATGGCCTCGGAGATCTCCTCATACATGGCTTCCACTTCATCGTCTGGGTGTGTCGAGGTCGGCGCATATACCTGTATGACCTTCAACGAATACCTTTCGGTAATTCTGAGTATAAGGTATGCTACCCTGTTCGACACACTGTCGACTTTTGTCACGTTGTTAACGAGGGACTTGCGGACGAGAAACCCGACACCACCCTGGGATAGTTGATCTCCCTCCCGGTAGAAGAGCAAGTTACCGGAGTTAAGGATCATCGTGTCCTGACCCTGTCTTCGGACTTCCGACAATCCTAGGATGTCCCAACGTAGCTTGCTCAGTTCTTCTTCCAGCTCGACAATCTTCTCGTCAGCCCTGAGCGTTCGTGTGTTGTACGTTGCCAGGTCCAGTCGTCGGTGGTGGTAGCTGAATCGCTGCCGGGGATTCTTAGCACCCCCTGCTCCGCCACTGCCCTGATTGCTACCACTTCCAGGGATGACGGAGCCGCCGGGGACTGGGGGCCGTTTGTGTGTTGTGTCTGTCATAGGGGGGGTTTTGCCATAATCACCACGCTTGGCAGGCGGCTTGGTGATCGTAGTGGTTGGTGTTTAGTACACAGAAGAATGCTTGGAATGGAATATAATAATTGGAAATGGAATATTATATATTGAATTATTATTTGAGGGGCACACTAAAAGTTTCCGGAATCAATAAAAAAATACTAATAATGGTCAAAAATGAATTTATTGATTCTCAAAGTATTCTCCCTTTGCGTCAATGCACTTTTTCATAAGATTGAACAAATTTTGAAAACATTTGTGCCACTCCTCCGGTGGTGCCGTCAGATACATGTAATTCATACTCTTCGACAGCCTCTTCTGGTGATGAAAACCGTTGATCGGGTAATTGGTTCTTAATTTTTGGGAACAGAAAAAAGTCACACGGTGCCAGGTCATGACTCTGTATGCTGGATGACTCATAAGTTGTACGTTTTTTTATTTTTTTTTATGTCTTGCGCCTTGGGGAAAATGAAAACAGAAGTTATTATATTATTTCACACCATAGGTCTAAAATACATTCAGAAAATCATCAATAAAACAACAAAAGGAATTAACGCCCTAAAACTTATACATCTTTTAATAGGGGGTAACTAATTAAAGCTATCGATAACACATTCATCAGTATATTGGGGTCACATCCCTAATTGAGTAGCTTAAGTTGAGGTTTAAGAGAAACGCGACTTTAAGAAGTATGAGTCACAGTCTATTTTGTTTGACGATTTTGCATTTTAAACAAAACTAACAAAAAACAATAAAATAATACTTACCGGTGATAGGATATGCCCCTTTTTGTTAAATTTTTGGTTCGGCTATGATATTTACACTCCAAAACGGCATAATATGGCATTTTTATATTTTTTTGAAGTATGTTTACCCCACAGTAATTGAAACAAGACTGAAAGTGAGCGAAGCTTGTAGTGCGCGGAACTCCGCGTACTTGGTGTTACGCGGGACCCGCCTACTTACGACTTCTATTGTTTTTTGTATTATGTGGTATGGAAGCAGTCGACCCGCGCCGCCGCGAACATCCCTGATGCACTGCAGTAGCGGGGCAGCCCCAGCACCGCCCTGAATGCATTATTATACTGGACGCGGAGATCAAAAGAATTACAAATTCACTTACAGATAAACTTACAATTTATCTTAAAAAATAAAGAGGATGTGCCATTTAGCGCAGCAAACTATTTTATACACTTAACTGTTTGTAGTTTAAGGGCGCATATACCTGGGGAGACGATAAATAGCTGATTGAGAAAAAAGGTTTTGTTCAACAAATTGTGTGGTTAAAATTTGTAATTCATATATGTTATAGTTAAGGATACGCACTTAGAACGCCTGTGTTGTGAAAACACGATTCCTTAAAATTTTCTCTATAGAAAAAACATTCATAAATGACTTCAATTTTATCTTAATACCGTTCTTATGCGATGAATACTTCAATTTAGATCTTGAAACTTTTATGCAGCAATTCTACACAACATAAATAAGTGCACCTGTGTTTTAAATTTTCAAAATACCTTTTAATTTTACCATAAAATGAAAATACCCAAGTTTTGCACTAATGAAACTATTCACTTCGGACGCCTGGTCCGTGATTCAGTCTGGCCTCGGCTTTCAGACGGGGTACCCGTGACGCTTATTGCTCCTAACGATCACGTAATGCTTAGGTAGAATTTATGTTAAGTTGGTTTTTTTAAAGACGTAGTAATGAGAAATAAGCACAATAAGAGACTGAATGATAAAAAAAACCGGCAAACATATGAACCACGGTGAGATAGGACGTGCAGCAGCGCGGGGGTGAAATTCGAGTTTAGGCTGAGGTATAGTCAACTCTTAATACTATATTCAAATTATAAAAAAATATTGATGTTACTGTTTTAAAAAAATAATATGTGTAGGAAGATATGAAGTGATAAGAGTTAACATTACCTCCAGATTGATAGAGTGGCCATGGGTAGCCCGGTGGCACCAGTTTTGGCTAATATCTGGATGGAGCATTTTGAAACTAAATTAGATCTTACAGCTCATGGTATAAAGTTATGGAAGAGATACGTGGATGATGTCTTTTGCATAATGAAGGGGAGTAAACGAGAAGTTGAACAATTTACTGTATACCTAAACTCCATTCACCCGAATATGCGGTTCACTTATGAAATGGAGGATAATAGGATATTAGCTTTTCTCGATGTCAAAGTTATGGTGAAATCAGATGGCCGTCTAGCGCACTCTGTTTACAGAAAGCCAACACACACTGACCGCTATTTGAACGCTGCGTCACACCACCATCCTCGCCATTTGCAATCTGTTGTTTCATCGTTAACAAACAGAGCTTACGCTCTCTGTGACCCTGAACATCTGGAGAGTGAGCTGGCCCATGTTCAGGAGGTTCTAAAATCCAACGGATATGTAAATAGACGGCAGCCAAGACGCACAAACAGAGGAAAACCAACGGAAGTCTGTAGAAAGCCAACGTTTTTGCCATACGTGAAAGGGGTGACGGATAAAATTGGAAATGTGTTGAAAGGGTTTTCAATCAAGTCGGTCTTCACTCCTCTCTCAAAGATGGCCAAGCATTTACGGACTCCAAAGGATGTTATACCTCTACAGATGCCTGGTGTTTATAAGATAGACTGTAGCTGTGGCCGCTCTTACATCGGGCAAACCAAACGTACCATTGCCGAGCGTGTCAAAGAGCATATCGCAGCTGTCAAAAATCGCCAGGTAAACAAGTCGGCGATAGCAGAGCATCTGGTAGACTCGGGACCGAATCATTGGATTGAACTTCATGATCCTAAGGTTCTCTCTAGTGAACGCCGTTATTACAAGAGAATAGTTCGTGAAGCGATTGAAATCAAGAAATTTCCAAATTTCAATCGGGAAGATGGCTATAGACTCTCAGCGTCTTGGAACCCGGTGATTGCTAGGTGTGCGCGTCGTAATCGGTCGACTCAGTGCGTAGATACGGTTAGTGTAGTGTGTCGTAATATGAACGAGGACATTTCTAATTCTGAAGACCAAGTGAGGGTAGATGCTGCAGCTACCCGCACTTCCCGACGGTAGCTCCAAGTACTCCAGTCAGCCCGAGACCATGACTGTTGCAACACAGCCGAAACGTCGGGATAACAAATAAAAAAGGTACATACGCGATAAATACCCGTTTTAATCAATAATTATGTACAGTGATCGCGAAAGTTTGAAAAATACTATGTGATAAGAGTTGTCTTCTTCCTTGTAATAAGTATAATGAATTTAAGTCACAAAACAAGATGATAAGATAATGAGTTACACAGAGATCAATCAAAGTCGTTGCACTAACGAACGCGTACCGCTCGAATGAATCCTGGCGTCGGTTAGCGAGCGAACGGGAGAGCATGAGAGAGCGAGCGAGAGAGAAAAACAAAGGCGCACACGGCGCATAGGCACGTCGAATAATAGTTGCGTTCGGATATAATGATAAGCCGCGGTTACATATGTGATTATGTGGGTAGTTCTGTATTTGAACAAACAAGAATCGGACCAGTGCGTAGAAGTGTACCACACCGTGCATGCAACATTAAAGGAATGTATACTAAGGCCAATGTCAATCTAACTGATATAATGATGATGAATATACCAAAATTCTCAGTTCACAGATCCTGTAATGACTCAAACAAACGTCCTTCTACAAATCTGTTTCCATGCAATAATCTGCCAGATGAGCACATAACAGTTACGAAATTGATGATTAAAACATAAACTAGAACATTAGTGAACCTGTTTTAGCTATCTTGATGTATAAACTTCACATTTCAATATAACCTAAAATTACAACCTAAAATTGTAGTGTTTAACTGTATATATGCCGTGGTTCTACTCGCAAGGTTAATTTCTCAGGCCGTGGACCATTTAAGTGATTAGTTAATCTAATCGCTGATGAATAGATTGATGGTGATGAAAAAAGAATAGCTCAAAGACGACGAGTTAGAAATAGCGAGAGACGACGGACATAATAAATGTAAAATGATAATACTACAGGTTACATTGTTAAAGATACAGATCATTTAGTCGGAGAAAGTTAGTTCAGTTTTACATTGGTCTTAATGTATACAATTTAAGCACAATTAACATTCCGCAATGGTGTAAAAACATTTGGACGATAACCATTTATTAATTCGGCGTTAAAATAAAGTTAAAGGTAGTCTTTTAATTCCCCTGGTAATTTATTAAATACTAGTGGACTCGCCGAACTTCGTACCGCCTTGACATGCATATAACGCGGGCTGTCAATATACGTCACCGTAGAATTGTCAATTGTTGTCCCCGGCCATCATTATGTATGAGAAAATGAATGACTTCCACAAATAATTCAATACCAAAATTAGCCAAATCGCTCCACCCGTTCTCGAGTTTTAGCGAGACTAACGAACAGCAACTCATTTTTATATATATAGACAATATCTCGGGATAACTCCGACCGAAGCATCTGTTTCAAACGATATTAATTTTTTTTACATCTTGTCGATATTTGCAGCACGCATTCTGTCAATTCTATGTCAAACGTCATAAAAGGTTACATTATAAAAGCGCTAAGGTTAGATTATAAATAATTTTATATGGTGGTTAAGTATTCTTAAATTTTCTAATTTTGCGCCTCCTGAATCTTCTCCTGACAATAAGAAATACAACAAAAAAGAATTAGCGAAGTCGGTCCAACCGTTCACGTGTGATGGTGTGACCAAGGGAAATAGGGAAATCAATTTTTATATATAGAGATTTTTACACCAATGCAATGAGCGTTACTTCTAAAAAATGTCGAGTTGTGCTTTGGTAGATAAGGATAAATTTAAGGGACGTAAGTGACCCTTGATACATTAATATCCTGTCCCAATTGCACAGTATATATTGTGGCGTACAAGCGAGCTTACACCCGTAGTGAATTTTTGTAACGAAATTGTACATAGCATTATAAACTTTTTGTCAATTGTGTAACATACAAACTATGTAGATACGAGCGAGAAAACAGTCGTGGTCGCGCGTCTCCTTCCTGAGAATTTTCATATCCTCGTAAATTCCCTCAGCAACGATTACACAGCTTTGTACGTTACACAATTGACATAAAGTTCATTATCCTGTGTACAATTTCGTTACAAAGTTCACTTCCATTCCATTCCGCGGCAATGTTAACTGAGCCTTAGAAAGCCTATCGATATGCGCAGTTACACATGCTAAAAACGATGAAGGAAAACATTGACTGCAAGTATTTCTTGCAGATTACGGCGGATTAAGCTGAGCTATCTCCTCTGCGCTAAACAATCTTACCATCCAAAATACTGTTTTCCACTAAATCCTAACACTAAACCCTCTATAATTGATGTAGTATGTAAATACCTCAGGACTGGACTATTATTTTCCCTATTAATTTCCCTCAATTCTAGAGATTTGCATAAAAGAAGTTAAAAATTTAATTACTGATTAAAATGGGTATTTATCGCGCGTGTACCTTTTTATTTGTTATCCCAACGCTTCGACTGTGTTACAACAGCCGTGGTCACGCGCGGACGGGGGTCAGTGCGCCCGTGACCACGGCTGTTGCACATTTGAAACGTCGGGATAACATATAAAAAAGGTACATACGCGATAAATACCCGTTTTAATCAGTAATTATGTACAGTGATCGCGAAAGTTTGAAGTTAGAAATTACTAATAAGTGTTCTGAGAAAACCAGCCTACTGGTTTGCCTTGACCTTTTCCGGCACAACTATTATTGGCCTTGGGCGACAGATCTTGTTTCTTATTCAGATTAGGTTGTTATGGAAACAACTGCTTTCTCATATACAGGGTGTCCCGGAACTAGTATTTTAAGCCTGAACAGAGGGATTCAGACCATGAAAATTAACTTTCATTAAAAAACATTTTATTTTTCAGGATAAAATTAAGAATATTTTTCTTTGCTAAACTTTGCTTCCCCCTAGAACTTACTTCTGATGAACTGAATTTTAACCGAAATCAGCTAGATTTTTACCAAATGATTCTTCAATGAAAATCATCGAATTCCAGAAGTTGTAGAACGTTTGTTGTTCTCGTGAGTGTCGAGAAACGTACGTTTTGAGATGGCAGCTGATAGAGGGGTATGGAAGAAGAAAACATGATGTGTCGACCCCGTGGATTAAGGCGGGCTTGTTTCGGAACTTTAGGTATTTTACGCTACCTCAGGCCCCATTCATCTAAACGTATCTGCACTGCACTAATAAGTTTTTGGGAGACAAACGGCGTGCGTCCCACCTCGAAGACGTCTCGACGGGCTCTGGCCGCCCGGCGCGAGCGCCTGAACGAGTAGATTTTGATAGTTTTCTTTCACAGAGATTAATAATAACTGAATTAAAATAGATTTTTCACAATTCCTTAGTTAATAATAAGCTCTATCTTTTGGTATAAATTTGACATGATTTCAAGAAGAAACCTCTTAGTATCCACCGTTTAAATATCCATTTAGTGTCAAATTTATGATTTTTTTTTATCGAGAAAAGTATTGTTATTCGCATTGCTATCTTTATAAAGCGGTAGATTATATGTTGAATTTTAATAAAACATGTTTTTTTTGTGCATATTTTAAATTTCAGTAGAGATACAGTTGTTAAAAAAAACCTAAAAGTCGTCACCCTTCAAACTTCCCCGCCTTAAGTACATGAAGAATATGACTATCATTACCGATTTAAACCCAAATTATAGCAACATTTGAGCGAATCTGCAAGAACAGTCATATCACTTTTAATTACCAAACCAGACGTCAATGCTGCAGAAGTTATACATTTTTTAAGAATTTATTTATAAAACATGCGGTCAATCAGTGAATAAACAAGTAACTTTTATACAAAAATATAACCGACTACAGATAACAGTAAAAACCAAACTTCTCTACCAATTTTGATGAAATTTCCAGTATATTAGTAGTATATTAGTAGTATAGTATAGTATCCTTTCAAATATAAAACAAAATTTCCATATCGGTTGATATGTAACGGAGTTCTGAGCTAACAAACATAACATAACACAAAATATAACAAATAAATATAAATATTGCTGCACATTTCACACAGCGCTATCTAGCCCCAAACTAAGCAGAGCTTTTACCAGATAACAGCTGGAATACTTATATACATTTTTTTTTGTAAATACATACTTATAATATACAGAGAAACAACCAGACCCGGAACAAATATCTGTAGATCATGCAAACATTTGTTACGCGGCGAGAATCGAACCCGCTACCTCCTGCGTCTCAGTCGGCTATTCGCCCACTGCAGCACGGAGGTCGTCAAAATACAAATTTAAGACTTACAATTTTAGACTTATATGGTTTTCTCATGGGTGGTATAGTCAGAACTGGACCAAATGGAAATCGGACCACACGGGAAGCACCAGCTTTCAAATAAAAAACATCATCAAAATCGGTTCACCCAGTCGAAAGTTCTGAGCTAACAAACATAAAAAATACAGTGGAATTAAGTAAAATCAGAAGCAAGATCTGCGAATGTTATTGTTTTAATTGATCAATTCTTTTTTTATTCTCGCGCTCAGGAAGGAAAACCGCTATTGAGAAGTGGACTGTGTTTTTTATGAGACTGTTTGTCATAATACCAAATTTTTTGTTATAATAAATATATTATTTACATGACCGTCAAACTGAAGATCACAGAAGAACACAGGAACGAGTAGAATTAGAAAAGGATTTGAAATTACAATTATTTGAATTTCAAGTTCGAAGAAATATCAACCGGTAATTTAAACCTATATTTTGAACTAGCTGACCAATCCGCAGCTTCACATGCGTAGCATAAAAACATTACCTTCTGCGCAGTTGGGTAAAAAGTAGCCTATATCACTCGGGGATAGTGTAGCTTCCCAACAGTAAGAGAATTTTTTAAATCGGTCCAGTAGTTTTGGAGCCTATTCATTACAAACATACACACACACAAAAATACAAATCTTTCCTCTTTATAATATTGGTATAGAAGTATAGATAATTTATTAGAAAAAAAGGAGTTTTGTGAATTGTCAACTAAACAAACTAAAAATGAATTGACAAAAAAATTGACTCTCGTATTTAAATATGTTTGAAAACATTGAAAATATTCGTTGCCCCGCCCTCATTTCGCTAGTGACGCAACTGTCATATTCCGTAGAGGGACAGCTCTACGATTACAACAGTGGACGATAATGCTACTGAATTACTGAACTACTGAATTATAGACGCTCGTGATAGGCCAGTCGTAAAATTAAGATTAAAATAAATAAATAAATATTGCTGGGCATTTCACGCAGCGCTATCTAGCCCCAAACTAAGCAGAGCTTGTACTATGGGAACCAGATAACTGATAGAATACTTATGATATACTTTTCTTTTGTAAATACATACTTATAATATATAGAGAAACAACCAGACCCGGAACAAATATCTGTAGATCATGCAAACATTTGTCCGGCGGCGGGAATCGAACTCACTACCTCCTGCGTCTCAGCCGGCTATTCGCCCACTGCACCACGGAGGTCGTCGATTAAGGGCGCACTATACCTGGGGAGACGATAAATCGCTTATAGAGAAACAATGTTTTGTTCAACAAATTGTGTGCTTTCAATATGTAATTCATAAATACTATAGTTAAAGATACGCGCTAGAACGCCTGTGTTGTGAAAACACGATTCCGTAAGATTTTCTCGATAGAAAAAAAATCCAAAGATGTATCCAAATTTATCTTAAAACCGTTCGTATACGATGAATACTTCAATTTAGATCTTGAAACTTTATACAGTAATTCTACACACCATAAGTAAGTGCACCTGTGTTTTAAATTTTCAAAATACCTTTTGATTTTACCACAAAATGAAAATACCCAAGTTTTGCACTAATTGAACCATTCGCTTCGGACGCCCGGTCCGCGATTCAGTCTGGCCTCGGCTTTCAGACGGGGTGCCCGTGACGCTTGTTGCTCCAAACGATCACGCAATTCATAAGTAGAATTTAATATTTAGTTGGTTTTTGTAAAAACGCAGTAATGAAAAATAAGCACAACAAGAAAATGAAGGGACTGAATGATAAAAAAAACCGGTAAACATAATATGAACCATGGCGAGATAGGTTGTGCAGCGGCGCACGGAGAAGCGGGGGTGAAATTCGAGTTTGGGCTGAGGTATAGTCGACTCTTAACAAGTACAAGTGCGTATTAAATCACGTAATATGACACAATAATCGCAGCATGACATTTATGTATGACACACCTAAAGTAATTACGACGAAAATAATAACACATTTTAGCGTCCAGAGTTCTTTGTTCTGAGAGTTTATTTATTGTTATGAAAACTTGATTTAATAATTAAACGACACAAAATTACCAAGCTCTGTTAAAACCAATCTGTCCATGGTATGGTAAAGCGAAGTTAAATGGAGCTAAATTAAATGTCATCCAGTATCTGACAGATTCTTTAAAATCTCTTTGCTCGCTCAGATGTTTTAATACCAGCTAGAGGCTCTAGATTCAATTGAGAGAAGAGCCAAGAAGCTCATTTGCAATGACGAGTTAGCAGATGCAAGACTCCACAGCTTCGAGCATCGTCGAAAGGTTGCAAGCCTCTCGGTTTTCTATCGGATACATTTAGTGTGCTGCGGAGCTCTTCAACCTGATCCCACCATCCCTATTCTTTCAGCGGACAACCAGACGCTCCGCGGTGCGCCACCGCTACATGATAGACGTACCCATACGCACAAATCGGTACGCTTCCACCTTTATTATGCGCACCGCCAAGGAGTGGAACGCCTTGCCTGAGTCTGGGTTTCCTGATAACTACAACCTAGGGGCCTTAAAGTCGCGAGTGAATAGGTTTCTTGCAAGCGTGTACCATCGTAGACTGCATCATCGCTTACTATCAGGCGAGATCGTGGTCAAACGCTAGCCTATAATATATATAAAAAAAACCTTTGGAAGGTGAACCCAAGTGATAGGTATTCCCGTCACATTTTTGATCTGGTAGAGATCGCTATTAAGCGATAACACCGCCAATTGTATTACAAAGATTTACAGTGTTCTTATTTTAATTGTATTGTTCTATGGTGTGAAATATACAGTGCTAGCTGTTGCCCGCGACTTCGTACGCGTTACAGTACTAAATGTGTAGGTAACCTAGAAATAAATCTAAACGCGCTGTTGTAACTTGACTTGACACCCCATTTTTATCCCATGGGACCTGATTTATAGTATAAAAAGTAGCGTACGTGTTAATCCAGGTTATAATCTACGTATACTCATACTAAATTTCATCGAAATCGGTTCAGCCACTACGACGTGATTGAGATACAAACAAACAAATAAATAAATAAACATCCAAGCTTTCGCATTTATAATAGTTCTATTCTGTCACAAAACTGAGTTTATTCAGACCATTTTCTCTCATAATTAAACTCTTGTACCTATTACGAGATGGTTAAAAAATTCTCGTTTAATAGCGTTCGTCAAGACGTTCCTTTGGTTTCCATTGGCTGATTTAATCCCCCACATCTATAATATCGTACCAGATTAGCTGTGTTGTAAGAGCGACGCACTTCAAACATTAAGTATGACGAAATGTTAGTTTAAGTTCAGATGAGTAGACGAGAAAGTATACCTATTGTTTCAAGCACGACCTTGCGGCTGTCATGGTTAAATTGACATGTTTACTTTACATACAGACGAGGTTGCCGTACATGTTGTATTTAGTACTCTTCTTACCAAAAGAACGGATTGTTCGAGCGTAAATCATAGGTGGTGGGGTGAGGTTGGTAACGTAGCCTACAAATCATTAATACGCATTTTTTCATTTAATTCTTTTCAGATATTAAAGATCCATATTTGTTAGTAAAAACTTAATTAAACATGTCAAATGGTTAGTACAAGTGTGACATAACAAAGTGATATAAATAAAATATGCGGTATGTGAGTATCTTGTGCAGGTACTGCGCATGTACCATACAACAATGGTTTAGATACTCACAGTCGAACCTATTTGAGAACGCATTCAGTATACCGTTGGAGCTGGCCCGAATTCTGCGCCCCAGGGATGTGCACCGCTTGCGCATGGTGCTGTAGAAACAGTCCACTCGCGCCTCGGTGAACATCCCCGACGCGCTGCAGAACCCCAGCACCCTGAACGCGTTGTTATACAGCGGTTTGTCAACAAATAACCGGCCAAGTACTAGTCGGACTCGCTCACAAAGGGTTACGTACCATTATCTATAAAAACGGTAAAAAATCATGTCTGTTGTATGAGAGCCCCCTTAAATATTTATTTTTTGCTGTTTTTAGTATTTGTTGTTATAGCGGCAAGAGAAATATATCATCTGTGAAAATTTCAACTGTCTAACTATCACGGTTCATGAGCTACAGCCTGGTGACAGACGGACATACAGACAGCGGAGTCTTATTAATAGGGTCTCGTTTTACCCTTTGGGTATGGAACCCTAAAAAGTGGTGTATGTATTAATCCAGGTTATAATCTACTTACATATCAAATTTCATCGAAATCGGTCAGCCGTTACGTGACAGAGTAACAAACATCCACACACACATCCATACAAATTTTCGCGTTTATAATATTAGTGGGATAAAATAATATCTGTAGGCTCCGTTGAATTCATTTTTGTCAGTATATATGGTCGTATAAAAAAAAAAGGTCAATTTATGTTAATATTCTCCGGTCTCTAAGATAGTACTGTCATATTTATTTTTACAGTCATAATCATTGGGCTCAAAAAGGATATTTGTAAAAAGCATGCCTGCAATTATAAACATAACCGAACAGACTGGCATAAGGTACATATCTCAGAAGACCACCTTGAGCTTCTTGGTATCTCTTTAACACCGACGCTCAATTTCGGCTCCTACATTGAGTCGAGTCGATGCCGTGGGGTGCCGGCAGTAGAATTTTACCCCTCCTCTCATGCCCGTGGATGCAGTAAGAGCCCGCTAAGGGATACCTCCGGAAGATGGGCAGCAGCGCCTTTCCGTGTATCAACATCCCGTACTGCGCTCGCCAACCCGCCTGCAAAGCGTGGTGAGTATGGCAACTACCCATCATGGAGATCCATGGAGGCCTGTGTTCAGTAGTGGACGTTTTACGGCTGAAATGATGATGATGATGATTGAGTCGAAAGCCCAGCTGGCCGCTAAAAAGCTTGGTATACTTGCAAAAGTGAGGCAATACTTCACACTGGGACAGTTGTTCAACTTATACCAAGCACAAGTCCGATAACTTCTGGAGTACTGTTCTCACCTCTGGGACAGATCAGCGAAGTACCAGCTAGAGGCTCTAGATTCAATTGAGAGAAGAGCCAAGAAGCTCATTTGCAATGACGAGATAATAGATGCAAGGCTCCACAGCCTCGAGCATCGTCGAAAGGTTGCTAGCCTCACAGTTTTCTATCGGATGCATTTCGGAGTGTGCTGCGGAGCTCTTCAACCTGATCCCACCATCCCCATTCTATCATCGGACAACCAGACGCTCCGCGGTGCGCCACCGCTACATGGTAGACATAACTCCCATACGCACAAAGCGGTACTCTTCCACCTTTATCAACGCCTTGCCTGAGTCTGTGTTTCCTGATAACTACAACCTAGGGGTCTTCATGTCTCGACTGAATAGGTTTCTTCTAGGCAAGCGTGTACCATCGTAGACTGCATCATCGCTTACCATCAAGCGAAATCGTGGTCAAACGCAAGCCTATAATTTGTAAAAAAAAAGTCTATTTATAAAATTGTGTTGGTTATCTCGTGATTTCAGATTCAGGCCCAGCTGTTACGCCGCTCCAGGGTCCCATACTCCTGAGGAATGGCAGCGTTCCTGTCGTCCCTCTCACTTCCTACCGAACAGTCAACAACGGGTCGTACTACCAAATTCCTGTGAGTACAATTTACTGTTATACACTTCCTTATTTTTGATGAATAAGGCTCCGTTTAACAATGCCTGATAACATAATTTTGGCATAAACTTTTTGGCGGGTAGGTGTTATGAAAAAAACACCTCATAAAATTTTTCACCTTTAATTTCGTAAAAACAGTTATTATTTATGCTTAAAATCAAAGTATAAAGTGGAGATCGCTTTTAGCGATAAGACCACCCATTGTACTAAATCTATTTGTAAGAATTATGTTCTGTATTTTACTTTGGTGTACAATAAAGAGTTATCTTATCTTAGCTTATAATTTTTCGATTATAAAATCGATCTCTATTACTTTTGACTTACCGAATTTTTTTTTTTTTTATTTATTTTATTTTTAGAACACTCACAAAACGAACACACTCAATAAAGCTTAGATGGTTTGTCCTGAGCGTAACACAAATTTAAAATAACATATCCAGACATTCTGGAACGTGTCCTAAATGTCATTTTTCCTCTTGAAAAAGAAGACATTGGCAGTACTGCTGATCAATCTGTGACAACGTTGCCAAAATCATTGTCAAAAATCGAACATGGAACAGACAAAAGAAGATTGCAAATGGCTAATGGAATGTAATATTTTGCTAAATGTCGGCAAATGCTTCAATAATTGACTTAATTCAATACTTTGATATTTTTAATTTGATTTGCTCTGTGGGAAGGTTGTTTGAAACGAACGAGTGATCTGTACCATCGTTCACTTGCGACTAATTTCACTCAGGTAAGGTGTTTAAGATATATGTACATATTTATGATTCTTGTACACGCACCTACCTTTAAAATCATCTCTCTCTCTAGCCTCAAAGGTCAACTGGAAAAAAACTCTTCTTAGGGTTAAGCTCGCCTTTGTACATGCCCTCTATTTCTGTACTTTTTTAATGTATTTTCTTGTGTACACTAAAGAATAAAGAATAAAGGTAGATATCGCCCATTATCTCGCGAAGTTACGCTACGATGCCTCTTGGTTTCGTTGTTTTCGCAGAATCAATGATCTGAACAAACGAAAACTGTCGAAGCGGGTTAAACATATTTGCATTATTTGTTTAAGGACAAAACAAACGATGTTGGCAAGTCACCTTAGGTTAAGTAAGGTATTGCCTAACATGTATACCTTATGCCTATCTTCGTGACAGGCACTATGTTAAAGCTATTAAGTACTTACACTTAACTTTAGCTACACATCTTTGTGCCATCGTCAATTAATTCTTCGCTGATCGTAAATTCACATGATCGTCGGTTTTGTCATTAATGAATTTGATTTCAATGGACGAAATGCACATTAATTCTAAGAGGCATCTCGAGTACTTACATACATCATTTATTTATTTTATTTTTCATTATTAAGGACAACAAACAATTGTACAATTGGGGTACTCTTTATGATAATACTAAACAAGGTTCTTTATGTATAATCAGCCCCGGTGTCCACAGATTAGGTTGACAAATTATAAGGGCATAAAAAGTGCATGCTTATGAAAAAAGACAAATAATATCTGTAGGTTACATTTACATTACATACAAGAACAAGATTTGAACTTTTACTTTAGGTCAGACAGAAAGAGTGAGAGACAAAGAGAATCATAATTAACTATACACATGAATTCTCTAGACCTAGACTATGATTCTCTTTGTCTCTCACTCATTATGTCTGACCTAAAGTAATAGATAAAACCTCGTTCTTTTATGTAATGTATCCTAAAGATTGCTAGTTCAGTAAATGTTTGGGCCAAAAAATGACAAGCCGATACTTTAGACTCTAGAGTATAGGCTTGTTATCATTTTTTGGCCCTCTTCAACTACTGAAATAGCAATTTTCTGATTATCTTTCAATTTATGAACCAGTCGAGTTCTGCACCGTATATTTTTAAGTTTCCTAAATCTATCGTATATTTTGACATGCAGCAGGTTAAGATAATTCAGTCAAAATTAACCTACTGAATAGTCGTGAGGTATTCGCGGCTTAATTAGCTCTGCACGTATTATACCATATTTTCCTGAGAATTAACCTTACTAATATAGAGAGAGGATGATATAAATTCTGAGCACTACGTCCTTTATTAAAGTGCGTATTTCCGTATTTATTTATCTTCAATTAAAGTCCTCCGTTTACGATATATTAAACCTTCAAAGTAGGCATTTTTAGGGTTCCGTATCCAAAAGGTAAAACGGCACCCTATTACTAAGGCTCCGCTGTCTGTCCGTCAGTCACCAGGCTGTATCTTATGAACCGTGATAGTTAGACAGTTGAAATTTTCACAGATGATGTATTTCTGTTGCCGCTATAAAAACAAATACTAAAAACAGAATAAAATAAGTATTAAAGAGGGAGGGGGCTCCCATACAACAAACGTAATTTTTTTTGCTCGTTTTAGTTCGATATTGATAACAGCAACAGGTAGACGCGTGAAATATTCACAGAATAGTTAGTTATATATTCACTTTAAAAATAAATAATTAAATTAAAATAAAACAAATATTTAAGGGGGGCTCCCATACAACAAACGTGACTTTTTTTTTTGCCGTGTTTATAGATAATGGTACGGAACAGTTCGTGCGCGAGTTGGAAATTATTATTTAACCTATATTTTCCCACTGCTGGGCAAAGGTTTCCCCCCTGTTCCTCCACATCTCACGATCACGCGCCACGTCCCACCAGCCATCTTGGAATGCATCGAGGTCGTCACGCCAACGCTTCCTCGGCCTGCCCCGGCTTAGACGCCCATCTGCAGGCACCCATTGTGTGACGACTGTTGCCCATTTGTCTGTGACCACACGACTGACGTGACCCGCCCAGTCCTACTTCAGCCTGGCAGTCTTGTCACCAACATACGCGATGCCGGTCTTCGCGCGCAGTGTGGTATTTCGGATCCTGTCGATTCTCTTTACCCCTAACACGCTGCGTTCCATGGCTCTTTGGCAAACCTTGAGTTTGGACTTTTAAGATTCTGTCAATGACCAAGTTTGGGCACCATAGGTAAGGACGGGCAGAATACACATGTCGATGAGTTTACGCTTAAGTGACAATGAAAGGTCTCCCTTCCTAATTAAGCTCCTTCCTAATTGGAAATAAGCAGTGGAAATAATAGTATCCAACGATCCAACACACAATATTTTTAGGGGTTTATTTCTTTCAAAAGTAGGATTAGCTGTGATCTTGATCTAGAGTCAAATGGAAACACTTTTTTATAACGCTCTTAAATCTACTTGATTGAGATCCTATTGTAAGACTTATTAGGTGCATAATTACTTGTAGGTAGACGTTGAGGTATTTTTATGTCTAAATTATCTAAACATTAGCCATTTGCAGAATGATTGCTTACAAGTTAATAAAACAGTAGGTAAATAAGATTAATTAACTGACGTTCAGTGCAAAACACGTTTCCAATGAATGGATAAATAAATAAATATTGCTGGGCATTTCACACAGCACTATCTAGCCCCAATATATTACTTACATACTTTTTTTTGTAAATACGTACTTATAATAACATAGAAAAACATCCAGACCCGGAACAAATATCTGTAGATCATGCACACATTTGGTCCGCGGCGGGAATCGAACCCGCTACCTCCTGCGTCTCAGCTGGCTATTCGCCCACTGCGCCACGGAGGTCGTCAAACTATATTGGATATGAAACATCATTATATGGTTGGCCGGACATCCAATCATATTGATACACTAATATTACCAAAAGCAAGTATTTTGGGTTTTTTTTAATGTACTCGCTGATGTAACATTTTAAACTGACAGCGTGTGTCAGTAAGTTTTCCTTAATACTACGAATACCAGAGATCAATATAGCCATATGGAAGATTTGTCAGAGACGCTAATTTTATTCTAAAACATTGCAGACGCGAGCTCTGTCAACAAAAATTATGTCATAACTTAGATCGATAGGTACTTTTAGATTTTTACACCTCTGAGTAAGCAATCTTTGGGAATATTTTGTAGTAATGTAGATGAGAGGCTTAGAGCTTAGAGGCTGAGTTGCACAGAGAGCCATGGAGCGTACCATGCTTGGCATCAGACTGTTAGATCGAGTTCCAAACGTCGAGATCCGTAGACGAACGAAGGTTCATGACGTTGGGATTCGAGTAAAAGAGCTCAAATGGTCTTGGGCGGGACACTTGGCGAGACGTGGTGATGACAGATGGAGCAGGACAGTGACTGAATGGTGGCCGAAGAGCGGGTAAAGAAGGGTAGGACGTCCAGCAGCGAGATGAGTCGACGACATCGTAAAGGTCGCGGGCCGTCAGTTGGTTAGACTAGCGCAGGACAGTGCCGGTGGACGAACTGCGTTCGTATGGTTATTCCGTACGAAAACTTGTACGCTAAAATTTGTGATCTCAAACTAAAAATGTTACGAAATCAACTGAAATATTTCGCAAAATGTGTGTTTGATTTAGATTCTAGACGAACAAGACAAACTTTCGCTGGCTACGAAGTTATTGTGGTTCTACCGACACTCCACGTGCTAGGTTGTGACACCGAAAATACAAAATATACATCAATCTTTTATATGTAAAACATAGTTGGGTTAGTTACACCATTTATAACCCAAGAACGGCTGGACCGATTAGATGATCTTTAATTTGTTGGATTTGTCTCCGCCCCGAAAAGCAGGATAACTATTAAAATATCGGAAAAATATACGCAAAAAAAATTATGAAGAAAATTCATTTTCTCATACATAGATGCAGGCGATGGCCGATGGGGCCGAAAGGTTCTCGAGTGGAGGCCACGGACCGGCAAGCGCAGCGTAGGACGTCCACCCACAAGATGGGCAGACGACTTGGTAAGAACCGCAGGTCGGCGTTGGATGCAGGCCGCTTCCAACCGCAGTTCCTGGAGATCAATGAGGGAGGCCTTTGTCCAGCAGTGGACGTCCTACGGCTGATATGATGATGATGATGAGATGCAGGCGATGCAGCTAATGATGGCCGATTGACAATTCTACCGGTGACGTACATTGGCAGCCCGCGTTATATGCATGTCAAGGCGGTACGGAGTTCGCGGGGTCCACTAGTTAATTATAATCTAAACTCACCCCAACTGCCACAACTCCTTGTTTCTTTAAACTATATAAAAGATGGTAGACATACCTCCCATAGGCACAAAGCGGTACTCTTCCATCTTTATTATGCGCGCCGCCAAGGAGTGGAACGCCTTGCCTGAGTCTGTGTTTCCTGATAACTACAACCTAGGGGTCTTCAAGTCGCGAGTGAATAGATTTCTTCTAGGCAAGCGTGTACCATCGTAGACTGCATCATCGCTTACGATGGCGAGATCGTGGTCAAACGCTAATCTATAACTTATAAAAAAAATAGTGCCCAGGTTTTGATAAGTTTTCCGAATTACCTAGGTTGAATTTTGTTGAGAAACAGTGTTACGTCGCTTCCTCAATGTTTTATCAAGTCCCGGATTTCTTCTTTTCGATACAGATGGCAGGGCAGTACCTGCTGTCATCAATTCTCCGCTGAATTTCCGGTTGCCACGTTTAGATACATGGCCTTTTGGCTAACTGACACTGACAGCCAACAGTTTACCCAATACGAAGTAGAAATATTAAACTGATAATCACTACATACATACATAGTATAAAACAAAGTCGCTTACCGCTGTCTGTCCCTATGTATGCTTCTATAAAACTGCGCAACGGATTTTGATGCGGTTTAATAGATAGAATGATTCAAGAAAAAGGTTTATAAGTATAATACATGCACAATATTAGAGAAACACTGATAATTTTAGAGGTTTCTAATGTGATGTCGTAAATTAACACGTTTTTTGCGCTTACATTGTAAACGCTGGCTGAACTCTACGAGATAGATCAAAATAATTTACTACAGTATAATTGTACACCTTAAACAGGTCTACAAAAAAATCTACGATCGTATATGTCTATCTCTTAGGGATAACCCAAAATAACCATTTTTTATCCTTTACTTTTTACGAGAAATAATGGCTTATTTACGAAACGATTTTAAGCAATACAACATTAATCCTTATCCAATTAAGTACCTTAAATACATTGATACACACATACAATTAATCTATAAAGACATTCTGTAGTTTAAAACCCTCCGTCGTCCGAGACACGTTCTCGGAGACCCGGATGACGAAATCACCTCCGCTAATGCGGAAGAGATTTCTGAGTAATCTACATTAGACATGGCAAGCACTTCACAGATACACCGACCTCGCCGGCGAGGTCGACGAGTCCCTTCAGTCGTCGCCTATACAAGGTACAAGCACGTACTCGAGCGTTTCTCTCCTATCCCCACCCTGGCAACAGCCCAAGCCGAGGTTCGTACCTAAGTGGTGCCCTTGCGCTAGTTGCCTCATCAAAACTTACAGGGCTGAGCGCCTTCTGCGCTCGCCAAAAGCTCGGTTAAGCTGCAACGGCCTCAGAAGCCAACAGCGAGATAAGTTCATTTTTTTTATCTAGCCTATGCTGTCCCACTGCCGGGCAAAGGCCTCCCCCTCCTCTCTCCACTTTTATCGATCTTGTACTTAATCCCGCCAATCCCTATAGAAAGCGTCCAAATCATTGCGCCACCGCTTCTTAGGCCTTCCACGGTGTGGCTTTCCATCCACAGGGATCCATCCAGTTACGACCCTAGCCCACCTATTTGGCTGCATGCGGGAGACATGACCCGCCCAATCCCACTTCAACTTGGCAGCCTTGATACCGACGTCAGCGATGCCGGTCCTAGCGCGCAGCGAGGTGTTCCGAATCCTGTCTATTCTTTTGACACCGAAAATGCTGTGCTCCATCGCCCTTTGGCAAACCCCGAGCCATTTAAAAAAAATAAGTCCATTAGGAAAAAAAAAAGTATTATCAGCATTGCACCCGTGCGAAGCCGGGGCGGCTCGCTAGTAGTACAAATAAAAGGGAATGTATGTGTTTCAACAATGCGCTTAACAATGCTCTAGATCTCCAAAGGTGGGCATCATACCGTATTAAAATTGCGATGGCGTAGGCCCACAGGAAACGTCCGAGCAAGCGTGAGTCACACGCGTGGGTATCAAACGTGTGCGATTTATAACCAGCTTGCCAATCTCGCCATTATTTATCTAGTGCCTAACAGCTGGAAACGTTCACCTTAGGCTGTCGCTTGAATTCTTTATCGGCAGTTGGCTGTTGAACTTTAGATCAAGTTGGATAGTGGGATGCATGCATGGTCATTGCACGCCGTTCGATTTTAGGCTCTTGTCCTTTTAATTTTTGTGTTCATAATGCTTCGCATCCAGATTCTTCACCCAGTGATATATTATTTATATTACTGAATTTTATAGTCTGTGATCTCTATAAACTAGTTTAGAAACAGACTCGAGCGCGTTTTAGTAGACCACTTTCAGAAGTAACCCGATTCATTTATGGGTTCTTGGCATTTAACTAAATCATTAACTTTATAATTAGCATAGAACATTGCTGAAGGAAACCAAATTTATAACCTCTCTTAGTTATTCTCGTGGAAGGATTTGTTCTAAAAAACGAGTGTGCTTTAGACCAGTGTTCCGCAAAGTGTGTGCCGCAGCACATGGTGTACCGTGGTCATTAATTGGTGTGCCGCGGGAAAAATTAATTTCTTATAAATGATTAATATCATTAAAATTTTATTTTTATTTAAATATAGTATACCTCTGAAATTGCCCGATTTCGTAGGTGTACCTTGAACACAAAAAGTTTGCGGAACACTGATTTAGACCACACGACTGAAGTAAAACTTCTTTAGCTCCATCGATATGTATGTATACTTTTATCTTCACGACTTATATCTCCCTCTCAACTTCCGTTCGCCGCGCCCGATCACACTTTTCGTAACGCTCTCACGCATTCACCCGCTTACTCCGCAAGTCAAGCGTGCGTAAAGGAGTTCTACTTCAAAAGTCTGTAGGTAATTATGTCCTAAACAATTAAATTAGAACACTGTAAATCTTGTGATACTTTACGGTCTTATTCCAAATACCGATCTCTACCAACCTTTGGATTAAATTGACTATGTGAATATGACATAGGTGAATATACCTACATAATTAATCATTAATTTTGATAAGAGAATAGAATTCAATTCTCGCTAGCGGTGTTTTTTCGCCAATTTGTAATGGTCTAGTTAAAATTGACGTCAAACACAACAGCGTAAATACATACATAAAATTATGACGACAAAATCGACCTCCGACTCGCTAAGCTAACAAGAACATTAATCATATCATTTCATTTGTATCAATCTTGTCATTCTATTACCATTTGTAATGTTGTGTGAGAGGTTTTAAAATAATATAAAACCGGCCAAGTGCGAGTCGGAATCGCGCACGAAGGGTTCCGTATAGGGAATGCAATCCCGACTCGAGATTGCAAATTCGAGATCCCGCGGGATTAGAAATATCAATCCCGCGGGATCCCGGAATTTTCGGGATCCCGTCTAGTTTAAAAAAATGTTAAATTCGGATGACTGAAAAAGCTAATAACTGCTTGTTTGTGATAGTGAGGTTAACTAAAATAACATATTACTCGAAAGAAAATAAAAATCGTTATTCTTTAATCTTACCAACTAAATAATTATCGTCACCTGTCGCTAATATTCGGAAATAGTCGGAATAGTGTTCTAACGCTGTTTAGCGTTCCTGCCGCTCGCGGCCGTCAGTCAGCGCGCCGCTTGCGCCCCGAGTGGACGTGTGTAGCGTCGCTGACCACTGCCGCCCAATCCCGTCAATCTCGAACGGGATCTCGTCATATGATGCGTCGGGATTGATCCCGAAAAATTAAACGAGATCGGGATCCCGCGGGATCGGGATTGCATTCCCTAGTTCCGTACCATTATCTATAAAAACGGCAAAAAACATGTCTGTTGTATGAGAGCCCCACTTAAATATTTGTTTTATTCAGTAGCACAATTTTATTTCTTTACCTTATTTGAGATTGGTGCCGATTAAGCTAATCCTCTAAATTGTACGAGCGCCCATACAACTCAGAGTACTATCTTAATTGGCGTCAACTATGTATGTATGGGACACCCTTTAATTTTCAACTTGTTTTATTTATTGGTTTTTTTCTTTATTTGTGCTGTAGACTGCTTTTTTGCCAAATTTCGTGATTTTAGGTCAACGGGAACTACCATATAGGTTTTCGATCCAAAACCTATAGAGTACTTCCGGCTGACCTGTCAATTTTGGTTAAAAGCAAGGTTACAGCACAAGAAAAGGGAAAATTCCAAATAATAATAAAGTTGAAAATTAAGGTAAGTTTCGGTATTTTTTTAAGTTTTCCCGCAAATCTAAATTTGTCCATATCTTTTTATTGTGTTGACTCAGGACCTTGATTTTTATACACCTAATAGGGACTATAGACCTCAGTATTTGGTATAAATTTCAATTTGCTGAGTCCACCCGTTCCTGAGAAAATCGGTGATGACACACGGACAGACAGACGGACAGACAGACGGACAGACGAACAAGAAAGTTATCTTATAAGGGTTCCCTTTTTTACTTTTTGAGGTGCGGAACCCTAAAAATACAAAAGGAAAAAAATACGAGGCTCTACTTTTTGTAAGTTCCAAATGTATTTAGATGTAGTATGAATATGTAGATATCGTAGTTTGAATATCGAACGATCCAAGCTCAAGAATGTCTAACATCAATTTATGGGAATAATTTCAATGCAAATTACTACCGAGAAACAATGGTTCATTCCAAATAAGTACTGTCTATGTGCAATGTATCTGATAATTCAGCGTAATTACGACACAATTAAGAACTTGTTATTTACTAATTACAACAAACAACAACAAACAATGAACATGCTATTTGGGACGACTTTCTTGGACAAAACAGCCTTCTTATGAGTTTATTTAGATGTTACAATGGGTCGTTTATTTTGTAACTGCAATAAAAGAATTTTATTTAATTTTTATTTATTTATTACTTATATTATATTAACTTCAAAAACGCGGTTTGGATTCGAATAGCTTGAAAATAGCTTAAATTTTCAAGACATTCCACATTTTATGACCACCAAGGTGCTTTTTGTGGAATACTTAAAAATATTTCAAATGTTTCCACGAAGGGCACCAACAATATAATAGCTTGTAGTGATGGGGTATTTTATATATTTTACATCAATAATTATGATAGAATGTACCTATCAATTAAAAGATAATTTTGATAAAAAATGAATATATTATTATTGTTAGTATCACGAGTTTGGGTTATTCATACTTAAATTAGCCGTATCTCGGGAACTAGACGTTCTAGGCTATCGGTGTCTTATGACAAATGATGGGTATCAATTAGAACTGCGTTTCTGATGACAGCTGTCAAACTTCAATCAGTTGTATTTGGGAACAAGACGTTCTAGGCTAGCGGTGTCTTGGGACAAATGGTAGGTATTTTTTATTGTAACTTTATATAGATAAGTTACAAATTAAGGCTGATTTTGCAAAAGGAATAAGAAGAAGAAATAAGAAAACTTATTGTGATACTAAAATTAGCTATTAAGTTAGCTTATGGAAAAACTATACTAAAAAAATACGATAAAATTATATTTGAAGGTGCCCTTCGTGAAAACATTATAATATGAAAATATTTTTTGTATTCCACAAAAAGCATTAAGTCAAAATATAAATCAGTGATCTCCGTGGAATACAATTGGTGCTCATAAAATAAGTGCTCTTAAATCGTAGATTTTCGTGGAATGCCTCAAATTTTCGGCAAGGTTTGCATTTGTTCTGAAACTGAATTGAAACTACAAGTGACCCGCTAATGTAATAAATTTACTGGTAAAAGCTCGATTTAAATTATTCAAAGAATCAGTAAGAGTGCAGTCGGGTCAAAGATCTCAAAGTTTGAAAGTAAACGTCGGTGGACGTCAATGCTCCAAGTTCAACGTTTCCAGTTTTCCTCCAACAAATCCTTTGCATCCTGCCATTGTTTCCATACGTTCTATGAAACGAACATCTAGGAATATTAAATTTCTAAGTCTTAAGTAAACGAATCTGACTCACATCGTACATTAAATGTCACGCTCGTCTACGTGAATAGAATATACGCAAACATGTGGCGAATATTTGTACGTGATGCATTGGAATTGACTGATTTATTGTTACTAGTGTGTGCTCTGACTTCGATCGACTATGCGGGCCTTTGACATATTCATTGCAATTCTAAGCTAAAACCTCGCCTTTCGAATCTGGCATGTACTTACAGTGGGCTGTGAAGTCATAGTTTGCAGTCAAAATGGTCTACAGCAGTTTAACTAGTTGATGCCAGGCTCCTCAGCCTGGAGCGTCGACGAAAGGTTGCTAGCCTCTCGGTTTTTTATCGAGTACATTTCGGGGAGTGTGCGGCGGAACTTTTCAACCTGATCCCACCATCTCCATTCTATTAACGGACAACCAGTCGCTCTGCGATGCGCCACCGCTATATGGTAGAAATACCTCCCATTCGCACAAAGCGGTTCTCTTTGACCTTTATTATGCGCACCGCCAAAAAACGAAAAAAAGAAACGAAAAAAGGAACGCCTTGCCAGAGTCTATGTTTCCTGATAGCTACAACCTGGGTATCTTTAAGTCGCGAGTGAATAGGTTTCTTCTAGGCAAGCGTGTACCATCGTAGACTGCATCATCGCTTACCATCAGGCGAGATCGTGGTCGAACGTTAGCCTATAATGTATAAAAACAAACTATTTGCATATACTGCGCTGCATGTATATGCTATGTATATGTGAATAGAGCAAACGTATCCTCCATTGGTACCCACGAGACGCGGTGCACACAAGAGAAAGACCGAAAAGACGATGGTGCGACGACTTGGTAGAGGTTGCGGGCAAGACCTGTTCCCGACTCGCTCAAGATCGCCATACATGGCATTGCATGGAGGAGGCCTACACCCAGTTTTGGGGGATAATAAATTAAGAGATATATATCGAATATAATTGAATAATATTAATAACAGTAATGTATATAACTGAATGATGTTCACTTTAATGAATGAATGAAATTATTAAATTTTATTTAAATAGTTATTAAGTGGGAATAAAGGCTTTATTTATTTATAGATATAGACATAGACAGACATTTATTTGCTAACATAGCACACACAGATTCACACAATACAATCAAAAGGTATAACATCAAAGAGAAAGGACAAGTAAGAGAAAACAGAAAATTGCATACAACACACATAGGAACAATAGAATGAAATAATTTTACAATGTAGTCAGGGAAAAATAGAGGCAAGTAGGTGTGTATGTGCTACTGCAGCAAATGGGTTCCAGCTCAGCATTATGCCTCGCCACCGATCGACAGCTCGGCGCTGTTATATGTTAGAAACCTTTTTTTAGGCAAGTCATTAGAACTCGTAAGAACGAATGTGTTTGCATACAATTATGATAGGCTTAATTAGATAATTATGATAAGTAAGATAAGAGATAAATTTACTCATGGCCTCATGACCAAACTCAAGGTCGCTCAACGAGCTATGGAGAGGGGCTATGCTCGGGGTTTCTTTGCGTGACAAATCCGCTATGAGGAAATCCGCAGAAGAACTAAAGTTGCCGACATAGCTCTCAAAATGAGCAAGTTGAAGTGGCAATGGGCGGGCCACATCGCTCGTAGAACCGATAACCGTTGAGGAAGAAAAGTTCTCGAGTGGAGACCACGGACTGGAAGACGTAGCGTAGGCCGGCCCCCCACAAGGTGGACCGACGATCTAGTAAGAATCGCGGGGAGCCGTTGGGCGCAAACGGCTACCAACCGCTCGTTGTGGCGATCTAAGGGGGAGGCCTATATTCAGCAGTGGACGTCTTCCGGCTGATGATGATGATGATGATAAGTATATAGAAGAAATACATATATTATGTAAGGAATAATAATAATGATAAGAAATGTATAAATGTGTTTATATGTGAATAGATGTGATAGCTAAACCACCGTAGACTTTTTTCATCCTTAAAGTATAAAGGCGACTTTGATCGCTGATTGTAGGTACATTATGCCGGGACGGTAAGCTGCATGTTGAAATGAGTAGTACGTGCTCTCAACGGTGAGAAAACTTTCAATCGGTACCTAGTATGACAGATACCTACTATAAAGGGTCGTCGAAATAATGCTGAATTTTTATTCTTTACTCGCATATCGAATACATAAGTTTTTTGTTGGAAAATAACTTTTTCAAAACAAGCTATTATAAAATTCATAATCGGAACCGCAAGCAGATTCAAATGAGCCCAAACACTAGTAGCCTACTATAATCCATTCAGAAGTTCCGTTGTCTAGCACCCGTCTCCATCATGAGACCACCTTCATGGTACCATATTATTGTTTGTCACCGAAGTTACATATGTACATATTCCAAATTACAGCTTAATCAGTGCCAGTTCAACATACATACATTGCAAGTTAACAAAAAGCTTGTAAATTAAGTAGGTACCTAACTTAAGCACCAAAATAATGCAGTTTCTAGAACCGTGAATTTAACGATCAAACGTATTTTTAACGATGAAGACAAATATCAGTTAGGTGACGCCTAATCTAAACGAAATGCGCCATCTCGATATATTTTATAATTCACCATTTGTAATACCAATATATATTTTCGTAAAACAATATCTTACGTTTATATCTTCTTTCTTATGACTCTTATAACTTGGGAGAAGGGTAGGCCTTGGTGTGGGACGCCACGTGCGTTGATACCCTTGCGCCATCTCATCTGTCTGTACAGCAGTTGGGGCCGGTGCGGCGGCAAATTTAACCGAAGATCTCAAGCGGCGCAAATATGGAAGTCTCGACAGAGCTTACGTATTTAAGCCGATTCGGGTCGAGACCTGGGTCCGAGCTTTAAACCCTCCGTCGTCCAATAAACCCTCCGTCGTCCGAGACACGTTCTCGGAGACCCGGATGACGAAATCACTTCCGCTAATGCGGGTGAGTCATCCACATTAGACAGAGCAAACACTCCACAAATACACCGACCTCGCCGGCGAGGTCGACGAGTCCCATTAGTCGCCGCCTACACGAGGTACAAGCACGTACCCGGGCGTTTCTCTCCTATCCCCGTCCCGGCAACAGCCCAAGCCGAGGTTCGTACCTAAGTGGTGCCCTTGCGCTAGTTGCCTCATCAAAAATAAAATTATAGGGCTGAGTGCCTTCTGCGCTCGCCAAAAGCTCGGTTAAGCTGCAACGGCCTCAGAGGCCAACAGCGAGATAAGTCCATTCGAAAAAAAAAACCCCTGGGTCCGTGGGGTACCGGGGCCCATCGCGTCAAAATTCTTTCTGGGCGTCTGGTCGAAGTGACGTGATCCGAGAGCTGGCGCTTATCTGAGTCAACGCATAAGCATTGCAATTCAGCGGGGCAAGGCAGCCAGTGTCTTGGGGGCACTTCCGCCTGGTAGTGATCTGGAGCAGTAGAGCTATCTATAGATCGTTTGCAACGGTCTTTAGATGATTTGACTGTTTCTTCTATATTTTATTGTAAATAATTGTGTCGTACGTGTTCAAATCGACCCGTTCCTATCATCATCATGTTATCCCCCATTACGAAGAGTACTCATAATGTTTCTTCTTCGATATCCGTTTGTCCGTCGTACTGACATCTCACATTATTCACTCCTTTCTTACCCTTATCAGCTATACTCACATCAATTTTACAAATTCTCTGAACTAAACTAAGTGTGTTAATAACATAACTAAGTGAATTAAACCTATTAAAGACCAGTTGTAGTATTGTAGACAGCTAAGCACTGGAATTCCCACAGTCGTTACATGACACGGTGTCATCTTCAGACACAATAGCTGGTAGCTAATCGCCTACGCGTTATCTTATTATGGCAAATAATGTCTATTCATGTCACGTGTTTTAGTATGACTTTATACTCTCTGCGACGTGAATTGATGAACATTTTGTGATTTTCGAAGATATTAATAGTAATTAGTATTGTGTTTTTAGGATTCCGTACCTCAAAAGGTAAAAAACGAACCCTTATAAGCTCACTCACTTCTCCGTCTGTCTGTCCGTGTGTCACCATCGACTTTCTCAGGAACGGGTGGACCTAGCAAATTGAAATTTATACCAGATACTGAGGTCTATAGTCCCTATTAGATGTATAAAAATCAAGGTCCTGAGTCAATGTACAGCACAAATAAAGGAAAAAATCCAAAAAATAAAAAAAGTTGAAAATTAAAGGGCATCCTCATACATACATAGTTGACGCCAATTAATATAGTCCTCTGAGTTGTATGGGCGCTCATACAATTTGGAGGACTAGCTTGATCGGCACCAACCTCAAATAAGGTAAATAACTAAAATTGTGCTATTGAATAAAATAGATAAGTGGGGCTCCCATACAAAAGACATGATTTTATTGTCGTTTTTATAGATAATGGATCGGAACCCTTCGTGCGCGAGTCCGACTCGCACTTGGCCGGTTTTTTTACCTAATGGTAATTGATGTGTTCGAAGATGGAGCACGCCTAAAAATAACCTGTTCATTCTGGACTCGAAGACTCCGTGATTATAGTAACGTTTATTCAATGTCCCAATTGCCTGTTATTCTTATCAGGTTCTACACACTATTACACGTTCTACATCTGGCATTGCTATGATCTATAGCTGTACACGGTGTCCTTTAAATCACTGTTTTCCCAGAACAAACGTTGTTCAGCCCATGGTCTACTAACAGTTTATAACATCAAATTAAAAAAACAAAACGAAATCTGTCTTTGAAAAACACAAAAAGTTGCGAACTTAAAACGTCTATTTTAACGTTACGCCCTACGACATAATCAGCGCGCTGAGACCGGTACCTACCGGGTACCTATCTAACTAAGGTTAGATAGGCTACGGCTAGCGTACCCATGAACTTTATGTCACGATTAGTTTTTGAACAAAGTTAGACTTATTTGAGAAGGTCTAGGTTTTGTTTTTTGATTCTCTTATGTGATGCTATAAAAAGTTATTAGACCATGGTCTGAGCATCGTTTGTTCTGGAAAAACAGTGATTTAAAGGACACCGTGTATATATACGTAAGAGAAAAAATTGTATACCTTTTGAGTCTTAAGGGGACACCGGAGGGACAATCGCCCATACAACACGTACTACCAAGATCGTTTCTAATTGGAGCATATTTCTACCTTAATAAGGTATTATTTTAATTTGAATAGTATTTATCTAGGTTCCCAACTATATATTAGATCAATATACTTACCTAAAATGAAATAGAATCGTATCGCATTCTGCATGTTTTACGTCATAAATACCTGTTTTCAACCTAATTGTTTCAAATTAAAAACAACAACACCTTACGTATCCTAGTCATGGAAACATAGATTATATCGTCTAGTTACAGAATAACAACACAATGAGAAAAATACAACAAGTTTTCAGTCATCATTTTGGGGAACACGTTCAAAATCTAATCAAATTTAGAATCATTCTATTGCTATCACTGTTGCTCTGCGTGGCTAAACTTCGTCACTAAACAGGGATAGCGATATTCAGGGCGAAGTGTTTGACGCGGCCGAATTGAAGTTGCGCTCAGGGTTCGCCGGCGCGTTAATACGCGCGCGAAGGAGTGAGATTTGGCATAGTTAAATTGTATAAAGGAGGAGCAAATGCTAAAGTTATATTAAAAAAAAGAATTATGGTCGCATTTCGACCACAATGCACTGGCAACTAGTATTTATAAACCGGCCAAATGCGAGTCGGACTTGCACACGAAGGGTTCCGTGCCATTATCTATAAAAACGAGCAACAAAAATCCTGTTTGTTGTATGGGAGACCCCTTAAATATTTGTTTTATTTTATGTTAATTATTTATTTTTAAACTGAATAATATAACTAAATATTCTATGAATACTTCAAGCGTCTACCTGTTGCCGTTATTAATATCGAGGTAAAACGAACAAAAAAATCACGTTTGTTGTATGGGAGCCCCCCTTAAATATTTATTTTATTCTGTTTTTAGTATTTGTTGTTATAGCGGCAACATACAGAAATACATCATGTGTGAAAATTTCAACTGTCTGACTATCACGGTTCATGAGATACAGCCTGGTGACAGACGGACGGACAGACAGACAGACAGACAGACAGACAGCGGAGTCTTAGTAATAGCATAGACCAGTATAATATATATTGATATTACTGGTCTCTGGTATTAGGGTCCCGTTTTACCATTTGGGTACGGAATCCTAATAAATCGATAAAATAGTTAAATGCTATGGTTGATACGACCACAGAGCAAATATCTCTAAAGATAATTTAGAGCTCAATATTCAAGATCAGGGATTCCCAAAGCGGTCGATATCGACCCCTTGGGCTCGACATCGGTTTCCCAGGGGTCGACATATTATTTTTTATCTTTACTTTGCTATTTTAATGTTTATAATTGTTGTAATAATTAAATGTTTTTTTTTTCAAAAATTAATTACCTACTTAAGTATTTTTACGTAATTTGTATTAATAATACTTGATATTTACTGAATTTTAAGTCTAATTATTTTGTTAATTTTCGATGAGAAAATTTTGTCAAGTTTCACTTTTATATTGGTAAGTATTTTGTATTAATAGGATAAAACTATTGATAGGATTTTTAAAGTAAGGCTATAGGGGTCTGAGGTATCAGTTCATTTTGGAAAAGGGGTCTCTTGCCCAAAATAGTTTGGGAATCCCTGTTCTAGAACAGTGTTCCGCAAACTTTTTGTGTTCAAGGTGCACCTACGAAATCAGGCAATTTCAGAGGTACATCAAATCAAATTTTAATCATATAGGTAATTATCGTTTATACGTTTTAATCAATACAGAAACTTGCACTTAATTTTAAAGCTTAAGTTGTATTTAATGCGAAACATGAGCTTGTTTTATTGAGCAACGGCGATCCAAATTTGGAGTAATCGTCGACTGGGCTGCATTTCCCCGCCGCACACCAATTAATGACCACGGTACACTAGTGTGCCGCGGCACACACTTTGCGGAACACTGTTCTCGATGAATCAATTTGCAGATTCATGGCGCCTATTACTCGAGCATTTTTTTTGCTGGTACGAGTAGATAAATATGTTAATGTATAATCCAAGCAAGGTTATTGACATATTTGCTACTAATATACAGGGTGTCCTCGATATTGTATCTTCTAGTGTAGCTGGCAAGATAACCTAAAATCTAACATCAAAAAATTGTGTTAAAAGCTCTTACAAACGAGCGAAGTCTTACACAGGTGTCTAAATATTAGAAAGGAGATTACCTATACACATTTGTATAATTTATATTGAACGATTTAATTACATAATTATAGTACATATTAATATATGCCACCCGCGGCTTCGCACACGTGGTTTGTCAATAAAAACATTACCCTCATGCGCAGTCAAGTAAAAAATAGCCTATGTTCCAAGCCCGGTCATAATCCATCTATAAACTTACCAAATTTCATCGAAATCGGTCCAGCCGTGAAAAAGACCTCGTCCCAATCTCTTCCTATTTTCAAAGTCAAGGTATACAACCATTTCATTTCGTTGTCTCGTAACTGCTAGTTAGTGTTTATGTTATTTATCCTCTTTATGTAGTGTAGTTTATTTATACTTATATTATTTGTATGTATTTAAGTTTATGTTTATTAGTATAATTAATAGGTATATTTTATTTTGTGGGTTCTGTTTATGTCTGTAGGTACTCTTACACCGCCGTCTTTTGATTTTGTTTATCCTGTCCATCCAAAGGTTGACTGGAAGAGATCGCTTTTAGCGATAAGACCGCCCATTGTACCTTTATTTATTGTTTATTTCCATTATTGTATTTTTATTTGGTGTGCAATAAAGAGTATTTCATTCATTCAAGACCTATTCAACGATAGCCCACAAGAGGGGAGCGTGATTAAAAAAAGACCTCAACTTTCCTATAGGGAAGGATTTTTTTACGATATAAGTAGAAATTAACAATTTTCGGTTTATTTCTTTTACTTGTGTTGTACTATGAGACCTAGCTTGTTACCTAATTTCATGATTCTCGGTCAACGGGTAGGTACAAATCAATACCATAATGGTATTGATTTGCGAGTAAAATATGTGACATATATTGCCGAATTTTTTTATTTTCGTTGAAGCTTGATTTTTTTACAGTTTCAACGGACCGTAGACTATCCACAGACGTGAATTCCTATCCACTCTTCTTACTTTTATGACAACTCCTTTACTGTACAAGCTATCCGTTTATGGAACTCTCTTCCTTCTTCTATCAGATCTGCCAAATCCCTTCCTATCTTTAAAACGCTATTGTTTAAGCACTATTTGTCTGCATCAGAGAGCTGAGTCATCTTATTTTGTTATTATATTTGTCGTTGTTACTGTTTGTATTACAGCCGTTTCATAATGTATTTTATTTATTATTAGTATATTTAATATCATACAATGTTTATGTATAATATTTATATTAATACTACCTACCCTGGTATCTATTTATTTCCTTTCGCTTATGTAAGTATACCTACAGTTAAATAAAAAGCTTAAATTATAAAGCTACCGTCCTTTAACGTTCTCATAAAATCCAGTCCAGCCAAAGGTTGTCTGGAAGAGATCGCTTTTAGCGATAAGACCACCAATTGTACTATCGCGTGTCTAGTTTGAAGTGTTTAATTATGATTTGTTAATTTAAGTGTGGTATACAATAAAGCGTTTTCTATCTATCTAGACCTAGGTATTTAATATTAATTTCAACTTGATATCTCCACGCGTTGAGACAAAGGGACTTCACATACGGATAGACAGACAGACGGACAACGAAGTGATCCTATATGGTTTCCTTTTTTAACCGATTTCAAAAAAGGAGGAGGTTCTCATTTCAACTGTATTTATTTATGTTTGTTACCTCAGAACTTTCGACTGGGTGAACCGAATTTGATGATTCTTTTTTTATTTGAAAGCTGGTGCTTCCCGTGTGGTCTCATTTCCATTTGGTCCAGTTCTGACAATGGCATCCATGAGAAAACCATATAAGTCTTAAATTTGTTTAATTTTTATGTTATGTTATGTTTGTTAGCTCAGAACTCCGTTATATATGAACCGATTTGGAAAATTAGTTTTTTATTTAAAAGGATATACATACTTTTAGATTGATCGCATAGCAATTTCATCAACATTGGTAGAGAAGTTGGGTTTTTACTGTTATCTGAAGTCGGTTATATTTTTGTTAGTTGTTTCTTGTTTCTTATGAGGTACGAAACCATTAAAATAGCTATAAACTTTCAAAAAGTTTCCAAGTTAATAGACATTCTGTATTGACTTTTAAATAGCTAAGCTACTTGTTAAATTAATGGTTGATACAGTTTCCTATTATTACATAAGAAATTCATAAATCACTATTAGTTACACCAACATGTCGCAACTTCAATATTCTGATCTAGTTTTTAGGGTTCCGTAGCCAAGTGGCAAAAAACGGAACCCATATGAGTTCGTCATGTTTGTCTGTCTGTCTGTCCGTCCGTATGTCACAGCCACTTTTTTCCGAAACTATAAGAACTATACTGTTGAAACTTAGTAAGTAGATGTATTCTGTGAATCGCATTAAGATTATCACACAAAAATAGAAAAGAAAAACAATAAATATTTGGAGGTTCCCCATACTTAGAACTGAAACTCAAATTTACGTGTGGGGTATCTAGGGATAGGTCTTCAAAAATGATATTGAGGTTTCTAATATCATTTTTTTCTAAACTGAATGGTTTGCGCGAGAGACACTTCCAAAGTGGTAAATTGTGTGTCCCCCCCCCCCCTGTAACTTTTAAAATAAGAAATATATGATGTACATTACGATGCAAACTTCCACCGAAAATTAGTTTGAACGGGATCTAGTAAGTAGTTTTTTTAATACGTCATAAATCGTAAACCGCAATTTACCTTTCATTCAATCAACTAGATAATAGTACGGAACGGAACCCTTCGTGCGCGAGTCCGACCCGCACTTGGCCGGTTTTTTGTTTTGGAATCACAATGAGTTATTAGAAAAAAAATTGCACAAAATAAAGAAGCAACAAGACAGATTATTATAAAACTGCGTCGACAGATATTTATGTGATAAATACTTGTCTGATACATAGATACGTGGCGAGTGACTGTGAGATGTGGAGGAACATGGAGAAGACCTTTGCCCAGCAGTGGGAAAGTATAGGTTCATCATCATCATCCACAGCCTGACTTCACCCATTGTTGGGTATAGGCCTCCCCAAGTATAGGTTAAAAAAAATCTTGTCTTACATTACAGTACTTACTCAGTTCAGACTGTGTGCATGTTCCAGATTGATTTTATTTATTAGCCCGTACTGTCCCACTGCTGGGCAAAGGCCTCCCCCTCTTCCATCCACTTATCACGCTCTAGAGCCAGATCCCGCCAGTCTCTTTGGAAGACGTCCAAGCCGTCGCTCCAGCACTTTTTAGGCCTTCCTCGGCGTCGCTTTCCGTCTTTAGGAATCCACATACACGTGTCCTTGGCCCACCTACCGGGTTGCATTCGGGAGACATGACCCGCCCAGTCCCATTTCAGCTTTGCAGCCTTGATGCCCACGATGCCGGTCTTCTTCTGCTGATGCCGGACTTGGAATCCGGTCGATTCGTTTTACACAGAAAATGCTGCCAAAATTCCAGATTGATAAGTTTAATTATTCGATAGTTAATGTAATCTTGTCCTTTGGGTTTAAATATTTTCAAAAACAATAAATACTTAATTTTAAATCCAGCTAAAAAAACACAGCTTTTCCGACTAATTATAGTTTTATTTACTTAGATAAAAATCTCGTGTCACGGTGTTTGTGATCGCACTCCTCCGAAATGAGTCGACCGATTTTAATATGTTTTTCTGTATATTTGGTAGAGAATAGGTCGTGAAGTAATTTTCACACTCCTACACCCCCCCCCCCCCCCCCCCTCCTCTTTTTGTTATCGCGATTTTAGTATTTTTGTATAAACAATGTTCATATAATTTAATTTCGTTCATTGAAGTGAAGTCATTTACATGAAGTGTCGCGTCACTCAGTGACGTTTAAGAGCGTTTTATATAGTTTTTATCCCGAAGTTCCCACGGGAACGGGAAATTTCAAGTGTGCGAAGCCGCGGGCGGATCAGCTAGTTTACTTTTACTACCCGATTCTGTATTTCTACTTTCATGATTTTAAATAAGGCATTTCGTCATGTTTCTTTCTTGTTTCATTATACAGGTTTTTCGGCTACAATGCCATAAAAATCTCCGTATCATGAATACCTTATATTTTTTTGAACTTACGAGTATATCACTGTGAGACTCTTACCTACTTAACTGTATTGTCTTTATTCTAAGCTGGTTTTTTTTATTTTCCGTAGTTAAATATTTTTGTTTTAGGACCGTTCAGTTAATTATAGCACTTTATAGCAGAAGGACGTGTTAATTGGCTAGTACCGGATATGGATTTGTTCTGGTTTAATGTGAGTGTTTGGTTGTGTCGAATTTTGACAATTGTTTGTTTGAGGTTCTTTTGTGAATTGTTTATTTTAATTAGTAAGAGCTTCCGTTTAAGGACAACTTGTCAATCCTTCCGTGTTTTTGGAAAAGGAAATAGAACCATAGGCAGACCTGGCACGTTAGTGTTGGAACGTAGTAGGTATTAAAGTGGTAGACATGGCTTTTTCTTCTTCTACTTTCGTGTCAATGACTATTTGACTTTTAAATTTGATGAGCCCAATAGAGAGCAACTTCCACATCCCTCTCTGTTGCCTGGTACAAGTCATTCCGTGTGCAGGTGGTTGGGCATAGAGGACATGAGAGCAGGTGGGCCATTGTTTGTGTGGTGGCCCCGCAGTGGCACTGGCTCCGGAATGGGTCGATGTATCCCCACTTGCCTAAATTGTCTCGGCAGCGGCTACACATCAAGCTATACATATCCAGTATAAGCTGACCTATCATTCTCCGAAAACCCTACACAATGCGAAATCAGCTTATAGGTACTTCTTCTTAGCGTGTCAATAGCTCTACTTATGTTGTGTTAGATAGGTACTTGGCTACATTGATGGCGTCAGGAGATGCCATTTTTAAGTCACCACAACCAACCAGGGCACAAAGGGCACATTAGCAGGTGTTTCAGCGACTGTGCAGGATCACCACAGTCGCATTGCGTTTGTCTGGGATCCCTGAACCCCCATTTGCACATATTGACTCTGCAGCGACCAACCTGTGTGCGAAGCCTATTTAAGGACTTCCAGACTGGCCACGGCAGGTCGTGCCCTGGTGGAAGCTGTTCTTGAGGGGTAATGAAGTCAGGTGGTGGGGGGTTACTATCTATCCAGTGTGCTCACTGGCTTCAGCTTATACTGTCAGCTTATATATCAGCTTATACTGGAAATGTATAGCTTGATGTGTAGCCGTGTGTACCTTGGCACCTAGACACTAGCGGCAATGCCTTTTGCAGAGGTGTTGCCTTATAATATCCATCATAATTATAACTGTTCTCTTGTGTGTAAAAAGTTACCTACCTACCTAAATGATATCATGATATGCCAACCTTACAAACAGTAACTTAGCAATATCTTTCTACGTTTCAGATCTTATGGACAGCCTTATCGTTGGCACTGGGGTACGAGCTGCAAGGTCAAATAATTCGAGGTGTGCCATGTGTGAAAAGGAACTACCAGCTTTACTGTCCCACAGCTGGGAATACTTATCCTTTGTGAGTATCACACTAATCACACTAATAGTATAAAAGCGAAAGTTTGAATGTTCAATCATCGAATCATCGTGAAATTTGGTATATAGGTACCTACCTATATTAGCGCAGTGATAGCGCACCTAGTGATAGCACAATTTTAGTGTGACTAAATGAGCTACTAATGTGGGGGTGGGGGGAAGGGGGGGTTGTTAAAATATTGGGGTTCAAGAGAGGTAAAAAAAATTAGAACTATCCGGTCAAGTGGCACGTTTAATAAAATGTCTTCGTGAATACATTTCGACACAGTTTTTATTTTTAGTTTAAACCTTGTAGTTTTTAAGTTATCAGCCATAATAAAAACTGAACTTGACAAACTGAAGTCTGAAATACAGAATAACTGTAATTTCTTCCCAAAAAATGTATAACCAAAATACATGAACTCCCGTTACCTGTAATTTGAATGAAACTGTAGGCCAAGTAAATTGGTTATACATTTCGTTTTAGTATTTTTTTTTGTTGATAAGGGAGACTCGCGAGATCTCAGTTTGGGGCGAACTACTACGTAAATAGGTAGGTTAATATAAGCTCTTGTAGGTAGATACTTTGGAATTTAACATGTTCTGTGTCTTTTCATTGAGCGGGAGAGGAGCCAGCTAGAACGTGAAGTGCAAAGTTAATTTACACCGCCAGGTGTTGCCAAGATCTCCATTTATACCTATATTGTTGTATATACCGTGATACCTACTCGAATTAGTTTCTAATGTTAATACTATAGTGCACGCGCCCCTTTATTTTACATGGGTCCTCGCGTGCTCTACCATAGTAGAAAACAATATATCAGATATTTGAAAAATGGGTAGTTTTAAAATGATAAAACTAAATAATATGTGTCAACTATTTATTATTACACACAATTATTGCAAAAAATCAAATTTTTAATAGAATACTCATTAGTTAGGAACAATTTACGATATCAAAAAGATAATCAACATTTTTGGCATGGTTGTTGAGATCAACTCAAAAAAAATATCTAATAAGCGATGACTATTTTATTGGTCACTATCCTCGCATTCGATACAGATCACAACTTGGTGATCACGACAAATCCACCTAGCACATCGCTTATACCACTTTACTTACATTCAGTTTTATTACGCCAATACTCGCATGTACTACAATGGTAGAAGCCGAACTTAGACACCTAATTACGAGAACATGCGCTTACGCTGCCAGTGGGCGCTGTACCAATCCGTTCCGCGATTTTGTCGACGAGGCTTATCTAGTAGCGCGGGCAATCAGGGTGTAAGAGCGAATGAATAGTGATAAAATAAGTAAGTACATTCTACTATAGCAGAGCGCGCGTGCACTCTAGTGTTAATGTACTGGCGAGATTACATGAAGCGGCTTTCAGACTACGCTATATAATATCCTATAGTATATAACACATAGCACAACACAACATTGATATGGTCACGCCTACACTGTACTGTACTATATATTATTGGCTTACTTGGTTAGGTCATTCTTTGCAATACTATATAGCACAATAGTATAGCTTAGTCTGAAAGCCGCTCGAGACTACACGTCGAAGTAGGTACCTACAGCCACACATTTTTGTATTCGAGCACGCCGCTGAACCCTTACTAGGACCTAATACATACAAATCTTAAACCCTATTAGGTTTGTTAAGATTTTGTATGTGTTAATATTTTATTGATTTCCAGAGACAAAATAGAAACGTTCATAGACGAAAACAAAGCTCTGATCAAGCGCATGTACGGCTCTTTCAATACACCCGGCGGGAACAGACTGAGACGGGCTCCCGGAGCACCAGATTTACATGACGCTAGTGGAGACTCCTACTTCAGACATGTGCGGCAAGCTTCAAACGCCAATCTACCGGATCCGCAGTCTATTAATAGCACTGGCAGGTAAATAATCCATTAGCAATTGCTTACAGCTTACCTTAGTGTTTCCTGATAGCTAAAACATGGGTTTTTTTTTAACTAAATAGATCATCGTTTGACCCCAATCTCACCTGATGGTAAGCGATGATATGGTCTAAGATGAAGCACGAAGATCTAGAAGAAACCTATTCAGTCTTACCTTATAGAGGCCCGGATTGTATTCTTTAGGAAAAACAGACGGCAAAGCGTTCCATACCTCAGCTGTACGCATCAAGAACGTAGAACCAAAACGGTGTGTGCGAATGGGTGGTATATCAACTAGGTACGGATGGTACTGAGCCGTGCGCCTGCTTGTCCTTTGATGGAAAGGAGATAGCGGAATCAGATCGTAAAGTTCCTGGGCACATTCCCCGAAATGTATTCTGTAAAAGATCGATAGGCTTGCAACATCTTGGGTATCTTTAAGTCGCGAGTGAATAGGTTTCTTCAAGGCAAGCGTGTACCATCGTAGACTGCATCATCGTGCGCCATCAGGCGAGATTGTAGTCAAACGCAAGCCTATAATGTACATAAAAAAAAATAGCTGAAAAGTTTAAGAGTAACCATAAGTTCGACCACCTTATCGAGTGAGACGATGTAATAAAATACGAATAGATGATCTATACTAAGCTGCGAAAAATACTCAGCTAAAGTAGGACTCAATGCAACGCCTTCACTGAATCTTCAAAAGTTACCTTGAATGATTGATCATCTGTGATTAGTTATTGCATTTTTTTTAGCAAGGGATATAGGTTAATTGAAATATAAACACGTTTAAGTATTATGAAACTTTGAATTGAGTCTTCAGAGAAAGGATTGACATGAATTTATTACATAACACCTCACTTAAAATTCTGATAAACGTGATTTTGGTTGCATCCACATATTACGTACATTTAAAAATTGTGCATTATTCCATCTCGTTTGCTCCTTCCAGAGTGGACGCGTGTGAAAGCAAGACGGATATAATGACTCCATACTGGGCCCTGAACTCGGCGAGAAAGTT
Organism: Philereme vetulata; assembly: GCA_918857605.2. Classification (NCBI taxonomy): domain Eukaryota; kingdom Metazoa; phylum Arthropoda; class Insecta; order Lepidoptera; family Geometridae; genus Philereme; species Philereme vetulata. The sequence goes on along the minus strand of OU975439.1, from coordinate 9,792,559 downwards.
GCGCGCGATCGTCAACACCATGCATTTTGAGCAGGCGATACATCAGGAAGTATGCAGGTATTTTGGTGAACTTTTGCCTACATTGAGCAAGTTACACTGGGGTTTCCAATTTATTGGCCTAGATTGATGGTTGTTACGTGTTTATTAGCATTTTATCAGTACTTAAAACTTATGAAATGTAAGGCTGATTACAGGCAATTCTGGATTAGGTCATTATAATAATACTGCACATTTCACACATCGCCATCTAGCCACAAACTAAGCAAAGCTAGTACTATGGGCAGGGCCGGATTAACCCTATCGGGGCCCCTAGGCAATGCAATTCTCGGGGCCCCTTTTCTTACTTTTTAAAATATATTTTTTCTATTACAAGAGTCGAGTCTTTCAGATCGGCTCCTGCTTTTTGCTTTCATTGAAAATGTCTTAATGAATAGATTATAGTTATAGATAAGTGTTATGATCCAGGTCACATGATGGAGTAGGAAAGATAAATGAGACGTGACGCGGTTATTTTAAATTTAATCTTGTTAAATGCAATAAAATATAATGTACACCGAAAGAAAATATTTTTGTGAAGTAGATACATTAAGTGTAAATAGCAACGCTTCTAAACTTTTTTAGATTCAAAATCGTTTAAAACATCTTGGAAGTTGACCTTTAAGTAAAATATTTTTTTCTATGGCAACGTTACCGAAAGTAAATAATGGGGAATGTCACGAATGAAACGTTTTTCTCTTGGTGCGTGGCCCGCATCGACTAGGCTCCCGTGGGCCCCTAGTCGGTGCGGGGCCCCTAAGCAGTTGCCTAATCCGCCTTATGGATAATCCGGCCCTGATCATGGGAACCAGATAACTGATACCTAGGTTTTTTTTGTTAATAAATACATACTTATAATATATAGAGAAACAACCAGACACGGAACCAATATCTGTAGATCATGCAAACATTTGTTTCGGCGGCGGGAATCGAACCCGCAAGCTCCTGCGTCACAGCCGGCTATTCGCCCACTACGCCACGGAGGTCATCATTGGTTTGAGTTAAATACGATGTGCGTTTGAAACACCAGTGACAAGTCAGTAAATCAAAAACAATGCAACAAGCCAGCGTAGAGTATACCTAAGACCCAGTAAGAATGTTTTTTCTAGTGGTAAAATGATTCCGATTCCCTCTTCTATCTTTATATACATAGAAACTAAACGGTAAAATGTATGTTCCTTTCAGTAAGAAGACCACAAACCGTTGCACGCGAGACTGCGGCTGCGAGCAGAAATACAAATGGCACCGCTTACTAGCATACGATCCAAGCGACGACTGTGCAGGCATATTCATGGACTGGTTTCTGTTCCCTTCGTGCTGCGTGTGCCGGTGTAATCCATAAGGCCACTTTCTGATACAATCCGTGATTTAAGATACCAATCATGAGCATTAAATTGAACTACCTTAAATCGATTAGTAAAATACAAGTTGAATAGAAAAGCATCAAGGATACTGCCTTGGAGAACACTAAACAAAACGGATATTTTTATCACTGATAAAATGTTTCGTAAAAAAATGCTGTACCTACGAGCTGAGCTGAGAGATAGCGCTTAAACTGAAACAAAATTTTAACCCTGATTTTCAATACCCTCCAGTTTCGTTTGTAAATTGGTCAGACAGATAATTGTCAAAAGCTTTAGATTAGTCAAGGTATATGATGTACGTACTTACACTTGTTTCTTTTTTTATATAAGTTTTTTTATCACCACGGATTAACGAAACCGGCAGCCGCTGCGTAGTATTAATTTTATCTATGGCTATGTAAATTGTGGATACTTGTCATCTTTCTCAGATCTTTATGTAGTTTTAAGCAAACGAGCTGCTTTTGTTTAAAAGCTATTTTTTATTAACATCTTTAACTGTACTGGCTATTTAATTGTAGGCATATGAATTAGAGGCAGATCACTCCGATGGTCGAATTATAATATCAACCTAGCTTGAAGCAAATGGGTGAAACTCACAAAAGAATGTGTCATATACAAGATGCCTATAACCAGCTGTTGGTACAAAGCTTAAATGATAATGACATTGAAATGAATTATTTGTGTAGTTTAGTTTAATTGTACATATTTTGTAATTGCGTATAAAAGTTACCAAACAAGTATATATGCAATATCGATCCCATTTATGGCGGGTTCCTATATCAGTCGGTAACCAGCTACGAATCGTTTATTCTTGAAAATTTGTAAAAAGTTTGACACTAGTTTGACACTTTTTTAACAAGATACGAGTCGAGAGTCGTAGTCGGTTACCGACGGATATAGGAACCCGCCATTAGGGAACATCAATTATTTATAATATACCCTGTACCAAGAACAATTAGTTACCTATCTATACTAATATTATATGGAGGTGAAGTTTGTAGTTTGATAGAAAGCTCCATACTAATATTATAAATGCGAAAGTAACTGTTTGTTTGTTACGGACTCACGACTAAAAATCTGGACCGATGAAATTTGGTATGCATATAGTAGTATATGACCGGAGTTGAGACATAGGGTACCTACTTTTTACCCTTTTGCGGAGGGTTATGTTTTCATTGACAAACCACGTGTGTAAAGACGCGTACGGGTCAGCTAGTAGGCTATATTTTAATAAGATAAAAAATTTGCGACGCCGGGGCGTGTCAGCAAGTATAAACAAAAATGTACTATATATTATATTTTATTATTTTTTGAACACTGCCATTCATAGATATATAAATTGATTAGATAATTACTTTATTTGCTTCACTAAATATTTTTTTAAATTTAATTGGTAACATGAAATAGAATAATATAAATGTGTAAACCATAGACACGAAAGAAGAAGAATATAGATATACTGTATTTAAATAAATGTTTATCCTTAAACACATAATGTATTTATAAGATTATAGATTAAATTAAGTTTGATTTCAATTGTATTATCTCTTAGAGGCCTATTTAGTGTATCTTAATATTTTAGGATATCTTACACAATAGCACGACTGTAGCCATGGTGTGTTTAATAAAACGGCCTATGATACTCAAATTTTATAAAACTTTGATTTTTGTGTAATAAAATGTATGCAATAAGTACGTTTTACGTTTTTTAGCAACCTTATGAGACGAAAGAAAGCTTTCGAAAAATCACGAACTACGGTCAGGTCCTAATTCTACTAATCCATACTAATTAGTGTCCAACCGAAACAGGTTTTTCAGCCGAAACCGAAACCAAATCTTCGGCCATGCACTCAGCTTCGGCCGAAACCGAAACTTACTTAAACATATTACAATTTCTATTGTATACTCAAATGTACTTAGTGAATTTTACACACATTTATTAGCATATACAAACAGTTAAATAGTTTTAAATAACATAAAAGTCATTTAATTACGTAACCTCTTTTAGTATTTTTCAAATTTTTGCGATCACTGTACATAATTGTTGATTAAAACGGGTATTTATCGCGTATGTACCTTTTTTATTTGTTATCCCGACGTTTCGGTTGTGTCAACCCGAGACCATGACTGTTGCAACACAGCCGAAACGTCGGGGTATCAAATAAAAAAGGTACATACGCAATAAATACCCGTTTTAATCAAGAATTACATACTAATTTTGTTAATTCGAAAGTAACTCTGTGCAAATGTACTAAGTAAATGTGCACCCCCGACTATATCTTTGGCATAACTAAATCCTCTCCATACAAAGGTGGAAGAAATCATAAAAAAATCTATTTAATTGAAGTTTTTGACCATATTGATCAATTATTATCTTCCGGTTTAGGCAATGGTTTAAAGAATTTTGTATTTTTTCTAGCTTGCCAGTTTTTAAAAACTCCTTCAATTCAGATTGATATTCAACAGTGGAATTAGGAATTTGCCTCTTAAAAATAAGACCTCGTTCCATAGACGGTTAAATTTTTATAAAGCAATCACAAAGCTCCTTTGCCATTCTTAAGAAGCCGGCGAACCCCGAGCGCAACTTCAATTCGGCCGCGTCAAAAACTTCGGCCTGAATATCGCTATCCCTGTTTAGTGACGAAGTTTAGCCACGCAGAGCGACAGTGATAGCAATAGAAGGATTCTAAATTTGATTAGATTTTGACAGAGTTCCGTAATACCAAAAATGATAACTGAAAACTTGTTGTATTTTTCTCATTGTGTTGTTATTCTGTAACTAGACGGTATAATCTATGTTCCCATGACTAGGATACGTAAGATGTTGTTGTTTTTAACAACGAAACAATAAGGTTGAAAACAGGTCTTTTATGACGTAAAAACATGCAGAATGCGATACGCTTCTATTTCATTTTAGGTAAGTATTTTGATCTAATATATAGTTGGAAACCTAGATAAATACTATTCAAATTAAAATAATACCTTATTAATGTAGAAATATGCTCCAATTAGAAATGATCTTGGTAGTACGTGTTGTATGGGCGATTCCCCTATGGTGTCCCCTTAAACCTTCACTAAGATATTTCAAATTAAATGTCACGTTGCCAGTGCTTGTGCTCTTCTTCAATGGGCTGTGAATTTAACGTTTCCTCCAAGTCGGTTTCAGTCAAATCTTTATCTTGTGATTTAAGCAACTCCTGAATGTCACTTGATTCTATCTGTTCGAACCCATCTCGTCCTATTCCATTCGCCATTTCGGCAATGTTTGTAGTTAGTTGCAGTTGCAATTAGCCGACGCATTTACAATGGATACCAAATGCTTTTTATTATGTTTTTATGACAAAACATGTCTTTTCGCGCACAGATTTATATCAAAATCATAATATTGACTAACCTTTTGCTTTTTATTAATATGTATATACCGATATTATACCGTTTAGATCCGCGAATAAAGAAATCTTTCACCGCGAATATAGGAATTGGGTCGCATTCTTTCAATCCGCGAATAGTGAAAACGCGAATGAAGGAAGCGCGAATAAGGAGCTTTTACTGTATGTTAAACTTGCTGAAAACTAGTCAAATTTAACTGCGGAAGGTCCACTAAACTTCTAAAAAAAATCACTATTTGATATAACCCATATATATTTAATTTACTAAGCCTAATTATAAAACAAAAATCAACAGAAATATGTATATACAAGATCTACTTACAATATCAACATAATTTAATTTTATTCTTTCTTCTTCTTGAGTTGTTCAAATTCCTTGAAGACTTTATCGCTAAGTTTATCGCCCTCGTCGTCGATTTGTTCAACTGCTAACACTTCGGGTATGTAGAATTGCATCATGTTTTGAACCTGAAATAAACATACATAGTTATATTATTAACTATGCCTATGCCTTTACTGGCCTATGCCCAGCAGTGGGTTGACACGGGCTGGGAATGATGATGCTGATGATGTTAATAAAAATAGACCGGTCAAGTATGAGTAAGACTGAAGTATACTGAGGGTTCTGTATCTACCTGTTTTAGCCAACTCCATCTAGTTATGTGACTCGGAAACCAAGTAAACTTTTAAGGCAGTATTCTAAAAACAGTTCCTAGATAGAAACTTATTTTTAGGGGTCCGTACCCCAAAGGGTGCGGAACCCTATTACTAAGACTCCGCTGTCTGTCTGTCCGTCTGTCACCTAGCTGTATCTCATGAACCGTGCTAGTTAGACAGTTGAAATTTTCAAATGATGTATTTCTATTACCGCTATAACAACAAATACTAAAAACAGAATAAAATAAATATTTAAGTGGGGCCTCCCATACAACAGACATGATATTTATGCCGTTTTTATAGATAATGGTACGGAACCCATCGTGCGCGAATCCGACTGGCACTGCCGGTTTTTTTATTTTGCCTTAAATCTTTGCATACCAATCATATTCGTTTCAGATTATTCAGAGAATTTGATTGAATTTTATTTGTTTGTTTGTTACTCAATCACGTCGTAACAGCTGAACCGATTTTGATGAAATTTAGTATGTAAGTAGAAAGTTAGTGTGTTACCTGGACTAACACATATGCTACTTTTTATGCCATAAATCAGGTCCCATGGGATAAAAATAGGGTGTCAAGTCAAGTTGCATCAGCGAGTTTAGCTTTATTTCTAGGTTACCTACACATTTAGTAGTGTAACGCGCACGAAGTCGCGGGCAACAGATAGTGGATCGATAAATTCAATTACTTACCCCATTTTTCAAGGTGACTATTGAACTAGGGCAAGAGGAGCAGGACCCTTGCATCTTCAGGGTAAGTACTCCATCCTTGAAGTCTACAAACTGACAATCGCCACCATCTTCTTGCACTGTTGGTCTGATGCGAGTGTCAAGCAGCTCCTTTATCATTTGCACTATTTCATCATCATCTTCATTTATTTCTGTAATGACAACTGGTAATATAACAACTAGAGTCTGTCAAACGAAAGTAGGCACTCGCATTTTTTCGTAACTTTTTACATGGCAATACTAATGTGTTTCCACCTACGGACGCTATGTTCTACAGCTGGGTAAATTTAGGGTGATATAAAATAATCATTGCACGTACTATAAATAACTATAATAATAACGAATTGTAACCCACTCTTATCAACTGCAGATTAATAATATTGAACTATTTTATAGGTTTTGTCATTCTGAACCGGAAAAATAGGCAAAAAAATGCCTTTTCCCGAAGATGTAGGCAGGAACCACGGATGACCATTTCCCATGAATCTGACTTACTTCTTTCGTTTCAGTCACTCTCTTAATATTCATCAAATAGGTCGTCCTTTAAGGTAGGTGCTCTTGACTTTTTTTCAACAGATTAGGGAAAATGAGAATCGGAGTGTGGCATCATTATTATTCCCTAATGTTTGGGTTGCCACGCTGATATTTTTTGAATTTGCCGCGATTTTATCTCTATCAAAATAATTTTGAGAACATTTTAAAAACCCCTCACACCCTCCTTTTGCGTTGGGGGTTTTAACCCCCAACGCAAAAGGAGGGTGTGAGGGTGTTATTATTATTTTTTGCTATGACAGTTTTTAAACTGTCATAGCAAAAAATAATAATAACTGGACTTTACACATAGCGGTATCTAGCCCCAAACTAGGCAAAGCTTGTACTATGGGAATCAGATAACTGATAGAATATTGATAAAATACATTTGATAAATAAAAATAGTATGTAAATATTTACATCATTGATTTTGTTACATACTTATAATAAATAAGTAAATACCCTAATCCAGAACAATATCTGTAGATCATGCAAACATTTCTCCCGCAGCAGGAATCGAACCCCTCCTTGAAACCTACCTACTGCGTCTAAGCCGACTATTCGCCCACTGCGCCACCGAGGTCGTCAAATAGCTAAGAACCACTCCAGTTAAACCAACTTTCTATTTGTATTATTATATAAATAAAAAATTCACATGCAAGACAAAATTAACCCGGCGGGATTCATTTTCGGCCATTCAACAATTCTTTTGCCATTTAATTTATCTCAATCTTTAAAATGACATACAAAAACATAGGACGCACACACTATTAATGCCACTTCCTATAACTGTATGGCATTGATGAAAATGGGTATTTATCGCGTATGCACCTCGCGTGTGTTGCAACAGTCGTGGTCACGGGTCAACACAGCCGAAACGTCGGGATAACAAATAATTTTGGATACATACGCGATACATATCCGTTTTAATCAATAATAAGAGTTGATATCATATTAAAGTAAATACCTTACACATAGAACCAAAGTTTTGAACAAATTTCTGTTTGAAACATAGGCCAAAGATTGGCACAGCTTGTTATTATTATTAAATACTAGTGGTCCCGCCGAACTTCGTATCGGCTTGACATGCATAGGTATAACGCGGGCTGTCAATATAAGTCACCCAGGTAGAATTGTCAATTGTTGTCCCCGGCCATCATTATGTATAAGAAAATGAATGACTTCCACAAATAATTCAATACCAAAATTAGCCAAATCGCTCCACCCGGTCTCGAGTTTTAGCGAGACTAACGAACAGTAATTAATTTTTATATATATAGACAATATATCTCGGGATAACTCTTACCGAAGCATCTGTTTCAAATGATATTAATTTTTTTTACATCCTCTTTGACGATATTTGCAGCACGCATTCTATTAATTCTATGTCAAACGTCATAAGGTTACATTATAAAAACGCTAAGGTTAGATTATAAATAATTTTATATGGTGGTTATGTATTCTTAAATTTTCTAATTTTGCGCGCAATTTTCTTAATTTTTTCTTTCATAAGAACCTTCTCCTGACAATAAGAAATGCAACAAAAAAAGAATTGGCCAAATTGGTCCAGGCGTTATTGAGTTATGCACTTACCAACACATTTTGCGATTCATTTTTATATTATAGATAGATAAGGCAAAGTCTAGTATCCAGGATGCTCCCCTGGGGTACTCCATATCACACTATTTCGTTAGTTCTCTCTTCTTCTCCTTTGGTAACAGCTTTTATTCTACGATTTCAGTGCAGTTCTTATTCCCCCCACCCTATAATTGGAATCGAGGTAATACATAAAAACTTACGAGTATCTCCAGATGGTTTAGCATCGGTGACAACCGGTAGTCCACTGGCAAAAAAGTCCATAATGGTTGCAAATATTTCAGGCTTCATAAGCTTCCAATCAACATCTTCATCATGTTTGGTGACAGTCACAAACTCAGGTCCAAAGAAGACAGCTTTCACACCTTCAATGCGGAAGATCATTTTTGCTGAAATAAAATTAGGTATATACATATTTACAATTTTTAATTTTCAGATCAATAATCAGGAATATGAATATGAATCCTATACAAATTGTTGAAGTCTTTTCTCTAATAAATGTTTTGTTTTCTGCAAAATTGGATTTATCAGTTTTGTTTGTGGAGCACCTCAACTCACTCTACATCTTATTTATGTATAATCTGTAACTAGTATGTCATTAATTATTAGAACGAATATAAAATGATTTACAAGACTTTACTACATATTATTTTTTTAGGTTTATAGTATGTAGGTATGTTTTTAACACTACATATATAGATGCACCGCCATCATGTGATCAATTATTATCCTGTCCATACAAAGGTTGTCTGGAAGAGATTGCTTTTAGCAATAAGACCACCCATTGTACTAAATCTATTTATAAAAATTATATTCTGTATTGATGTACACTATAGAGTAATCTTATCTTGCCTTATAAAATACAGAAGCAACAGTCGAATTATCTAAAGATCTTCGATCTGTAGATAGCTCAACTAGTAAGTTGCATCTGATCATAAATATTGACATATTACAGAACAACAGCTGTCAGGTTTGATAGGACTTCATCGGAACGCCAGCATCATCAATCAGCACTATAGCAAGTCTACGAGTGGCAAGCACACACCGGGCTACCAGTCTTTGTCTGTCTGTCGTTCCGAGTGTTACCTAGGAACTGTACCATGTTAGTCAAGTAGAAAACTTGTTACAATGCTGCCAGTATCAATTTTATGAAATTTTCATGTGCTCTTTGCAAGCTTGTTTAGTCTAAATCCTTATTACAAACACTACCGTATCACATCAATACACCCAACTGCTAAAGCCAACTGGCAATCCATAATTCATCTTTAATTGAAGTGTTTCTTACAAGCCTGTATTGTCCTGCTGTTGGACAAAGGCCACCCCCTCATCCCTCCACTTATCTCAATCTTGTGCCAAAACTTGCCAGTGCTATGAAATGCACAATGTTGTTATTTTCCATCCAGTTACAACCATGGCTCATTTATTAATCTAATAAATAAAGAATTAGCAAAAACTGGAAAGGTCTTTTAATCATTGTTTCAGTTGATAGTAGCTTACCTAAAGGACTGCACTGTGCCGCACCAATACTAGGAAAGTCCATAGTCTGCCCTGCCTCCAATACCTTTGTCCCAGGCAGAAATTTCAGACTGTTCGGATTCGGTGTATCTTGAGTTTGTATGAACATAGATCGGCAGGAGCAAGAGTTGAACAGGGGAACAATTCTATCCAACTTCTTGGTGATGGTGGGTTGTGAAACTCCGCTGTACTTCTTTGAATCATTTTTGCTGAAACTGTATTTTGAATTATTGAAACTTCCTGACTAAATAACACAAAAAGGCAATCGATCTATTGCAAGAAAAGTCAAGTCAATTTATTGAAAACTTGCCTTAATGTTGCTGATACACAGAGACGGCCACATTGGCTCCTGCAGCTTAAAGCCCGTAAAGAATTTCGCAACATCCTGATTAGCGTGTAACTACAGTAATTATACTCTAGAAATAGGTAGGTAGGTAGATACTAACTAGGTACTAGAATTAATTCTGCACAAGAACGCAAAATCTAAGATTTTGTTTTGTTTGATTGTTTAATAAATCCTTGTTTGTTTGCTTGACAGTAAATGAACATGACATTGACAGTGATAGGACTGCTTCAGTTTTGAAGATTTCGAAGGATAGTGAAGCTCTCAAGGTTCCTCTACCAACAAAAAGAGGATGAATTCTAATCCTTATTTGACGTGGATTTAATAAATACTGTTATGTATTAATTAGGTATAGGTCTACCGGAATCTCATGGCATATATAAATAATAAAAATTGTGATTTTCAGATGTCAATGTCAATTGTCACCAGTCAAATCAAATTATGAGATCTCTCAACCGCTGCTGAGGTTTTGTGATTTCTTCTTGTTATTTAGTTGTTTTTATGAAAATGTCGAAAAAGCCACTTCGATCTCAAGCGAGAAATATTGTTTTCAATGGCATCGCAACATAAGCGAAGAAGGCGTAAATCAAACTCAATCTTTGATTTTAAAGCGCGTCGTAGAGTTGACTGGTAAGTTGGACTGAGTTGTTTTGATACTTTTAGTTTATTTTATATATTTCTTACTTAATTGTAGCTTCTTTATAGGGGTTTCCAGTACTACTATATGACGAATCGTAGGTGAGGGCACATCGAATGATGGTGTATTTTCCACGCCTGGTAAAAAGCCGAGAGGGGGAAAGAAGAAAATCAACTTGGACAGCTTCGATTTAGAGTTTATTAGGAATAAAGTAAAATAATTCTATACAGTTCGGAAGGAAATTCCAACAGTAATGAAACTGTTACAAATTCTTCGACAAGATATTGATTTCAACGGAGGGAAAGAATCTTTGAGGTAAGAAAAATATAAAGTAATAATCCCTCTCACTCTCACTGGTAAGAGTAGGCCTGTGCCCTGCAGTGGGACGTATATAGACTGATGATGATGATGATGAATGACTAAGCTATCGTTTGAGTAACATGATATACATATGTTATTATTTTTACAGACTTATACTTACGGAGATTGGTTTTGAATATGTTAAATGCCAATCAAAAAGAACCATTTTGATGGAGAGAGATGACATAAAACTACAAAGGTTTTGAAGCGTATGAAGGAAAACCGCGAAGCTGAAGAGCCATAATAAATTGGACGTGATTTATTTAAATGAGACTTACATTCACAGTTCATGTTCTATAAACAAGTGCTGGCAAAGCAAAAATATTGCAGGTCCATCTAAAAGTATTTCACTTGAAGCGAGGTGGATCATTGTAAACGCTGGTGGAGAAAATGGCTTTGTACCAAATTGTTGTTTGGTGTACAGGTCAACAAGTGTATCTGCTGACTACCACCACGACATGAATAAGGACAATTTTACAAAATGGATGACAGAGAAGCTTATTCCAAATCTGACAAGACCTTCACTAATTGTTATGGATAATGCTAGTTATCATTCCGTACGGATGAACAAACCGCCCACACAATCCAATCGTATCGCTGATATAAAAGAATGGCTTCGTGCAAATGATTTACATTATGATGATCTTTGGCGTAAATGTCGATTACTTGAAGTAGTGAAACAAAACACGTCTGCGCCCTTATATGAGATAGATGAAGTATTACAATCGCACGGTCACGAAGTTTTAAGGCTGCCACCTTATCATTGCACCTTGAATCCTATAGAAATGATTTGGGGTATAATGAAACAAAAAGTTGCTGATAAAAATGTAAATAGGCCTGCAAGTGACATTAAATTATTAACAGAAGAAGCATTCTCACAAATTGATGCATAGGAATGGCGAAAATGTTGTGAACATGTAAAGAAAATTGAAAACGATTTCAGCAAGCAAAATGAATAATTCAAAGGCTGGAAGAGCGATTTATAATAAATACCTCTTCATCTTCATCATCTGATGATGAACAAGAAATGCAAGTGGTGTTCTTGGAATCGTTTTCTAGTTCTGATTGAGGTGTTAAGTTTTATTATGATTTAAATGATATATAATAAACTAGTACATAAAGTAATGTACCTACGATTGATTTATTTTTCATGACATACATATTTTCCTATGAAGAACCCGATGTATAACAATATTCTTCATACAAATACCTTATATACTTTATTTTCATTGATACTAGACATAAATAAAAATTAAACAGTATCAAGATCGTTTAATCCAATTTTCCAAGTATTGCACGCAACAAATTTTTGTTTCTCCATTTGCCATGAGATTCCGGTAGACCTATACCTACTATTATAATTTTAGGTGTTAGTTTTGTAGAAAATGTATTAGGTGTGTGTAGTGATAGTGTGATTCGTTACGATAAGTTAATCTATAATAATATATTATTGTTATGACGTATCTAAGTACATGTAAATGTCAAAAGATAATTAAACAATAACATTATCATTATCTAGTAGCCCAGCAAAGCAAAGCCCTACGTGTCTGCACAGGAGCAGGACCCTACGTCGGGAACGACGTCATCGCCCGCGACGCGACGTGCAGATGTCCAGCGCCGAGGACTTTGTGGTAATGTTAGCACGTCGTATGTACGATCGCGCCGACAATTGCCGCCACGCTCACCTAAGCGCCATCGCTCCGCTGCACGCACGACCACCTGACATTCGAACTCCCTGGCGTCCATTATTTATTTCAATGCAACATACATTACAAGTTTCTTATAAGTAATCTAGATGTATGTACCCTGTAAGGGCATGGCAAGGTAAACAATTAGCATAAAAATTATCATAGGTAAAATAAATAACCTTAATTAAATTAACTTATCTTCAAAAAAATCGTTTAACTTATAATAGCATTTGTTAATAAGTAACTTTCTAAGCTTTATACTAAATTTTTTATCTTTACATTTATTTTTGATCACAATTGGAATATTATTGTATATTTTACATATATGGGCCTTTCCTGTATATTTTTAATCTGAGTACTGGAAGCACTAGATATGTCTGTCTTCGCGGATTTTTGTTATATTCGTACAGTTCTATATGTTATCTTACAAACACGGCAGTTTCATAAATATAAATACATGGTAAAGTTAAAATATTCCATTGAGTGAAATGGAATACGGGATTACCACGGGAACCTGTGCTCACCATCCGCTCCCTATCGTATACCACAAGAGGACCAACGTTAGCCAAGGCATCGGCCATGTAACGTCTAAGAGTCCACACTGCAAGCAGTGGTGGATTCACACATTTCCCGAGTATAGGCTGTTAAATTTTTGCCGCCCTTCATTCCAACAAGATAAGTTATAGTTTTTGGTTATATTTATGAGCGAATCGATAAGGCGGCTGAATATAGTATGCTACTGGTTGGGAGCCGCGAACTGGGTGTTATACCATAGAATATAGAAGTTTGTGGTACCGTTGCTTGAATGTACAATGAAAGGGAAGAGGGAAAAGTCATCGGAAAGATGGCTTATAGACTTCTTTCTGCAAAATACTTATCAGAAAAAAAACGGTCCCCAAATTTGCCGCTCCTAAAATCTGCCGCCCTAGGCTCAAGCCTACTCAGCCTGTGGGTAAATCAACCATTGACTGCAAGGATGGCACTCCGGACATCACCCTATGACTCAGAGATAGTCGTCTCTGACGTTCAGGGTTAAGCACGAAAGTCAAACCCTTACCCACACTTCCCAAACAAAAATGGTCTCTCAAATAAGAGGGGCTCCTAAAGCAATGCATGCGCAACCCTAGCCTTTTGATTTTATTGATTGATTGCATGATAAATCAAAAAGCCTCGATTACTCACTTCCGTTCCGTCCGTTTGTTTTGTTTGATTGTTTCATTCATTCTTAGAATTTTATCAATCATTTGATTGATTCGTCGTATTTGTTTGTTTGTTCAAGATTACGCTGGTGCACGCACGCTCCTTTTAGTGTTTGTTAGTGTAAAATATTGAAATTGCCACTAGCTGTGGCGTAAGTATCTACTGTTAAAAGGTAAATTTCTTTATATTACATGTATTTACTACATATAATTTCACAAATGAATACAGTTTTTTCACTGTAAATTGTTACGAAGTGTTCAATATCTATGTACCTACATGTAAGTTTGTATTGAATCGGTTTTTTAGCTGAGTTTCATTTAGCTATTTTTCCAGCTGTAGGACCTAGCTAACTTGTTATTTTTAGAACTAGTGGTAAGTACAAACAGATTACTGATAGCACGATGAAACTACAAAAATTATAAAAAAATGTTGACTTATGTACCTACCTACCTACTGCTTAAAAAAACATTACCATCATCGCTGTATAGGTATTTACAATGCATTTTAGTTGCAATAGATAGAGCACATCATACATAAGACCGTGGGTCGTACGTGGTTCAGACTGGCACAGTACCGGGAAGATTGGCAGAAACAAAGAGAGGCCTATGCCCAGCAGTGGGTCGACAGGCTGAGAATGATGAGAGCACATCGTCTTTCCTAGCATCATAAGTTTTCCAAAAAGATACTGAGATGGAACATCTAACATTATACCTCCTTTTTCTGTGCTGTATTAGTGAGACTGTTCCATTAGTTCTGTACATAATAACTAACTTTAGACCCCGGGTCTTGTCATTTATTGCAGTTATTTTCAGTTGTTCCATGCTGTAGTTCTGTACACAGAACTGATGAGACTTAAAAATAATACTAACAATAATAGCACAAATCACATCTATTTGTATCTTCTAAAATGTGTATGGTCCATTGTCCACATTGCAAATAAAATAATAGAACATGCTATTTTATGCTTACAAAGTTACCAGTTAAACATATTCACTTTTAAACTTAATTCAGGTTGAGTCTCCATCTGTAAACTCTGTAAACTTTGGTGTAACGTTTAAGCTACTACAGCATAATGCTGTGTGGCAACCCTTTTTGCTTTCCCATTACTATTATCATATTTTGTACCTATTATGTTAAATGTACCCTTGTAAACTTGTGATGCAAAATAAACGTTTTTTTTTACTTTTAAACACTGGCCAATTACTTTTAATAGTTACTTGGATCTCCATTATTTTACCCTTTTATCCTGTGAATTTGACATTGGCATAATTATGGCAACTACTAGGCACAGAAGCCATAAAACCAATAGTGTTATACCACCTACAGTTAAAGAAACTTTATTCTCAAAAAAGAATTATGCATTCACTTAATATGAGAACTTAAAAAAAACTAAATAGGTATTAAAACTGTGACAGTATGTGAGCGCATTAAATACAATAAAATTAATTAGGTACATTATTTCTGTTATGTCATTATTTTCTGTCACCTATTGAGTGTATCCAAAACGTTTCTCCAACATATTTATATTTTGACAGAAACAATGGATACAAACAAGGGCCGGGGACGGGGCATGGCCCTGCTAGAGGCACTTCAAAGGACCAAGGAGAAATCACCGCAGACATCTCAGGAAACCACTCCTGAGATCACACCAGGACCGAGCATCTCTCCAAGTGTTGTAAGTCTGAAATGTAGATTAAAATATTGCACACATCTAATTCTAGGGTGGGGGGAATAAGATCTCTACTGACGTCCCGCAATAGGGTGTATTGTGCATTAACCCCATTCTAATCTGGCCCCGGCAATCTTCATCATCATCATCATGATAATGTCAGTCAATCAAAAGACGTCGACTGCTGAATATAGGCCTCCACAAAGATTTCCAGAGCGACCGCTATTGTGCAGCCTGCATCCAATGGCAGCCAATAACTTTTATCAGGTCATTTTTCCATGCTCGGGGTCATCCCATGCTGTGCTTCCCCAACAGCCATCAGTTCTTTGAGCTACGCTTTCACTTACTTATTATTGTAATTTTTCAGGTGAGCTCAGTGAGTACGGGTTCCAGCGCAATGAGCGGCAGGGGTCGTGCTGCTATGCTTCTCTCAAAGCTACAGCAACAGAAACCAGGTAAATAAATGAATAATAATGTTATAAACAGGGTGCCGACGTGAACAGTGGTAATATTCGAACACAATCTCGTACTGGATAAAAATTATAGGAAGTAGTTCTGATTCTAAATCCATATAAGTTATAACATCCACTAAAAGGTCATTGCCATAACACAGTTTTACACAAGCACAGGGGGTAAAGATCCTTAACCTAGTGCCAGCCAGTGTTCTTCTCTTAAAAACTGATGTATCAATAAATTGCTATCCATTTTACTTAGAAAACTTTCGTGATTGATTTCTATCATTATTATAAATACGGGATTTATCACGTACCGTCTTATCGGTGTTTCGACCGACAATGTTTCGGTTCAATTCGTGAACCTTCAGGTGTGTGGGTGAGTGCGATCCGCTCTGAATAACGTCTCGCCTCGCACTCAGCTCTCAGTGCGAGGCGAGACGTTATTCGGAGCGGATCGCACTCACCCTGATGAAGGTTCACGAATTGAACCGAAACATTGTCGGTCGAAACACCGATAAGACGGTACGTGATAAATCCCGTATTTATAATAATAATTGCTATCCAATAAGCTATCATTATGCTGGGTACTCACATACGGTCTTACTCGAACGAGCAAACACGTCGAGTAATAACTACGGTTCGGGCTCTACGTACACACATTCAGTATTAATCATATCGAGCGGCGTGACGATCAGTATTCACCGAACCGTTCGACCCTAAAGATGTCTGTTCAACAAAGGAGACAGTGGCTGCATTTAGCAACGTCTCGCCATTCTTAATTATCTTTTGACTTGACGTCCCATAAACAATCGCAATGTCTATATAAGTTTAAAAATTCCTCAATAAACCCTTTAGAATACACTCTGTTTCGGCGCGGTAATGAAACTTTAACATTAAACGCGACTCCACTTGCGGGCAAAGAAAGTAACTGGTACAAGATAAAAGAATTAAACTGACCTTCGTCTTCTTAGAACGTTGCACTTAACACGCTACGATCACCTCAATATGGACACGTTACCGTCTGTCCAAAGGGTGGATCGCTGATCGGCCTTCCGTACAGATCCTGAGCCTGGTAGCGCTTCTTCTCGGCTGCTCTTCTTGTGTCTTCTTGATTAATCCAGTAGCGGCCTTCGATATCTGTCACTGACATAGAGCAGACGCGGTGCGGTAACTATGCGGACACAGCAAGGCGTTGGTTGTCGAATTTGCTTACGACACAAAGTTGTTGTATAGTTTAGAATATATGATTAAAAAGTTATGCGGTTTTGAAAGCGGTTAAAAACTCGAGCCGGCACAACACATCCACTATCGATATCGGTTAATCGCGGACTGACTTGAAGTTACGTGTAGATGCTAGTGCAAACGTTGAAAGTGACGAACGAAAAACCTGTTGGCGATCTGCTAACAGTTGCGGGTAGAAAAGTAAAAAGTGTCGAGCACAGTGGCGCGAACATTGCCCCCGGCTTAAGAACCAATGGTTTTTAAATAAAAATAAAATGTGAAATAAAAAATTGCGAGTAAAATATGCGGTAAGAAAAATGCATTTAAACTAAAAGTAACATTGACCGGGGTGCAAGAAGGGATCTATTGTGAAGGTAGAACACAGACGTACTACAGGTCTTTTGTCCTAACGGAAACTACTCTGCAGACGTTGTCCTTGCCAGGGTAAAAGGCAACCACAATCCCAAGAGGCCAGGAAAGGGGAGGTATATTATCTGTTATTATGAAAACTACAGAACCTAGAACAATAGAGTTTGAAGGCGTATTCCACTTACCTCTAGATTGGAGTAAATGTAAGTACTCTAATTTCCAGCGTTTTGCGAACGACTGAACCATTTGGTCCAACAAAGCGTAGCGTTTCAATAAATTAGACGGTTCATCATTTATACTACACGCAGGCAAATGGTTAAGCGGTGTGGACATCAAAAAGTGTGCGGGTGTCAAGGCGGTGAGTTCAGACGGGTCTTCACTCAATAAAGTTAGCGGACGCGAATTAATAACACTCTCGATTTGCGTAAGAACTGTTAGCATTTCTTCGTAGGTTAATAGTTGTGAGCCAATCACTCGATGAAGATCCTTAAATGCTTTCACATAGATCTCATAATTGCCCCCCAAATGTGGGCTCCTAGGCGGATTAAGTTTCCAACTGATTCTATGGGTCGATAGTTCACACGAGAATGATTGATTGAACTCATCGGAGTTCAACAATTTATAAACCTCTGATAACGCATTGTTCGCTCTAATGAAGTAAAAAAGTTGCAAAGCCTTTATAAATTGCATCTCTGCAAAGTTAAGATCATCGGCGGTAAAATTATAAGCACGAGGTAGTTTTTTAATAAATCTATACACATGTACCACTGCACGAAGCAGTAGTAACCAAATAGAAACGCGGGACGATAATTCAAGAAGCGGGTTAATATCGTTCTTCTCCGTTATAGCAGGGAGTGAAACTACTTTCTTAGCCTCTGGTAACTCAACATCAGCCTTTGCTAATTCTGCTGTCTTAATCGGCCATTCTCTGCTAAGCTCACACAACCAGGTTGGTCCGGAAATCCACGTAGGGTGATCCCGTAGCTGGAAAGGTTTGAACTCTCGCGACAGACAATCGCTTGGGAGTTTCGTGCGTACATGGTAAAAATAGCTCCCAGGAATAGCGGCAACTGTCTTGGTTATGCGCGAAGCAACGAACGTTTTGAATCTATGTGGTGATGCCGTAAACCGTTGCAATCCCAAGACCTTTAAATTTGTGTCCGACTCTTCAAAATTGATATTTACGGTATGACGATCAGAGAGCGGTAGACAATCAATTCTTAACTCGGGTGAGTTCCTTGCCCATTTTACGAGTTTAAAGCCCCCGGCCTTGAGCATCTCGCGGAGATCATCTCTGAGCTTTAAACTTCCTGCCACAGACGACATAGAGTAATAAACGTCATCCATATTCGTGTGCCGCTTATTAACAAAGGAAGCGAGAGGAAATTGGTTGCACTCATCTTCGCAAAGCTGACAAAGCACTCCAATTACTAAAAGGGGACTGCTTCGTAAGCCAAAACATACGACATTAAATTGATACGTGTCAAGTGGTAAGGAAGCGTCAAAGCGGTATATGAATTTTTGAAATTTGCCGTAATTTTCTTGAGTCATAATACGGAGGTGCATTTGCTTTATGTCTGACTTAAAGGCGGTTTTGTATAAGCAGAAGTCTTAACAATATCAAAATAAAATAATTTGGCAAATTATCTCTTGTGTATAAAATGTTATTAAGAGACAACCCTGAATGCGTTTTAGAACTTGTGTTCATTACCATGTGCCATTTAGTAGTCTTTTCTAACCGGGCTATTGTGTGGTGAGGTATATAGTAGCCGGACAGATGATCGTCATTTTCAATCAGCGATATATAGCCCCTTTGCAAATATTCTCGAATTATAGCATCGTATTCTACACGTAAGACAGCTGAAGATGAAAGCCTGCGCTCTAAATACAAGAAGCGTTTGTTTGCAGAAACATAAGAATTACGAAGACCGGCAAGATCGCTAGAAATAAGTAAATTTATAGAATAACGACCTGAACTATCACGTGACACGTCCTTAGTAAAAAGCTCTTCAGCTTCGCGGGCGGCCGAAGGCAAAACAGGTACGCATTCTACCTCTTCGAGTTGCCAAAACTTTTGCAGAATCGTATCTAGACACGGTTCTTCCGTGTAGGAACACAGCGCAATACTGATAGGAGTTTCACCAGAAAACAATGAAGATTCGTTTACTGTGGCAGCGGTTTCATGAGGGAATTTAATAGGAGCGTGACCTATTAAAATAAAACCAAAAATGGTTTCGAGAGCAGTATACCAGGCGGACCAGCTATGCGGTCTGACAGCATAATTTGGGAGAAAAGCGGTGCCCCAATGAGAATATCAATTTCTGACGGCAAGGAGACACTATCATCTGCTAGCGGTAAGCGGTTAAAATATGACAGCAATGATAGGTCTATTTTAGCGGAAGGCATGTTATCAGTTATTCGCTCGATGACGTAAGCGTTAAGTGATATAAAATTATTATTTAATCTTGAATTTAAAACCAACGGTGTAACTCCCTTAACTGGATTAGGTGCTGAACCAATACCCTTAACAAACGCATTAGTAACCTTTATGAATTAAAAAAAAAATAAGTTTAATTTTTTGCGGCATTTAGAAGTAATAAAATTACTTTGTGAACCTGAGTCAATTAAGGCCCGCACTACATGTCTATGACCATTTAAATCGGTCGCGTAGACTTGCACCGTCCCTAGTAAACAGGTGCTATTCGAAGGAGAAATCGATCGCATATTGCAAAGCGATATATTTTGTTGTCTCAACCGCGCGCCAGACTCCGTTAACTGATCGACAGGGTGTAACCCAGTAGCAGCGTGCACTGGTACGGCGGCGGAGTCAGCGTCGGCGCTGGCGAGGCGCTCAGTCGTCCGGTACGGCGGCGCGGGCGCACGTTGTGCTACGTTGACATGAGAGCGCGACAAGTTGTTATGCGATAATGTAATTTTTCGACACAACATAGAATTATGTTTGCATCCACAAAAATGGCATGTGAACCTTGAGTTACACGCGGCATTACTATGAGTAACACTTAGGCAGTTGGTACAACCACTGTGTTCTTTAATGAAGTTAAACCTGTCGTCTATTGAAAATTCACTATAATTAGGGCATTTGTATAAAGTAAAATGATCGTTTTGTTTACAGAGCGGGCATATGGGACTGACAGCGGCAAAAGAATGTGTCTTGGTTAATATTATTATTGCTGCGACTGTATGACGGTGACGGTGCAATACGATCTAAGATTTTCCTTTGTTCGCGAATATATGTATTTAATCAAATCATCGTAAGTAGGTATGGGCCGGTCTCGATAGTGCATTTCAAACGAGCGTGCAGTACTGGAATCAATTTTCTTTAAAGCTACATGTAACATCATAAAATCAGATAAGTTATCAAGTTTGAGCGATTTTAAGCTTGACACCGCAGTACAGAATTTATCCAAAAATGAAACTAAATTCTTGGAAGTTGCATTGTTAGCCAATTTAAAGTCAAGCATCTGATCCAGATAAGCCGCGGCTTGGTTACGCTTGTCTTCATACGTATCTATAAGTGTGTTCCATATAGTACGGTAATTATCAGCGCTGGGTACTATGCCGGAACACGCAGAAAGTGCGTGGCCCGAAAGCTTGTTGATCAAACGTTGAAAGTGACGAACGAAAAACCTGTTGGCGATCTGCTAACAGTTGCGGGTAGAAAAATAAAGTGTCGAGCACAGTGGCGCGAACATACTCTTAAATCCATTTCTAAATAAGCACGTATTTTAACTACGCTCAACAATGGCGGACTGACGCTCGAGTCGCTCGACAAGTTCGGACACGTACACACGCCCGAGTCAAGCTCGACGGCTCGCTTCGAGTAGGTCCGAAGGAAATTACATTTCATTCCATCGAGCCGGCTCGATGCGTGCCTTCGAGTTGTGGGTTTTGCTTTCCACGCGTTGATTTTTATTCATGTAGAGTAAAACTATCGAGTAATATCGAATGTGGGTACGGAGCTTAAGAAGAAGAATGTAAAGGATGGCAATATTTTTTTGTAAAATAAATAAATCTTATCTTATTACACTTCGCAAGATCATCATCATCATATCAGCCGCAGGACGTCCACTGTTGAACATAGGCCTCTCCCATAGATTTCCAGAGCGACTGCTCTTGTGTGGCCTGCATCCAACGGCTCCCAGCAACCTTTATCAGGTCGTCTTTCCATCTTGTCTAAGCCATCCTACGCTACGCTTTCCAGTGCGTGGTCTCTACTCAAAAGAAGCAATCTCTTTGCAAGATAATTCCTGTCCATACAAAGGTTGTCTGGAAGAGATCGCTTTTAGCGATAAGACCGCCCATTGTACTAAATCTATTTGTAGGAATTGTGTTCTGTATTCTTTGGTGTACAATAAAGAGTTATCTTATCTTATCTTATCTTATAATTTCGACAAATGGACACCCTTGATCATTACTGCACTACGTTGGTCCGCAAATTGATTAATTTAGGTAGGATGGTATCATAGGATAGTAGGTAAACAGTACATTCATTTAAAAAACTGTCTGACCTCCGTTGTGCAGTGGGCGAATAGCCGGCTAAGACGCAGGAGGTAGTGGGTTCGATTCCCGCCGCGGAACAAATGTTTGCATGATCTATAGATCTGGTTGTTTCTCTATATAGTAGTATATATTTACAAAAAAAATGTACATTTAAGTATTCTATCAGTTATCTGGTTCCCACAGTACAAGCTCTGCTTAGTTTGGGGCTAGATAGCATTCTGTGAAATGTCCAGCATTATTTATTTATTTAGACATTCTTAATAACAGACTAATTTCAAGGTAATTGACGGTTTCTGCCATCTTAAACCTCTACCTTTGTAAAATTGAAACCAGAGAAATTGTAGAATCGATTTGCCATGATTTTGTCATCAGGTCCTACATTCTGTCCTGCATCGGATGTCAGTCCAAGCGTTACCTCAATGACTTCGACGAAGGGCGCTGGCCGTGGTCTGAAGCTTCTACAGACGATGTAAGTTTTTAATCTACACAATCTGACAAGTTTGACAAAAATACATCCGATTTCAGATATAAAAAAAAAACAAACTTCTGAACCCATTTTGATGAACAATTTAAATTTTATCTATTGGAGCAATCTGAAAGCATTTCCTTTCAAATAAAAAATTAATTTTCTGTTGAAAAATGAGACGAAGTTCTGAGGTAACATTTAAAAAAATACTACTGAATATAAACAAGATACTTTTGTGTCAGGGAATGGTTTTTTTACGCTTGAGCATTTTGGGTCTCGTGTGTTACAGTCTAATCCTCGAACCCTTCTGTGTCCTAGCTCCTCGACACTTGCTCATTGCCCTGGCTCAGGGTTGGATTCAGACCCTCCAAAAATTATTGTACGTGAAAGTTAATATTATACCACGTTCCGTGTTTCGTCGTTTTTGTACTGCCAAGAGGACTGCTTTTAACGAATGAACTAAAGAAAAAATTAAAACTACGGTTTACCATCACGATTCCTTAAATTGTTTGTGTATGTTGAGTTAATGGACGAAAAATGTCCCATGTAGCTATGTCAAAATCTCGTACATAACTGTACACATGATGGCTACACATCAAGCTATACATTTCCAGTATAAGCTGACCTCTCATTCTACGAACAGCCTACACAATGCGAGGTCAGCTTATACTGGAAATGTATAGCTTGATGTGTAGCCGCGTGTACGTGGGTCACACTGAAAGTTTTTAGAAAATGAAAAACGGAAAGATTGAGCAGTCTTTTAATATTATTTTTATTGCTTTTCGAAGTAGTCTCCGTTCCTTTCTAAGCACCGTCGCATGCGATGGAACCATTGACTGAAGCAGTGGGCCCACTCTTTTTTAGGGATCTCTTCCACGCTTTTTTCAAACGCAGCCACGGCATCTTCAGGGTTCATAAAGCGAATTCCTCTAAGGTTATCCTTTTTTTTGGAAATAAATAAAAATCACGAATGATGAAGGTTCACGAATTGAACCGAAACATTGTCGGTCAAAACACCGATAAGATGTTACGCGATAAATTCCATATGTTATAGAGACAAAACACTCAACAACAATGTAGAAAATTTTACATCGAGTCTAAGGCTAAAACAGCTGCCATGAAGCTGGGCATCCTTAACAAGGTCAGGAGATACTTCACGCCAGGACAGCTTCTTACTCTATACAAAGCACAAGTCCGGTCTGGTATGGAGTACTGCTGCCACCTTTGGGATAGTTCTGCAAAATACCAGCTCGCTACCTTAAGACTCGATAGAACGTAGGGCTTTAAGGCTTATAGGTGAGCAAATATATGGCGGAGGCTAAGACCCAAACTCTCGAACACCGCCGTCAAGTTGCAAGCCTATCGATCTTTTACAGAATACATTTCGGGGAATGTGCCCAGGAACTTTACGATCTGATTCCGCCATCTCCTTTCCATCAAGCAGGCGCACGGCTCAGTACCATCCGTACCTAGTGGATTTACCACCCATTCGCACACACCGTTTTGATTTTACGTTCTTGATACGTACGGCTAAGGTATGAAACGCTTTGCCGTCGTCTGTTTTTCCTAAAGAATACAATCCGGGCCTCTTTAAGGTAAGAGTGAATAGGTTTCTTCTAGATCTTCGTCCTTCATCTTAGACCACACCATCGCATACCATCAGGTGTGATTGTGTTCAAACGAAGATCTATTTAGTTTAAAAAAAATTATACTACAAAATCCAACTCTCGTCTTGCCTTGAACTTTCTGGGGCGGCTGGCTCCGGGGGTCTCTGAGTATTGCCGCACAGGGTTGCCATCATGGCTTAGCAACCCTGTGCGAGGCAAAGCGAAGTCATTAAGGTGGGGTCGTCATTTGGGTCTCTTTTGTTGTACAGTCAGGGCCAATGTCAGTGCTCCCTAGTGGGATAAAAAACAGTTATAAAATTATGTCCTTATAATTTCCAGGCAAGCTTCAAAGGCGTCCTCCGTAGTGAGCGGCCGAGGAGACGTTTCGGAGATATCAACCAGAATGTCAGAAACCAATATATCGTGCACTACTGCAGCGTCTATCGGGAAGAACAAAGCTATTGTAAGTAACGTTTACACAAGCATTATCTTAAAATGTCATGAGATCTTTATTAAAAGTGACGCCATAAAAAAATAGAAAAGAACATCCTTTATGGCACCACTGGCAATCAAAATTTTTATAAAATAACCCTCTTAAAACTACTACTTCACTATATGTAAGAAAGTTTCGATGAAATTTAGTATGTACGTAGGTTATAACCTGGATTATCACATAGGCTACTTTTATCCCATAAATAAGGTTCCATGGGATAAAAATGGGGTGTCAAGTCAAATCGTAACAGCGAGTTTAGCTTCATTTCTAGGTTACATACACATTTATAGACGACCTTCGTGGTGCAGTGGGCGAATAGCCGGCTGAGACGCAGGAGGTAGCGAGTTCGATTCCCGCTGCAGAACAAATGTTTGCATGATCTACAGATATTTGTTCCGGATCTGGTTGTTTCTCTATATATTATAAGTATGTATTTACAAAAAAAAAGTATATCATAAGTATTCTATCAGTTATCTGGTTCCCATAGTACAAGCTCTGCTTAGTTTGGGGCTAGATAGCGCTGTGTGAAGTGTCCAGAAATATTTATTTATTTATTTATTTAGTAGTGTAAAGTGTGTAAGCGATAAGACCGCCCATTGTACTATTTGCTTTGTGTCTTTTATTTTGTCTGTAATTTTTTATTTTTTAAGGTGTACATAAAGGGTTTTCATTCATTCATTCATAATTATGTATGTGGTACACACGGCTACACATCAAGCTATACATTTCCAGTATAAGCTGATCTCGCATTGTGTAGGCTTTTCGTAGAATGAGAGGTCAGCTCATACTGGAATTGTATAGCTTGATGTGTAGCCGTGTGTACACCATTGATACTCAAAACTCACATAATACATTCCAGCCAAAGGTTGCCTGGTAGAGATCGCTACTTAGCGATAAAACTACTGTTACTGTTACTTTCTTACTCTGTCTTACTGTTTCTGTTACGAATACTGTTACTTTTAATTGTTTTGTTGTTTATGGTGTCCAATAAAGTATTATTTAATCTACAGTACTCGTTCTTCTTTCATGTTATTGAGAACATAGTGCCTAACATCTAGCATTATACTGCTTGATGGATTGTCTATATTTTACTAAATGGATGTCTGGAGGGTTAGCAAGCTGAAGTGGCACTGGGTGGGGCACAAAGGGCAGAAAAGTTCTAGAGTGGAGACTGCACACTGGAAAGCAGAGCGTAGTACGGCTCGCCACTAGATGGAAAGACGACTTGATACAGGTTGCTAGGAGCCGTTGGATGCAGGCCGCGCAAGATCGGTCGCTCTGGCAGTTTATGGGGGGAGGCCTACGTTCAGGAAGGCTGAATGTCTGCACGATGACTTAGATATCTTATTTTTCTCTTATATATTCTTTCTTTAAAATACACCATTGACAGCATCACTTTGCTGCCTTTTTTATCATAGTCAAGCGCTTGACCGCTACATCACCTGGTGGTAAGTGATGGTGTGAACGAAGATGGAGCACGGTTGCCTAAAAAGAACCTGTTCTCTCAGGACTAAGACTCCGAGATTATACTGGTCCAGAAAAACATACGCCGGAAGTAAGTTCCACTCCTTACTCGTGCTATTTGCGCCTATCGTTACTGAATCGCACCAAAATATATCTACCTTTTTAGGGTTCCGTAAGGGGTCAAACGGGACCCTATTACTAAGACTCCGCTGTCTGTCTGTTTGTCACCAGACTGTATCTCATGAACCGTGATAGTTAGACAGTTGAAATTTTCACAGATGATGTATTTCTGTTGCCGCTATAACAACAAATACTAAAAACAGAATAAAATAAATGTTTAAAGGGGGCTCCCATACAACAAACGGGATTTTTTTTCGCTCGTTTTTGATAAATGCTTGAAATATTCACAGAATATTGAGTTATATTATTTACTTTAAAATAAATAGGTAATTAAATTAAAAAATTAATATTTACAAAGGGGGGGGGGGGGGGGGGGGCATACAACAAACGTGATTTTTTTGCTCTTTTTATAGATAATGGTACAGAATCCTTCGTGCGCGAGTCCGACTCGCACTTGGCCAGTTTTATTTATTTTTATATTTTATCTGCCATCGGCTCTTTAGCCATAATCAGATAATATGGTCTGGGTGGAATTAATGTGGGATGTGATTCCCATAAACAGCACCGTTTTGTTTATTACTTATGTCCTCTGGTCCAATTCCAGTATATGCCATCTTTTTAAGCGTTTTACCTTTTCGTGCGTATTCAAAAGGTTTTAAACCAGTTCATTCACATGTTGTCACTTGTATCTCTTACAGTTCTCTAACTTCCTCCTTAACAGTCGGCATTTCCAGGTACTCATGTATTCCTGTGTTCCTATAAATGCCATCTAGATATGTCCAATATGTTATTTATTACGTAGGCATATGTGCCTGCATAGTGAATGATCATGTTGGTGTGGACCATAGGCCCATTTCATAGTTAAGAATATAATTCATCATTGGTTATTGTTGTTTTTAGGGATCTTTAAACTTGGCACTGTAGTTTATTGTTATTTAAAATGTGTTAAATTAAGTAATCCTATTTTTGGCCTTACTATAAGACATAAAAAAAATGTGTACTGTATTTTGTATTACGCTTTTGGATTACGGAAAAAAAAAAAATAATAGACCTAATTATCTCATGATTGTCTACAGAGCGAGGTGAAAACCGAGACGAAACCGGTAGAGATGCACGGAACGCAGGGCACACCGATTGATGTGACGGCGAACTTTATACGCCTCGAGTTCAAGGAGAACAGCGTCTTCGAGTACGAAGTGGTGTATGAACCCGACCAGGATTATAAGCATTTGCGGTTCAAGCTTTTGAATGGTAAGTTAACGTTAACCCTAATAGGGTTACCCTATATGTACTACTCTATACTAATATTATAAAGAGGAAAGATTTGTATTCTTGTTTTTTTGTGTATGTTTGTAATGAATAAACTCAAAAAAAAACTGTGCCGATTTCAAAAATTCTTTCACCATTGGAAAGCTACATTCACCTTGAGTGATATAAGCTATATTTATAGCTAGAAAAGATTAGGGCCTCTTACTAAAACTTAGGTAACGTAACCCAAGGTGTAAAAAAAGTGCCCTAAAACGTCTTTCGTCGCATGCGCTGCCGGAACTATTGATGATAGAACTATGTTCTACAATATTAAAGAACATATCAATATCTACAAAAATAATATTATAAAGAGGAAAGATTTGTTTGTTTGTTTTGAATAGGCTCCGAAACTACTGGACCGATTTAAAAAATTATTTCACTGTTGGGAAACTACACTATCCCCGGGTGACATTACCCAACTGCGCAGAAGGAGGGTAATGTTTTTAGTGAAAAACTACGCGTGCGAAGGTGCGGATTGGTTAGCTAGTTTGAGAATAAAAATCTTGATATGATTCTATCATAGGTTGATAGGGTTGATAACATCCTATCTTAGGGCACGTTTACGTAGGGCGCGTTGTTCGGCGCGTCGCGCTGTCACTCGAACATATGGACCTGTATGAGAACGTTCATGAAGAAGCGTTTGCTTAATTTGAAGCGATGCTCGCGCCGCACAACGCGTTTTGTCTTTATAAACGTGCCTTTAGCTGTAGACGTACTGCCAGAAATGACATGATATCATGAGATACAATGATATCTCTGTGGTGCAGTGTGCGAATAGCCAACTGAGACGTAGGAGATATTTTTATATTTGTTCCTGGTGTGATTTTCATTTGAGTATGTATCTTCAAATAAAAATGTATTTAAGTATTCTATCAGTTATCTGGTTCCTTTAGTACAAGCTTTGCTTAGTTTGGGGCTAGATAGCGCGTTGAGAAATGTCCAGCATTATTTATTAATATTATAAATTCGAAAGTAACTGTCTCTCTGTCTGTATGTTTGGTACGTTTTCACGACTATACGGCTGGACCGATATCGATGAAATTTTGTATATAGATAGAGTATGACTGGGATTGAGACATAGTCCACTTTTTAACCGACTGCGCAGAAGAAGAGTAATGTTTTCATTGACAAAACACGCGTGCGATGCCGCGGGCAAATCAGCTACTAGATAATAATTTATTCACTACATTAGCACTATTTAGCACACAATACAATTTCATTTTGAAACAGAGAAAAGACGGATAATAGATAAATGAATTAGTAGATTATAAAAACATTTTACATGAAGTTGTATGGAAAAAGTATTTTAATCTTAGTAGTTACCACATAATTGCCGTGCTAAATCTGCAAGAGTGTGTTTTCACGTAAAATTTTACGATTTTTATTTATTAATCGCTCAGTGTATTCTACCGCCTGCATAATGGGGAATGTTCTGAGGAGCTATTTGATCTCATCCCGTCGTAGAGATTTGACCACCGCACTTCTCGACAACGTAATAAAGCTCATCCACATATCATCGACAATTGGGTATCGCGCACCACACGCTTCACGCGATCTTTTCTAACCCATACTTGCAACATGCGGAATGAGCTACCATCTGAGGGTTTCCCATTAGGCTACGACATGGCACGCTTAAAGAGACATGTAAAGAGGTTTCTACAGTGTAGGGAACGCATCGACAATACCCCGGGTGTTGCCGGTGTCAATAGGCGACGGTGACCGCTTACCATCAGGTGGACCGTAAGCCTGTTTCCCCATAAATAACATAAAAAAAAAATTAAATAACTAAGTACTTGATAATATTTTTAATGAACACTAGCTGACCCGCTTGCGGCTTCGCATGCGTGGTATTTCAAGCCGTTTAGTTACGAAAAGGTAACAAAGAAACTAACAAACAGTTACTGTCTAGTAACTGCCGCAGTTACTATGTATGTATTATACATATAAACCTTTCTCTTGAATCACTCTATCTATAAGGTTAAAGACAGCGGAAATGACTTCATTTTTATTCTATGTAAAGATAAATGAATTAAGAGTTGACTACACCTCAGCCTAAACTCGAATTTCACCCCCGCTTCTCCGCGCGCCGCTGCACATCCTATCTCGCCGTGGTTCATATGTTTGCCGGTTTTTTTTATCATTCAGTCCCTTCATTTTCTTGTTGTGCTTATTTCTCATTACTGCGTCTTTACAAAAAACAACTTAATATAAGTTCTACCCAAGAATTACGTGATCGTTAGGAGCGACAAGTGTCACGGGTAGCCCGCCTGAAAGCAGAGGCCAGACTGAATCGCGGGCCGGGCGTCCGAAGCAAATGGTTTCATTAGTGCAGAAGTTAGGTTTTTTCATTTTATGGTCAAATTAAAAGGTATTTTGAAAATTGAAAACACAGGTTTACTTGTTTATGTTGTGTAGAATTACTGTATACAGTTTCAAGATCTAAATTGAAGTATTCATCGCATAAGAACGGTTTTAAGATAAATTTGGAATCATCTTTAGATTTTTTTTCCGAGAAAATTTTACAGGTTCGTGTTTTCACAACACATGTGCTCTAGCACGTATCCTTAACTATAACATATATAAATTACAAATTAAAAGCACAAAATTTGTTGAACAAAACATTGTTTCTCAATCAGCGTATATCGTCTCTCCAGGTATAGTGCGCCCTTAATTAATGAATATACTGGGTGTCCCGGAACTATATTTTAAGTCTGAATAGGGTGAAAATTTATAACTTTTCATATAAATAATAATATAATCGTTTTATTTTTCAGGATCAATTTCTTTATATTGTTAGTTTGACTTATAATCAGCTGTTTTTTAGTCTGCGCCTTCCCTAAAACTTAATACAAATGTAATGTTTGACCTAAAACAGCTGATAAATAGAATTTTAGCCGTAATCAACTGATTCTTCAATGAAAATCATCGAAAACATAAAAGTCGTAGAGGTGAGGTTGTTCTCGTAAGTGTCGAGAATGCCCTCCCCTCCCCCTCCCCCCTCTGGATAACATACTAGTCATGTGTTTTTTTAAATAAAAACGCTTTATTTTGTTATAGAACACAACCAATTCTTTCCAACTAAGACCTTTGATGGAACAACGCTGTATGTCCCACATCAATTGCCTGAAGAAGCCCTGAATTTGGTTTCAACGAATCCCTTTGACCAAAGCAAGGTTAACATAACGGTAAGTGTTAGTCCTAACGTTTTTATCTAACGCTGTTATTAGATAAACATTGTTTTAAGAAGCCGGCGAACCCCGAGCGCAACTTCAATTCGGCCGCGTCAAAAACTTCGGCCTGAATATCGCTATCCCTGTTTAGTGACGAAATTTAGCCACGCAGAGCGACAGTGATAGAAAATTAACGATTCTAAATTTGATTAGATTTTGACCGTGTTCCGTAATGCCAAAAATGATGACTGAAAACTTGTTGTATCTTTCTCATTGTGTTGTTATTGAGTAACTAGACGATATAATCTATATTCCCATGACAAGCGTACGTAAGATGTTGTTGTTTTTAATACGAAACAATTAGGTTGAAAACAGGTATTTTATGACGTAAAACATGCAGAATGCGATACGTTTCTATTTCATTTTACGTAAGTATTTTGATCTAATATATGGTTGGGAACCTAGATAAAAACTATTCAAATTAAAATAATACCTTATTAAGGTAGAAATATGCTCCAATTAGAAATGATCTTGGTAGTACGTGTTGTATGGGCGATTCCCCTCCGGTAACGTGTGTTTAAAAAAATCCTTACCAATTTTTGTATAGGATTTTGTTAAATATACGTTAAACAGTGTTTAAGTTTTCAGTTATCTCAGTTCGGGGGCAACCACTAGTAAATTCGAAAGTAACTCTGTCTGTTGTGTTTTCACGGTGCACAATAATTAATATTCATAAATTAAATCAATGTTCGGAGAACATTGTGCGAGTTGTGCGTGGGAAAGCTATGGATGCGCTTACCACAGGACCGGATAACGGGGCATGATAACGAGGCCGCAGAAGGTCAGCTTATACAGCAAATAATAATACGATTCACAACTGTGACGTTTATGGAATGTCGAAATAATGTTGCCACAACATACCCCAGCCGCTAGAGTTGGTACAGAACAGATTCAATGCTGGTCTTACTCTAACTAGCAAACACGTCGAGTTATAACTACGGTTCGGGCTCTACGTACACACATTCAGCATTAATCATATCGAGCGGCGTGACGATCAGTATTCACCGAACCGTTCGAGCCTAAATATGTCTGTTCAACAAAGGAGAGAGTGGCTGCATTTAGCAACGTCTCACAATTCTTATTTAATTATCTTTTGACTTGACATTCCATAAACAATCGCAATGTCTATATAAGTTTATAAATTCCTCCATAAATCCTTTCGAATAACACTCTTAAATCCTTTTCTAAATATTCACGTATTTTAACTACGCTCAACAATGGCGGACTGACGCCCGAGTCGCTCGACAAGTTCGGACACGTACACACGCCCGAGTCAAGCTCGACGGCTCGCTTCGAGTAGGTCCGAAGGAAATTACATTTATTTAATTCCATCGAGCCGGCTCAATGTGACCCTTCGAGTTGTGGGTTTTGTTTTCCACACGTTGATTTTTATTCTGAAGTAAAACTATCGAGTAATATCGAATGTGGGTACGGAGCTTAACAGAAGAAATAATTCATAAATTCATAAATGAAATAAGCTTTTTAGGAAAATAAAATTAAGTGTTTTATGTATGTTCCATTGTAAATTATATTACAAACTAGCTGTTGCCCGCGACTAAGTACGCGTTACACCACTAAATGTGTAGGTAACCTAGAAATGAAGCTAAACTGGAAATCAGCTGAATCTGATTTATGGGATAAAACGTAGCCTATGTGTTAGTCCGGGTTATAATCTACGTACATACTAAATTTAATCGAAATCGGTTCAGCCGCTACGACCTGATGAGTAACAAACAAATAAATAAAGAAACATCCAAACTTTCGTATTTGTAAAACCATTGTTACAAGTCAGCTGGATAATCACAAAAAAAAATATTATATACAGAAATTCTAGTAAAATTAATAGCTCCTTCAGATCATAAAAACGTGTTCCAGCAACTACTTTTTAAGACGGGATTTAAAGGCACCGATAGAAGCAGCATCATATATAGAGACAGCCAGACTATTATACACTGGTCCTAATATATTACAGATCTTGTTCCGCCGCCCGCGTCGCCTGAGCGAAATGATCCATCTTTACAACGTCCTCTTTAAGTCAATTATGAAGGACCTTGAGATGGTGCGCTTTGGACGGCAGAGCTTTAACCAGCGTGACGCCATACAAATACCGCAGCATAAGCTCGAAGTGTGGCCGGGGTAAGCTTTAATCCACGCTCGCTAATATACATGTTTTGATAAGTAAGAAGAAAGTATCATCATCACCAGTTTCTTTGTGGATAAACATATTTTTTTGGTCATAAAAAAAAAATTACTAATAGTTTTAAGTTTTCTTGTGCTATTTATAATCCACTGAAGTATAATGACTCCTAAAAGGGCCTTTTGACATGTGTTGAAAGAACTGGTCTAGTCATAAGCTAAATTGCATCTCGGCACGGTTCCATTCATTCACATTTTACCTCTGACCAATGTTTATAACTACATAATTATTTATTTGCTTCACCCGCTATTTCTCACATTCCTAGCCACACTCGGGATTCCATTCAACATCTTGCTCAGGATAGGATTCAAGGTTCCGCCCACTATTATACTCTGCCACCTTGTGAGAATATTCTTCACTTTCCAGCTACGTCACAGCTGTCGACGAGTACGAAGGCGGTCTCATGCTGACCCTGGACTCAACCCACAGAGTACTGCGCACGCAAACCGTGCTCTCCTTTATAAAGGAAGCCGTCAACTCTCAGGGCACAAACTGGAAACGAGTCATGTCTGAGACGCTGATCGGAAGTTCTGTCATGACTACTTATAACAAGAAGCTGTTCAGGTATGTGTTTTTTATTTATTTGGCATCACACAGCTCTTGCATTAGACTTGACTCGCAGAGTACTGCGCACGCTAACAATACTCTCCTTTATAATGGAAGCCGTCAACTCTCAGGGTACAAACTGGAAACGAGTCATGTGTGAGACGCTGATTAGAAGTTCTGTCATGACTACTTATAACAAGAAGCTTTTCAGGTATGTGTTTTTTATTTATTTGACATCACACAGCTCTTGCATTAGACTTGACTCGCAGAGTACTGCGCACGCAAACATTACTCTCCTTTATAATGGAAGCCGTTAACTCTCAAGGCACAAACTGGAAACGAGTCATGTCTGAGACGCTGATTGGAAGTTCTGACATGACTACTTATAACAAAAAGTTGTTCAGGTATGTGTTCTTTTATTTCTTTGGCATCATACAGCTCTTGCATTAGACTTGACTCGCAGAGTACTGCGCACGCAAACCGTACTCTATAAAGGAAGCCGTCAACTCGCAGGGTACAAACTGCAAACGAGTCATGTCTGAGACGCTGATCGGAAGTTCTGTCATTACTACTTATAACAAAAAGCTGTTCAGGTACGTGTTTTTTTATTTATTTGACATCACACAGCTTTTACATTAGACTTGACTCGCAGAGTACTGCGCACGCAAACAGTACTCTCCTTTATAATGGAAGCCGTAAACTCTTAGGGTACAAACTGGAAACGAGTCATGTCTGAGACGCTGATCGGAAGTTCTGTCATGACTACTTATAACTAAAATCTGTTCAGGTATGTGTTTTTTTATTTATTTGGCATCACACAGCTCTTGCATTAGACTTGACTCGCAGAGTACTGCGCACGCTAACAATACTCTCCTTTATAATGGAAGCCGTAAACTCTCAGGGTACAAACTGGAAACGTGTCATGGCTGAGATGCTGATCGGAGGGGGTATTACCTATATGCGACGATAATAGTTCCTTAACGGATGGACCGATTCCGACGCGGTTTTTGTAGTAATCTAGTTTTAACTGGGGTGGTTCTTAGCTATGCTAGTTTTACCTGGTATTAGGGTTTTATTACGGATGGGGGGGGGGGGGGGGGGGTATTACAATTTTACTTGTTATGTTTAGTACAAAGCAGATATAGACATAGACAGACATTTATTTGCTACCACAGCACACACAAATTCACACAATACAATCAAAAGGTACAACATCAAAGAGCACAAAGCACAAGTAATAAAAAATAGAAAATTACATTCAACAAACATAGGGGCAAGTCATTAGATCTCGTAAGAACGAATAGGCACTCATTGTTGTTTGCATACAATTAATATAGGCTTAATTAGATAATTATGATAGATAGAAGTAATAAATATATTATGTAAGGAATAATAATAATGATAAGAAATGTTAGAGAACAAATTATAATACATAATAAGAATAAATATAAACATACAAGGAACTTCACCCTCGCGTCAGCAAGCGAACGGCGCACTCTAACAATTTGTACCAGACAACCCAGTTTTTGTTTTTCAATTAAATGTTACTTATAATGTGTTTTAAATGTTTAATTGTCATTTTATTAGCCGAAAAGGTGGCGGTATGTGATTCCAACACTTGGTTGCCTGGTACCGAAAACTGCCCCTAAACGCTACCGTTTCAGATATCTAGCCAAAATCAATTGTATAAAAAATTATTTGTTGCAGAGTCGACAGTATTGACGATACAATGAACCCGAGATCGACCTTTGAGAAGAATGAAAAAGGTGAAATAGTTCAGATCAGCTATATCGATTACTACAAGAAAAACTACGGCATTGATATCATGGACTGGGAGCAGCCGATGCTCATATCCAGGTTAGATTTATCATTAGAAAAATACTGGTCATCTTATATTCTTACACTGTTATAGCTATAATTTCATATATTGCCTCTATTTGTTTATCCAAATAAATAAATAAACAATAAAACGTTTGAAGAATTTTGGTTTTAAGAATATAGACTGCTAGTTCAAGCATGGACGTGAACGGCTGATCTGTTACAAGCTCATTGTTGGTTCGATGCTAAAAGTTGCTCATACTGCAGAGTATTTGCACTATTTCAGCGGAGCTCTAGCGTTCTCGGATTCTATTTTGAATCCGCTATTTTGTAAACTAAAAACTATTGAATCTGTGTCGGAAAAGTATCCGTGCTTTATGGTCAATCTTTAAAAATAGGTGTGATTTGAAATCAAATCCGACAAAAACAGTCTGATCCGTGGACCTGCTCCAAAAGCCGACGTTTAAAATAGCCTAACTGAAATGATGACTTGTAGAATGAACTTTTAGCATGAAACCAACATAGAGCTTGACACTATAGATAGATGAATATTTAATGGACAAATTCCAATGACTTGACATATTTTTAATTTATTTATATTGAACTGATAATTAATGTACAATATTTGTTAAATAATTTTGCATGCTTGTATGCTGGTCATGGCTGTACCTAGATTATTTTATTACCAACTGATGTAAACCATGTATCGCAAATAAATAAATCTTTATCTTTAAAGATATCAGTTATAGAAAGAAAATACATTTATTTGATACACATACATAGTAAGAAATTTGGTTAAATGCGACACCAGCACCGTTTACCAAGGGTTATTTAAATATGTGATATTTCTTAGGCTATATAATGAAAAGTATATAGTCCTTTCTATACTCAAAGTTAATGTTGCCGCAATGTTGAGAGTATTGGAATTGGCTTTAAAATGGCTGTTACATTTTGTCACAGAGAAACCAAACGCATGTCAGGATCCGACAAGCCGGTAGACTTCATGATTTGCCTGGTCCCTGAGCTCTGTCAGCTGACGGGCTTGAGCGACTCCCAGAGAAATAACTTCACGCTGATGAAGGACGTCGCCACCTACACCAGGATCACTCCTAACCAGAGGCATAAGGCGTTCAAACAGGTTAGATATCTATTGGTACTAAAAACGGGAATTTACCATTATTTGTTAGTTTTTGAGTATCCTGATATTTCTGCGCAGTTGCATGTACAATGATCACGGTAAATAGTGTTCATAACCATGATAGTTTCAAAAGTTATAGGTTTGATATCATTATATTTTCAGAGATGTCTACAAACTTGCTATTGAGTACAGCATTAGATTATTAGATGTGGTTAGAAATTTTAAAGTAATTTTATGGTTCCAAGATTTTTTTTATGTTCTTTGTGGGGAAACAGGCTTACGGCCCACCTGATGGTAAGCTGTCACCGTCGCCTATTGACACCGGCAACACCCGGGGTATTGTCGATGCGTTCCCTACACTGTAGAAACCTCTTTACATTTCTCTTGAAGCGAGCCATGTCGCAGCCTAATGGGAAAACCTCAAATGGTAGCTCATTCCACATCTTGCAAGTATGGGGTAGAAACACAGAACATAAAAAAACAATAGAACTAGCATGATGACTTTACATTATGAAAACCAGTATAGCTAAACTCACACATGTAAAAACTAGCACACTTAGATATAAAAGTTATAGTTGGTTGAAAGAGAACGTTCCAAAAGTCATAAAACCATAAAACTAATTTTACGGATATAAAACCTTAGCGACTAAGGGAACATGGTTTAAAATTCAATAAAATAAATAGTAATAAAAAATTAAACTCAACTCACCAAAAGATGGCGCTTTAGAAAATATTTTTATTTTAGTCTCTATTAATTAGAGATAAGACTGATAAAGCAATCGCTATTACTTGATTACCCACAAAACAAAGCCACTCAACAACAGGTGGCGCTGTGGCTAACGATTTTTGTTATAGTCTCTAACAGCAAAGAATAAGATTGATAATGCCATGGCTGTTACTCGCTTTTCCAAAATACTTTGCTACTAGTGATGTACCTATGAGGATACAAGACGAATGTATCGATATCGATTATCACCTACTTACTATGGATAACGAAATAGGTACGTCAGGTTATAATATAGGTGGTCGAAATAAACAGCTTTTCTTTTCATACTTTCATAACATAATCACAGGTTTCCAACTCATAAATACTTAAAAAAATATTATATTACTGGAATATTAATACTGAGTTATTATACGAGGGGCACACTAAAAGTTTCCGGAATCAATAATACAAAAATACTATTAATGGTTAAAAATGAATTTATTTTTTATTTCTCATAATATTCTCCCTATGCGTCAATGCACTTTTTCATACAATTGAACCAATTTTGAAAACATTTGTGCCACTCCTGCGGTGGTGACGTCAGATACATTTTTTTCATACTCTTCGAGAGCCTCTTCTGGTGATGTAAACCGTTGATCGGGTAATTGGTTCTTGATTTTTGGGAACAGAAAAAAGTCACACGGTGCCAGGTCAGGACTCTGTGTGCTGGATGACTCATAAGTTGTACGTTTTTTTTATATCTGGCGCCTTGGGGAAACTGAAAACAGAAGTTATTATAATATTTAAAACCATAGGTCTAAAATGCATTCAAAAAATCATCAATAAGACAACAAAAGGAATTAACGCCCTAAAACTTATACACCTTTTAATAGGGGGTAACTAATTAAAACTATCGATAACACATTCATCAGTATATTGGGGTCACATCCCTAATTGAGTAGCGTAAGTTGAGGTTTAAGAGGAACGCGACCTTAAGCAGTATGATTCACAGTCTATTTAGTTTGACGATTTTGCATTTTAAACAAAACTAACAAAAAACAATAAAATAATACTTACCGGTGATAGGATATGATGCCCCCTTTTGTTAAATTTTTGGTTTGGCTATAATATTTACACTCCAAAACGGCACATTATGGCATTTATATATTTTTTTGAAGTACGTTTACCCCACAGTAATTGAAATACGACTGAAGTGAGCGAAGCTTGTAGTGCGTGGAACTCCGCGTAATTGGTGTTACGCGGGCTCCGCCTACTTACGACTTCTATTGTTTTTTGTGTTCTGTGGGTAGAAAAGATCGCGTGAAGCGTGTGGTGCGCGATACCCAATTGTCGATGATATGTGGATGAGCTTTATTACGTTGCAAAAGATGTGCAAAAACCCCAAACTAAGCAGAGCTTGTACGATGGGAACCAGATAACTGATAGAATTCTTACATTTTTTTCTCAATACAGTATAATATATATAAAAACATCCAGATCCGGAACAAATATCTGTAAATCATGCAAACATTTGTTGCGCGGGAATCGAACCCGATTCGCACACTCCGGCACGGAGGTCGTCAAACTGATGCCAACTGCTTGGATGCTTGCAATCTATATATCTGTAATTGCAGATCTGATTAAAATTAATTATTTTATTTTTGAAGTATTAACCGACACCTACACCAAAGTCTATTTAAATTTAATGGGAATAGATATACAGTGTTTTTTTTTTAACTGTAACATTAGTTGTAAAGTAGACTTAATTGAAGCATACTTCCTTAACCGACGAAACCCAACTAATGCACTGAAGTGGTATCAGGAACGCTACCCAGACCGCGATTGAGGAAGTATGCTTCAATTAAAAATCTGAGCCTCGTAAAATTGTCAAATTTGATAAAATGTATTCTCATACAACAGGACAAAGCAAAATTCCTCCAACAAACATTTTATTAGATTCTAATTACACATTAAAGAAGTATTAATACTGTAGCAATTAAGAAGTTTAGGAACGAACAATTCAAAAACATTTCGTATTTCACAACAATTTTGAATTTTGAACATGGTTCTTGCATCTGTCAGACTTGTATATCAGTCATTGCATCATCTTATTTGTTTTATTATGCCATTATCGAATACGCAAAAAGTAGACTTAATTGAAGCATACTTCCTCAACCGACGAAGCCCAACTAATGCACTGAAGTGGTATCAGGAACGCTACCCAGACCGCGATTGAGGAAATATGCTTCAATTAAGTCTACTTTTTGCGTATTTGACAATGCCGTGATAGGACAAATAAGATGATGCAATGACTGATATAAAAGTCCGACAGGTGCAAGAACCATGTTCGAAATTCAAAATTGTTCTGAAATACGAAATGTTTTTGAATTGCTCATGAGAGCATGGAGTTCCTAAACTTCTTAATCGCTACAGTATTAATACTTCTTTAACGTGCAATTAGAATCTAATAAAATGTTTGTAGAAGGAATTTTGTTTGTTCTGTTGTATGAGAATACTTTTTATCAAAATTGACTAACTTTCGCTGTTCAGATTTTTTTCATCCCATACAATAAAATGATCTTTACAAAGGACTGCATCGATCGGCATCAAAAAAAAAATTTAAGAACTTGATTAATTTTAAGGCGCTACTCACACTTGACCATAAAACTTTAATGCCAAAATGTTTTTCTTTGAAAACAAGCTGATGTTTTAAAAGAAACTGCACCTGTATCTCCTCTGGTTATGGGTGCTGCCGTACTGTTACAGTTAAAAAAACACTGTATAGTAACCTATAATAAAGCATAGTTTACTATTATCCGTCTACTATTACGCAATTGAAACCGTTACCATATGCTATTCATCATCATCATCATTATCATATCAGCCGTAGGACTTCCACTGAACATAGGCCATGTTTATGATGATGAATAGCATATGCTACGGCTGATATTCCACAGATTCCCGGAGCAACCGATCTTGCGCGGCCTGCACCCAACGGCTCCCACAAACCTTAATCAGGTCGTCTTTCTATCCTACGCTGCGCTGCACTTTCCAGTGCGCGGTCTCCACTGGAGAACCTTTCTGCCCCAACGGCCGTCTGCTCTTCGAGCTATGTGGCACACTGCCACTTCAGCTTGCAAATCCTCTTAGCTTTGTTTGTAACCTTGGTTTGTCAACGGATCTCCTCATTTCTGTTTCGATCTCGTAGAGAAACACCACGCATAGCCCTCTCCATAGCACGCAGAGCGACCTTATGCCTTCTCGTGAGGCCTAATCGAAAGACCACGTTTCTGTGTCATATATCATCACTAGTAACGCACTGATCAAAGATTTTTGTCTTTCAAACACTGAGGTCCACCCCTTTTATTTATCATTTAAATCAGGGATCCCCAAACTATTTTGGACAAGTGACCCCTTTTCCAAAATGAACTGTTACCTCAGACCCCCATGGCCAAATTACCTACTTATAAGATCAATCCCCTTATTCATAATGGTTCGCTAACTTAAAACAGCTGATACAGAGTGTTATTTTTCATTCTGACTTAGGTCAATAGAAGAAGACAGAGTGAGAATTAGCAATGCTTTAAATTAGTTAGCAGACTATTATGAATAAGGGGGCCTATCTTTCGTTTTTTCCTATTGATACAAAATACCTAGGTACTAAGGTAACAATTGGAAAACTTTGCACTTGGTTAAGTGAGTAAAGTAATAAAGAAAAAAAGACATACAATTCAGTAAATATCAAGTTTAATTTATAATGATTATTACAATTTAAGTACTTATAGAATCTTAAGTAGGTAGAAAATTATATTTAAAAAAGTATTAATTCGCAAAGAGAAAATAAAACATTCAGTGTGATGGATGAATCTGGTGACTATCTACCAATCT
Source organism: Philereme vetulata (assembly GCA_918857605.2). Taxonomy (NCBI): domain Eukaryota; kingdom Metazoa; phylum Arthropoda; class Insecta; order Lepidoptera; family Geometridae; genus Philereme; species Philereme vetulata. The sequence continues at coordinate 9,751,296 of OU975439.1, read as the reverse complement.
AGCTACATCCGGTTCAATATTGGTGAGTTGTAGCCTTAAATCTCCACTTTCGTTGATTTTCAAACGGTTTCTTTGTGTCGTCAAAATGTTTGTTACCACACTGAAGCTTTTTTCAACTAGGTATGATGATGAAAAAGCGATAAGGTATTTTTCAGCAATGTTCCACAATGTAGGATACTGCGTTTCAATGTTGCGTTGCAACCAGAACTTCTGATAGCCTTGGTTGAACTTCTGCTTAAGCTCTTCGTCTGTGCTGATGGTAATCAACTCTTCTTGCATTATCACATTGGCTTCTTCTATGGCTGTGGTATTGTACGGATTTATTATCCATTGAGGAATTTGTAAATTTAAAAGATCCTCAAACCTCTCCGTAAAATCCTTGTGTAATGCGTCCAAGTGAGTGACATATAATAAAATGTCATCATCTTGAAGCATTTCTGGTAATTTTGACAAATGCGGAAACTGCGAATATTCTTTTCGGCCTAAATTTTGTTTATAAAGGATTAGTTTACCCACGAAGGCCGATATTATTGATTTTGTTTTAATCAAGTTAAGATCGTCACCCTGCAGCTGCAAATTAACTTTGTTGAATATTCCAAAGATATCAGTCAAGTAATAAATATCTGTTTTACAATTGTTCAGATTTTCTTTCAAATTCGGATCTTTTTCTTGTAAAAACTCCAACTCAGATTCAAAAATGCCTGAAAATCTTTCTAAGCAAGAGCCTCTTGATAGCCAGCGAACTTCAGTGTGCAGAAGTAATCGAGTAAAGACTTCGTCGTTTTCCTCACATAGCTGAGCAAATAACCGAGAGTTAAAAGAATTGCTTCGAATCTTGTTGATAGCATTTATTTCATATTGTAAAGACTTATGCAATCTAGGACTCAGCTTTTTTGCTACTAAATGCTGCCTGTGAATCACGCAGTGAATGACCAGTACATCAGGCAGTTGTCGCTTTAAGTGAGCTATAAAACCACGATGACGACCAACCATAGACGGTGCACCATCAGTCGCAACAGAAACAATGTTTTTCCATGGAATAGCTTTGTCAGTAAAAAAATGTTCCACGTCCTGAAAAATCGATTCTCCTCTGGTATCAGTCTCTAAATATGTAGCAAAAAGCAGTTGTTGGCACATATTTACATCTTTGGTATATCAAAAATATCCTAACAACAGAGCTTCATTGCCGGGTAATGTAGACTCGTCCAACTGGAGAAAGAATCTGTTGGTCTGTAAGATCTTGTATAAAATGTTTTCCACATCCCGTCCCATCTCGTCTATGCGTCTCTGAACGGTGTTATTGCTCAAAGGTATTCTCTTTAAAATATCATGTGCGGGTTTGTGCAATACATTGTTAAGGACCTCCGCAATGGCTGGTAAGATAAGCTGCTCTCCAATTGTGTGGGGTTTCCTCGACTTCGCTATTAGTAAAGATATATTATAGGACGCTCGTAAACCATCATCGTCTTTAATAGATGATGACGCAAACATCTTATGGAGGGTCTTTTGTCTAGTTTTTCTTTAAGTGCTTGAAAAAATGACAAGGGCTTACTTTTTTGTCAGCATGTACTCTTGATAAGTGGTCATCCATTTTTGAAGGCTTCATGGCATCGTTACTGAATACTTTTTCACATATGTTTTTTTTTAACACGGCAAGTGTTGATTTGATGGAGATGCAATAAATCCGAACTTCAAGTAGTCCAAACTGTATTGTCTGCATTTTTTTTTCGTGTCCGCCATCATAAAACTCTCAGTAATCCTGCAAATAAAAAAATAAGAAACTACCTAAATAAAAAACAATAATAAACTGTTAAATTTACTGGTAATTTTTTACAATTGAAACAACTGAGGCAACTGCAAACTGTTGCAAACAATCTACACATAGCTCAACTGATCACTATCACTCAGTGGGGCAATGCTGATGCGCTGTGCCGGATAAAAACTGTTTGGTACTTACCCTGTTAATTTTTCATAAACTGCAGATATTGTATGGTTACGCTATTAACTCGCGTAGGGAGCTCAGCATTTTGTAAATTCTTTTTCAATCACTTTACTTCACCTAATTTAGCTATGTTATAACTTTGTAATCTCTTGAAATAAATGAGTACTTATATGAGTTATTATCGTTCAAGCTCCAACGAATTTCAAAACGCAAATGATCTTTCAACCTAAGTGCAAGCTCGTTAAATAGTAAAATATCGGAACATGTTTGGACTTGCAACTTGAACATGAATTCGTTCGTATTTAATCGCGTAAGCGTCAAATAGAGAGCAAGTCAAAACGCGCCTGAAAGACGTACGCTCGAACTCATTATTTTGCACAAACTTGTCCACACTGACTTGCCGAGTTTTTCATCTTGTACGAACTTGAGACTTTACATTACTACAACAATGCTATTTCCTACAAAAATATTAATTATTCTTAGTACACGTAACACAACATAAACAATACAGTACCTACCTACCAATCTTGAAAGATTTAAATAAGAACTTGTGTTAATTAAATAGGGGTCGATTTTTAGACCTCGTCGACCCCCAAAATCAGTTTCGTTTATGTCGACCCCTAGGAAACCGATATCGACCACTTTGGGAATCCCTGATTTAAATGAATACATGAGCAGTTCATTTTCTCATCTGCACGAGTAGTATCTGCTCTAACCAATTGTTTTTTCCAATGTTCTATTTAGTTGTAATAAGTTTATTTTTATTTCACTATTCACTATTGGTTGTATGGCCTCTGTGGCTACTTGCCACAATTATGCCAATGTCAAGTTGACAGGTTAAAACCGGTAAAACGATGGAGTTCCGAGTATTGAAATGATTGGCCAGTGTTTACAGAGGGAGACTCAACCAGAATTTAGACTACACGGTGATTTATTAATACCTAAAAAGCAGAGACAACACAATTAGGGACATACAAAACTTTATTTTTATTTATTTCTATTGTTAACTGACTTGAAACTAATATTATAAATGCGAAAGTTTGAATGTTTGTTTATTTATTTATTTGTTGTTTGTTACTCAACCTCACTTCATTTGTTCTCCATCTCATTGTTTGTCACCTCTGGGACGGATCAGCGAAATACCAGCTAGTAGAGGCTCTAGATTCAATTGAGAGAATAGGCAAGTAGCTCATTTGCAATGACGAGTTAGCAGATGCAAGGCTCCACAGCCTCGAGCATCGCCGAAAGGTTGCAAGCCTCTCGATTTTTTATCGGATACATTTCGGAGAGTGTGATGAGGAGCTTTTCAAGCTGATCCCGACATCCCCATTCTATCACCAGACAACCAGACGCTCCGTGATTAGTCACTGCTAAATAGTAGACATACCTCCCATACGCACAAAGCGGTACTCTTTCACCTTTATTATGCGCACCGCCAAGGAGTGGAACGCCTTGCCTGAGTCTGTGTTTCCTGAGAACTTCGAGTCACTAGTAAATAGGTTTCTTCTAGGCAAGCGTGTACCATGGTAGACTGCATCATCGCTTACCATCAGGTGATATCGTGGTCAAACGCTAGCTTATAATTAATAAAAAACATCACGTCGTAACGGCTGAACTCATTTCGATGAAATTTAGTATGTACGTAGATTATAACCTGAATACTTCTCGCTACTTGGTGTCAAGGAGTCAAACAAAATAAACCTGTTTCCCCACAAATAACATGAAAAAAATGGGGTGTCAAGTCAAGTTGCAACTTTTAGCTTTATTTCTAGGTTACCTACACATTTAGTAGTGTAACGCGTACGAAGTCTTGGACAACATCTAGTTTGTAATATATTATTGACATACCAATATAATGCAATGTAAATTAAATGGTGAATAAATGTTTGCTGAATATTGAGGTAATATGCATTCATGCTCCCACTTTTCAGTACATCCAAAGTGTCCACAATAACCCGAAGGCAAACAGCCGACTGGAAGGCTGGGGTCTCAGAATAGCTCCGGAGACAATAAACCTCACCGCTAGAACTCTGCCCGCTGAACCGCTGTTCTTCGGCAATAACGTGAAGGTGCCCGGCAAGCCTAATGCGGAATGGAACAACGAGGTCACGAGGAATGCGGTCATGGATGCTGTGGATATACTCAATTGGGTGGTGATATATACGGAGAGAGATACAAATTGTACTAGGGTAAGTGTGTATATTTTTTTATACTTCCTGGAGATGGAACAAGCATATGGCCCACCTGATGTTAGGTAGCACCATCTCTAAAATCAGTTGATACGATTTCGGATGTGTGTTTTAAATTAATGTCGTTTATAACAAAACAGGTTGTATGGCCCACCTGATGTTAAGTGGTAACCATCGCCTATAACAAAGTATTGCTTCGTAGGTCACGCACCTTAGAAACGTGCCCTACGTTGCACTGCCCTGCGTCCATCTATTTGAGGCATTCAGGTGTAAAGCCTCAAACCGAACCTTCAAACCGAAATACAGCAATGCTGCTTGGCGGCAGAAATAGGTATGGTGGTAGTACTTCTCCGGGCGAGCCCTTTCACAAGGAACTCTACTATTAACATACTACATTAACATACTCTTTACATCTCGACATCATCAACCGTTTTTGTTTCAATAGAAATATTGCATAATTGAAAAACATTTTATAGTTTTGACTGCATACAAAATTATCTCATTTATATATTTAACAGGATTTCCTGGAAGTGCTCAAACGTAGTTGCAGACCAATGGGCATCATGATCAAAGACCCTGAAATGGTGAGGCTGAAGAACGACCGGACGGACTCATATGTCATGGCTCTGAAGCAATCCGTGAAGAGTCATATACAACTGGTGGTAACCATTTGTCCCACAGCGAGGGATGATCGTTACGCGGCGATAAAGAGGATCTGTTGTTTGGATAATCCTGTACCATCACAGGTAAGTGATACTAGAGAAAAGCTGGCTTTTTTATACCACTACAGTTTATTACACGTAGCACGAGTCCGGTGTAAAATTAAAATAATAACTACCAAAAACTCAACAATAACTGTGACTGGTTAGCCGGTCAAGAACGAGATAGCTGGTCGTATAGTCATACATTTGGACGCTTAGATACTTCATTTGTGTATTTTATTTATTAGTGATTTTGGCTTAGTTTGTCGTACCATACCATAGAGGAGTATGTGACTATCGGCCTCATAATGGCAGTATACAGCCATAGTGCAATCCTGGGATTAACACCCCAGTTGTTGACCATTAGTCGACCGCTGGCCCCTAGGGCTATTTTAGCCTTTTTCAAAATGTTAGCTAAATTAGTGACAATGTCTAAAATTGTAAATTACGCTTTGCGCGGGAGCGCTAGGAAGTGATTTGTTTAAGTCTAGCGCAAGCGTCATACAAAATTGTCTTTGACCGTTGTGTATAGTGGTGTGGTTGGGGCCGGGGGCTGTTTAGGGTCTGGGTTCTACCTTTCCCAGCGGAGCGGGAGCGAGGGGGGGGGGGGATGCGGTCGTGAAGGCCGTGCGTCGGACACGGACAAAATTGTGATCATCAAGTGCGCGCTTTTATATTGTAAACCTAGAACATAAGAAGAAAGGAAATACAGTATACATTCTGCTGAATACCGAGATTCTTATTTCAAGCCCGTCGATAATAACAGTAACAAGAAGTAATCATTTGAAAAATTATGACATTACGGCCTTAACTCAATGGTAAAGAAAAACAGTAGCAACACTGCAATACTGCGTTTTTGTTTACAGTGTTTCTTTTAATAATAAAACTTTATTTCAGACAATATAAATGTACAAGATGTTAATGTACTTATTGTACGACTATTACTTACACTATAACTTAGTACTACGTTCTACTTCAGGTAATAAACGCACGCACAATAATGAACCAGAACAAGATCCGTGCTATAACACAGAAGATCCTGCTGCAAATGAACTGCAAGCTCGGCGGCACCCTCTGGCATATCTCCATCCCGTTCAAGTCGGCCATGGTGATCGGCATCGACGCCTACCACGAGACTGTCAAGAAGAACAATAGTGTCTGCGGTAAGTTGAATTCGTGTGCGTCTCAACTAGCTATTCGCCCACTGCGCCACGGAGGTCGTCATCACAGAACACAAAAAACAATAGAAGTCGTAAGTAGGCGGGGCCCGCGTAACACCAAGTACGCGGAGTTCCGCGCACTACAAGCTTCGCTCACTTCAGTCGTGTTTCAATTACTGTGGGGTAAACGTACTTCAAAAAAATATAAAAAAGCCATATTGTGCCGTTTTGGAGTGTAAATATTATAGCCGAACCAAAAATTCAACATAAGGAGGCATATCCTATCACCGGTAAGTATTATTTTATTGTTTTTTGTTAGTTTTGTTTAAAATGCAAAATCGTCAAACAAAATAGACTGTGAATCATACTCCTTAAGGTCGCGTTTCTCTTAAACCTCAACTTAAGCTACTCAATTAGGGATGTGACCCCAATATACTGATGAATGTGTTATCGATAGCTTTAATTAGTTACCTCCTATTAAAAGGTGTATAAGTTTTAGGGCGTTAATTCCTTGTTGTTTTATTGATGATTTTCGACCTATGGTGTGAAATAATATAATAACTTCTGTTTTCAGTTTCCCCAAGGCGCAAGACATTTAAAAAAACGTACAACTTATGAGTCATCCAGCATTCAGAGTCATGACCTGGCACCGTGTGACTTTTTTCTGTTCCCAAAAATTAAGAACCAATTACCCGATCAACGGTTTTCATCACCAGAAGAGGCTGTCGAAGAGTATGAATAACATGTATCTGACGTCATCACCGGAGGAGTAGCACAAATGTTTTCAAAATTTGTTCAATCTTATGAAAAAGTGCATTGACGCAAAGGGAGATTATTTTGAGAAACAATAAATTCATTTTTGACCATTATTAGTATTTTTTTATTGATTCCGGAAACTTTTAGTGTGCCCCTCAAATAATAATTCAGTATACAGTGTTTTTTTTAACTTGGGCTTCGTCGGTTAAGGAAGTATGCTTCAATTAAGTCTACTTTTTGCGTATTTGACAATGCCATGATAGGACAAATAATATAATGCAATGACTGATATAAAAGTCCAACAGGTGCAAGAACCATGTTCGAAATTCAAAATTGTTCTGAAATACGAAATGTTTTTGAATTGCTCATGAGAGCATGGAATTCCTAAACTTCTTAATCACTACAGTATTAATACTTCTTTAATGTGCAATTAGAATCTAATAAAATGTTTGTAGAAGGAATTTTGTTTGTCCTGTTGTATGAGAATACTTTTTATCAAATTTGACTATCTTTCGCTGTTCAGATTTTTTTCATCCTATACAATAAAATGATCCTTACAAAGGACGGCATCGATCGGCATCAAAAAAAAAATTACCAACTTGATTCATTTTAAGGCGCTACTCACACTTGACCAAAAAAAAATTAATGCAAAAATGTTTTTCTTCGAAAACGAGCTGATGTTTTAAAAGAAACTGCACCTGTATCTCCTCTGGTTATGGGTGCTGCCGTACTGTTACAGTTAAAAAAAACTCTGTATAATAGTCCAGTAATATAATATTTTTTTAAGTAAGTATTTATGAGTTGGATACCTGTGATTATGTTAAGAAAGAAAGAAAAGAAAAGCTTTTTATTTCTACAACCACAAATATAACCTGACGTACCTATTTCGTTACCCGTAGTAGGTAGGTGATAATCGATATCGATACATTCGTCTTGTATGCTCATTGGTACATCACTAAGTGAGTAGCGCTGTTATTTAAGCATGAGAGTAACAGCCAATGCATTATCGATCTTATACTTTGCTGTTAGAGACTATAACAAAAATTAGCAACAGCGCCATCTGTTGTTGAGTGGCTTTGTTTTGTGGGTAATCAAGTATCAGCCATTGCATTATCAGTCTTATTTCTAATTAATAGAGACTAAAATAAAAATATTTTCAAAAGCGCCATCTTTTGCCGAGTAGAAGTAAACTTTAATTTTTTGTTACTGTTTATTTTATTGAATTTTAAACCATGTTCCATAGTAGCTAAGGTTTTATATCCGTTAAATTGATTTTATGGATTTAGGCCTCTTTGAACGTTCTCTTTCAACCAATTATAACTTTTATTTCTAAGTGTGCTAGTTTTTACATGTGTGAGTTTAGCTACACTGGTTTTCTTAGTAAAAAGTCATCATGCTAGTTCTATTGTTTTTTATGTTCTGTGGACGACCACGACCATGGTTGATATGATGATGCACCACGCAGTTCTGAGTTCCGAGAATGACAATGTATTTGTCATCTGGTCCTCTACTTCCTAAAAGAAACACATCGTACTTCTGCTGTTCGGGCAAGCAGGTAGTCTTAAGTATAAACAGCATGCATGCCTATCTATTTAGATACTAAAACATGGTATGCCTTCCTGTTGCTATACCCTGCCAGGGTTCATATAAATAAATAAATAAATATTGCTGGACATTTCACACAGCGCTATCTAGCCCCAAACTAAGCAGAGCTATATAGGAACCAGATAGCTGATAGAATACTTATATACTTCTTTTTTGTAAAAAAATAGAAAAACAACCAGACCCGGAACATATATCTGTAGATCATGCAAACATTTGTTCCGCGGCGGGAATCGAACCCACTACCTCCTGCGTCGCAGCCGGTTATTCACCCACTGCGCCACGGAGGTCGACAATATGTGAAACTATCTACCTATTTGTGGTTCTGTGAGAACAGTAGACCTCGTGACCCAAGTCCTAAAAGTAATTTGCACAACAAAATTAACGAAGAAAGTCCAATTTTAAATCGAATCTCAGGTGCTTGAATTGTCCAATAGGATTACCTATACGTAGACTTTTGAGCAATATTGGTATAAGTTTTAGCGACAACTCGCGTTCCCTAGGAGGTCGAATCTGGTGTCTACGGTTTCGTCTCTTGAAGGCGGAGTGTACTGCGTAGTCTGATTTGTATAGGTAGGTATAAGTTATCCGAAAAAAAATAAAAATTGAAATCCGTCCATATATAACGCTACAACAAGCTCCCCCCCCCCCCCTCCCCTCAATTTCCCTCCTCCACTCCCCACTTGGATTTTTTCGCTACATCTTCTGTAGAACGAAATCACGTAGTGTGTCTCAAATTTGATTGAAATCCGATAAATAACGCTAAATTTCCCCCCTTTTCCCTCTAATCAAAAATCACAATCGATAAAAAAATTTAATAAATCAAGGAACATGTGTGCCATGTGTTCGTCAAAATCTGTTCAAAAATGCAACCCGTAGGCGAGAATAGACAGACGGACTAAAACATTTTTTGGTCAATCTCGAAACTGAGGCGCTTCGCTCGCTCGTTCAACTACCTAAAACTTGAAACGAAAGCCGCAAAAGCTACAAAAAAAATACCTACTACCTGTAAACAACTTTGTCACCATGTGAAAGCAATAGATGTATTAAATACTAGCTGTTGACCGCGAATTCGTACGCGTTACAGTACTAAATGTGTATGTAACCTAGAAATAAAGCTAAACTCGCTGTTGCAACTTGACACTCCATTTTTATGCAATGGGACCTGATTTATGGGATAAAAAGTAGTTTATGTGTTAATCCAGGTTATAATCTACGTACATACTAAATTTCATCGAAATCGGTTCAGCCGCTCCGACGTGATTGAGTAGCAAACAAACAAATAAATAAATAAACAAACATCCAAACCTTCCCATTTATAATATTAGTGTGATTGAGTTTTTTAATGTGAAAAGGGGATATCTAGATCGTATGTTTATTTCAGCGTTCGTAGCCTCATACAACCCATCAATGACGCTCTGGTACTCCCGCGTCATCATCCAGCAGAAAGGGCAGGAGATCTCTGACAGCCTAAAAGTATGCTTTGAAGACGCATTGAGATTTTTCTCACATGTTAATGGGAAATTCCCTGACAAAATCATCGTGTACCGGTGAGTATTCCGCATCTTATTGATCGTGCGAAGCGAGATCTCTAAATCTACTTGAACGGATTTGGTATGCTTTGTAACTTTTGTAATAGAAATACAGGCAGGTCTTTTGATTTTCGTTTATCCTGTCCATCCAAAGGTTGTCTGAGATAGATCGTTTTAAGCGATGAGACCGCCAATTTTACCGTTACTTATTGTATATTTCCTTTGTTACTATATTTTTATTTGGTGTGCAATATAGAGTATATAAATAAGTATTGCTGGACATTTCACACAGCGCTATCTAGCCCCAAACTAAGCAGACCTTGTACTATGAGAACCAGGTAACTGATAGAATACTTATATACTTTTTTTTTGTAAATACATACTTATAATATGTAGAAAAACATCAAAACCCTGAACAAATATCTGTAGACTATGCAAACATATGTAGGCTTGTATTTTCACAGCCTTATTTTTTTAAATCCACAGAGACGGAGTTGGCGACGGCCAGTTCAAACTAATCCGGGACTATGAGATTCCCCAAATCAAAGACACGATCTCGCTTCTCGACAACACATACATTCCCATGATCACGTACATTATAGTGCAGAAGCGGATCAACTCGCGCATATTCATGAAGGCGCCCGGCGGCTTCGAGAATCCCTTCCCAGGGACCGTTGTGGACAATAACATCACTAGGAGGGATTGGTAAGACATTTTAAACTAATGTTTATTTTTAATCTTACTATCTTTGCTTTGAATTCTTAAATCTATCCAATTCAGTATTCTGCGTTCTTCCACTACTCTCCAGTTGAAAACTCCAGCCCATAATTCCAACTTCCTTAGTAACTCGTTTATGGTACGAGCTTTCCGATTATGGAATGACTTGTTCGTTTCCACCAGACATGCTAATTCCTTCTGGTGGTCTGCCAATTGTATTAGCAGCTTCTTTAGAGTAAACGTTGTATTTAGTTAAATATGTATTTCCTAAGTATATATGTAGGTATATTTTAGTTATAGGTATTTATGTATTTTTATCCTACTTAAATATTTATTTATTGTTACACTGCCTCCTCTCACATTTTTTCAATCCAGTCCACCCAAAGGTTGCTGAAAGAGATCGCTTTAAACGATAAGGCCGCCTATTGTATTAATCTTAAGTTTTCTATGTTAAGTTTTTCTAATTTGGTGTAACAATAAATAATTATTTATCTATCTATCTACCTCAGTAAGTGGTCTAACTTGCTCTCTTCCTGACTATTCATCTCACATAATGTTCGGATCAAGATCCGTAGATAAACTAAGGTCACTGATATAGTCGAGAGGATTAGCAAGCTGAAGTGGCAGTGGGCGGGGCACATATCTCGAAGAACTGACGGCCGTTGGGGCAGAAAGGTTCTCGAGTGGAGACCACGCACTGGAAACGACCTGATAAAGGTTGCTGGGAGCCGTTGGGTGCAGGCTGCACAAGGTCGGCTGATCTGGAAATGTATAGAGTATATGTGCAGCAGTGGACGTCCTATGGCTGATCTGATGATGGTGAGTGTTGGTGGTCAACCTTCCTGCAATTGTCCTCCACTTCACTGTATTCTTAACATCCTCTTCGGAAACATTACATGGCACCATGTCTGTGTAGCGTTTGGCTGGGCAGCGTTTGGGAAACTTCGTCAGGTCTTCTCGTCACCCATCCCACAATGCCTAAAAACGAAAGTATTTAACCAGTGCGTCCTACCTGTGATGACCTACGCAGCCGAAACGTGGGCACTTACGGTGTGACTGGTCCACAAGTTGAAGTCGCTCAGCGAGCTATGGAAAGAGCTACGCTCGGAATTTCTCTGAAGGATAGAATCCGAAACGAGGTTATCCGACAGAGATCGACATAGCTCAGTGGGTGAGCAAGCTGAAATGTCAGTGGGCCGGTCATATCGAACCGATAACCGTTGGGGTAACCGTGTTCTTGAGTGGAGACCACGTCTAGGCAAGCGAACTGTACGACGCCCTCCGGCTAGATGGAGTGACGATTTGCGCGATGTGGCTGGCAAGGATTGGATGAGAAGAGCTGAGGATCGGGCTCAATAGCGCACCTTGGGAGAGACCTACGTCCAGCAGTGGACCATTTATGGGTTGATAATGTTGTCTGTGTATCATAGTCCACATTATTCTGGGTCACCCACTAGATCTCTTACTAGACACGGACAATTCCACTGCCTTAAAGTGGATTATTATTAAAAAAACGAATATTTAAAAATCTACTCAAAAATTTCCAATTAGACAGGATTTAAACCCGCAAACTTTCCATGGATTCACATGTTCAGATGTTCTCACAAGGAATATGAGGCATAAGGACAGACTATACGTACCTCCTTGTCGATTAGAACTTGTTATGCGCAATGTTTATTATCATGCCATTACGATTTTCAATAAACTGCCAAAAGAATTCAAGGACATGCCTTTAAATGTGTTTAAGTGAAAACTACGGAAATGGTTAATGGAGCAATGCTTTAACGACATTAATGAATATTTAAATTATAAAATTTAGATATAATGACATTTCTTTATTGTTTATTTAATTTTGTTTTGCTGGTTTATCGTTATTAATTTATTTTGCTATGGTTACTTTTAGACTAATATTATGTTTGACATTTTGACTTATTATTAATTTTACATTGGAAATTTTGCACGCCTTGACGAGGCAGAATGTAAAGGAGCTTTTAAACATTGTTTATGTATATTTATGTATATATTACATTATTATTAACTTATTACTTACTCATTACTTTATTGTTTTATTTATGTATGTTTTATGTATATCGTCAGGGATGTATTATATCACCACTCTTGTTCAACGCTTATACAGAACTTATAATGCGAATTACTCTGGAGGACTGGAGAGATGGTGTTACTGTAGGTGGCTACAATTTTGCAAATTTACGTTACGCAGATGACACAACTTTATTTGCGACTAGTGTTGGTCATATGGAGGAGCTACTTCTGAGATGGAGCGTGTGAGCCTTGAGTTCGGATTAAAGATCAATCGGAGCAAAACCAAAATGATGATAGTGGATCGCTGTAATAACAACTCGCCAGAAGTGACACAGATCGCGAACTGCACAGTAGTCCAATTCTACGTTTACCTTGGAACTTTAATTTCGAATAATGGTGGTTGCATAGAAGAAGTCAAACGTCGTATGGCAATAACCAGAACTGCAATGGACAAGATGAGGAAAATATGGAGAAATCGACATATCACCAAATCTACTAAGATCAGGCTCGTTCGAACCCTTATTTTCCCATATTTCTGTACGCTGCGGAGACGTGGACGCTGCGAGAAGTTGAAAAGAAAAAGATAGACGCTCTGGAAATGTGGTGCTGGAGAAGGCTTCTTGGAATATCATGGACCGAGTTTCGTACTAATGCCTCTATACTCCAGGAGCTCGGCATAAAACAACGTCTGTCAGCTTTAGTACAAACTCGCATTCTGAAGTTCTTCGGCCACGTCTCGAGGCGGGACACGGACTCTATTGAGCGTCTTGTCGTACAAGGACGAGTGGAGGGCATCAGACCGCGCGGAAGGTCGCCCATGCGGTGGACCGATCAAATAAAAGCTGCAGTGGGCGGCCAACTGCATGAATGCACGAGAATGTCTGTCAACAGAGACAAATGGCGAGATATCGTGAGGCGTGTAACATCTGCCCCAAAAAACAATGATACAACATGTTGACCACGACCGCTCTGTCAAGAGCGTTACGATTGAGAAGAAGAAGAATGTATATTTAACCTATTGTACCAACATTCTTGCAAATAAATGATTATGGTTATGGACTATACCAATTCTGCCACGGGCTAACTGCTTATCCAGTGTGAAATTATTGGAATGATCTACAGAAGAACCGATACAGTTTCTAATTTGTTCAACGATTATCATTTACTTCGTCATATATACCTAGGTCCATTGATCTTTACCAAGTAAGAGTTTTGGCTGAAAAGTGTGTTGTTTCGTCGTGTTCGCGGGCGACTAAACGACACAGCGCAAGCGCGTCACACGTCGCATACTGTACGAATCAGCAAATAGTATTAAGTATTATAATGTGTATGTTAGTCCACTAAGGTATATATTTATATGGGCCCGTATAATTAAGTTTTAATATCTTGTACGTTGTTGATCAAGCGAAACGAGATCTCTAAAACAATTTAGGCGAATTGGTGTTGTATGTATATATGTACTCGTATGTATGTAGGGTTTGTTTGTCCGAGGATAACGTTCGAAGCGTTTATCCGATCATCGTGAAATTTGGTATATAGGTAGGTAGAGTTTGTCAAATGAAAGTAGACCCTGAAAAATCGCGGCAAATTCAAAAAAATATCAGTGTGGCAACCCAAACATTAGGGAATAATAATGATGCCACACTCCGATTATCATTTTCTCTAATCTGTTGAAAAAAAGTCAAGAGTACCTACCTTAAACGACGACCTATTTGAAGAATATTAAGAGAGTGACTGAAACGAAAGAAGTAAATCAGATTCATGAGAAATTGTCATCCGTGGTTCCTGCCTACATCTTCGGGAAAAGGCATTTTTTGCCTATTTTTCCGGTTCAGAATGACAAAACCTATAAAATAGTTCAATATTATTAATCTGCAGTTGATAAGAGTGGGTTACAATTCGTTATTATTATAGTTATTTATAGTACGTGCAATTATTATTTTATACCACCGTAAATTTACCCAGCTGTAGAACATAGCGTCCGTAGGTGGAAACACATTAGTATTGCCATGTAAAAAGTTACGAAAAAATGCGAGTGCCTACTTTCGTTTGACAGACTCTAGTGATGGCACAAATTTGGTGTGACTAAATGAGCTAAAATTGTGGGGGTTGTTGAGAAAAAAAAAATGGGATTTTTCGGTCAAGGGGCAAGTATAATAAAAGGTCTTTGTGAATACATTTCGACCCTGTTTTTATTTTTAGTTTAAACCTTGTAGTTTTTAAGTTATTAGCCATAATAAAAAAAGAACTTGACAAAATTCACAGGGTACACCAGTGACCCCACAGTACTGAAATTTGGTATGTGTGTAGCTTTAATTCTACCCCCAAAAAAATCTATTAATATGAACTCCCGTTACTTGTAATATGAATGAAACTGTAGGTCAAGTTAGTTTGCATTTCGTGGTACTATTTTGATAGTTAAGATTGTAATAATTAAGATTAGGTACAAATAATATGTTTTTGTTTTTATAATAATAATAATCTTTATTTCAGACTCATGAGTCCCATACACATTTACTACACACAATACAATACACATAATTCACAATAAAATCACCTTAAGTAGTTTAGGTGGCAATGCTCACCCAACGTCTATAAATCTTAGAATGTATAAGCCATTCTGCCAGACTTCTAATGATAGCGTTATTACAAGCGTCAACTCTGGACATGAAAGACTCCTACGCTGAATAGCGTTGAAAGTATCAACGCGTGCTTCGTTAAACATTTCGGAGGCACTACAGTAGCGCTTTAAGCCCATCAGTGGTCGAAAAATGTTATTATAGGCTACCCTTATACTGTCATGGGAAGTTTTAGTATACTCTGTCCAGAGTTAACACGTGTAAAAAGTCTGGAAAAAAGACCTAAAAAGCGTCACTTTCACGTCAGGAGTCGACTTGCAGAATTTTCTTGCAATCATATTGCCCACAATACATAAGGCAGGCGGCTTTTATGTGAGACTTGCGAGACCTCAGTTCGGGGCGAACCACTAGTCATATAGATTTCTAAATTTCTTTGATCTTCAGTCAAACTTATTGTATGAAATTGTGTTACAGGTACGATTTCCTGATAGCATCGCAAAAGGTGAACCAAGGTACGGTCACACCAACTCACTACGTGGTCGTCTATGACGATAACAAAATGCAGCCGGATCACTGCCAGAGACTGACGTACAAACTCTGCCATTTGTATTACAACTGGCCTGGCACAGTGCGAGTGCCCGCGCCTTGCCAGTACGCGCACAAGCTGGCATTCCTCGTCGGGCAAAGCGTGAAGCAGAAGCCTTGCGACGCGCTTTGCGACAAGCTTTACTTCTTGTAGTGCATTACGATTTACCAAACGCCTCTCCATACAACAAAAAAAAACACACATACACTACTTACATTCGGTCTGAGAAGGTTCAAAAAGGCGACATAAGTATAATTTTGTAGAACGTCCTACTGTTCCTCTTCCTTTTAATGGGGTCGGGACTCCTTGTGCTTCTACGTCAGGATGTTTTTATGTCCCTTTCGATATTGGTCCACCAGGTAGCGGGAGTTCTTCCTACCCCGGGGCTTTGTTGGCCCGTCCTTATCGGATGCATAGCGGAACTTTTTAATTTGATCCCATCGTCCCCATTCTATCATCGGACAACAAGACGCTCCGCGATCAACCACCGCTAAATGGTAGACATACCTTCCATACGCACAAAGCGGTACTCTTCCACCTTTATTATGCGCACCGCCAAGGAGTGGAACGCCTTGCCTGAGTCTGTGTTTCCTGATAACTACAACCTAGGGGTCTTCAAGTCACAAGTGAATAGGTTTCTACTAGGCAAGCGTGTACCATCGTAGACCGTAATCCCTGCGCATTATATGGCCATACCATCTCAGTCTGCTCATCTAGGCGCGTTACACTTTCATTTCGGCTACATGTAGCTTCTGTTCGTGCTTTTTAGAGGATGTCCTGCATAATTATAATAACATTGGACCAACTCATCATCATCCACAGTCTGACTTCACCCATTGTTAGTTATAGCCCCCCCAAGTTTGTGCCATTTACCACGATCCTGCGCTAGTCTTACCCACTGACGGCCCACGACCTTTACGATGTCGTCCACCCGGACGGACCAACTACCTCATTTATTTTTGGACGCAATAACAATGATCACACCTGACCGTATATAGAACGTATGCAAGTAGTTATGAGGAATTCGACGATCGTTGTTTGTTTGTTTATTACTTATGGCGGGTATATCCGTCGGTAACCAGCTACGACTCGTTAAAGTTTGACACTAGTTTGACACTTTTTCAGGTCAGTCGTTTCAGAAGCGCAGTCGGTTACCGACGGATATAGGAACCCGCCATTAGTCGATAGCCCGGTCATCATATCGAAACTCGCTTTACACTTTGCTAAATTTAGTGCACTAAATGAAAAATACTAATTCAGGCAAGTGTAAAGATACTAGGTGTCTATTTCACGGCATCCCAGTAAATTTAATTGAAAGATAAAAAAAAATATCTTTGTCAGTTTTTATGTCAAAACCGTTGGATAGTGTTACTCAATGGTGAAATAGGCACTTAGACACACTAATCGTACAGTCAGATTTGACACTTCCACTTAGTCTGTCTGAATTTAATGCACTAGATTTTATACTCGATCGTTTATTCTATTCCACAGTGTAATAATAGGTTGTGATTGATAGGTTCATGATCATTATGGACCCTGTTGGGCACAACAATATTTTGGAGGGAGGAGGACGTCATTGTCCTTGTTAGGTTATATTCATTTTAAAAAGAAAACATTCAAACCTAATTAAACAAAATCAAAGTAGGAAAGTGAAAGGTATTTAAAAGTGTAAAGTGGTTTTAACATTTGTAACACAGAATATGGCTGTAAAATGTATGTCTTAGCAATATATCTGCATTAGTACACTCTAACCTAGGCTTGTCTGAAAGTAAGCTGTAGCGACATCTATCGCCACATAGAAGAACTACTTTGACCAAGCTAACCTAGAGAGCTTCATTATCAAGGAAGTTATACTAGCATAGAAGGAGTGTTAGTGCGTCGATGCAGTAAGCTGTCTCTACGCTAGTGATGCTACAGTATTTGATGTCGATACTGTCTCTACGCTAGTGATGTTACAATATCGATATTTGTTATCGATATAGATGACAGTTCCTGTGCTTGTATACGACGATACGATAAGAACGAACTTATTTATTGTGGATGGATTTGTAGGTTCCAAATTTTCACAGATATAAAAGGCACTCTGTCGTTTACTGCCTTGAAAACAAATCAAATAACAACATTATATTGAGTTATTTTGTTCCACTTCTAATTCAGCGTAGTCACAAAGCACATCCATTTCATTTTGACAAACAAAAAAAATGTGGCACTCCGGGAGTGCCGACAGACGTGAATACTTGAACAATTACGTGTGTATTAGTTAAAAAAATGTTTATTGCAAAATGATCATGATGGATGTCGCATAAGCATGAAAATTTATTATGAAAGGTTTCTTATGCCCCTCCACAAACTAAAAAAATCGAATATTAAATTTGTTAAAATTATATACAGAGGTGTCGGTAACAGTGTCGCGAATTTAATGGTTTTTTCCCATCAGTTTTCACTATGCCCAACGCGCCTAAAGAAGTTTTCTCTTTAAAAACATAAGTACTAAATTAATACCTAAATATCAACAATAAGACAACTGATTACAATAATTATAACATACAAATATATACAAATAATAGTACTTAGTAATAAGTACAAATAATTACTAGAGCAATAAACTAGAAAAAAATTAGAACATTGACATTGTTCATTATTATAAATACGGGATTTATCACGTACCGTCTTATCGGTGTTTCGACCGACAAATCAAATCAATCAATCATTGAAATCAATCACGAAAGTTTTCTAAGTAAAATTGACATTGTTGTTTATTTGTTTGCTTCAAAAGTTGTTTCATTCGCATACTTATCGCCAAAAACGTAAGACTTATGTATTGATATAAAAGTTGTTTTTTCCTTTAACACGGGCAACATTTCATTGTCCTATGCGTACGGTAGATACAAAACAAATATACCCTCACCTAAATTGAGCTGAGCCACAACTGTCAGATCAAATTTACTCTACCACCCCGAACGAGTGCTGTCACTCGTGCCGCCAAGTAAATTTCGTCTGACAGTTGTGGTCCAGCTCAATTTAGGTGAGGTTATATTTGTTGATTGACTTAAAATTCACCAAATTTTACCACCCGCGCTTACATAAAATCACACCTACGGCAATGCCAGTTCTAGCAGTAGCTGATTTATTATTTGTTGATCCATTCACACATAGGCAGAACTGGCATATGGAAGAAAGGAGACGGGTATAGATCCGTTACTTTCGTCACCAACTTGAAGCTCTGGAATCAATTGAGAGAAGAGCCAAGAAGCTCATAGGCAACGATGAGCTAGTTGATGCAAGGCTCCTCAGCCTGGAGCATCGACGAAAGGTTGCTAGCCTCTCGGTTTTTTATCGAGTACATTTCGGGGAGTGTGCGGCGGAACTATTCAACCTAATCCCACCATCTCCATTCTATCAACGGACAACCAGACGCTCTGCGGTGCGCCATCGCTATATGGTAGAAATACCTCCCATTCGCACAAAGCGGTTCTCTTCGACCTTTTTTATGCGCACCGCCAGAGAGTGGAACGCCTTGCCAGAGTGTGTTTCCTGATAGCTACAACCTGGGTATCTCTAAGTCGCGAGTGAATAGGTTTCTTCTAGGCAAGCGTGTACCATCGTAGACTGCATCATCGCTTACCATCAGGCGAGATCGTGGTCAAACGCAAGCCTATAAATGTATGAAAAAAAAACTTTTAGCCACTAGAACGGCTTCCATGCTAGTATAACTTCCTTGGTCAATATGACACTGACGGTGACATCTAACGGCCAATAGAAGAACTATCCTAGATCTAGCAAACGAAATAATCTGGGAATGTGCGCTTAGGTAAAACTTCTATTTAAAATTGTTACCACCGGTTTTGGTGGTTGTGTGGTTTTAAATTCATAGTGCATTATTCACATTTGTTTCTTGCAAATCTAGATACAAAATTAGATGGTAGTGCAGCCTGCATCCAACGGCTCCCAGCTTGTCAGGTCGTTTTTCCATCTAGGAGCCGTTCTACTCTCCACTTTCCAGTGCGTGGTTTCCACTCGAGAACCTTTCTGCCCCAACGGCCGTCAGTTCTTCGACTGTGTGCCACTTCAGCTTGCTAATCATCTGGACTAGGTCCACGAATCTCCTTATCTTATTCTATTATGCCTTCTGGCGTATAAGTATTTACAAGGCTATCTTGAATCTGTATGTTAGTATGTAACTTTTTGTCGAATAAATATATACAATTAATAGATATCGGCCATTAGTTTTTAATTTTGAAATGGCAGAAGTTTTAAGAAGAAGTAAGGCACTTGTCTCACCGCCGACGATGAGCGAGAAGCGAGTAGAGCTAGAAACGAGTTGGCGAGCAGCGAGAAGCGAGTGTGTAATTCCTATAGTTGTCTCGCTGGGCTATAAAGCGAGTGAGCGAGTGCGGCGGGCGATACTCATCATCTCACGGCGTGTGTTCTGACCGCCAAGCGAGCATCGCTGAGCGAGTGTTGTAGTCGCTGCGACAAAATAGTGGAGAGCGAGTACTCGCCGGCAGTGTGAACGGCCAGCGATCAACTATTAATATACGTGTATCTTTTGATCTATATATTTTGTTCGTTTCTTAGTAGAAAATAGTTGATAGCTAATCGCTTACTTGCCGGCGGTGAGACAAGTGCCTAAGGAATATGGTTTAGTCGGAGTAGGCTAGCAAGTCTAGCAACAACTGGCAAAGGTCGTTTAGTGGAAAAATTATTATATATAATTTAGTAATTTTCAGATGTGTAACATCCATATTTGTTAGTAAAAACTTAATTAAATATGTTAAAAGAGAACACGAAGTTACGGTACAAGTTACAGGTAAAGCCAACTATTACTCTCTATAAGCAGCCAAATCTATTTTTAAACGTGAATCTTAAATCCCTCCATTACATAGTAATCTATCGAGTATTTTTCTATAAATGATTCTGATGATAACTTTGTTTTCTAATTTGATAAGACATTAATAGTAAAATAAAAAAAAAACAAATACGATGTATTTTTAGTATGCTAGTAAAAGGTAGTTAACTTAGAATTTAGAAAAAGTCTAATAATATTATTAATCAGTTATTCTTAAAATACCACCGATTCCAGTCACCAAAATGACGTATTCTGATAATAAATTTATCAATAAAATGTTTTGGAAAAGTCGACCATGTACACACGGCTACACATCAAGCTATCCATTTCCAGTATAAGCTGGCCTCGCATTGTGTAGGCTTTTCGTAGAATGAGAGGTTAGCTTATATTGGAATTGTATAGCTTGATGTGTAGCCGTGTGTACAATCAATCAAATAATAAGTATTAACTTTTTAAAAGAGTTTAAATAAATGTCACAATGCAAAGAAAGGCGAGGCATTTATCGCTTGCATAAATTTAATGCGAAAATTATTTTGCAGTTTGTTTGATATCAAAATATCCAGAAAAGCGGGAATATTAAGCAGGAAAAATAATTATTTTGGTTTACCAGGACGTCTTTCCATCTAGTGGGGGGCCGTTGGGCTTTCCAGTAAGTGTAAATTAGGGGCCGGTTACATTGTCGGGCTACGGCAAATGTCCGTAGTGTATGCCTCTGTTATCTGTATCCTTAATTCTTTATTGTACACATATAGATTTGCAGATAAAAATAGCTTACAAAATGGACATGTACAGAGCGAGGGGGCGAGCTTAACCCTAATAAGAGTTTTCTTCCAGCAAACTTTTGAAGATAGAGATATTTGATTATAGTGGTGGGTACGTGCACAGAGAATGACATTGGAGTAGAATACTAATATATAGTATATACTATAGTAAATACAACACTTAACCATATTAAAAAAATAATAATAATACCTTTATACTATACCTACATTACAGATAAACATAATACATTATACAAAATATGAATAGTATACCTACTTATACATAATAACCTAAAAGCTTACAAGGACAGGTAATGCTCTTTGACTCCTAAGCTTAAAAGTGCTTAGTGATGGACTTGCGCGGATAGAGTGTGGTAGAGAATTCCACAGGTTGACTCCATGGACATTGAAGCAACCGCCATAGCGACTGTCCTTCATCACATGAAGGACAAAAATGCACAACACGAAAGTTCGCCGTAGACACTTTGTCATACAATCGTCGAAAATTATCATATTTTTGTTGATGAGGTTTTTTTTTATCCTATAGCTTATTATTCCCGCTTTCTTTGAGACAAAGTAATACATTTCTAAAACATGGTTAGGTCATTGTAACTAAGAAAGTTACATTAATGCAGATAAGAAATGAAAATGGTATCTGGCCAAAATACCTTTCCCCCCCCCCCCCCCCCCCCATACATCCAAGAGCGGATTCAGCTTTGGTGCCAGGGGGGGGGGGGTCACATAGTCGTAGTCAAGTCACAAGAAGTTAACAATTTTAACTAGTGACCAACCTAGGTCCTGGACCCAGCACAGGGGGGGGGGTCATGACCCCCATGACCCTCCCCCTGGATCCGCCCTTGCATATATCTCCTTTTTAGTAGATAAAGAGTTATCTATACTTATATCTAGCCAATTATGGCATGATAATTATATTTTGTTGATTGATTTTAAGTTAGTAGATACTTAAGTACTTATTTTTAAGTTAACATTGTAATAATGACAATTGTTATATTGGCAGCAATCTTAACAACCTCAACCTAACTCTTAGAAATAACGATATGTGATTATAAAATGGCGAGGTCTGTCTTGCTTAGGTAAATTGTCGGTCTAGGGTGACTATTCGTGTGGTAAGTATGTCTTTACTTTATATGGAGGAATATCACAGTGATGTCGCTCCGGAGTGGGACATAGAAGATTATACAGGGTGTTTGGTAATATACTGACAATATACAAGTGACGGTTTCTCAAAACATAAAACAACACTTCTCGAAAAAAAAAACTACTAGTTGTATTATCAAATTTTAAAGAAAATCGAATAAGTTTCGGTGTTTAATTCGATATAAAATTTTCTGCCTACTCTTGCAATCGACATCCAAAAATAAAGGCCGATTCGATATATCTTTCGGAAAAGAAACGGACAACAAAAGATATCTCGAGGCGTTACCAATACAGTATCCGTGGTTATATTATATGGCAAGCATTATGCAATAGCACAAAATAAGTTAGTGTTTGTTTATACATGCCAAAATAAATTTTATATTTATTTTATAACCCCTTTCATTTTTGCGCGTATATTATCAAACATCCTCTATACCCAGAAGAGTGCAAGAACCGTAAAAGTGCGTAACAGAATCCATAAAAATGAAATACATAGATACACAAGTTCACACAACGCCAACATTCGTCATAGCTCGATAATATGGCCCAAACATCAGGTCAACTTCCTTCCAAATAATATGAATAAGACATGAGATTCTTTGCATCTACTTAATTTTAATGTCAATTAATACATGTGCCTTAAATCATATAACAATATGTTCGATATTAAGTTGTTTATCGTCTTTAAGTTCTTTAAATAGTTACATTCTAGGTGTGTATAAAATTAGAAAAATATTTAATCAAAATATGATGTGCGCGTCTTTAGCTTCCTCAGAATATCTTTGAATTCTGAATATGCCAATATTTAATACATATTTGGTACTTCCATTAGATTCCAATTCAAAAACATAGTTGATAAAAAGACTTCGGGGCTAGAAACCTAAAATTGTGTAAGCCAGGAATGGCTAAAGGTAGATTTTCGTATAACTCCTCCAAAGCTTCGGCACAATTGGTACTCTTGGTACAAAATTTTTGAGATCTCGAGGAGTTTAGAGCAATAAGAATAAAACGTTTTTTTCTGCCCAAGCTCTGCGAGTTTTGGTTTGTGATACAAACTTGATGTTCAGCTTCTTTTTGAGGAAGCTGGAGATATGCTCCTAAAATATGTTGATCAAGATATTAGGATAGGTTAAATTGTCTATTGTCAATTGCTGACATTACCCCTAAGTGTTTTTTGTTATTTTTTAGAGATGGGCCGAATGTAAGTTTCATGTTCGGTATTCGGCATGCTCGGCAGGTTTACCGAACATTCGTATTCGGTTAAAATACCGTTCAAACTTGTTCTAAAAATTTGCATCATTTATTATTGCTAGATACCTTACATTATCAACTGAATATAGAAACATAATTATTTGAAATCCATTACTCCCGCTTATGGTTTTTTGCGCAAAAAATTAAACGCACCTGTCAATATTTTGTTGCAAACTCGATGATGCAGCAACAGGCCAGGGAAGCGGGGACAGCGGGCAGAAGGGTAATACGTTCATCACGAACAAAGCAAGACAGTACCTTCCGAATTATACAATCGAACATTCGGTTCGGTAAACTATTTATCGAATATTCGGCCGATTATTCGTATTCGTTAAAATCCGCATACGGTCCATCACTATTTTTTTACTTGTTCACTTGTTGTGAAGACTTCATTTTACGCTTAACTTTACGTAGCTAAAGTATCAAGTTAGGTTTATCCAAGTATTTCATTCTAAGTTTAGGGCTACCATGTTGATATTTTTTTAAATACGTAGCAAAACGAGCTTAGCGTAAAATGACTTTACTTACACCCTTGCTTAGTTTACGTTACTTATAACTTAACCTAACTTTTACTTCTATGTAAGTTTGTTAAGTTTTAACTTTACAGTTGTTATGATCTTAATGAGATTATATTCAGCACGCGATCCGCAGAGGGTTAATCGCTGATACAATGTTGAGCTTGTGTCGATTATTTTGTGTTCAAATTTACCAAATATCTGGTTTAAAATGTGATTATTCTTAATTTTTAGATCTAAAAACATGAACGAGGTCACCTCAGTCACCAAAATGACCGCAACTGGGGGCTCGTACAAAAATCTGCGATGCGACGCCGCATCGTAAAAATCTGTGAGCTCCCTCGACGCATCGCAAGAACTTGCGAATTGATTCGCATCGCGCATCGCTTACGTTCAGTACGGTTGACGGTCGTCGAAGGAATGGTCACCTTGGGAGACGCCTTGCCGCACCAAATCGCATCGCAGCAATTCCTGTCGCAATTTTTTGCGTAGCGAATTCGCATCGCAGTTTTGTGTGCGAGCCCTTAGCCAAATTACATTCGATTAACGGTGACGCTAGTCGATAAGTCCGAAAATGTATGTGATTGACACATGCTATGGAAATATCACGTGATATATCGACAACGAACAGTAGAAATCGATTCGAAGCGAATGTTTTTTTGGCTAAAGCCTCTGGTCTTCTCAGTTTGCGATCCAAAGATGAGCTCCTTTCAAGTATAACTTTACCATTTGTGTGTTCCTAAATGTGACTATTCTCAATGTTTGCTCGTTTATTAGCTGCGACGAGGCGTGTATTGTGAATACTGATAAGTATTTTTAGTTACTTAGTAATTTTTAAAGCAATAATTTAGACAAGGTGTTACAATATGGACCCATTTCTCGGAGTGCATTCGGGCAACGTGGCCCGCCCATTCCCACTTAAGTCCAGCCGATCTCTTCCCTACATCTGCAATGCGCCGGTAAGTGAGCGCAGCATGGTGTTACGCACTCGGTCGACACGTTTAAAGCCGAGAATGCTGCGCTCCATTGCCCTTTGACAAATCTTCAGCTTTGACTTCAGGGCTTCAGTCAGAGACCATGCGCACCGTAAGTTAGGATGGGCAGGATACACATGTCGATGAGTTGGCGCTTCAAGTGTCAGAGGAAGGTCACCCTTCATGGACCAGTAGCTCTTCCAGGCATTCTCGGTACGGCGATCGATTTCCTTATCTTGCCTGTTTCCGAAGCTAGTTAACTGGCGCAAGTAAATATACTCATCGACATACTGTATGGGGTTAGAAAAAAATTTAGATAAAGAATTTTGAAATTTGTTTCTACTTTAACAAAATGTTTGAATGTTTTTACTAAATAAATTAAAAATACTTATACTGTAGTTCATTTAGCAGTTCTGCGACTTTTCGCGCGTTAACTAGTTGTACGGGTGATCACCAGTGGCATTTTTAATTAAGCACACTTAGATGTCGGCGTACAAACGGCATTTGCTAAGACATGTATGAAAACGCGGTCTTTCAACTCCACTGAAACGAGGTAATGAACATCTAGGTACATTATATATCTAGAATTGTGTGTCTAGAAACCCAATGTACGTTGTAGACTAGATAACGAGCAAGCTTTGCTCAGCCCCTATGATTGGGTTGAGATAATCTTGTCCGTGGCTCCTCTTTGCAAATCATAAATATATCATGACATTGGTTGAGAGAGGTTTATTTTTGTTTTTGTTGTCTTCTAATTTTGATTGACTAAAATAATTAAAGGTAAAACGAGAAAAGACTGTAGATTTTAAGATTACGTTTGTATGTTTTGACAAAATCAGTGTTTTAGTATTTTTTCCAATAAAACGTAAAATATATGTCAATCTTTTATTTCTCAAGTGTAATTTCTCAATTAACGGGTTAAATTTGTCAAAACGACAAATAATAAATAACCCACGATTAGTAGGTACTAGGTACCTATAGGTAATTGGCTCCTTGTCTTACATGGTGCTGCATAAAAATCGACACCATTGAAGGCCCAATTAATTAAATATCTAGGCAAGTACTTCTTCATATATCTTGCTGCTACTCTGGTTTCTATGAAAGTTTAACCATTAGTAACTAGTTTCTTTAAATGAGAGTACTAACTTGTGAGAATATCGCTAGATTTCTAAGGCAGCTCAGAAAAAGCATCAAGAAATCGCTTGTCCTAATTATGTGCAACTCTGCTCGTCCCCTGAGGCCCGACTTGACATAGATGTGATATGCACGCGCTCTAGACATCGGAATTAGACGATATCACGAGACGCAACTTCCACGAAGAACGTTTGTATTTTAAAGAGCTTGTTTCACTAGATACCAGGCCTGAGACGTTGCTGTTCCCTACCAGACTATCTCCACTAGTAAGGATAGGTACATGGTTTTTTTCTCCATTTTTCCCTAATATTAAGGATGCTTTTCCACTTTTTTCACTTCTTAATATATTCAAGGAATACGTATAGTATAGTCACATTAGAAAATGTTTCTACTGAGAACAATTTTTTTATAAGTGGTCATGCAAAAAAAAACCTTACGACCAGTGTGCCAACCAGACACACTGAATGGCAGTAGGTCGTTAGGTTTTTTGTTTGGCACAGTGGCCATGTAACATTAAATGATCCAATCTCGAACGGCTCTAGTGCGTATGTTAACCGTATGTGATCTGTAACTCCTTTTCACCCCAAAGATAAAAAAAACTTATACGCGGTAAAGAAAGGTGGACAAAGAATCGCAATCCTTTCCTACAAGTAGGGAAAAGTGGAGAAAAACTCTTATATGTATGTATCTATCCCCTACTAATTAGTGGGGATAGTCCGATAGGGACAGGTGGAACAGGCGAGCGGGAAAGGCCGTACGGGTGGGGTAGATGCCTCGGTTTGCGACTGGGAGTTGCAAGCAGAGAGGCGTTGCTCTTTTGTCCTCCAGGAGTATAAAGTTGCCATCATGTTCCTGGACGACGAGATGGCGGGTAGGTGGGTGGTCTCTTTTCGGATGATTGATTAAATCTCGTCAATGATACGGAAAAAGACCGCAAACGGGATGGACCCTTTTTGAGGGTGTAGGATGTGCCTCGGATTTTTACTGCAAGTCTGAGGGCCGACTCTCCCTGTGGCAGTCTGCTGAGCAGATGGCACGGGGGTGAGCCGGATTGAGTGGCCTAATTGGCTGAAGTGGTGCACCCCCTGTTGTGCCTGACGGCGGGTTTTCGAGCGCGCTGCTATTTACAACGGGTGGAAAAGCCTTATTGCAGAGGCACGGAGCTCCCTCTGCTTCGGTAATAAGTTGGCAGAGAAGGGCTGTTTGTTCTCGCATTTGTTTTTGTTACAGGCTGTCGTTTTCGCTTTTCATGCTATTAATTCGTCTAGTTTCCCCTATGGGTACAGAACATTAGGTACCTACTGTAATGGTAGTATTATTGTAGGTACCTAGGTACTACCCAAGGCTTTCAGGTACTATAATAGAACCACCATTACATATCAATACTTATTCGTATCCAACCGAAAAGTAAGTCGTTTCGACTTACTAGGTACCTACCTAAGTACGTGAGCGCTAGGCAATTTCAAGTATTCAAGATTTCAGAGTAATCTTGAATTTAGGTAGATATCTCAGGGGGAGGGCTAAGCCTTCCACCGTACCGCTCATTCTTACGGTTTACCTACCCAGTTAGGTACCTACTTGTTAATTAGGCCCTTCAGGCTTTAATAAACTGGCGATCGTAAACGTATATCCTGCGGGGCGATTTGTGAACGTGCTCGTCGCGTGTGCATCGCGAGTTCGCAACGTGCACGATGATAGTTCCCTGAATGGGTTCTACCCCACTTCAGTCAGTCATTTTGTAACTTAGGTATAGTTTACGTATGCCGCGATGCACGTCGCGAAGCCCCTATCACACGTGGCGATCCTCGCGGGCACTGGAGACACGCTCGCGAATCGCCACTGTGATAGCGCCGTTTTTGCGAACATGGAACACATTGATCATTGAGGTAGGTCGGTTCGATTATCTTTTGATAAGAAAAAGGCAATGGAAACAAAAATCGATTCATCACTTTGTAATTTAACGGGAAAATTACATCAAGGGCAGCTAATTTGTGATCGGCGAGAACTTCACAAATTAATGCTAATCCAAAATGATTTCACATTGGCTTTATCTGAACTGACAGGGAAATTACTGGCTGGGCTAATCGGGGATAGACTCCATCGCCTATTAAATTGTTTAGGATCTAACGGAATACCTATTTTGTAAGATTGTTATGAAGACTCGCCTCTTGTTTTTATCTCTCATCTTTTGTCTAGACTTGCTTTTTATGAAAAAGATTTACCTACTAACTTAGCTACGTCTAAAGGTCTTTAACAGTTCTGCGCGCCTGTTGAGCTTTTTTGTAGTTTTTAGTTTAAAAGCTATAGGTATAAACACAAACACTTAAAGCAAGACGAAAATTGGCAGTCATGAGTTTCCTTATAGGTATAGATGGAAGTTACAAATTATAAGACCCCAAAAGAAACAGGAAAGTTACCTACTTCCGCATTGAGAGAAAATAACTTATGGAAATCAGAAAAGTAGTTTTCACTAAAGAGCTTCGTGCAATAAGGATCTATCAAGAAGAGGTCTTAAATGTTAAAATTATTGATGAAAAGGAAAGCTAAGTGCGTCTATTTGCGTTTATGTAATAAAATCGTTCAACCGCTATCATTGAGAAACTCGCATCACCGCCCACCATCAAGCTTCTAATCTACAACTTATCTGTGAAAACACTTGCATAGCGCAATAGCTGGCATAGTGGTGCATCAATCAGAACTAGCCAAACTGTACTCGGCCTGACTCACTCGCATTACGTGCGAGGTATATTCAGCTTTATTTATAGCGTTATTAACAAATGCCTGCAAATAGCGATGATATGTTGTACCCCGAACATTGAGCATATATTAGCATTTTAGAGCCGTATTTTGTAGTGTCGTTATGTGGCGATCCCGACGTCGTAGTACCTAAGTGTGATTTTGCTATAAGTAACTTATGGAATTGGAACTGAGCTGGTATTTTTGATGGCACATAAATAGATATATTGTGTCCTGGATCAGATTGGCACAGGATATCGGGATGTCTCTACGTAGTGGTGTGGGTAAAGTCAGACCGAGGATAATGACGAATCCTAGTGACAGTTTTCTTTTGTGGAGTGAGACTTCTGTCCAGCTATTTTGTTCTGTGCCTGTACCTACCCGCTGACGTAATGTATGCCAGTCTCTTCGGAACAATCTGAAATACCGACGCGGTGTGTGGGTGTGCTTCGTTTAACGAAAGAGCAGCAGTCCATCAGGTCGGAACGAGACAGCGCTATATGGACAGAGCAGGGCAGTATTATCGCCAGCCCGTGGGAAATGCACAGTAGTGGTCAGAGCAGACTGCGCGCGCGCCGGCCCAATGCACGTATTATTGTATTGGAATATTTGCCGCTCACAACATCCTATGGGAGTTCATTTGATGTGACATTTCCACTCTTATTGCTAGAGTTTTAAGGTTTACTTTGATTGGGTCGATTGGAGTTTTGATGGTAATTTTATATGGTGAGTTAAGGCGGTCGGGTCTCAAATAAGTATAACGCGGTGATTTTTTTAGCGATCGATTGAGGTTTTGCAGACACGGTTGAGATGCAAATGTGGTGTTTACGGAGTTGGCCGGCACACGCCTATAATAAAAGTTACGTTGCGTGCCTTTAATAAACACGTTTTGACTGCGGTAATGGTAATATGCCAATTTACTCGGTTGCTGTACGCTTTTATAGCGATTTTGATGAGCATCAGCAATTTAGTAGCTATGGTTTTGTAATTTTACATCATGGCATTTAGTCTAAAGGGCTTATTAGACCTTACTAAATTCAGTCGTCTAAATGATCCAGTCACTAAATTCAGACAAATGCAATCGCATTTAGGAAAGGTAGGTTTCTAAATTTAGAAAAATGTACGGCTACTGACTCACTTAATCATTTAGGAACCTAATTAGAATCCACTAATTAGACGACTGAATTTAGTAAGGTCTAATAAGCCCTTAAGGAACATTGAGTGTCTGAAAGCTCTAGGTATCTAGTTCATGGAAAAAATAAAAATAGTATGGTACTTTGTGGTGTGCCTAGCAAGAGCCATGGTAGAGTCTGACCTAGACTGTAGTGTAGGTATACTAAAGCTATCATTCACACAGGAATTACCTACGGTCTTGATTCACGATTTTGAGCACAACTAACAATCCAAAGCCTTCGAGTCGTGGTAGGAGCGAGCAGCACACAAGTTAGTGTCCATCCCACTTTTATTATAAAGGAAGAGCGTTGGACAATAGATAATATATTGTACCTACCTAGATATTTTGTAAACTCAATATTACCATCATTCCAATGATTTAGAAAAGAAACTGTCGCAGTTCACGGCTCAATTATCGCCGCAAACTATGCAAATATTATCAAATCACAATTTAATGTCATAAAGTTAACAATTCGAAATGAAATAATAATTCATTGGAATATCTCGTCAATCAGCGTTCGTAATTCTACCGCCTACGCGAATACATAAAGACGAAACGGTATCTGGCTTTCACGTTATGACAAAAACTTGGCGGTCCAACAATTAAACCCACAGATTTATTTACGAAAATGCTTCTCGATGAATGAATAAAAACATATTTTGAAGCTCGGTGTTTAAAGTTGCTTTGTAAGTCTACAATTGTGTGGCGTCAGAGAACTTCTGAATACATATCTGAATAGACAGAATTTTCCTGTTCAATACGGAATAAGGGATATCTTCCATCGACTTCGAGGTTCTAGGACCAATAAGTATTTTTAGGAATTATTATTTTACTTGTACAGATTCTGAGTTTCAATGTAGGTGATTTCTTAATCTTCGTTTTATAAAATTATGTTTATGCCATGTATAGGTATAGCAGCTACTCGTAGGTTCGCATAACATCCACTCCCAATACCTAAAAGTTTATTTTATCATGATACTCTTTACGGTCTTCTTCTAGATACGTTAAATCATTAGCTCTAAAATTTAAATATGAGTAGGTATTTATATCAGAACCAGTCAAGCCAATAAAATAAACCCTTGCTATTTGATTAAACAAACACGGCTGGATTCAAGCTTCTACACTTCAGCAATAAAACCGTAGACATCCGCGAGCAAGACATTCGCGGGGGCACTTAGCGAGTACGAACACCGCTGGGTATCGCACGATTTTATAATATT
Source organism: Philereme vetulata (assembly GCA_918857605.2). Taxonomy (NCBI): domain Eukaryota; kingdom Metazoa; phylum Arthropoda; class Insecta; order Lepidoptera; family Geometridae; genus Philereme; species Philereme vetulata. Next base: position 9,719,717 of record OU975439.1, on the reverse strand, counting down.
TTACGACTAGTTCCAAAGACTAGTTCGACCGTAAAATAGACTTTATCGTAATGAAATAAGGGGCTGATACGGTATCGGTTTTAAAATAAATGATAAAGTTATATGTTGTATGCTAATTTGCTACTGGCGTGAATCTTTTTGAAACTACATTTGGTCTTCAGTTATATCACCGTGATTGGATCAATATTAGATACTAGTAGTACATCAATCTTTCTTAAAAGTACTTAGAGGAAAGCAGGCTCCTTGTTTTCTCTACCAAAATATACAAGAAACAATATTGAAATTATATTTATCCCCTTTGAAGAGTCAGCTGAATGAATCCTTCTTTATCTAAGAACTTACGTTCTGCGCTAATCATTTCGTCTCAAACAACAAACTTTCATTCATCATAACGTATTCTATTCATTAGCCGGGCTGAATAGACGAATGAGCTTGTCAACGATCCAATCAATCTAAAAACAAAGTAGTTAAGGTACCTTTTCGTATTCTAAGGTGTGGAAACCAAAACTTAATTTAAAATGTACAATCGGGGAATAAATCTGTTCTTTTATATTTAACATCTGTTTTTTTTTTAATTTATTTAAGAAGGAATGAGGTACATATATATTTTAGGTAATACTTTTCCAATTTGAACACAGCAATTTCATCTTCAACTTTAGTCCAGCAGTCAAATTTTAGGCGTAAGACATTTAAAATTAACGACATCAGTGCACAGTTAATGGGAGACCGGAGGGGAATCGCCCATACAACACGTACTACCAAGATCATTTCTAATTGGAGCATATTTCTAAATAATAAGGTATTATTTTAATTTAAATAGTATTTATCTAGGTTCCCAACCATATTTTAGATCAAAATACTTATCTAAAATGAAATAGAAGCGTATCTCATTCTGCGTGTTTATACGTCATAAAAGACCTGTTTTCAACCTAATTGTTTCGTATTAAAAACAACAACATCTTACGTATCCTAGTCATGGGAACATAGATTAAATTATCGTCTAGTTACAGAATAACAACACAATGAGAAAAATACAACAAGTTTTCAGTCATTATTTTTGGTATTACGGAACGCGGTCAAAATCTAATCAAATTTAGAATCGTTCAATTGCTGTCACTGTCGCTCTGCGTGGCTAAACTTCGTCACTAAACAGGGATAGTGATATTCAGGCCAAAGTTTTTGACGCAGCCGAATTGAAGTTGCGCTCGGGGTTCGCCGGCTTCTTAATCGGTCGCGTCATTTACCTACTGTGGTAAATTACTGTAGGTAAAATAGAGTTCTATATGTTGTCGTTCCTTTGCTGATAGCGCTAGTTTCTATGTGCAATTAGATAATTAATTATAGGCATAATTAGCCACTAGTTACCTTCATTATTTTATATAAATAGATACCCGGTAATATACCGGGTTTTATCTCAATGTTACCGGGACTCATAACATTTTGTTAAAGGTACAAATTAACAATAGCGATAGGATAAGGAATAGGCAAAATTAATTGATTCAATGCCTGAAAGCATTTTAACCCCATCAGTACCTGACCTACCAAAGAGTGTCCCCGTCACGGTATCAAAAAAAAGCCAAACTGTTCGTCCTGTGGGGGCTAATTAAGATATGTATCTACCAGCCGTCCCACCATTGTCCTAATCCCATGAATGGACAGGTAACACACGTGATTGGAGACTTTTTGTCGACCATTCGAAAAAAGTATGGATTAAATTAGTCTACATCGAGAGAATTGATCTAATCAAAAAATGTTGGGGTAAGTGAGTGCTTAGACACCATGTATGGCGTTACGTAAAAGTTAAACGATTCTTCAGAACAACTCTATCCTGTTACAAGCACTTAAAGGGCTATTTCTGAAAATTTTTTAAGTTTCTAATATTTTTTCATGTTATAAGCGAACTGAATTAAAAAAGGGACTGTAATAAATCATTGATACAATTGTTGACAGCGTCAACAATACCTTCGAGGATTCTGAAACACTGCTGCCCACAAAATTAAAATTCTTTTTCCGTTACTTCTAGGAGTTAGGATGAACCGGGTCACGGTTAAAGGGTGCTAATCCAAAGCACACCTCAGTGAGCATCACATAAACAGATATTTTTGCCTTGTCATAGACTTAGAATTGAAAGTTAAGTTATCTAGTGATATGACGTTACAAATTACAATTTTAAAAACTTTTTTGACGAAAACCTCTGCTTCTAGGTTTTCGTAAGTTGATCAAGAAAAATCCACGCATACGATTTCAATCGCTCAATTCGACGTAGATTACCTACCTTACTGACCGTGTACTTAATCCAGCATCGTCTGGCCGTTCCCACGGCAAAACGCCTGAGGCTGAGCTACGTGCGACGATTACTGACTGGGTAACTTTTAAGATGACAATTTGAAGATTAGACTGAACGAGAATATAACCTTTTGTAGTAGAAGCTATGGGAGCAATTGGTGGATTCGTTTTCATTAATCTGTAAAAAGTTGTGAAGCGTAGGGGCACCTAATAAACGCTGCTGGAAGCCGCCGCACATGATCTGCGTTTTGGAAATTTATCGGGACTTTTAGCTTTCAAACTTACTTTGACACCCTAATTTATACTTTTATATAGGATTAATAACTAACATTTCAGAGGATTAACCAGCTGAAGTAGCAGTGGGCAGGGCACATATCTTGATGAGGAACTGACGGCCGTTAAAAGGAAGGGTCGGAGAACAAGAACTTTTATTCATTCTTGCAGTCGACTCCTAATGCTCCCATACAGTTTTCATCTTTCATTTAAAACATTTTTTCTGGTTTTAAAATTAAGAGTTTCATCAATTATTAACTTAAATATTTAATATTTGTAGGGAACACTAAAATCATGCACGAGCCCAAAAAAAGAACTGAAGACATAATTACCTTATTTGTTGTTGTTAAAGATATTTTGTGGGTGGGCGTCCTACGCTGCGCTTGCCGGTCCGTGGCCTCCACTCGAGAACCTTTCGGCCCCATCGGCCATCTGTTCTGCGCGCTATATGGCCTGCCCATTGCCACTTCAACGTGCTAATCCGTCGGGCTATGTCGGTGACTTGAGTTCTCCTACGTATCTCCTCATTTCTGATTCGATCCCGTAGAGAAACCCCGAGCATAGCCCTCTCCATAGCTCGTTGAGCGACTCTGAGCTTATTCATAAGGCCAATAGTGAAGGACCACGTCTCGGTTCCATCGTAGGGTTTGGTAGCCGATCGTCTCCCGGGGATTCTTAGCACCCCTGGCCCCGCCGTTACCGTGACTGATACCGTAGCCAGGATTAGCGGGGCCGCCGGGGACTCGGGGCCTGGTTTTATGTTGTAAATCCATGAGGGGTTGTTGCCATACTCGCCACGCTTGGCAGGCGGGTTGGCGAGCGCAGTATAGGTGTTGAAACACGAAAAGACGCTGCTGCCCATCTTTCGGAGGTATCCCTTAGCAGACTCCTACTGCATCCACGGGCAAGAACGGAGGGGCAACATTCTATTGCCGGCGCCCCACGGCAAGATGGACAGACGACTTGGTAAGAACCGCAGGTCGGCGTTGGATGCAGGCCGCTTCCAACCGCAGTTCCTGGAGATCAATGAGGGAGGCCTTTGTCCAGCAGTGGACGTCCTACGGCTGATATGATGATGATGATGATGAAAGATATTTTGTATTCACACATTGTAAAACACTTGTCTGCAAACGAATCACTCTGTAAATACGAGTATATGATTCATATGGATATCAAAATGAAAGTCTTGTAATCTTTTTTTTTATGTTATTTGTGAGGAAACAGGCTTACGGCCCACCTGATGGTAAGCGGTCACCGTCGCCTATTGACACCGGCAACACCCGGGCTATTGTCGATGCGTTCCCTACACTGTAGAATCCTCTTTACATTTCTCTTGAAGCTTGCCATGTCGTAGCCTAATGGGAAAACCTCAGATGGTAGCTCATTCCACATCTTGCAAGTATGAAAAATCTAGAATAATGACTAATTTAATGCATAAGGTGATTTTAAGCCACAAGTAAGGCTGGTAAGTAACTTAAAAAATACATACCTGAAGATATGAGGAAAACAGGGATAGACAAAGTCTTCCAAGTATTTTCAGTAGTACTGTAATTGTATTCCTTAAAAACCGAACTCACATAAAATCCACCGTGTTGAAAAATCTTGTGATTGCGTGAACAGGGGATATATTTTATTCAACTCATTGATCTCATCAGCCGATCCTCGTCTACGGATTTCACACCCTGACTAACCCGGAGATACACTTTGTCAACCCGGAGCCCGGAGATGCACCGAAGTCTCCGGGTCAAACTCGGGGGGTTGGCAGACCTACCTGTAAGATGTCATAACAGCTTGAGAGGAATATCGCATCATTCAGAGGAGAGACGGTCGTATTCAAATGCATGAGGTACAATTAATAAACAGTAGAGTTGTAGTAGGTAAGATATTAGATACTTCTGCAAAAATATAGTGCAGCAGAAGGAAGCAGCGGAAAGGGACAGGGAATCTGGGAGCACACTCCCAACCCGCCGCACGAGACAGGGGCGAAGGAGGAGGGCGTATGCGAGAGCGTATGCCAACCTCCATCCCCCATAGCAGTGGCCTAACTATATACAGCTGTACATAGTTAGTAGAGATGACCCTAAACCCTAAAAGATGGGGCCCGCAAGAGCGGACTAACGCCACCGGGGTCACGGAAGAATGTTTTTTGTTCCCGTATCCCCGGTATAAAGCGAGCGGAGAAACGCCGTGGAGGTTTAGCCGGTAGGAGTCCGACATACCGCTCCCTGGGTACAGAGCGGTATCCATGAGAATTCCTCCACGTAAAAAAAAAGGTAAGATATTAGATTATCTAATATTCGCAATTTGGTTCATTCACTAGAATCACCATTATCATCAGTTATATACACTTCATACCCTTCCTCATTAGGTTATAATAATGCCTATTCCAAAGAAAAGTCATATAGAAAGAAGAAAGAAAGAAATAAAAAATATCTACTCAGACCAGCATAAATGGACACAGAAACAAATGACACAAAAAAATACAAACTAACTAAAAATTATAAGTGTGGTGGCGAAAGGGTCCTCAGCACAACATCTGCTGCAGCATGTTTCCATACTGCAGCGCTGGTCTTCTGCTGAGGCCAGTGTTGACCTCACGGACACCCAGACATATATATACATATATATATATAACTATAAGATTTAAAACATTTGGATTTTGGACGACCTCCGTGGCGCAGTGAGCGAACAGTCGGCTGAGACGCAGGACGTAGCGGGTTCGATTCCCGCCGCGGAACAAATGTTTGCATGATTTACAGATATTTGTTCCGAGTCTGGTTGTTTTTCTATATATTATAAGTATGTATTTACAAAAAAAAAGTATATAAGTATTCTATCAGTTATCTGGTTCCCATAATACAAGCTCTGCATAGTTTGGGGCTAGATAGCTGTGTGAACTGTCCAGCAATATTTATTTATTTATAGTATAATTATCCAACATTATATTTAGCACCTTCTACAGATCACTAACTCAAAAGTCATACAAACTTTGACAATTTATTAATATTCGTGCCAAGCCGGGGCGGATCGCTAGTAAATAATAAACAGAGTGACAGAGGAATGTGAGTGGAGAGAGAGAGACACTACTATGGCTACAATGGTATAGGTATGTATTTATTTATTAAAATGTTAAATAAATATGATGTTATGTTATATATATATGATGTTATAAATATGTTATGATGTATAAATATGTTATTATTATTTTTTTTCTGTTTTTATTTTGACATAGGCCTAATTCGTGTTTTTTATGTTTCCATGGACATTGTCTAAAATAAATTATTCCGTTATATTTACATTTCATCTCTTATAGGTCAAGGCACTGTCGAATCTTTGACTCGGTGCTTAGAGGCATTTGCGCCGATACCTATACATCATTTCTACACCATACCTACTAGATAAACACATTCTTTTGTCAGCTCTTTTAAAACCACGGAAACTCAGTTTCCTTCAACGGATGTTGTCCCAGGAAGTGAGTATTTGACCGGGGCCGACAGTACCATACCTACATCAAAAACATTCAGTTCTTGGAACTCTGCGGAAAACCGATAGGCCGCTTTTATGACTCGAACATTGCAACACATTTTTCACTACAAAATCATTTGCCACGCGAAAATATGACTTACTGCGCTATGTTACGGATCGTAAGGTGTAAGTGTTGTGTTGGGTTAAAAAATTGAAGTGCCACCTTGGTGGTGACACCTCGCAAATAATGTGGACCACATCCAGAGTCGGTGCTTTTGACGTGGCGTTTTTGACGCCGATACCGAGTCAAAATTGGATTGAATCTTTACACTTATTATTTCTTCTGAGCTGGTAAGTATAATAATGGAATTGGGCAGCAACATCGGTGGTCTTGTCTTATAGATTGTTTGGAGGTGTATAAGTTTGTTAGGTAGAGTTACCGAACTTTCTTAAAATATAATAAAAATAAATAAAAAAATAAAATAAAATTAGTTTATTTCAGGCACAAAAATAAGACCCATATCACATACAAATGAAAAATACACTAAAAACCAACAAAATTGGGAACCTAATAAATGTAAAAAAAAAAATTTAATCATGTAAAATAATTAAGAAACACGACTGAATGTGAAAAAAATCACATTTATTTAGCTTAAGGGCGCACTATACCTGGGGAGACGATAAATCGCTTATTTTGTAACAATGTTTTGTTCAAAAAATTATGTGATTTCAATTTGTAATTCATAAATGTTATAAGGATACGTGCTAGAGTACATGTGTTGTGAAAACACGATTCCGTAAAATTTTCTCGATATAAAAAAAAAATCCAAAGATGACTCCAAATTTATTTTAAAACCGTTCTTATGCAATGAATACTTCAATTTAGATCTTGAAACTTTATACAGTAATTCTACACAACATAAATAAGTGCACCTGTGTGTTAAATTTTCAAAATACCTTTTGATTTTACCATAAAATGAATGAACCATAAAACCTAGGTTTTGCACTAATAAGACCATTCGCTTCGGACGCCCGGCCCGCGATTCAGTCTGGCCTCGGCTTTCAGACGGGGTACCCGTGACGCTTGTCGCTCCAAACAATCACGTAAATCATAAGTAGAATTTAATATAAAGTTGGTTTTTGTAAAAACGCAGTAATGAGAAATAAGCACAACAAGAAAATGGAGGGACTGAATGATAAAAAAACCGGCAAACATATGAACCACGGCGAGATAGGATGTGAAACGGCGCGGGGGGGAAATTCGAGTTTGGGCTGAGGTATAGTCAACTCTTAACAAATGACTGAATGAACCAAAGAAGAGTACATTTTAAGAAACAAACTCAACATTCTTTTAACCTTACCTAGGCACCTCACTAATTTTCAAAGAATAGCCGAGCCTAATTCACTTAACTAATAGAGTAGAAGCTCGTCCGCAAATACTTCCACTTAGCTAAAATGACTACCATTCGTTCAGTTTCAAGAGTTAACTCGTTTAAAATAGTCTTCAATCATTGAAAGTATCAGTAAAAATCAGTCAGCGAATGTCGGCACAGATGTGAGGGCATTACACTGAGATTCTTTGGCCTCATCGGCATGTTGAGATGAATGGTCCTGGGTCTATACAATATGACTGCATTTATGCAGAATGCTGATGCCCGAATCCTACTACCGGTATCATAAGTACTCAAAAGATATACATATTTCAAGTCAAAATTGGATGATACGTTTCGAAGGGAACCTAGACTTCCATGCAATTTTTGTTTTTTGTTCCTTCCAAGCATCCCTATCTGTCGCTATTTCCCACCATCCTCTTTGGAAGGTGTCGAAATCGTCTCGCCAACGCTTTCTCGGCCGACCCCGACGTCGCCTTCCGTCTTCAGGCGTCCATGGTGTTGCAATATGGGCCCATTTCTCGAAGTGCATTCGGGCAACGTGGCCCGCCCATTCCCACTTAAGCCTAGGGGATCTCTTCCCTACATCTACAATGCCGGTAAGTGAGCGCAGAATGGTGTTACGCACTCGGTCGACACGTTTAAAGCCGAGAATGCTGCGCTCCATTGCCCTTTGACAAATCTTGAGCTTTGACTTTTGGGCTTCAGTCAGAGACCATGTCTGCGCACCGTAAGTTAGGATGGGCAGGATACACATGTCGATGAGTTGGCGCTTAAGTGTCAGAGGAAGGTCACCCTTCATGTGCTCCTTCATGGACCAGTAGCTCTTCCAGGCATTCTCGATACGGCGATCGATATCCTTATCTTGCCTGTTTCTGAAGCTAGCTAACTGGCCCAAGTAAATGTACTCATCGACATACTGTATTACCTGTCCATCTACCTCGACCTTACGTTTCGTGCTGTTTGACATGATCTTCGTCTTCGACTGGTTCATTCGAAGCCCAACCTCAAGACTTGCCACGCTCAGATCTTGGAGCATTTGTTGCAGTTCTGGAGGAGTAGGTGCAAAAAGTACCATGTCGTCCGCAAACCGCAAATTTGTCAGTCGTTTGCCTCCGATGAGAATTCCCTTTGTAGTCCATGAGTCTGCTAGGGTTTTGAAGATCTCTTCCAAGGTGCTAGTAAAAATTTAGGGAGAAAGCGGGTCTCCTTGTTTCACTCCCTTTTTAATATGAAACAGTGGGCCGATGGAGTTGAGTTTTATGTGGGCGATATATAATTTTAATTAAATCTATATAAGTTTTGTCTATCTGTTGATTTTCTAATGCTTTGAATATGGCAGAATGCTTTAAACTATCAAAAGCCTTTCCACAAAAGCTAAATAAAGGGGTTTATGAAATTCGGTGTATTTTTCTATTATTTGATTTAGGGTATGTAAGTGATCCGTGGTTGAGAAACCAGGACGAAAACCTGCCTGCTCGGGTGGTTGATGTTGGTCGAGTTTGAAATTGATGCGATTTTGAATTACTTTGATGAAAGTTTCGTACAGGTGTGATACTAGGCCAATGGGTCTGTAATTGCCAATGTGAGATTTGTCCCCCTTCTTGTGAAGAAGGACAATATTTGAGTGGCACATCTGTTCAGGGAGCTGTCCTGTTTCAAGTATGGAATTAAACATATTCGTTACGTGAGGGAGTAGAGTCGGAGCACCAATCTTCAACGCCTCTGTCGTAATACCATCTTCCCCGGGCTTCTGTCATACTTCATACTTTTGAAGACACTATTTTAAAATTGAATTTTAATTTTGGTCGTAGCGGTCGATGGTCAGAGCAGTACTTGATTTGATTTATGACACTGACATCCTTTACTATACTTTTGTCGGAACATAGAACATAATCTATTTTGTTTCGGTATTTGCCACCGGGAGACGCCCAAGTCCAACGCATATGAAGTTTCTTGGCGAAAAGGCTATTAGCGATGCACACACTCTGTCCAAAAGCAAATTGGATCAGTCTAGTACCTGGCTCGTTGCGCTCACTGAAGCCAAATTGGCCGAGTATGGCATCGCTATCTATCGTCTGTTTGGTCCCAATTTTTGCGTTGAAATCTCCAAGGACGATGTTCCAAGTTCCTCGATATTCCTCGCAAGCTTAATTGAGAAGGTCATAAAAATATTCTACTTCTTCGTTGGAATATGCGGATGTTGGTGAATATATTTGTACGATAGTTAGGGTAGTCTTTAATATCAATTGAAGTTTAAGGACGGCAATGCGTTCCGAGATGCCTATAAATTCAATAATGTTATCTTTCCACTTTTTAGAGACTAAGAACCCCACACCGTGCTGTCCACTGGTTTCTCCGACATGGAAAAACACATATCTTCGCGCTCTTCTGTGTGCTCTCCATCTCTTCTAACTTCTGCTAGACCAATAATGTCCCATTTTATGTATTTTAGTGCGTTTTCTAATTCGATTAGGCGCTCATCACACATAAGAGTTCTTACATTGTAGGTCAAAACGTTAAGCTGATCGGTGTCTTTTATAGCGTAAGCTGGGGTCGTTTGACGGTAGGATCTCGTCCGGATATTCTTAGCTCCCCTGACCCCAGGGCTGGCATGGCACCCGTCAACGCCAGCATAGCCACTGGAGTCGCCGGGTACTTGGGGCCTTGGTTGGTTGTGACTGTTCATACTTGAGGGGGTTTGGACCATAATCCACCACGCTGGTCCAGTTCGGGTTGGTGGATGTTTCGCCAGAGCCTTGTTCGTTAATCAGCAGGGTACACCACGAGCAGGTAAGGTTGGCTTGGGTGCCGTAAGATGTTGTTTGGCGCCCCTTGTACCCCTTGTACCCTTTATTTATTTATTAAAAAAAAAAACAAATGCTGTAAATGAAATCAGGCCTCTCCTGCGCAATGACAGAAGAGTCCAATTGCTAAAACCAAGTCCGAGTACGACATAAACCTTATTTTTAGGAATGGTTGGTCCACCATTTGGGGATAAAGCAGGGTAGACAGAGGTTAATCATATTTGGGATGGGCCGCATTCGGCAAGCTGGACGATATCCTTAAGTCACCTAAAACTCCACAGAGTCTGAAGACCTGCTTATTTATGCAATGTGGTCTGCCCACCATGACTTACGGTGCGCGGGACATGGACGCTCACGCAGGAGGCTGTGTACAGGTTAAGAGTTGTACAGAGAGCCATGGAGCGTACCATGCTCGGCATCAAATTCGAGTACCAAACGTCGAGATCCGTAGAAGAACGAAGGTTCATGATGTTGGGAATTGAGTTATGGAGCTCAAATGGTCTTGGGCGGGACATTTGGCAAGACGTGGTGATGACAGGTGGAGCAGGGTAGCAACTGAATGCCCGAAGAATGGCCGAAGAATGGCTGTAGAAGGGTTGGACGTCCGGCAGCGAGATGGGTGGACGACATCGTTAGAGTCGCGGGCCGTCAATGGGTGAGACTAGCGCAGGATCATGGCGGATGGCACAAACTTGGGGAGGCCTATACCCAGCAGTGGGTGAATTCGGGCTGTGGATGATGATGATGATGAGACAGAGGTTTAGCTCTCTGTCGGTACCATTTACGTTGCGTCACTTACAGGTGCTGCCGGCTGGTAGGTTGGTAGACCTGCTTAGTTTCGAAATGCGTCCTGTAGGTACCAACATGTTCGGTGCACAATGGTTGGTCTGTCCTCCTATTATTACATGCGGCGGGCCTTTATGTGCGGACGTCACACGATAAAGCGGCATATAAATAAGCGAGCACATGTCATGTCGCGGGCCTAGTGCAGTCCCGAGAACCTCTGATTATTGTCGATATAATGCTCGTGTGCGCCAAGCCTAACCTCTGCATTTATCGACTTAACGGTCTTGTTACAAAACAATAAGTACCTAGTTTCAGTAATTTTCTTGTATCTTAAATGGTATAGTCGAAGTAAAGTTTTAACGGTAAAGATAAACTGAGATTACAGGAAGTGAACATAACAAAACAGTTGACAATAAAATTGACTACTGGTTCGCCCCGAACTGAGATCTCGCGAGTCCGATTAAAACAAAAAAATAATATTAGTGCCACGAAAAAATAACCAAATAATTTGACCTACAGTTTCATTCAAATTACAGGTAACGGATTTTAATGTAATCTGGTTAAACTTTTTTGGGGACTTTTGCCTATATTTGTGTCACTTAAGCTACACGCATACCAAATTTCAGCACTGTGGGGTCACTGGTGTAGGTATTCTGTGAATTTTGTCAAAGTTTAGTTTTTATTATGGCTAATAACTCAAAAACTATAAGGATTTTACGAAAAATAAAAATGGGGTCTAAATGTACACACGGCTACACATCAAGCTATACGTTTCCAGTATAAGCTGACCTCTCATTCTAAGAACAGCCTACACGATGAGAGGTCAGCTTATACTGGAATTGTATAGCTTGATGTGTAGCCGTGTGTACTAATGAATACCTTTCATTTGACGTCACACCTAATAGCTTCATTTTTTACCCCTCTTGAACCCCGATATCTCAACAAGCCCCCAACATTTTTAGTTCATTTAGTCACACCAAAATTGTGTCATCATTACCTATCTATGTATTAAATTTCACGATGATCGGACCAACGCTTCGAAAGTTATCCTCGGACAAACAAACATACATACATACAATACCAATTTGCCCAAGTTTATTTAGAGATCTCGCTTCGCTCCATCAAAAAACTTTTATATTTCCTTCATAATATGAGGAAAATTATGTTCTATTCAACATAACGGAATATTTCAAGGCATTGATTTGCATAGTTTGTAGATTTTAATTCCTATTTTAAAATCTTTATTAATGTAGAGTCTTAAAGTTCCAATTATTTTCATCGTGAAAAGCATCGATAATCAAATCAGCTCATACCTTGAGGAACTGCGATGTCAGTGAAGCCCGTTACCATCTTACAGATATCGTTGTAAGTATACCAATAGTTATTTATACCGACGGCTCGGTTTCAGGCGACATTCAAAGCTGTGGTTGATCGAAAATAATTTATCTAAGAAACATGAGACGAATGTAGAGATATTCTATGCTAGAATTGCGCGCCCCGCTTGAAGTTTAGACACAATAAGACGTTTCAAAATAATTCCTATCTTTTATCGTGTCAATAAAATTAAACTATTTTAGAGTACCTATTTTAGAGTAATTTTAGCCACGTAAGTCGAATGCTTCCGGAGAAATGGGCCAATATCATAACACCTTGGGTACCGGAGGATGGACAGCGACGTCGGGGTCGGCCGCGAAAGCGTTGGTGCGACGACATCAGCGGATTTCGCTGATTCGAGAAGGAATGGTGGGAATCTGCCAAGGATCGCGATAGGTGGAAGGAGTTATGGGAGGCCTTTGCCCAGATAAAAAAAAGGAGTACCTAATACTGTAAACGTGCTTACCACTTCAATCTTTGCTAGTTCCATCCATATTCCATGCTAGTCCTACAAATTCGAACGTATATCTTTTGCGAGTTTTGATACATAACTGTTTTTAGGTTATTCATTTAAAAATAATTAGTTACCTAATAATTAATAATAGTTAGAAAAGAATAGTAATCATAATTAGATGTAAAATTTGGAATGCCCTGCCCATGAAGTTCGCGCTAGTCTATCGTTTAACATTTTCAAACGGAAAGTTAACTATCTTTCTCTGTAATTTTATTTTATTTTAGGTATATATTTATTTTTGTATCATCATCATCATCATCAAGATCAGCCTGAAGACGTCGACTGCAGAACATAGGCCTCCCCCTTAGATCACCACAACGAGCGGTTGGTAGCCGTTTGCGCCCAACGGCTCCCCGCGATTCTTACTAGATCGTCGGTCCACCTTGTGGGGGGCCGGCCTACGCTGCGTCTTCCAGTCCGTGGTCTCCACTCGAGAACCTTTCTTCCCCAACGGTTATCGGTTCTAGGAGCAATGTGGCCTGCCCATTGCCACTTCAACTTGCTAGTTTTGAGAGCTATGTCGCCAACTTTAGTTAGTCTGCGGATTTACTCATTGCGGATTTTGTCACGCAAAGAGACCCCGAGCATAGCCCTCTCCATTTTTGAATATATTAGTCTATTTATTTTATTTATTACATTCATTCATTTTATTACTCACTTTTTGTATATTTCGTTTTAATTGTTTAAGATTATATGTACTTACATATTTATGGTTCTTGTACACTCACTTACCTTTAAAATCATCTCTCTCTCTAGCCTCAAAGGTTTGCTGGAAGAAAACTCTTCTTATGGTTAAGCTCGCCTTTGTACATGTCCTCTATTTCTGTACTTATTAATGTATTTTCTTGTGTACACTAAAGAATAAAGAATAACTAGTTACCTACAAATTTAAGCGTGGTCTACACGAATTTGGCCTGTCTGTTTCGTTTTCACGACTGAATGGCTGAACAGATGTAATTTGGTGTATAGATAGATTACGACTTGAATTGAGACATAGGTTACAGTTTACTTTCTCTTTAATGACAAAATATGCGTGCAAGGCCGCGAGTGAAGCTTGTATTCGGAAGTCTCATCTGTTACGTTGACTCGACTATTTGGTATATATGTTGTAGTCAAACATCTAAGCTCCGGCGCTCCTAGGTTTGACTAGTCAAACCTGAGGTTGTCAGACCTCAGGTTTGACTAGTCTTAGTCAAAGTACAAACCATCATCACTACATAGTATAAAACAAAGTCGCTTCCCGCTGTCTGTCCCTATGTATGCTTAGATCTTTAAAACTAGGCAACCGATTTTGATGCAGTTTTTTTAATAGATAGAGTGATTCAAGAGGAAGGTTTATATGTATAATACATGTATAATATAATAGAGAAACACTGATAATTTTAGAGGTCTCTAATGTGATGTCGTAAATACTCTTTCAAGAATAACCTCTAAAGAAAATATGTCTGTATTGTCTAATGACAAAAAACCTGTGAACGTTGTATATAAAGAAATTCTTTCGTATACATATTTAGTTTTACCCTCCGTCGTCCGAGACACGTTCTCGGATGACGAAATCACTTCCGCTAATGCGAATGAGTCATTAGAAAAAAAAAAAAAAAACATTAGACAGAGCAAACACTCCACAAATACACCGACCTCGCCGGCGAGGTCAACGAGTCCCTTTAGTCGCCACCTACACGAGGTACAAGCACGTACCCGGGCGTTTCTCTCTTATCCCCGTCCCGGCAACAGCCCAAGCCGAGGTTCGTACCTAAGTGGTACCCTTGCGCTAGTTGCCTCATCAAAAATAAAATTATAGGGCTGAGCGCCTTCTGCGCTCGCCAAAAGCTCGGTTAAGCTGCAACGGCCTCAGAGGCCAACAGCGAGATAAGTCCATTCGAAAAAAAAAAAAACATATTTAGTAACAGCATTGCACCCGTGCGAAGCCGGGGCGGGTCGCTAGTTAAACATAAATAGCATTTTTCTACCTTTGACTAACGAATTTAGTCTAATCCTAGGAGAGACTAATTTGGACAGTCAAACGTCGAAACTCAATTTGACGAAATCGGGGTTTGATAAGTCAAACTTAAACTAGCAAGTGTTAGTTTGGTTTTTGAACGTAACCTATTCAAGTCAGGGTGATTCTCTCGAGGTTTCGATTCTCTCTCTATAGTTTTCTGAGCTGGGCTCTCGCCAGACCTTTCGCGTAGCTGCCCATCAGGACCTTTCACGCGAGGGGCGTCACGCACAAGACTGCCTAGAGTCGGAGTGCCCCGTGTCGATTCTCCTACTTATCTAAACCTAACCTTCTTAATTTGGGGTGCACTGAATCAGTTCTGCCACTCATTCTGAACCTAATCTGCTCTAGTCAGGGTGCCCCGTCTTGAATTAAATCTAATCTAACAAACTAACACTTGCTAATTCAGGTCTGACTGGTCAAACCCCGATTACATTAAATTGAGTTTCGGAGTTTGACTGTCCAAATTAGTCTCTTCTAGTATTAGACAAAAATTTGTTAATCAAGGTGGAAAAATGCTATTGGTTTAGACTTTGACTAAGACTTTATGTCAGAACTGAGGGTTGACTAGCCTAACCTAGGAGAGCTAAAACTTCGGTGTTTGACTATAGCATATACATATGTAGATATAGTATATATATAGTAATGAAGGCATGCCATGCATGCGGAAGCATGTATTTCTATAGAGTACCTTTTGGTATTAATCTCTTGACGACTCCGTGGCGCAGTGGGCGCTTAGCCGGCTGAGACGCAGGAGGTAGCGGGTTCGATTCCCGCCGCGGAATAAATATTTGCATAATCTACAGATATTGCTTAATAATAAAAACCGGCCAAATGCAAGTCAGACTCGCGCATGAAGGGTTCTGTACCATTATCAATAAAAACGGCAAAAAAATCACGTTTGTTGTATGGGAGCCCCCCATTAATATTTTTTGTTTTTTTTAAATTATTTATTTTTAAAATGAATATATAACTTAATATTCTGTGAATATTTCAAGCTGTTGTCGTTACCAATATAGAGCTAAAACGAGCAAAAAATATAGTTTGTTGTATGAGAGCCCCCTATAAATATTTATTTTATTCTGTTTTTAGTACCTACTTGTTGTTATAGCGGCAACAGAAATACATCCTCTGTAAAAAATCCACTGTCTAACTATCACAGTTCATGAGATACAGCCTGGTGACAGACGTAAGTATTTTTCAAACTTTCGCGATCACTGTACATAATTATTGATTAAAACGGGATTTTTTTTATTTGTTTTCCTGGCGTTTCAGCTGTGTTGCAACAGTCGTGGTCACGGTTAGTCAACCCGTGACCACGACTGTTGCAACACAGCCGAAACAACATACGCGATAAATACCCGTTTTAATCAATAATTATGGTGACAGACGGAGCCTTAGTAATAGGGTGTCGTTTTACCCTTTGGGTACGGAACCCTAAAAATCATCAAGCAGTTTCGATGCTACGAAGCGAAATACTAATAGTTAATTCTTGAAGTTGAGCTTTCCGAGATGATCTTCGTCATCCTCCTTATGGTTTTCGTATAGATATGACTCAACTCGAATACCTTTGCATGATGATGAATCGTTTTGAGATTCGTGAGACTGAAAAATCATTGACTCACATTCCAATACAACTGAAATACCTTAATGACTGCGACTTGCCTAATCGTATTTAGTGCCTAAATATGATTTAGAGAGTTGTTAAATCTTACAAATATGTCAAATTAAAACATGTTTAATCGCTAATTAACGACGACGACCGACGACGGCGCAGTGGGCCAACTGAGACGCAGGAGGTAGCGGGTTCGATTCTTGCCGGAGAACAAATGTTTGCATTATCTACAGGTGTTTGTTCCGGATATTTTTCTATGTACTCTATCAGTTAATTGATTCCCATAGTACAAGCTCTGCTTTGTTCGGGGTTAGATAGCGCTGTGTGAAATGTTCAGCAATAATTATTATAAATACGGGATTTATCACGTACCGTCTTATCGGTGTTTCGACCGACAATGTATCGGTTCAATTCGTGAACCTTCATGAGGGTGAGTGCGATCCGCTCCGAATAACGTCTCGCCTCGCACTGCGCGCCGCTGCTCTCTGCGCGCGAGTGGACGGGCGGGGTGGTGGGGATTGGGTCAACGAAAGCACAGTGCGTTGACCAGCTGTATCATCATCATTATCATCACTGCTGCTCTCTTCTGTAGTTCTTGGTACAGGCAAACACACAACACTAACTATGTCTCTACCAGGTTCACTCACTCTTCTGTCACTTGCATCATGAAGACATGGCCATGAAACACCGATAAGACGGTACGTGATAAATCCCGTATTTATAATAATGATTGAAATCAATCACGAAAGTTTTCTAAGTAAAATGTTCAGCAATGTTTATTGTTTATATAGTTAATTACGTTTAGGGATCGCTGTTTATTTTAATTTTATTTTGTTTATATGGGAAGATAAACAGTCATACATTATGAAGTAGAACATAGTGATAATAGTAACATGAATATATGAATCATCCACAGATTAATTGAAGAAGTGAACAATATTAATAATTTTACGAACCGTAGGTAAATAAATGATTAAACAGTGAAAGAACAGAATAAATGGGTAGTGGGTAGTGGGTACCTACATTATACCCACTATCAGCTGCTCAAATGCCAGTAAATAACACAAATATATATCTATACTAATCTATACTAATATATAAAGAGGAAATATTTGTATTTTTATGTGTATGTTTGTGATGAATAAACTCAAAAACTAATGGTCCGATTTCAAAAATTCTTTCACCGTTGGAAAGCTACATTCACCCTGAGTAACATAGGCTACTTTTTACACAACTGCACAAAGGAGGTTAATGTTTTTATTCAAAAACTACGCGTGCGAAGCTGTGGATTGGTCAGCTAGTAAATAGATAAAGTGAATTAATTAGAGGTTGAGCCGCATTGACAAACTCAAATCCGTCAAAGCTCGTACAACACAAGTGGCATCGCAGCCACGTATGAGTGTCAGATCCGCGCCTGCCGGTCATCTCCAGCCGGCCTGCTGTGTGATTTAGCGATAGTTATAAATAAATAATAAATAAATATTGCTGGACATTTCACACAGCGCTATCTAGCCCCAAACTAAGCAGAGAACTATGGGAACCAGATAACTGATAGAATACTTATATACTTTTTTTTGTAAATACATACTTATAATATATAGGGAAACAACCAGACCCGGAACAAATATCTGTAGATCATGCAAACATTTGTTCCGCGGCGGGAATCGAACCCGCTACCTCCTGCGTCTCATCCGGCTATTCGCCCACCGTGAAAAGTTTAAGCTGGGTTTCAAATAATAAGCACTTGACTAAGATTTACGTTTATTTAGTCATATAGGACAGGTAGATTTGTATATACTTAGAAAATAGAAGATAAAGGCTAGTTATAAGTAGATAATTCGTAGACATGTTTTTATCATCGGTAAAAAACGACGCATAATTTATTAGATTTCGCCTACCTGGCTTGTACTCTTGCAGTGAATACAACAGACTTTTCAATGCCAAACAAGTCGATACATGTTTTACTAAAACAAAAAGATCGATTTAGCATTCACACAGATTATAAAGAAGGCAGCTGGTACATTTTGCCGATTTTTTGTTGTTGATCATACCTACTAGGCTGTTGTGTGTGTTCACCTATTTTGGAGCAGGTGGTTGGAATAAAACACAATATTATTATCATTGCTTAAGACGTCCGTCTTGCTCCGCGACCTATTGTCAAGTGACTAGCGGTTTTTTCTCGAATAAACTATTCTCACTGTTGGGCTCTGAGGCCGTTGCAGCTTAACCGAACTTTTGGCAAGCGCAGAAGGCGCTCAGCCCTGTAAGTTTTTGATGAGGCAACTAGCGCAAGGGCACCACTTAGGTACGAACCTCGGCTTGGGCCGTTGCCAGGATGGGGATAGGAGAGAAACGCCCGGGTACGTGCTTGTACCTCGTATAGGCGGCGACTGAAGGGACTCGTCGACCTCGCTGGTGAGGTCGGTGTATCTGTGAAGTGTTTGCTCTGTCTAATGTAGATGACTCAAAAATCATTTCCGCATTAGCGGAGGTGATTGCGTCATCCGGATCTCCGAAAACGTGTCTCGGACGACGGAGGGTTTAGTGACAAGCGCTAAACGTGGCGTGCGCGTTTATACCAAAACATTTCTTCTAAACATCTCTATATATAAAAATGAATCCCTATTTCCCTTATTCACGCCATCACGCGTGAACGGCTGGACCGATTTCGGTAATTCTTTTTTTGTTATATTTATTATTGTCAGGAGAAGGTTCTTATGAAAGAAAAATTACAAAAATTGCGCGCAAAAATAGAAAATTTAAGAATACTTAACCACCATATAAAATTATTTATAATCTAACCTTAGCGCTTTTATAATGTAACCTTATGACGTTTGACATAGAATTGACAGAATGCGTGCTGCAAATATCGTCAGAGGATGTTAAAAAAATGAATATCGTTTGAAACAGATGCTTCGGTCGGAGTTATTCCGAGATATTGTCTATATATATATATAAAATTGAATTGCTGTTCGTTAGTCTCGCTAAAACTCGAGAACGGGTGGAGCGATTTGGCTAATTTTGGTATTGAATTATTTGTGGAAGTCATTCATTTTCTCATACATAATGATGGCCGGGGACAACAATTGACAATTCTACCAGGGTGACGTATATTGACAGCCCGCGTTATATGCATGTCAAGGCGGTACGAAGTTCGGCGGGTCCACTAGTCAGATATAGAATCAAGAATAAATAGGCTAATAAAGAATTACGAGTAGTTTTTTGTAAAATAGTAGAGTTCCTTGTGAAAGGGCTTGCCCTGGGAAGGTTGTGGTGGCCGGTGAAATAACAGGCACATGAGGCATTTCACCTGTAGGCCTCAAGTTGATGGACGCAGGGAAGTGCATCGTAGGCCACATTTCTAACGTGACCTACGAGACAATTCTCTGTTATAGGCGATGGTTACCACATAACATCAAGTGAGCCATAAGCCTGTTCCATCGCCATGTGGTATAAAAAAAAGAAGTTAGAATGCAATACTATTCAAACCACTTCAAACTGTACCTATCTAATGAGTTAAATTTTATTCCAGACACTTTCCTGCCATGAAACAGAGAGTCAATTAGTTGAAGAAAACATGGGAAATACCATACGGAGAGAATGTGAGATGAATTGTGGAAGAAAGACATGTTATGATGTGTTTGGATGACCTCTGTGAAGGATATAACATGGGGTGAGATGAAGATTGATCTAAGAAAGTGGCGAAGAAAGGCATGTAGTGTCACAATAGTGGTTGGGACAGTTTGGCAGATCTGATCTAACCTACCAACCATCGTAAATAGTCAACAATATTTAAGAAACAGATATGTTTGGATTAACAATCCATTGTCCTATATTTATATATATTTATTTATTCTCCATGAAGATATCACAAGCAAATGGCCCGCCTAATGTTTAGAAATACACTATGCAAAGATTCCGCCAATGTATGAGAAAGGGGACTTTGAACTTTAATAATGGGTTGATGTTAGAAGGCTTGACGATGAATATGTCCAAGACGAAGGTGCTTTCGAATGTCTCTGGCATCACAAATCCTGCGGTAATAGTGGGAAATGAGAAGCTGGAGATGTTGACCGGTATATTTATCTTTGATATATTCTATCCTTTGGTAAAAAGCATCAACAAAAGGAGATATCTAAAAGCATCTAATTGGGATGGGCCGCTCGGCAAGCTGGACGACATCCTTAAGTCGCCTAAAACTCCACAGAGTCTGAAGACCCGCTTATTTATGCAATGTGTTCTGCCCACCATGATTTACGGTGCCAAGACATGGACGCTCACGCAGGAGGCTGTGTACAGGTTAAGAATTGCACAGAGAGCCATGGAGCGTACCATGCTCGGCATCAAACTCTTAGATCGAGTTCCAAACGTCGAGATCCGTAGAAGAACGAAGGTTCATGATGTTAGGAATCGAGTTATGGAGCTCAAATGGTCTTGGGCGGGACACTTGGCAAGACGTGGTGATGACAGGTGGAGCAGGGTAGCAACTGAATGGTGGCCGAGGAATGGCTGTAGAAGGGTTGGACGTCCGGCAACGAGATGGGTGGACGACATCGTTAGAGTCGCGGGCCGTCAATGGGTGAGACTAGCGCAGGATCGTGGCGGATGGCACAAACTTGGGGAGGCCTATACCTAGCAGTGGGTGAAGTCGGGCTGTGGATGATGATGATGATGTTAGAAGTATCTATCTAAACACAAATTATGGGACAAAGCCATCCCTTATAACTTCTAAACAATTCATAAATTCACTGTAGTTTGTTAGGATCTTGGAATGAACAAGCTGTCCCTAAATTCTGTGGCAAAACCGTGTCCTTACCGGCCCCCAATGTTATGACTTATTTGTCTCGCATTATAGATTTATCGATGTTCAGAGAATAAAACCAAATCTCCTTAATGCGTTCATAAAATAATGTGAATTGATTTTCTTTGCGTTACTAAATAGAACAACCATGTGATGACGTATACAAAATAGACCTGTTTGTCAGGTAATTGATTAATTATAAATGGTTATTTTAACGGGGAAAAAATACAGTTATTTAAGTACGTAACCTTTAAAAAATCAAATGAGTTTAGTTTCGGCATTTTAAAGACCTCGTGACGTTTCTCGTGTAAGTTGGCCGAAACGTCGTGGTTAATCAAAATTATCATTTTGATATAAATCTGTGCGCGAAAAGATCCGTTATCTTAAAAACATGAGTATAATTCGCGAAAATTTAAAAAGTTCTATTTTAAAGACCGTTGCAAACGATCTGTAGATAGCTCAACAGCTCCAGATCACTAGGTGGAAGTGTTCCTAAGACACTGGCTGCATTGCTGCTAAGGCAACGCATTTGCGTTGACCCAGTTAAGCGACAGCTCTTAGATCGAATTAATAGGTAGATCTTTACTCTCCTCAATAAATTAGTGGTTCGCCCTGAACTGAGATCTCGCGAGTCTCCCATAAAAACAAAAAAAAAATATTTGTAATTTTTGACTATCAAAATAGTGCCACGAAATGCATAACCAACTAACTTGACCTACAGTTTCATTCAAATAATAGGTAACGGGAGTTTATGTAAATTGTTTTTTTTGGGTAGAAATTGCAGTAATTCTGTATTTCAGACTTTTCCCTATATATAAGTCACTAACGCTACACTTATATCTACCAATTTCAGCTCTGTGAGGTCACTGGTGTACCTACCCTGAGAATTTTGTCAACGTTCAGTTTTTGTTATGGCTATTAATTTAAAAACTGCAAGGTTTAAACTTAGAATAAAAATAGAGTCAAAATACAAACAAACATACATACATACAATGCCGATTTGTCCAAGTTGATTTAGAGATCTCACTTCGCTCGATCAAAAAAGGTTGGATTGGCCAGAATTGGCTATGGACACAATCTGTTCCAGACATTACAGCATCTGCGTCTTTTAAACATGCAGTGGTGCAACTCTTTAGCCGGCCCCTCATCATTGAGGATCATGACTCCTTCTGATCCTCTTAGGGACTATTGATCTCCATTTGGAGACTCAGTGACTTGATATAAAGCGTTGTTCATCGACATTTCCAGTTGGAATAATTACAAATCCTCAGTTATTTTAATAAGTATTTAAGAGCTGATTTTGACATTTTTAAGTGCTAGCTTCATAGGCAATAAAAAGTCTTTTGCTAAAAGGAGATAGGAAATTTATGTACCTTATGAATAAAACAGAGGTTAAGACAGCGTTAATTTGTCAAAATGGCATACAATACGCCAATTTGTTCGTCTAAAAGCACCAATAAAACAATAATAACACTAAATGAGCTTAGTAATTTGATTCTGAATCCGAAATTGGAAAACTATTATTGGTTTAGTAAGTTTTACAGCATTTAAATGTCTTTTTAAACTATGAACTTGCAACCCACACAACAGACCTATTAAAACTTTATATCATAATCTACAACACTAATATACAAAAGTACCTAATTTTACGGGTTGAAGAGCGCTAAGGCGCACATTTTGTTGAAAACGATGCCATTTAATTTGTTTTATTCGAATACCAATTTGTGTTTGGGCTAATTACTAGCATCGTTAAGTTAAAAGGCTTTGTAATGAAACCGTTGATGCGAATCATTAAAATACCACACAGGATTTAAAAAAACGAAACTTTTCGGTTGTTGGTGACAATCTATAGATTATGAAACGGAACTCTTCGGTTGTGGGTGACAATCTATAGATTATGAAACGGAACTCTTCGGTTGTGGATGACAATCTATAGATTATGAAACGGAACTCTTCGGTTGTGGGTGACAATCTATAGATTATGAAACGGAACTCTTCGGTTGTGGGTGACAATCTATAGATTATGAAACGGAACTCTTCGGTTGTTGGTGATGATCTACAGATTATAAAACGGAACTCTTCGAATAAGGGTGCCAATATATATTAGTAGGTTCTTAGAATAAATAGGTTAGCATTATCACAATCTGTAAGCGGGTCCAGTTTGCGACCCAAGTTAAATAACAGTTTTAGATTTAAAAACGTTTTTCCCAACTGAATAAGAATATGAATATCATCATCTTCCACAGCCCATAAGTACCCACTGCTGGGTGTAGGCCTCCCTTTGTAAACGCCACCCTTCCCGGTCCTGTGCTGCACGCATCCAGAAGTTGCCCGCGACTTTCTTTATGTCGTCGACCCACCACGCCGAAGGACGTCCTGGACGTTTAATAGCTGTTCTTCATTTTAAATATGAATATAATAAAAAATGATTTTCTATTCGCTGGAAGTAATAAAACCAATGCGTACCTATAAATCGAAAAATATTTGAGCCATCTCAGCTTGTATCGTAACCTCATGAAATTATTTTTTTTCATTTTCCTCCTATATCTCTTATCCCAGTCCCGGTCAAAATCTATCTGTAGACCAAATTACATCGAACTCGGTGTAGCCATTTAGCCGTGAAAATGTAACAAACATACAAACACGGAGTTACTGTCTAATTTATAATTTAGTTTGGAATTATGATGAATAAAAGGGTATATAGTCTATAGACTCCCTTGTTTATGTTTGTCTACCCTCGACTTACGAAAGAAGCACTCTTTCGTATAGGCGTAGTCCACCTCACAGCCTTAGGGCAGAATGAAAGTATCGTGCCTTTCGAACCTTGGTAGCTTATTGGGAACCAAATTCTAGATTCCAATCACAAGGTCGAAAAATATTATATCAATTGCTAGTAAAAACGAGTTTTACAAATAATATATTATTTACTTACCTCGTAAAAAAAACTGACTGTATAACAAACTGATAAGGTGTAAATCACACGTGCTGCAGGAGTTTGAGGCGGCGGTGACCACTTTACATCAGGAGGCCCGTCAGCTTGTATGTCTACAAGACTAATATCAAATAAAACCGGCCAAGTGCGAGTCGGACTCGCGTACGAAGGGTTCCGTACCATTATCTATAAAAACGCCTAAAAAATCACGTTTGTTGTATGGGAGTCCCTCTTAAATATTTGTTTTATTTTAGTTTCATTATTTATTTTTAAAGTGAACATATAACTTAATATTCTGTGAATATTTCAAGCGTCTACCTGTTGCCGTTATCAATATCGAGCAAAAACGAGTAAATAATCACGTTTGTTGTATGGTAGCCCCCAAATAAATATTTATTTTATTCTGTTTTATTATATTTGCTGTTATAGCGGCAACATAAATACATCATCTGTGAAAATTTCAACTGTCTAACTATCACGGTTCATGTGATACAGCCTGGTGACAGACGGACAGCGGAGTCTTAGTAATAGGGTCCCGGTTTACCCTTTGGGTACGGAACCCTAAAAATAAGAATAAGAATAAAGTTTATTTCACCATAATAACATGCAACTTACATACTAAATTCAAAACTAAAAACAAACATAAAGGCAATAACAGTAGGTACCTACATACATCATAGTAATAAACAACAGAAAGATCATAATAAAATGTAGGTCATAATGTAGGCAGAACCACAGACCA
Source organism: Philereme vetulata (assembly GCA_918857605.2). Taxonomy (NCBI): domain Eukaryota; kingdom Metazoa; phylum Arthropoda; class Insecta; order Lepidoptera; family Geometridae; genus Philereme; species Philereme vetulata. The sequence continues at coordinate 9,694,732 of OU975439.1, read as the reverse complement.
GTATAAGCATTAAATATAAGTGAAAAAAGTTTACTTTTACTGGTATGCGCTAGGACATAATGTAGGTTGGTACGTGGATAAGAACTTTCCTATGTCGAGAGAAGCTCCATCCACGCACCCACGTATAGTTTATGATTCTAAAACAATAAGTACCCAGAAGTGAAAATAATTTCAAAATAAATAAATAAAGTAGGTAAGTATTGATTGGGTGAACACTAGCCCTCACACTAGGATTCCCTGTGTCGTGAGCAGCCAGTTTCTTCCAGAGGTAATAAAAAATACTAAGAAGAAGTTTAAAAATAAATAAATAAAAATAGTTAAACATATCTTAATACACCCATTTAATAAACCCTGAATATACATAAATAGGTGTGGACCTAATAATGTATCCTACTAATTCAAGAGATTGCGCCATCAAAAACGTACAAATTTTTATTCAACTCATACAACTTACAACTTAACTTATTTTACAGAGTCATATGAAATAGATGATCTAAATAAACTAAACACATATATACCTATAGTACTTCTTCATAATTTTGAGGGTAGTTCACCTCTCAGTCAAGCCAAAGATAAGTTGTGTTCATTTGTGTGCGTGAGTCCGAGTTTTATACAACAATGGAAGCCGGCGTAGGTTGCCAACACAATGAATAAAAATATATATCAGGTTTAAGTAAACATATTAATAAGGTTTGTAATAATATGTGAATGTATAACACGCGAATATATATAAAATTGTAACTGACTTATGTAATGGGAAACTATAGCAAGTGAAGTGTCAGTGTTAGGTATGTAGTGTAGGTATTCTGAAGTGTTGTAATGTACCTATAATTACTATATTTAAGTAGTTCCTTAAAATTACTAGTAAATAGAAGAGTTGTGTGTAAGTCGGTGTATAAATAGATAAGTATTTAAAATTTATGTTATAGTTTGTAATATTTTTTCCGTATCAATGTAGTTTAGGCTCGTAAGCCAGGTATTCGTTTTCTTTTTACAAACAGAGTTCAGGCAATATAAAATATCTATGACCTTATCAACACGTTTATAAAGGTATGGTCCCATGAATGAAGGAGACTTTTGTGCGAAAGTACTGCAAGTTTTAGGTACTGGCTAGGAAATATTACGAATCGACCTGTCAGAGAGACGAACACAAGAGAGAGCTTTTTTGTGGAAACGGAGAACGGAAGATTGTATAAAAAGTTGTCTAACCCTGAGCATATTGAGCAAAATGAGTTATATAAGCTTGCACATTCTGACAATCGCAAGCGGGGTTATTATTAATGCTGTTTAATGAATGTACTATTTGCCTACTTTCTTTTGATACCTACCAAACTTAGTAAACGTTTAACTTGAGGATGAACACAGTGCAGTAATTCACAGAGGGGTGTCCATTTCCTCATAATAATCTTGTAAAATAACTTACTTATTTATTTATTTCTCAGAAGTAACATAAAAAATCTATCTAACATCGTATACTTTCGCTGCTAAGCAAAATACATCAGGTGGGCCATAAGCTTGTAACATCTCCATGTAGCAAAAAAAATAAATACGCTCCGCGGAACTACTAACCGCGCGGTACTAGATCAAACTAAATTGTGTTTATCGTCTACATTACCGCGCGCCACCGTAGCGCGCGGTAATGTAGACGATAAACACTATTTAAAAGATTGATCTTGTACCGCGCGGTACCGCGCGGTCATATGAACTTAGCCTAGCCAGATCAAATGAAAACGTCTGACAGAAACGCAAAACTGAGCTAATAAAATGTATTATTTACATATCTTGGCGTGATTAATCATAAACGAATTTAAAACGTACCATTTCTTTATTAGCATATACTAGATAACACTATTCTGTTTTGTGTCAAACTATTAATTAAAAAATAAAATACTATTTCATAACTATGTTGTCATGTTATGTGTTCATACTTGACGACCTCCGTGGTGCAGTGGGCGAATAGCCGGCTGAGAGTCAGGAGGTAGCGGGTTCGATTCCCGCTTCGGAACAAATGTTTGCATGATCGGCAGTTATTTGTTCTGGGTCTGGGTGTTTTTCTATATATTATAAGTATGTATTTACCAAAAAAAAATTGTATATAAGTATTCTATCAGTTCTCTGGTTCCCATAGTACAAGCTCTGCTTAATTTGGGGCTAGATAACGCTGTGTGAAATGTCCAGCAATATTTATTATTATTATTATTATGTTCTTACTTGGCCTAGCGCTAAGGACAAAATATAGATCTCGTATTGTATCTCGTATCGTCAAGAAATTTCGGTCTTGAGATCGGCATATCTCAGTTTTTTTTAATGCCATCTGCAATTTTTTTTCGCATGATCGATATTAGAGTCAGTAAAACAGCATAGGACAGCTCCTACTAGATGTTCTCACTACTTGAAAAATGTTTCTGAAAGCCGTTGAATGCAATCGGCATAGGATCGGTCGCTTTGGAAATGCATCAGACATTATTATGTTCAGCAAGAGACGTACTCTGGTTGATATGATGATGATGATGAATGTTGCAAAGTAGCAAAATGGTATAAAAAGGACAGAAAATACAGTCATCGCAATGTTATACCGATACGTAAGTTATGGCGTCGTTGGTTACATTTGCATTTTTATTGTCGCATACGGAATGAACAAATGTTGTAATTTAATCAGGACGAAATTGAATTTATTATAGTGGTTTTAAATGCAATCGCATATATATAAAATGTAAGTGACTGACAGACAGTAAGCATTTTTTTACTAGAATAATGTTTTTTTGGCCTAATTTTAAGATTAGGGCGCCTTCAAATTTGCCGCAACGTGCCGCGCAGAGGCAGCGAAATTAATAAAAAAAAATCTTATGAAATTCTATCACGACGGATTTTTTAAATAGTTTATTTTCCGTGAGCTATTTAAAAGTGTTTTAGCTTTTAAAAGTTATTATCTTTATTATTATTATAATTAAGAGCCTATAGTGTCCTACTGCAGGGCAAAGGCCTCCCTTCCTTCTCTCCAGTCTTCTCTATTTTGGGCTATTGTGGACCAATCCTGCAAATGGGTATCAATTTCGTCCCTCCATCTTCGCCACGGTCTGCGACGAGGTCGTTTCCCGTTTAGAGGCGTCCACTCTGTGGTGGCTTTAGCCCATAACGCATCCGACATGCGGCAGACGTGGCCTGCCCAATCCCACTTCAGTTTACCCGCTTGTTGCCCGACATCCGCGATTTGCGTTTTGGAGCGCAGTATACTGTTACGTATGCGGTCTGTCATTCTGACTTCCAGAATACTGCGCTCCATGGATCGCTGACAAACCCCGAGTCTGGACTTTTGCAGATCAGTCAAACACCAGGTCTGTGCGCCGTAGGTGAGGATGGGGAGAATACACATTAACTTAACCATGGTAAAATACAAGAGGTTTGAATCTCTTATTAAATAATAGAGTCAAGCCAGGGGAAGAAGCTAGTGCAAGCAAGTACCTATTCGGCTCGAAGTTTTATGTGCGTCTTTTTTGATAAAATCAATTTAGATTTTGACTGATATAAAATAACACTTTTAAACCTAATTTTGTCCCCATTTTAGTGTCTCTAGATTTTCTGAATTGGAACCTCAACGGGGGGCACTATTTAATAACCAAAAGGTGGTATAGAGGTTCTTAAATGAGCTCGTGAATTATTGTTTGCTGAATTCTGAATCACTTAATTAGTATTGAATTAATTTCCTGTTTGTGCGAATCTAGCTGGTGCTCCGACTTTGTTTGGTATGCTAGAGCAAGTCCAACGTGGTTTTTAAGTTTATGGAACTTTTAAACTAAGTGTAGTGTACTAAGATTATATTAGATAATTTCTATATTGAACACCATTAAATATTAAAAGAAAATACACGTTTAAATCATAGGTACAATGGGCAGCCTTATCGCTAAAAGCGATTTCTTTCCAGGCAACCTTTGGATGGACAGGATCTATATGAACAAATAAGGACGGCGGCGTAAGATATTATTAGAACAAGTATTTATTACAATTTATAAAAACTAGTGGACCCGCCCAACTTCGTACCGCCTTGACATGCATATAACGCGGGCTGTCAATATACGTCACCCTGGTAGAATTGGCAATTTGTTGTCCCCGGCCATCATTATGTATGAGAAAATGAATGACTTCCACAAATAATTTAATACCAGAATTAGCCAAATCGCTCCACCCGTTCTCGAGTTTTAGCGAGACTAACGAACAGCAATTCATTTATATACATATATTTACATATATTACATATATTTATAGACAATATCTCGGGATAACTCCGACTGAAGCATCTGTTTCAAACGATATTAATTTTTTTACATCCTCTTTGACGATATTTGCAGCACGCATTCTGTCAATTCTATGTCAAACGTCATAAGGTTACATTATAAAAGCGCTAAGGTTAGATTATAAATAATTTTATATGGTGGTTAAGTAATTTTATTTTTTTTAATTTTTTTCGCAATTTTCATAATTTTTTCTTTTATAAGAACCTTCTCCTGACAATAAGAAATACAACAAAAAAGAATTAGCGCAATCGGTCCAGCCGTTCACGCGTGATGGCTTGACCAAGGGAAATACGGATTCATTTTTATATATAGAGATATAGATAATACAAAATAAAGTGTTTAATTATAATATATGATAAAATATATATTGTACTTAGTGTTTTTAACGGAGTGTTTCATTTAAACAAGCCTTTTTGTAATAGGATGTCTCGAGAGAGTACGAGTAAAGCTTCATATTATATTTTGCGGTTTTTTTTATTTAGAAGCTTTAAGTACTTTAATAACTTATCTATTTTTTAATTGGATTCATCAGGTGTATGGTGGTTATGGAGGATGAAAAGTTGAAACGCAAAAATCGTGTTACTAGAACTGTTATATCTATAGAAAAACTTTTGTAGGAAACACCACGCACTGAGAAGTGCAGCGCAGGACATCCCGCCCTAAATGAAAAGACGACCTGATAAAGTTTGCTGGGAGTCTATGAGTGCAGGTCGCACAATATTGGATAAAAAATAAATACATATGGCTGGACATTTCACACAGCGCTATTTAGCCCAAAACTAAGCAGAGCTTGTACTATGGGAACCAGATAACTAATAGAATACTTATATACTTTTTTTTTGTAAATACATACTTATAATATTTAGAAAAACAACCAGACCCGGAACAAATAATCTGTAAATCATGCAAAAATTTGTTCCGCGGCGGGAATCGAACCAGCTACCTCCTGTGTCTCAGCCGACTGTTCGCCCACTGCACCACGGAGGTCGTCATCTATATATATGTTCTAGAAATCTATGGGGGTGGCCTATGTTAAGTTTTTGGGGTTTTTCTTGGGCTGATACAATGATGATTATATTTAGATGTTTGTCAACCAGTGACCTCATCATTTTGCCCAACGATCTCAAATATTTAAAAAGAAACAAGCCATTAAAGATGGCAGAGATAATTAAAATCAAATAAAATGAACTATGATTTAGCGCCCTGTTCGGACTACCTGTACGATTCCGGCAACCAGTGGCAGATTGTAGATAATCAACATTAATCATTTGAAAGATTTGCATTGAAATACTTCAGATTCTTTCTCGATGGAGACTTGATAGAGATTTCGAGAACTGAAGCTATGGGCAATTAATTACAGCGACCGATACATGTTTTGGTATAGGTAATAATAATAATAAAGCCTTTATTAAACAATCTTATAAACACATATTTCTTACTAAAATAAAATATTTAACATAGACGTATACGTTAACATATACGTTTTGCAAAGACTGTCTTGCTACTCAGCATAGGCCTCCCCTAAAGCTTGCTTTAAATTGCGGTCTTGTGTCTTCCTTATCCATGTGACGCATGCTATTCTTTTTATGTCGTCTTCCCATCTCTGACGCTGTCTCCCTCTCTTTCTTTTGTGTTGTCTTGTACACTATTCGGTCACATCCTTTGCCCACTTGTCCTTTTTGTTCCTCATCATGTGGCCTGTCCACCTCCACTTTAGTTTCTTGACACTTCTTGGTATAGGTAACCGTGTTATTAAAACTCGCATTATCCTTCAAAGTTATCAAATATACAAATGTTGGCTGGAAGCGATCGCTTTTAGCGATTTTAATTTTTTTTCAGCTCTGACGGACCGTAGACTATACTAGAAAAAACATAGCTTGATCTCTGGGACAGCTGTCAGTAAAATCGCGCCTATGAGGTTCTGAATTTAACAGTACGGACAAACGTACCAGTCAAGGTCATACTTTATGGGCATGCTGAGCTAATTATAGTGATGACTGCGATGAATCATCGTGACCACAGATTATAAACTATCGATATTTTGTATAAAACTTAATTTAAAATTAATTTATCATATAATTTAAAGAAATAACATAATTGAAAATTTTAAAGAAATAACATTATTTACAATAGTGAGTAAATAAAATCTAAATTCTAACCTACTCGTAACATTCCTTCCGACAACTTTGGGGTTCGAGAGAAGTTTGGCCGCGGCGTGTCTTCTTCCGCAAGATGGCGCCAACGCGCCGCGAGTGCTAACGCCTTGTATACGCCACGTGTTTTCCGTTCTCATCACTTTGTTTTTGTTACTATTGCTGTTAATTTGTTAAGTTTATTTATTATTGTTAGTTTCTTTGTTGTTATTGTTTGTTTTTATTGTTTGTTGGCATAATGCCAAAGAGAACGAAGAAAACTGTTCTGAACAGTCAAAGTCGTGAGTTTGTGATTCGCTTGCGTGAATATTTTGAGCGAGAAAACCAAAATGGTGGACCGCTATTACCCATGGCAAAAGTTTGTGACAGAGTTGCAGATGCTCTTGGCATTGGACGTGCGACAGTACTTCGCATCAGTAAAGAAAAATATGGCGAATCTTCAACCGCAGTACTGAAGACGAGGAAAAAAAGCTTTCAACGCCAAATAAAAAAAGAAGAAAGGCTGCTCCTGTCACAAAAATTGACGACTTTGACGCCGCTGCGATTCGCAACCATGTATATGGTTATTATACACGGGGCGAATTACCTATATTAAAAAAAACTGGCAGCGTCCCTAAAAGACGCAGACTTGTTTAAAGGAAGCTTGCCGTCACTATCAAAGATTTTAAAATATATTGGATTTTCCTACAAAAAAAATTATAAAAGAAAAATTATAATGGAACGAACCGACATTACTCTTGCTCGAGTGAATTTTCTCCGGAAAGTCAAAAAAATTACAAATTGGGACAAAGTTGTCTTTCTAGACGAGACATGGCTAAACGCCAATCATACCGTATCCAAAGCTTGGACCGATGATACGGCACAATCGACCACCAAAGTACTCGAAGGCAAAGTTCAAAGATTAATAATAACTCATGCTGGGACGTCATCTGGTTTTGTGCCTAATTGCCTATTGGCATTCAAATCTACGAAGACCAATAAATACCATGAAGAAATGAATTTTGAAAATTTTTATGAGTGGTTTTTTAAATTATTAGATAATTTGAAGGAGCCACATTATATAATTATGGATAACGTCCCATATCACTCGGTCCAAAAGCACAAACCACCAACTTCGGCAAACAAGAAGTTAGAAATAATTGCATAGCTTCAAGAAAAAGGAATAGAGGCCAATGAAACAATGCTTAAAAACGAATTATTGAGACTCGTTGGTCTGCAAACCAGCACACCAACGTATGTCTTAGATGACATAGCCCAAGAAAAGGGTCATAACGTCATAAGACTGCCTCCATATCACTGCCAGTATAATCCGATCGAGCTTATCTGGGCCCAAGTAAAAGGTTTGTTTGCTCGAATTTCAGTTAGACAGATTCTTTATGTATTAACTCCTGTATAATTTATGATATTAAAATATGTTTTTCTTTCAAGGTTACGCTGCTAGACATAACACAACACCGCCTTTCACGGCAAATAAAATGTTGCAGTTACTAAACACTGCGGTTGAAAATGTATCTGTAGAAGATTGGAAAAAGGTAGTTACCAAATGCAGAAAATTAATGGAAGAAGATTGGGAGCGGGACGTTCGATTTGATAATATTTGCGAACAAGAGTTCATTATAAATTTACAAGATTGCTCTAGCGATTCTGAAAGTGATTCGGATATTGATTTGGGGTGTACTCCTTTGGAATAAATAAATGTATGTATTAAAATATTAGTTTCATTTTATTACCCAAATCATAATATAATCCAATATACATATAATTATGGAAGACAGCCTTCGTGGCGAAGCGGTAGTGAACACGACTGCTGCGCAGGAGGTCGCGGGTTCGATCCTCGCTCAGTGCAAATATTTGTATGCATGAATATGGGTTTTTGCACTGGTCTGGTCGTGCCTCGGAAAGCACGTTAAGCCGTCTGTCCCGGCTAACATACGAATATCTAATGGCAGTCGGTACGGGTTGTTGGAGCCCTCAAAAGTCCAACAATTGGTCTTACTGCAAAGCTCCAATCGATAATTACTATAGATATTTTTTTCTGTATCATAACAACCCTAGGAATGTCAGTTTAACAAATGTCGCAGAGATCAAGCTATGTTTTTTCAAGGAGATGGGAACTCTTTATTCCTCGAAGTGAATGTATTCACTTATTCCGACTCCGCTATCCGATCTGATCCCTTTTAATGATTCATCTATTCCTTTGACTCATTTACTCCGGACGTCCATAGTCGACCGTTAATCGTTTCTAGTAAGGTAGGTGTATCGGCGTGTGTCATCTCGCTCTTGGCGCGCACAATAGTTTAAACCTTGCTTTTGGTTCGTAGATCACAGATTAAAGAAGTTAAGACTATATAGGAAATAAGTTGATGGACGCAGGCAGTGCATCGTAGGGCATATTTTTAGCGAGCGTGATCTACGTGGCAATTCTCTGTTATAGGCGATGGTTACCACTTAACATCAGATTGGTCAGAACTTGTTTCTTAAGCATGTAACAAAAAAAATAAAAATCGTTACATGGTAATTATATATAAATTACTAGAGGTCGCGTAGTGCGCGAGCTGCTCGCAGCTCGCGTGTTTTTCTGTTTTTAGAAGAAGAAATTAAAGAGGATATCGAAGTGAAAAAAGCAACCAAACAGGATATCGAAGAAAAATGCTATCAAAGAGGATATCGAAGATGAAAAAGCAATCAAAGAGATTATCAAAGTGGAAGAATCCATCAAGGAGGATATCAAAATGGAAAAAGCAAACAAAGAGGATATCGAAGTAGGAGAAGCAATCAAGGAGGATATCAAAGGAAAAGATGCAATCAATAAGGATATCCAAGTAGAAAACGCGATCAAAGAGGATACCCAAGTGGATGAAGCAAACAAAGAGGTTATCTAAATGGAAGAAGCAATCAAAGGAGATATCGAAGTAGGAGAAGCAATCAAGGAGGATATCCAAGTGGAAGCAGAAATTAAAGAGCGTATCAAAATAGAAGAAGTAATTAAAGAGGCCTTCGAAGTGGAACAAGCAATCAAAGACGATATCGAAGTGGAATAAGCAAATAAAGAGGTAATTGAAGTTGAAAATACGAACAAAGAAGATACCGAAGTGAAAGAAGAAATCAAAAAGGATACCTATCAAGGTCGACGATGACAATAAAAAACAACTCCACTAAAAATTTGTACTGCAATTTTTAAAAGTTTATTATATCTATCTGCTTCCGTTTAGAAGATACGAAAATTAAAGTTTTTTTTAAGTGAAATCTTAATTTTGTTAAGAGGATATCGTAGTCGAAGAGGCAATCAATAAAGATATCGTAGTGGAAGAATCTTTTAAACAAGATATCGAAGTTAACGAAACAATCGGATAGGATGTTAAATTTAAAAAAAAAACAATCAAAGAGGATATCAAAGTGGAATAAGCAATCAAAGAGGAAATCAAAATGGAAAAAGCAAACAAAGAGGATATCAAAGTGGAAGCAACAATCATCAAAGAGGATATCAAAATGGAAAAAGCATTCAAAGAAAATATCCAAGTGGAAAAAACAGTCAAAAAGGATATCAAAGGGAAAGATGCAATGAAAAAGGATATCCAAGTAGAAAACGCGATCAAAAAGGATATTCAAGTGGATGATGCAATCAAAGAGGTTATCTAAATGAAAGAAGCAATCAAAGGGGAAAATCCAAGTGTTAAAGAGGGTATCGAAATGGAAGAAGTAATCAAAGAGGCCATCAGAGTGCAAGACGCAATCAAAGACGATATTCAAGTGGAATAAGCAATCAAAGAGGATATCCAAGTAGAAAACACGATCAAAGATGAAACCGAAGTGCTTTCACTTCGGTTTAGAAGAAGGTTTAGAAGAAGTAATCTGAAAGGATACCTATCGAAGTCGATAATAACAATAAAAAACGATTTCACTAAAAATTTGTACTACCATTTTGTAAAAGTTTACTATGTCTATCTGCTTCCGTTCAGAAGATATGAGTTATTAAAGTTTTTAAAGAAAAATCATAATTTTGTTAAGAAGATATCGTAGTCGAAGAAGCAGTCAACGATGTTATCGAAGTGGAAGAATCTATCAAATAAGACATCGAAGTTAACGAAGCTATCGAATAGGATATTAAATTTCAAAAAACAATCAAAGAGGATATCGAAGTGGAAAAAGCAATCAAATAGGTTATCAAAGTGGAAGAATCTATCAGAGGATATCAAAATGGAAAAAACAAACAAAGAGGATATCGAAGTAGGAGAAGCAATCAAGGAGGATATCGAAGTTAAAAAAGCAATCAAAGAGGATATCGAAGTGGAAGAATCAATCAAAGAAATAAACATGAAAATTTACTGAGAAAGTTGCCTTATCCAAACACTAAAAAAATATATTGTACGTTTTAAAGTGATCCTTGTAGATGTCGCATATATTTGACTATTTACTAAGAAAGGTGCCTTACGCCCATCCAAAAACTAAAAAAAAATATTGGACGTTTCAAAGTGATCCTTGTAGATGTCGCATAAACCTCAAAATTTACTAAGGAAGGTGCCTTACGCCCATCCAGAAACTAAATAAAAAATATTGGACGTTTCAAAGTGATCCTTGTAGATGTCGCATAAACTTGAAAATTTACTAAGAAAGTTGCCTTATGCCCCTACATAATTAAAAAAATAAATATTGGACGTTTCAAAGTGATCTTTGTAGATGTCGCATATACTTGAAAATTTACTAAGAAAGTTGCCTTATGCCCCTCCAAAAACTAAAAAAAAAATATTGGACGTTTCAAAGTGATCCTTGTAGATGTCGCATATACTTGAAAAATTTACTAATGAAGTTGCTTTACGCCTTAGTTTAGTTTGTTTATTAATACACATCAATAGTTGAAAATAATAGACTAACTAATAAATAGGTAGTTACAATGATGCTAAATAAACTCGTATGATATAAAGATGTGGACATTGTGGATAAATAACAGAGCATCTACAGGACACCACTCATTTTGTAGGCCTCGTTCATGAGAGTGAGGTAGTGCTTGCACACTTTGGATCTGAAAACCTCAATAGAGGAAACTTGCCGATACTCGTGCGGAATACTATTCCATAGTCGGATAGCAGTAATGGTGAATGAGTTAGAATTGTGTTGTGTTGAGAAGTCATTATCTGGAGATGTTGTGTAGAACGTACAAGACGGTCTGCAGCATACAGGGTAAAAAACCGCTCTTTGACGTAGTTAGGTTATTTGGGGTCATGTAGGATGTTATAAAGTAGACCTAGTATATGTAAATCCCGACGCTCTCTGACCTCAATCCACTGTAATTGAGCGTGGAAAGCAGATACATGATCATATTTCTGCAAACCATGCAGTGGTTTTGCAAACGCTCCAACTTGTTCAACCCATCCTCTGTAGCATCGGAATAAGTGACATCAGCGTAGTCAAGAATTCGAAAAAGTAGTGCGTTCACCAGTGTCCTCCTTGCAGATTGAGGCAGAAGTTTTTCATCAAGTTCAGGGAATGCATGCTGCCCTACATTCTCTTACTAACGAGCAATGTGACGGTCCCGTGATAAGTCGTTGGTGATATACAGGCCCAGGTTTTTTACCTCTGTGCAGTAAGGAAGAACTATAAGGAATTAACTAAGGGAGAACTACTGTATCTAACTGGGAGGAGGGAACTAACGGCTAGTCTGGAAATGTGATACTTACTACCAACAATCATCACTTGTGTCATAGTAGGATTTATAAGTAGACCATACTTCTGGGTCCACTCATACACAGCACTGAGGTCATAGGTAAGGTTTTCAATACCACGTACCACCAGATCGGGTTCAAAACTCAGGTATAGTTAGACATCATCCGCGTACAGGTAGTGTAATCACAAGCCAATGTTCGATACGCGAGTGTATATGAAATGGATCGTTATTCGTTTCAAAAACTTATTATCTTATAGACTTTTTTGATAAGTCCGTTCTGATTTATGCACAAAATCCGTAGATTTAAGTAACTAGCTAGTTTGTTTGTGTGGGCCTGGGCATATGCGTGGGCGTGGGCGTGGGCGTGGGCGTGGGCGTGGGCGTGGGCGTGGGCGTGGGCGTGGGCGTGGGCGTGGGCGTGGGCGTGGGCGTGGGCGTGGGCGTGGGCGTGGGCGTGGGCGTGGGCGTGGGCGTGGGCGTGGGCGTGGGCGTGGGCGTGGGCGTGGGCGTGGGCGTGGGCGTGGGCGTGGGCGTGGGCGTGGGCGTGGGCGTGGGCGTGGGCGTGGGCGTGGGCGTGGGCGTGGGCGTGGGCGTGGGCGTGGGCGTGGGCGTGGGCGTGGGCGTGGGCGTGGGCGTGGGCGTGGGCGTGGGCGTGGGCGTGGGCGTGGGCGTGGGCGTGGGCGTGGGCGTGGGCGTGGGCGTGGGCGTGGGCGTGGGCGTGGGCGTGGGCGTGGGCGTGGGCGTGGGCGTGGGCGTGGGCGTGGGCGTGGGCGTGGGCGTGGGCGTGGGCGTGGGCGTGGGCGTGGGCGTGGGCGTGGGCGTGGGCGTGGGCGTGGGCGTGGGCGTGGGCGTGGGCGTGGGCGTGGGCGTGGGCGTGGGCGTGGGCGTGGGCGTGGGCGTGGGCGTGGGCGTGGGCGTGGGCGTGGGCGTGGGCGTGGGCGTGGGCGTGGGCGTGGGCGTGGGCGTGGGCGTGGGCGTGGGCGTGGGCGTGGGCGTGGGCGTGGGCGTGGGCGTGGGCGTGGGCGTGGGCGTGGGCGTGGGCGTGGGCGTGGGCGTGGGCGTGGGCGTGGGCGTGGGCGTGGGCGTGGGCGTGGGCGTGGGCGTGGGCGTGGGCGTGGGCGTGGGCGTGGGCGTGGGCGTGGGCGTGGGCGTGGGCGTGGGCGTGGGCGTGGGCGTGGGCGTGGGCGTGGGCGTGGGCGTGGGCGTGGGCGTGGGCGTGGGCGTGGGCGTGGGCGTGGGCGTGGGCGTGGGCGTGGGCGTGGGCGTGGGCGTGGGCGTGGGCGTGGGCGTGGGCGTGGGCGTGGGCGTGGGCGTGGGCGTGGGCGTGGGCGTGGGCGTGGGCGTGGGCGTGGGCGTGGGCGTGGGCGTGGGCGTGGGCGTGGGCGTGGGCGTGGGCGTGGGCGTGGGCGTGGGCGTGGGCGTGGGCGTGGGCGTGGGCGTGGGCGTGGGCGTGGGCGTGGGCGTGGGCGTGGGCGTGGGCGTGGGCGTGGGCGTGGGCGTGGGCGTGGGCGTGGGCGTGGGCGTGGGCACGCCCACGCCCACGCCCACCTTCACACAAACAAACTAGCACGATTTATAAAGTTGGATCGTACGTACATCGTTACATCAATCGTACGTATCTTCCAAAGAATAGCCAATTCGTATCATCATCATCATCACCCACAGCCTGATTTCAAAAAATATGTAGATCCTGAGGTAGCAAGAAATCTTGAAAAGCAGTCCTATGAAAGACGTATTTGACCATTTTGGTTTTTTGGTCACAAAATGCAACATGCAGAAAGCTGATAACGAATGGCTTTAATCGAACCCAAGTGCTTTGGAGTTAACGATGAAGAACAACTAAAAAGAATGCCAGCTGAACTTTACTAAGTTTGTAACAGTTATATTTAGGTATTAGAGATGAATGAAACTAAATTTTGATTTCAATACATATAATTATAACATAAGAGAAAATCGGTAGAGCGAGTAGGTTCGTAGATTCTATTTCCTATACATGTGGCAAGATAAACAGAGGTTAATCACAAATGACTTGGTTTACGGTGAATATATACTTAGACTTACTAGAAATTTACAGATTATAGATTTTAGATTAAATACTTCACATTGAAGGTAGTATAGAAAGACGCTGGCTTGAAGAGCTTAGATTATTAGGGCTTATGGCCTATTTTACAGCAATTGAAGAACGTTGAGCACCTGGTCCAGCAGACTCGTCTTAGTTAAAATAAATGAGCGCCATCTGACGTTAGCGTCAGAAAAAAAAGAGAAGAGGATTACTTGGGTTTGACCCGGATAAAATAATGGAATCGATACATCTCGTGTGTTTTCGTCGAACGTCCCTGGCGTCTGCTCGGAGATATGGAGTGGGTTGAGCCGGGCGGTAGACCTCGTGGGCAGGCGTGGTCCCTGGTGTTTCTAAAGCAGCTAGCAGGACGCTTGGCGATTGAGCTCGTGGCGGTAGACTTGGTGTGAGAGCGTGGTTCGGTCAACAGGGTGACGCAAGAAAAGACCACGCTTCTCGACGGCTCCGGTGTTCGGTTTTGACGTGCGTCAAGGTGTAGATATCCAGCAGTAATCCGAGAGATCAGCAGCGAAGGCGGTGAATCGACTTCCCGACTTGGAAGTAACACGAATTCACGAATAAAAAGACAAAGGAAATACTGTCCAAAGAGATAAGTTTGTAGCACGTAGTTCAGAAGTTTAACAGTTGAGTCCAGGCGTGGCAAAGAGACCTGAGTACAGACGGCACTGTCCTTTTATACCCGATAAAAAACTACCGGCGTTATTAATTATTAAAATCGAATATAGTTCCAAAGCCTTCTAGAAATGCTGATGCAATCTTTTGGTGATACCATATAGAAAAAACTGACACTATGCGTGTCACTCAAGAAAAAGTTTTATGATTACATCAGTTTTGCTTCAGTCATAGACACTAATTGAATTTTGTCTTTAGTTATTTAATATTTTATTTATATTTTGTTTCTAGTAAGAAAAAGATTATTTAATTTAGTAAATCAGATGTTTTTAATAATTAAAGTAGATTATAAATCAATAAAAATAAGTATTGCATTTTTACAAAGTGCTTGCAACACCATTTGCGGTATACTTGGCGAACTGCGTTGAGAGGACGCTTGGAATACCGCTAGATGTCGTGGCATTTTGTTTGTATAAGAGTGTAATATGTAAAGTAAAATTTTTCTAATAGTGAATGTTAAGATAAGTGAAGAATGTAACGTGACATAGAATTGTCACGTTACAAGTTAAGGTACTAAGTTTGAAAAACCATCGTGGAGATTTCCTATACGAAAATCTCGAAGCAGTAATTTCATTATTACTAGGAGTGCCATCTTCAAACGTTGAAGTAGAAAGATTATTCAGTGTCCTGAAAAATGTCAAAACGGAAAAAATAAACAGAATAACTACTAGAAAAAGCATAGCTTGATCTCTGGGACAGCTGTCAGTAAAATCGCGACTATGAAGTACTGAATTTAACAGTACGGATAAACGTACCAGTCAATGTCATACTTTATGGGCACGCTGAGCTAATTATAGTGATGACTGCGATGAATCATCGTGACCACAGACTATAAACTATCGGTATTTTGTATAAAACTTAATTCAAAATTAATTTATCAATTAATTTAAAAAAACAACATTATTGAATATTTAAAAAAAATAACAATATTTACAATAGTGAATAAATAAAATCTAAATTCTAACCTACTCGTAACATTCCTTCCGACAACTTTGGGGTTCGAGAGAAGTTTGCCGCGGCGTGTCTGCTTCCGCAAGATGGCGCCAACGCGCCGCCATCTTGTTTGACATAACCCATTCTCCTCAGTACGAGTACTAACGCCTTGTATACGCCACGTGTTTTCCTTTCTCATCACTTTGTTCTTGTTACTATTGCTGTTAATTTGTTAAGTTTATTTATTATTGTTATTTTCTTTGCTGTTATTGTTGTGAAAACGAAGAAAACTGTTTTGAACAGTCAAAGTCGTAAGTTTGTGATTCGCTTGCGTGAATATGTTGTGCGAGAAAACAAAAATGGTGGACCGCTATTACCCATGGCAAAAGTTTGTATCAGAGTTGCAGATGCTCTTGGCATTGGACGTGCGACAGTAATTCGCATCAGTAAAGAAAAATATGGCGAATCTTCAACCGCAGTATTGACTGAAGACGAGGAAAAAAAGCTTTCAACGCCAAATAAAAAAAGAAGAAAGGCTGCTCCTGTCACAAAAATTGACGACTTTGACGCCGCTGCGATTCGCAACCCTGTATATGGTTATTATACACGGGGCGAATTACCTATATTAAAAAACTGGCGGCGTCCCTAAAAGACGCAGACTTGTTTAAAGGAAGCTTGCCGTCACTATCGAAGATTTTGAAAAATACTGGATTTTCCTACAAAAAAAGTGACAAAAGAAAAATTATAATGGTACGAACCGACATTGCTCTTGCTCGAGTGAATTTTCTCCGGAAAGTCAAAAAAATTACAAATTGGGACAAAGTTGTCTTTCTAGACGAGACATGGCTAAACGCCAATCATACCGTATCCAAAGCTTGGACCGATGATACGGCACAATCGACCACCAAAGTACTCGAAGGCAAAGGTCAAAGATTAATAATAACTCATGCTGGGACGTCATCTGGTTTTGTGCCTAATTGCCTATTGGCATTCAAATCTACGAAGACCAATGAATACCATGAAGAAATGAATTTTGAAAAATTTCATGAGTGGTTTTTAAAATTATTAGATAATTTGAAGGAGCCACATTACATAATTATGGATAACGTCCCATATCACTCGGTCCAAAAGCACAAACCACCAACTTTGGCAAACAGGAAGTTAGAAATAATTGCATAGCTTCAAGAAAAAGGAATAGAGGCCAATGAAACAATGCTTAAAAACGAATTATTGAGACTCGTTGGTCTGCACAAACCCAGCACACCAACGTATGTCTTAGATGACATAGCCCAAGAAAAGGGTCATAACGTCATAAGACTGCCTCCATATCACTGCCAGTATAATCAGATCGAGCTTATCTGGGCCCAAGTAAAAGGTTTGTTTGCTAGAATTTCAGTTAGACAGATTCTTTATGTATTAACTCCTGTATAATTTATGATATTAAAATATGTTTTTCTTTCAAGGTTACGCTGCTAGACATAACACAACACCGCCTTTCACGGCAAATAAAATGTTGCAGTTACTAAACACTGCGGTTGAAAATGTATCTGTAGAAGATTGGAAAAAGGTAGTTACCAAATGCAGAAAATTAATGGAAGAAGATTGGGAGCGGGACGTTAGATTTGATAATATTTGCGAACAAGAGTTCATTATAAATTTACAAGATTGCTCTAGCGATTCTGAAAGTGATTCGGATATTGATTTGGGGTGTACTCCTTTGGAATAAATAAATGTATGTATTAAAATATTTGTTTCATTTATTACCCAAATCATAATATAATCCAATATACATATAATTATGGAAGACAGCCTTCGTGGCGAAGCGGTAGTGAACACGACTGCTGCGCAGGAGGTCGCGGGTTCGATCCTCGCTCAGTGCAAATATATGTATGCATGAATATGGGTTTTTGCACTGGTCTGGTCGTGCCTCGGAAAGCACGTTAAGCCGTCGGTCCCGGCTGCCATACGAATATCTAATGGCAGGCGTTACGGGTTGTTGGAGCCCTCAAAAGTCCAACAATTGGTCTTACTGCAAAGCTTCTATCGATAATTACTATCGATATTTTTTTCTGTATCATAACAACCCTAGGAATGTCAGTTTAACAAATATCGCAGAGATCAAGCTATGTTTTTTACAGTGTAGTATTTGATTTCAATTAGACATAGCGCTTGATCAACGCGTTCCTGGCAATAAAAATCTTGACAGATAGACAGACAGATGGGCAATGAAGTGATCCTATAAGAGTTCTCTTTTCCTTTTAAGGAACAGAACCCTAAAACACATGAATTTGATGAATCTTCTTAACTATATAAAACAAAATCGGGTTAGTTACACCGGCTGAGACGCAGGAGGTAGCGGGTCCGATTCCCGCCGCGGAACAAATGTTTGCATGATCTACAGATATTTGTTCCGGGTCTGGTTGTTTCTCTATATATTACTAGCTGACCAATCCACAGCTTTGCACGCGTAGTTTTCAATAAAAATATTACCCTCCTTCTTCACAGTTGAGTAAAAAGTAGCCTTTGTCACCCGGGGATAGTGTTAAAAAAATCTTCCACTGTTGGGAAGCTCTCAACAGTGGAAGATTTTTTTAAATCGGTTTTTTTTAATTTTTTTTTAAATCAATACAAACAAACAAACAAACTAATCTTTCCTCATATAATATTAGCATAGATAAGTATTTAAAAAAAAATGTATTTAAGTATTCTGTCAGTTATCTGGTTCACATAGTATAAGCTCTGATTAGTTTGGGGCTAGATAGCGCTGTGTGAAAGGTCCAGCAATATTTATATTTATTTATAACTCAAGAACGGCTTGACCGATTTTGATGATCTTTGATTTGTTGGATTTGTCTTTGCCACGAATAGTAGATTAACTATTAAAATATCAGAAAAAATCACGTAAAAATAATTTATGAAGAAAATTCATTTTTTCATACAGACATGCAGCTAATGATGCCCGATTGACAATACTACCGAGGCGACATTGGCAGCCCGCGTCATATGCATGTCGAGGCGCTACGGAATTTGGCAGGTCAGCTAGTTTTAACATAAATTAGCAATTAGTCTATTGGGTAAACACATGGTAGAGGCAGTTGTGAAGAAGAGGTGAAAGTGATTTACTCCTTACGGTTATTTTAACGTTAAAGTGATAGAAGTACGGAAAGTGATCACTTTCACCATTAACATTGATTTTGATAAAATCGTGGAGTTGTCGACATGAGAGTGATGGTTATTTAAAAAAAATTACTACTTCAAAATCCTTAAACTTGTTATCGTTTGTAAATGAATTAGTGAATGAAAATTCTTTATTCCACAAAATAAAAATAATCTATACATAGGTGAAGAACGTAATGCTAGATAACATTCTCTTCTAGTTAATCTTTGTATAAAGCGAAAAAACAGTAGTAAAAGTTGTTATTGTTTGTGCATGGATGCATCCATACTAATTCATAGATCAATACATAGTATAAAACAAAGTCACTTCCCGCTGTCTGTTCCTATGTATGCTTAGATCTTTAAAACTACGCAACGGATTTTAATGCGGTTTTTTTTCAAGTAGTGATTCAAGAGGAAGGTTTATATGTATAATACATGCATAATATAGTAGAGAAATACTGATAATTTTAGAGGTTTCTAATGTGATGTCGTAAATACTCTTAATACTCATTTAAAATACTTTTCACTTAAATTCTCTATTATGAGCAACCTCTAAAGAAAATATGTTTGTATTGTCTAATGACAAAGAAGCTGTGAACGTTGTATATAAAGACATTCTGTAGTATATTTAGTATAAGCATTGCACCCGTGCGAAGCCGGGGCGGGTCGCTAGTATGATATAAATTCGAAAGTAACTATATCTGTCTGTCTCTTCCGTTTCCAAGACATATCTGCCTGACATTAGGAGTCTATAAATCGCGGAATTAACAGGTGCAAAGTGTAGGGACACACGGCTACACATCAAGCTATGCATTTCCAGTATAAGCTGACCTCTCATTCTATGAAAAGCCTACACAATGCGAGGTCAGCTTATACTGGATGTGTATAGCTTGATGTGTAGCCGTGTGTACCATAACCACGATGGTAACCTAACCACTATTGCGAACTGTATAAGAAACTTTGTAGCTCTCTCTTGCAAAAAATTGTCAGAATTTCAATTTTTGATGTCCTAAAAATTTGCATCTTAAGCAATTAAAAACTTAAATGTAATGGAGATGCATACATACATCGATCATTTTATCATGTGTAATTAAAAATTTGTAAGAACATCTTCTTGTTTGTAGTAGTCTAGGTACGAGTATGTAGTTTTACAAACACACGGGATTGTTGATTCAAAACAGTGTGTTTTGTGTTTTTGGCATTCTATGAGAGATAAATATGTTAGGTTGTATAGTTGCTAAAAAGTCTAGCTAATAAATTTTCTATATAGTTGCTGGTGGGTATGCAAAAATTGCTAGATCTAAGCTATTAGACCTTATCAAATATTTGGATACCATGTAAACATATCACCTGCCGGCGTCTCAGTCAGCAACCTCTAAAGGCATCGTTTGTCGAGAATGAGACCTTAGATTATTTACTGCTCTATGATCGAGACGTGCCTTTTTTTGTTTTCTATCTAGTCTAAAAGCTGCTGTACACAGAATGCTTTTGGCATTTCATTTCATTCTATTTTTAGAATTTTAGGTAATCTTACAGCTAGGTCACAAAAATGGTATTTGAGTAGAAAATAAGACACAATAAATGCTACCTATTATATGAAGGCCAAATACAAGTTTCCACAGATAAGGTAAGAGATGAATAGGTAATATATAAAAAGGTGAGGTAGACGACACATAAAATGAGAATACAGTTCTGTACACACGGCTACGCATCAACCTATACATTTCCAGTATAAGCTGACCTCACATTCTATGAAAAGCCTACACAATGCGAGATCAGCTTATACTGCAAATGTATAGGTTGATGTGTAGCCGTATCTACCATTATCTATAAAACGAGCAAAAAATCACGTTTATTGTATGGGAGCCCCCCTTGAATATTTGTTTTATTTTAATTTACTTATTTATTTTTGAAGTAAATATATAACTAAATATTCTGTGAATATATTAAGCGTCTACCTGTTTCCGTTATCAATACCAATCCAATATATTTATTTTATTATGTTTTTAGTATTTGTTGTTATAGCGGCAATAGAAATACATAATCTGTGAAAATTTCAACTGTCTAACTATCACGGTTAATGAGATATAGCCTGGTGACAGATGGACAGACAGACGTACAGACAGCGGAGTCTTAGTAATATAGGGTCCCATTTTACCCTTTGGGTACGGAACCCTAATATCAATACACACACACGACACGACATCGGTTAGGTGCCTAATCTATATATTAAAACAATTGTCACTAAGTAAGCGTTTAAGCTTGCTAGTTTTTGTGTTGAATATATCAACCTCCTTAATGCCTTAAGCAAAGAATTAAAGGAGTTGCAAGCTCTCACTATAAAATAATTATGCCTATATTTAGTTCTAACTCTAAACCCTCCGTCGTCCGAGACACGTTCTCGGAGACCCGGATGACGAAATCACCTCCGCTAATGCGGACGAGATTTCTGAGTCATATACATAGACAGAGTAAACACTTCACAGATACACCGACCTCGCCGGCGAGGTCGACGAGTCCCTTCAGTCGCCGCCTATACTAGGTACAAACACGTACCCGAGCGTTTCTCTCCTATCCCCATCCTGGCAACAGCCCAAGCTGAGGTTCGTACCTAAGTGGTGCCCTTCTGCACCTTCTGCGCTCGCCAAACGTTCGGTTAAGCTGCAACGGCCTCAGAGGCCAACAGCGAGATTAGTCCATTCGAAAAAAAAATAGTTCTCACTCTGGGTTAGGATTTCTCAATGCAGTTCGCAATCCTATTAGCTCCAGAAGCTCTGGGCAATCAATGTATAGAACTGTATGACACACGGTAAACTGGTTGCGTAACGTGCGCAAGTGAGTGCTCTCTTGCGTCTGCACAGTGCACGCATCCCATATATTATACAACATTTACAACGAAAGTATTTCCGCCACCAAGCATCATTGCTGTTTTTTGGTATGAAGGGTATGGCTTCCGGTTAAATTACAGGCACATGAGGCTTTTCAGCTGTATGCCTCATACTCATACTTATTTATTTAAACCGTAGCGACACAAAAGAATACTTGGTTACATCAATAATATTACTAAATTAATTACATGTCTTTATCTAAGTAACTCATCGCACCATAATTTTGGAGGTGTCAGAAACAGACAAGCATTTCGTATATTATTATTAATTACGTATATTATTACATTTATGCATCTAAATACTGATTAATAAGTATGTAGGTACATAAGATTATAGCTGCTGTAGAGGGGCATTGTCAAAGAACTGTTTATAATACCTAATTTGAATTCTAAATTGCTGCGTATGTCAGTAAGTAACACTATACTAGAAAAAACATAGCTTGATCTCTGGGACAGCTGTCAGTAAAATCGCGCCTATGAAGTTCTGAATTTAACAGTACGGACAAACGTACCAGTCAATGTCATACTTTATGGGCATGCTGAGCTAATTATAGTGATGCCTGCGATTAATCATCGTGACCACAGACTATAAACTATCGACATTTTGTATAAAACTTAATTCAAAATTAAATTATCATATAATTTAAAAAAATAACATAATTGAATATTTAAAAAAAATAACATTATTTACAATAGTGAGTAAATAAAATCTAAATTCTAACCTACTCGTAACATTCCTTCCGACAACTTTGGGGTTCGAGAGAAGTTTGGCCGCGGCGTGTCTTCTTCCGCAAGATGGCGCCAACGCGCTGCCATCTTGTATATTCGTTTCATTTATCAGCCGCCATATTCGTTTCATTTTATTACCCAAATCATAATATTATCCAATATACATATAATTATGGAAGACAGCCTTCGTGGCGAAGCGGTAGTGAACACGACTGCTGCGCAGGAGGTCGCGGGTTCGATCCTCGTTAAGTGAAAATATTTGTATGCATGAATATGGGTTTTTGCACTGGTCTGGTCGTGCCTCGGAAAGCACGTTAAGCCGTCGGTCCCGGCTGCCATACGAATATCTAATGGCAGTCGTTACGGGTTGTTGGAGCCCTCAAAAGTCCAACAATTGGTCTTACTGCAAAGCTTCTATCGATAATTACTATTGATATTTTTTTCTGTATCATAACAACCCTAGGAATGTCAGTTTAACAAATGTCGCAGAGATCAAGCTATGTTTTTTTCAAGTATAATTATAAAAATTTTGAATGACATTAGTCATTGATTATGTTTTAAGGTATGTATGTCAAAATATGCATTATAAAATGTCAAATCGTAGTTGCTGTAAAAGTGCATTGTCATCTTACCTAAATAATGAATAACAAAAAAATGTATTTAACTAATTCTAATATCACAGAAACAACAATTCATATAAATTTAATAAGATAATTCATTTGACGACCTCCGTGGTGCAGTGGGCAAATAGCCGGCTGAGACGCAGGAGGTAGCGGGTTTAATCCCCGCCGCGGAATAAATGTTTGCATGATCTACAGATATTTGTTCCGGGTCTGGTTGTTTCTCTATGTATTATAAGATGTATTTACAAAAAAAAAGTACATATATAAGTATTCTATCAGTTATCTGGTTCCCATAATACAAGCTCTGCTTAGTTTGGGGCTAGATAGCGCTGTGTGAAATGTCCAGAAATATTTAAATAATACATAGGTCCCTACTAGTTGATGGCCTTAAGTTGATGGACGCAGGGCAGTGCATCGTAGAGCACGTTTTAAGGTGCAAGACATACGAGGCTATTCCTTGCTATAGGCGATGGTTACCACTTAACATCACATAATATGCTTGTTCCAATTCCAGCTTTTAAAAAAAAATGTTGTTCGTTAAGCACATACATATGGTGTGCGGCGGCCTATGAGCTGGATTTTTGTGTACGTCAATATTTTCTATTCTATTCTTTGTATAATCCTTCATCTCAAAGGAGAAACAATGACGAACTCAAAGTGTGGGTACCTCAATAAGTTCTCACAGCGAGCGCCATGAGAATGACTTTCAATACAATCGATATTCGAAATTCCAAAAAAGAAAACTCAATGTCTCTGTTGTCAACGTATTCTTTTGGAGATCAACAACACCGGTCTACACTGAATCTTAACCCTAAATAGTACAACATAAGGTAGATAATCTCGTAGCAGGTTTTGATTTGTTTCTTTTTGGTCCGAATTGCGTCACCGACTAAAAAGACAAAGCACGAATCGCATTGAGTATTGATGAGCTAAAACATTATTTTTAGCTTCAGATAATCTTAATAAGGCTTTGAGAATAGAAAAGGCGTTATGGATAGTGTTTTAGCAGCGTGTTTTGGTTCACGTCATACTTCAACGCATCTCGAGTAAAGACGATGGCAGAAAAATAACACCAAAAAAATTTAAGGCATCCGATAGAGAGATTTGTATTCAAATTAATTCTCTGAAATCTGAGATACAAAACTTTAGCACCTGGGTTTTTTCTATGAGATTTGGGCCTTCCCAATTGGTACAAACAGAAGAGTTTAAAATTCATGTCATCTATACTAATATTATAAAGAGGAAAGATTTGTTTGTTTGTATTGAATAGGCTGCGAAACTACTGGACCAATTTAAAAAATTCTTTCACTGTTGGAAAGCTACACTATCCCCGGGTGACATAGGCTACTTTTCAAACAACTGCGCAGAAGGAGAGTAATGGTTTTATTGAAAAAATACGCGTGCAAAGCTGCGGATCGGTCAGCTAGTCAAATACAAAATAATTGAATGAATGAACTTACTTACATTAACTATCAATACCTCATATTTAAAGTGATCATCACTAAAGCTCCTTGATTTTTCCTTGATTTTTGATTTGAAGTGGCCGCACCAATTTCAACCGAACTAGCTAAGTTTGGTTGAAATTGGTGATAAACATCTTAAAAATGCATTTAAATAGGTTCTTTAGATTTGGTAGCTACGATTCCACAGACAGATAGACATGCAAAAGTTTTAAACTTATGACACTCAATTATAGGTAATGCAAACTACGTTGTAAATTGGACCTAATGTTTCTAGTGTCTAAGTATACTTAAATGACTTAAATGCGTTTCTAATTTTATGAAACCTTTTCTCAATTCTACATCCATCACACTAATATTATAAACTACTAGCTGTTGCCCGCGACTTCGTACGCGTTACACTACTAAATGTGTAGGTAACCTAGAAATAAAGCTAAACTCGCTGTTGCAACTTGACTTGACACCCTATTTTTATCACATTGGAACTGATTTATGGGATAAAAGGTAGCCTCTGTGGTGATCCAGGTTATAATCTACGTATATACCAAATTTAATCGAAATCGGTTCAGCCGTTACGGCGGGATTGAGTAACAAACAAACGACACATCCAAACAAACACCCAACCTTTCGCATTTATAATATTAGTGTGATGTGAAAGTTTGCATATTTGTTTGTTTGTTACTCAATCACGTCGTAACGGCTGAACCGATTTAGATGAAATTTGGTACCTATAAACGTACATTATAACCTGGATCACCATATAGGCTACCTTTTATCCCATAAATAAGTTCCCATGGAATAAAAATGGGGTGACAAGTTAAGTTGCAACAGCGAGTTTAGCTTTATTTCTAGGTTACCTACGCATTTAGTAGTGTAACGCGTACGAAGTCTCGGGCAACAGCTAGTCATATATAAAACCGAATACGATTACTTTTACACTAAAAATACATTTTTGGAATCTATAAAACCAACGAGTTTTTTTGCAGGAGATAGACAAGAGATATAATATATCAAAAAATACTAAACCCTAACGAAACATATAACCGCGCTCGGCGTGCTACCAACTACGATAGAACAATAACATTATACATATTTTAAGTTAATTTACAAACCGTTTTTAGGTTATTTTTGACAAATATACTTACTTACTGTTGCCCGGGACTTTGTACGCGTTATCATCATCATCATCCACAGCCTGACTTCACCCATTGTTGGGTATAGGCCTCCCCAAGTTTGTACCATCCATCACGATCCTGCGCTAGTCTCACCCACTGACGGCCCGCGACCTTTACGATGTCGTCCACCCATCTCGCTGCCGGTCGTCCTACCCTTCTATACCCGCTTCTCGGCCACCGTTCAGTCACTGTCCTGCTCCATCTGTCATCACCACGTCTAGCCAAGTGTCCCGGCCCAAGACATTTTGAGCTCCATAACTCGAATCCCAACGTCATGAACCTTCGTTCGTCTACGGATCTCGACGTTTGGAACTCGATCTAATAGTCTGATGCCAAGCATGGTACGCTCCATGGCTCTTTGTGCAACTCTTAACCTGTACACAGCCTCCTGCGTGAGCGTCCACGTCTCGGCACCGTAGGTCAAGGTGGGCAGAACACACTGGTTGAATAAGCGGGTCTTCAGATACTGTACGCGTTATTCTCCTAAATAAATAAATAAATAATGCTGGACATTTCACACAGCGCTATCTATCCCCAAACTAAGCAGAGCTTCTACTATGGGAACCAGGTAACTGATAGAATACTTATATGTATATATTTTTTTGTAAATACATATTTATAATAAGAGCCTTACAGACTGCTCTATTCAATCTATCTTACGAGGAAACTGAGGAATTACTAACCGTAATAAAGTAAGATTTTAAAGATTGTATTGTGCGTAAACTCAAATCTTCCATGTTTGCACTTAGTTTATTTAGTTATTTTTATTTTTCTTCATTATCTAAATAGATTCTAAGTTTTGTTAATTTGAGTATTCATAAGTTACGCCAGTCCAGCCTTTTTCGCCTGAGATACAGGTTTTCCTAGTTCAGGCTATGTATAAAATCTAACCTATAAGTAGATATTAATCCCTAATGTTAATCTTAGCAATATGAAAAATGAATAAATATATATTTATTTATTTTATTACTATTTATATAATATATATAGAAAAACAACCAGACCCGGAACAAATATCTGTAGATCATGCAAACATTTGTTCCGCGGCGGGAATCGAACCCACTACCTCCTGCGTTTCAGCCGGCTGTTCGCCCACTGCGCTACGGAGGTCGGCGTAAATGTGTAGGTAACCTAGAAATAAAGCTAAACTCACTGCACAAGCATGGAAACTGATTTATGGAATAAAAGGTGGCTTATGTGGTAATCCAGGTTATAATCTACGTATATACCAAATTTCATCGAAAATTCTCGTGATTTAGTAACAAACAAACAAACAAATAAAGAAACATCCAAACTTTCACATTTATAATATTAGTGTGTTATGTACAAGTGTTTTATTACTCAGTAAACTATTGAATCTGCTACTCCATACGAACCGAAATCTATGTGAATTTTCAACAAGGTATAATATTATTTGAGAATTTTAATTAAAAATAATATGATCAATTTCGTATTGATCAATAATATATGTTCAAACGAACTTGCAAGTGAAGTTCGATCGATATATCGTCGCTGTTCTGACTAAGTGACGAAACCGACATTTTAGAAAATATTACTATAAGTCGTAAGTGTATTAGGACACTTCGAATAATTTATAATTTTAAGATATGTAAATACGTCAAACATACATCAAGACATAGGTAGAAGATACAGATACGCCGATTAAACAGATCGGTTCGTCTTCAAAAGTAGATAAAAGTGACATTACAAATGTCGGTTACGCCAAAATAATGGTTACGTTACTTAGTCAGAACAGTCGCTGTTCTGACTAAGTAACCTAAGCTTCATTTGAAGAAAACATTCACCGTTCCATACAAACTGCCCTATCTGTCTAGTGTCTAGAAACGCAATAGGTAGGTACACTGTTTATGAGAAGGTACAATTTAACTGCATTATTGAAATAAAATCAATTCAGCTTATTGTTGTAGTACACGGACCGAGCCGTTCCTAAAATATCATTGACAATCACAAAAAACCTATAAAAACAAATCACAAAAAAATTGCACTTCAGTTGGTACAATCCTTGTGAAGTGAGCCATATCCAAGCTTTAAGTTCCATTACAAAATAAATTAGAAAATTTGCAACGCGCATCACTTGGTGTGGTCTAACACTATTGACAATGTCTAACAAAGAGTTTTAGTTCCGGCACACTCTTTTCTACAATTCCCGTTTCAATTCTCCGACTATAAACTAACAATGTGTTCCTAGCCCCCGTCGATAGGTTCAATGCTTGCCAATTTCGGAGACAATTACCTGCCTAATATGTTTTGATGCTCTGTACCATTGTCCGTTTGTCTGTCTGTTTGTCACCTTGATTAGATATTTACAACCATGACGGAATGTTTTGTTTATTGTCACTTTTGTTCTATTGTCGGGACGCGTGTCAGGCCGTTACGTTTACGGGTTTCAAAGAATAAGGTGTGGAAAAACAAAGATTTAAAATTGTGAAATGTATAATTTTGTAAAAATTAAAAACTATACACACAAGTACGTTATTCTATTTATTTCATAGAAATGTAATATTATAAAATCAAAGCGTGTTTATTCTAGGGGATGTTGAAAAAAATTAAAATTCTTACATATTCTTAAATAATACTTAACAATGTCAGTACAAGAGAGCTATCAGCGCAAGAAACATGTGTTGAAATAATAAATATTGCTGGACATTTTACACAGCGCTATCTAGCCCCAAACTAAGCAAAGCTTGTACTATGGGAACCAGATAACTTGATAGAATACTTATATACATTTTTTTGTAAATACATAGGTAATTATAATATACAGAGAAACAATCAGACCCGGAACAAATATCTGTAGATCGTGCAAACATTTGTTCCGCGGCGAGAAGCGAACCCGCTACCTCCTGCGTCTCAGCCGGCTATTCGCCCGCTGCGCCACGGAGGTTGTCTAATAAAGAGAAATAAAGAGCTTAGTAGGCGGTGCGTAACACAGTAGGCAGAAGCCTCGCCGTGTGAACATAAATAACCCGTTACACCGCAAACAAGCCTCTACCGCGTATTATATGTAGGTACTTCATACAGTTAACTCTAATACAACCAACCTACCTACATAATAACGAGAACGCGCGGAAGGCGTAACCCGGTAGCCATCTACCGTCTCGCTCCCCCCCGCCCCGGGCGCGCGCCTAAGCGAGACCAACAACCACAAATTTATTGAAATAAAAAAAATCTGCTACTGCACTCCGCGTTCGCCTCGACAGAACTAGATACATTTTTCCACGTCTCCGCGTGCGAACGAGTGATATGTGGGAATGCGCGAGTGCGAGCGGGACAGACGGATGGTGTGAGCACCGCGCGCAGCTAAACGGCCGGTCATGTGGGCGCTGCCGGTGTTGCGCACGAGCTACCTCGCGGTCGAGTTCCAGGCTCGCGCTGCGACGCTCGCCTCGCTTAGCCCGCGTGACCTTTACTCGGTGAACTTAGGAAGCGTCGTCGGCTGTGAAACTTCCATTAGACCCCCTCCACCCCGCGCACCACTGATTCTTCGGACCCCCAAGGCAGCAGCATCAGCGTTGGAGCGAAAGAGATGGCTGGCGGTCGCCGGTGCCGCGGCTAAAGGTATTCGTAGAATGCGTGATCTGTATCGGGCGGGCGGGGCGGTGCGGGGCGCGGGGTGCTTTCGGAAGCGGTGGCAGCTCCCATCGACTCCTGGGGTTATTCTTCCTCAGGCCACTGCTAGCTTCGTATCGAGCGAGCCAGTTTTTCTGTCCACCGCAGCGCACGCCACACACTCGTTAAGCCCGCGCCAACACGAGAAGTCGCCACTAATAAATTACAGTTTTTACTGAATAAGCTACAGTCACAGTCGCGCAGCCCACTCATTTGGTACCTTCAAATATACATTAATCAACAGTAATCGCCGTTCATATCGCCCGAATACAGTAAGTACGTTGACATCTGTTACTATTTTCTTGATTCAATTGATGCTCTTCTAGTAAAATCATTCTGTCGCACTTCTGCATTTAAGTTTAATGAGAAACCTTTTGCATACCATATTTGGAACGATTTAAAGAGTATCCGTTGAATCAGCTTTGTTGTTTATTGTGTTTTGCTATTCAGTGTTACTAACATACTAAATTAAATTATCATGTATTATCTAGAATTAATCTATCATCACATTTGCATTTCCATCACATCATTTTATTCAAACTGTTAACACATCCTTAAACTTGTTCCATTCATGTTTAAAATATTTGATTGGCTATTTTAAATGTCACTGAATGAAAAGAATGTAATAAATCAGTGAGGGTTAATCTTGTAGCTATATTTCGTGAAATATATTAGGTGTCATGTTTATACTTCAGAAATAAACAAAATAGTTAAATTAACAAATACCTTAAACATTGTTTTTTCATAAACGTAAAACTAGACTTTTGAATACAACATCATTTGTGCTCCTGTTATGTTTGTCAATAATAATAAACATGTGTCCTTTATAAAGTACAGAGCTGTAAGTTATACTTTCATATATTATATAAAGCTAGTATAACAATTAAAAAGTTCGAATCCCATTGACAAACAAAATGATATGAATAATTTTAAACATTATCATGCAAATTTGTTCTTAGCGCCTCTCACGGCGCTACTCCCACAAAAGGACACAAAAATATTGTCCTTATTATATATTTTCAACAGAAATCGTGCGGCAGTCAATCCATTGACTGTCCTATAGTAACCATTTTGTTACGATTTATGGTTTTTTAACAATAAAAAAGAAGAATGGTTGTTGAAAAACTTCGAGAGATATTTTAAGGGTATCCATATGCTTTTGTGATATCTCTAAAGTTTGGTATTGTGCGGGTCATTAGACACAGATTTTGACACCTCTAACATATGCTCTCATGAGATTTGTATGGAGTTTGCTTAATTGACGCACCCACGTTCGATTTTTTCATAAAATAACAGATACGGTTGAAATATTGCCGCTTAGCCTTTTTTGTGAAACACATTTAAAAATGTAATTAGCAATATTTTACATCTGTTTAAAGGAACTGTTTTGTTTTTTTTCCATATTAAAACGCATTTCGAGGTCAGTGCAAAAATGTTTTAACATCATATAATTTGAAACGCGTAGCTTATAATTAAAACTTAATAAAATACCTTGAAGCAATTTGCAACTCGGGTATAATTCTAGTAAATACTGCAATCAGTTCAAATGGTAATCGGCATTTAACACTGGCTGCCTAAGAAGTGTCTAAGCAAGTGGCTAAATGAGTCATTGATAGCTTCAATTTGTGCGGTACTTCATTGTGTCAACAGAATTTATTCTCACTACTAGATAATACGAGAAAAAGACGAAAGTCTTCAATCAGTGTCTGTTACCAGTGATGACATATGGAACCGAGACGTGATCCTTCACTATTGGCCTTATGAAGAAGCTCAGAGTCGCTCAACGAGCTATGGAGAGGGCTATGCTCGGGGTTTCTCTACGGGATCGAATCAGAAATGAGGAGATACGTAGGACAACTCAAGTCACCGACATAGCCCGATGGATTAGCACGTTGAAGTGGCAACGGGCAGGCCATATAGCGCGCAGAACAGATGGCCGATGGGGCCGGAAGGTTCTCGAGTGGAGGCCACGGACCGGCAAGCGCAGCGTAGGACGTCCACCTACAAGATGGGCAGACGACTTGGTAAGAACCGCAGGTCGGCGTTGGATGTAAGCCGCTTCCAACCGCAGTTCCTGGAGATCAATGAGGGAGGCCTTTGTCCAGCAGTGGACGTCCTGCGGCTGATATGATGATGATGATGACTAGATAATACGGGATTAAATACTAATCGTTACAGACAGCTGTAACACCAATAAAATAGTACCTAATAAAATAGTAATACAAAGGCGAACTTAATGCCAAAGAGCATTCTCTTCCAGATAACCTTTGTGTATTGTAGATAATGATGTGTAGGTAGTACACGGAAAAGGGAACTAATGAAAATTAGCAACATAGCATGTTTGTTTGTTACTCAATCACGCCGTAACGGCTGAACCGATTTCGATGAAATTTAGTATATACGTAGATTATAACCTGGATCACCAGATAGGCTACCAATTATCTGATAAATCAGTTTTCATGGGATAAAAATGGGGTGTCAAGTCAAGTTGCAACAGCGAGTTTAGCTTTATTTCTAGGTTACATTTAGTAGTGTATCTAACGCGTACAAAGTCGCGGGCAACAGCTAGTACAAGATAAATCTCTTATTTGATTGATTGAAAATACTTTATTGCACTTATAAAACTAGTATAAAGGCGAACTTAATGCTAAGGAGCATTCTCTTCCAGATAACCTTTGTGTGCTGTAGATAAAGATGTGTAGGTAGTGCATAGGAAAGGGAACTAATGAAAATTTGCACAGGACTAATAAAAATAACATAATATAATTAAATACTTTATATGATAGACTAAACTATACCAATATCAAATAAAATACATACTTAACAATAGAAGAAGTGATAAAGAAGTCGTCATCATCATCATCCACAGCCTGACTTTACCCATTGTTGGGTACAGGCCTCTCCAAGTTTGTGCCATCCACCACGATCCTGCGCTAGTCTCACCCACTGACGGCCCGCGACTTTTACGATATCATCCACCCATCTCGGTGCTGGTCGTCGTACCACCCTATACCCGCTCCTCGGCCACCATTCAGTTACTATCCTGCTCCATCTGTCACCACGTCTAGCCAAGTGTCCCGTCCAAGACCATTTGAGCTCCATAACTCGAATCCCAACGTCATGAACCTTCGTTCGTCTACGGATCTCGACGTTTGGAACTCGATCTAACAGTCTGATGCTAAGCATGGTACGCTCCGTGGCTCTTTGTGCAACTCTTAACCTGTACACAGCCTCCTGAGTGAGCGTCCACGTCTCGGCACCGTAGGTCATGGTGGGCAGAACACATCGGTTGAATAAGCGGGTCTTCAGACACTGTGGAAATTTAGGCGACCTTAAGGATGTCGTCTAACTTGTGTTACGTCTAACGTATAGTACTTACATATTTATAAATTATTGAAATAAATCACGAAACTTCTATAATTTATGCTATACTTAAGTCAATTTTATTTTTTAAAAAAAAAAAATGCTTGTTCTTATAAAGAACCATTGACTTTTAATAGTTGCAAATTGCAATTTAAGTCGTGCACGGTTTAACGCAGTCAATTTAATACAACAAGATTATAATATGAATAACTATCTTCTGCCTGCGGCTTCGCACGCGTGTTTTCTCAATACATAGTAGCCTATGTTTTAATACTAGCTATATTCTATCTATATACCAAATTTCATCGAAATCCGTTCAGCCGTTACGACGTGATTGAGTAACAAACAAACATCCAAGTTTACGCAATTAAAATAAAACCGGCCAAGTGCGAGTCGGACTCGCGCACGAAGGGTTCCGTAGCATCCTACTTCCTACTAATATTATAAACGCGAAACTTTGTATGTATGGATGTATGGATGTTTGTTACTCTTTCACGACGGAACGGCTGAACCGATTGCGATAAAATTTGGTATGTACGTAGATCATAACCTGGATTAACACATAGGCTACTTTTTATTGGAAAACTACGCGTGCGAAGCCGCTGGCAACAGCTAGTTATCTATAAAAACAAAAAAAATCCCGGTTGTTGTATGGGAGCCCCCTTAAATATTTATTTTATTCTGTTTTTGTATATATTGTTATAGCGGCAACAGAAATACATCATCTGTGAAAATTTCAACTGTCTAACTATCACGGTTTATGAGATACAGCCTGGTGACAGACGGACAGACAGACTGACAGTAGAACAGAATAGGGTCCCGTTTGACCCTTTGCGTACGGAACCCTAAAAATGCATAGAAGATTTAAAACAGTGTCGCAGTTAATTAAAGTTAATTATATTATATATTTGTTTTGCGACCTTTATTATAATTCTTAATGGATAAAAAAATACAAGTGTAGGTATCCGTTAAATGTCAGTCAATCCTTGCCTTCGTATAAAGTCGACCACATTGACATGCGTAATTACTCTTTGCCTTTATAGACCAGGAGGAAGGGTCATGAATTACATATTTATTTATTGAATACTAGTTGACCCGCCGAACTTCGCACCGCCTTGACATGCATATAACGCGGGCTGTCAATATACGTCACCCTGGTAGAATTGTCAATTGTTGTCCCCGGCCATCATTACTAACCCGATTTTTTATATACCATACTTAACCATAGACAAAATTACGTTTAGCTGTCATTTGCGTTTTGTTATTCCATGTTAGATACGTTTTTGTTATACCACGTTTTATAGTGACTTGTATTCTCTTTGACGTTTTATGTCACGTCACACGGAAACGCGGTCGAACGAGATAAAAAGTATCCTATGTCCGTCTCCTGGTTCTAAGCTACCTCTCCACCAATTGTCAGCCAAATCGGTTCAGCCGTTCTTGAGTTATAAATAGTGTAACTAACACGACTTTCTTTTATATATATAGACTAGCTGACAAATCCACAGCCTCGCACGCGTAGTTTTTCAATAAAAACATTACCCTCCTGCGCAGTTGGCTAAAAACTAGCCTATGATAATGTAGCATTCTAATGGTGAAATATTTTTTGAAATCGGACTTTGAGTTTATTGTTACAAACGTATAAGAATGCAAATCTTTCCTTTTTATAATATTAGTAAGTAAGTATAGATAGAATGGATACTGTCACTAGGGTTCGTTAGTTTCTACTGAAAAAGGCGTACACACTTATTTAATTAAATTAATACTAGAATTGTAAGGATTAAAATTTAAAGAAAAATAACCAATTTAAAATGAAAATAATAACAATTACACAAAATAAAATAAATACATCTCATTTATAAATTTAAATATAATAAAATTAATTTATAAAATTTATTTCGATAAAGTAAGTTTAAAAACTTAAAATCTAGACTTAAACTATATACAATCATGTTTCCTAGTGTAACTTAAGTTTGCAGTTGTGATGAATACATAGTCAATTGACTACCCTCCGTACTATTTTTCACTGTATGACGGCAGGGCGTCGTTGCTCTTCCATATTATGCTACCGACTTAAGAATTTAAACGTTTTATTTAGGTTAATGATGTATGTTAAATTCTTATAAATCTACTAATCATTACTTATATATACTATGTTAACTAGAATATCTGTTATATGAATATACGTATAATTACTGCTAGTTGTGAATGAATTAAAAAGTTTCAGATAGATTTAAATAATTGGCAATAAATACTGAATATAAAAAAAGACTTGTTACGTACGACTGTCAAGAAAGACTGTAAAATATAAAAAAAATGTAAATCTACATTATGTTCAGTATTTGGCTGTAGCTCTTGATCTATGTGTAACTTGCTGGCAGAAGCCGTTGGCGATCGCCACCTCCGCATCGCCACCTCCGCATCGCCACCTCCGCATCGCCATCTGATTATTCGCAATCTTTTATGTGCATATTTTATTTACATTTATTTCCGCTTTTGTATATTACTAGAATGGAATAGATATATTCACACCATTTATTTCTTTGAATAGAATTATCATCATTAATGTAACAGAAGACATCCACTGCTGAAAATATACCATCTAAATATACAGAAATTCTGCGGGATTTCGCAATCTTTAATATGCATATTTGCAGTTATTTCCTTTTCGGTATATGACTAGAATATAATATAATATATATATATTAATACTATTTAGGTACCTATAGGACGACCTCCGTGGCGCAGTGGGCGTATAGGCGGCTGAGATGGAGGTAGCGGGTTCGATTCCCGCCGCGGAACAAATGTTTGCATGATCTACAGATATTTGTTCCGGGTCTCGTTGTTTTTCTAGTATATTTTAAGTATGTATTTACAAAAAAAGTATATACCTAAGTACCTAAGTATATTCTATCATGTTATCTGGTTCCCATAGTAGAAGCTCTGCTTAGTTTGGGGCTAGATAGCGCTGTGTGAAATGTCTAGCAATATGTATTTATTTATTATTGTATCTCCATGGCTACATAAGGAATCAAAAATCAAACATATAATGCCAAATAAATATCATGTTGTTCATACACTTTATACGTTTATTTAATAAGCAGCAATTTTCAGTTTATAAAACATTTAGGAAAATTACATTTAGAAACTCAGAAATACTAGTTAATCCTAGATCTGTATATGAACAGGACGATATTCCAATGCCCATTTCACAGGTATAAACAATTGTCAAAAAAAAACTATGCTTAAGTCTTGATTCAGTTTTTAATATAATTAGGGCTATACCTAAGGATATATGTGTACTCGTGAGAAATATCAGTATTTCAAAAATACCTAACTTAGTCAAAGAATATTACAAAAAGGACATCTTACTCATTTCTTATACATTATCATACTTAAAACAAACATCAATAAACCGACTTTAATAGTGCGGTCACAAACTATCGATAAATAATAAATTTGTATAAATTCGTTTAAAATATTTCAAATATCGAACACTATTATTACGGTTACGCCGAGGACTCGCGACGGGGCGTCTGCAGTCACTTTCTTTCAACTTTGCCGCAAGAAAAAAAAAAGAATCGTATCTTCGCTCTCAGTATAGTGATGTATTAGTGTCAGATTTGCATACCGTATCATCGATATTTTTTTGTTATTACCTATAATCGTTGGGCTACCTAGTATTTTTATAGTTTTTTTGCAATAATTTGATTCTGAATCTCTTTCAGACATATATATGTACTTTTGTTGTTTGGTGATTTTGTTCAGTTTTTTTTTACCTTAAAGTAGTTTTGTTTTTATCTTTCTTGTATTTAAATACCTTATTTTGATATAATTTGATCTTGATAAAAACGTTTTAACTTAACCTTAGCTAATATGTTTGATATTTTGTATTGTTTTATAGAAAGTACTTAACGTTATTGTCATTTTTAAAGTTTTAATCGTCACTTACGTAGAAAACTTTCGTGATTGATTTCAATCATTATTATAAATACGGGATTTATCACGTACCGTCTTATCGGTAATTCGACCCGTCCTCTCGCGTGCAGAGGGCAGCAGCGCGCAGTGCGAGGCGAGACGTTATTCGGAGCGGATCGCACTCACCCTGATAAAGGTTCACGAATTGAACCAAAACATTGTCGGTCGAAACACCGATAAGACGGTACGTGATAAATTCCTTGCTTGTAATAATGGTCAATTACGTACCTCAAAAATACAGATGCTATGTCATATATCTATCGTCGCTGTTCTAACTAAGTGACGTAACCGACATTTTAGAAAATATTACTACAAGTCGTATAATTTTAAGATGTGTAGATACGTCAAACATGCATCTAGACATAGGTAGAAGATACAGATACTCGTACCTACGCTGATTAGAGAGATCGGTTCGTCTTCAAAAGTAGATAAAAGTAACATTACAAATGTCAGTGTTTCGTTTGTTTCTTGTGTATGCGAATGAACGTCTTCTTTCTTTCTTCCTTTTCTTTCTAGTACGCCAAAATGTCGGTTACGTCACTTAGAACCGCGACGAAATAACATCCCTGTATTATAATCCGTATAAATCACGAAAGTTTTCTAAGTAAAACCACTTTCTAAATTCGTACTAGGCGTATATTAAAGCCGGTGGCGAAGTAGAACTTTTGCATCACAAAGCGAAAATCGTAGGTCGCGGATTTAGACCCCGCCTAGTCTCCAATTTTTGGAATTTATTGTATTATCTATTTTAAAGTACCTACATGATTTTATAATAAAAAATCGGAATCAGAACGACTTCTAATATTATTTTCAAAATAATGAATTTTCTAACCCCGCTTTATTTGATGATATTTAACACATCCCAAAAAGAAT
Organism: Philereme vetulata; assembly: GCA_918857605.2. Taxonomy (NCBI): domain Eukaryota; kingdom Metazoa; phylum Arthropoda; class Insecta; order Lepidoptera; family Geometridae; genus Philereme; species Philereme vetulata. The sequence continues at coordinate 9,657,063 of OU975439.1, read as the reverse complement.
TTTATCTATTGTAGCTGTGAGATTACCTCGAGATAAGCTTAGCCGAAACTCAAAAACCTTTGTGATTTATCTAGTACAAACAAAAGTTTCCTGTGTTGCGTAGACTATACAGTCGATTTGAAAAGTATCTACACAACTCTAGTAGTCAATTATATTGATTGACACTCATAAATACCTAAACACTTTTAACTTACACTACGATCATACTATCAACACAAAAAATAACTGAGGATCATCCTCTCTCAGTACAGTTACAAATACTCGAAACTATCAGAAATTAAACTTTTTAAATTTTCGCGAACTATACTCATGTTTTTAAGACAAAACGTGTCTTTTCGCGCACAGATTTATATAAAAATTATAACTATAAATCACCTCGACGTTTCGGCCAACTTACATCGGCCGTGGTATAATTTTGATATAAATCTGTACGCAAAAAGACCCGATCTGTCTTAAAAACTACCAGAAATTGTTCAGTAAATTTGAGTAAAAATCGCACTACACTCAAACATCATTAAAATTGAATATATCATGCCAGTTTTTTTTAGAATTTCATGACTGTTATGGAAACTGGCGATTGTATTAAATATATTGTAACAAAACAGAATCGTATATCACCGATTAGTCATTATATCGTCCGAAAACATCCAACATGGTCTGGCAACTGTTACAACCGGGACTAATATTTTAATAGGTAGCCTTTACAATAAAAAGAAATATCTAAAGGTGTTTCTGGTTTGCTCCAAAAGCATTCAAAACTGTCTTTGGTTGTAAGGTTAGTTTTCTAGTGCTCAAGTGTATTTACATAGATATATATAGACATTTATTTCGACACAAGTAACAAACACACATAATCTACATACAGTGGATAATTAAAGACGGATAATTAAATACAGACAATCAAAAACACGTTAACATAAACAATAAAATAAAAGTAAAATAAAACTATGAGCCGTGTGCCGAAAAAGGAGAATGGCTCAGCATTATGCTGAACACTTATTGCTCAACGCTGGTTTATTTGATAACTTGGGTTGTGCAGCTACTTCTGACAGCGGCTGTCTATTCAAGTCTATTGTTACAAATGTGTGAGGATGTTATGTATTTTAGGTATTGTTCCACGATACTCCATCGATAACAATACGCAAACAAAGGCACCACTGCGATATACTCAAAGTGTAATCTTGTTAAATGGCAGTTTACTGTAAAATATTTAAAGGTTTTTAGACTAGGCTGGTAGAAGCTAGAGGATTGTTTGTGTTCATATTTTTAACTTACCATCTATCATTGGTATAAAGCACCTCCCTCAAACGCACTCCAGCAGATCCTTGCTATTCGCATCAAGGCCTTACCCTCTGTTGCCTCTAAGGAATCCACCCGGACTGATACGAAAAAATAAGGCTTTCATCGCCATCTTTAACAAAGATCTTTTATTTAGTAGATATATGTGTACAAAATTTGGAAGAAATTCCTATCAATTAAAAAATCCTTAAACAAAGAACCGGCCGGAAGACGGACTCGCGCACGAAGGGTTTCGTACCATTATGCATAAAAACGTCAAAAAATCCCGTTTGTTGTATGGGGGCCCCCCGTTAAAATTAATTTTATTTTAATTATTTATTTTTCACTTTAAAAACAATATAACTAAATATTCTGTGGATATTTCAAGCGTCTACTTGTTGCCGTTACCAATATCTAGCAAAAAACGAGTATAAAAATCACGTTTGTTGTATGGGAGCCCCCCTTAGATATTAATTTTATATTGTTTTTAATATATGTTGTTATAGCGGCAACAGAAATACATCATCTGTGAACTTCAACTGTCTAACTATCACGGTCCATGAGATACAGCCTGGTGACAGACGGACAGACAGACAGACAGCGGAGTCCCGTTTGACCCTTTGGGTACGCAACCCATAAGATTATGCATTGTCCTTAAGTGGAGTTTCGACTGATTTTTTAAACGACCTGGAGATGGAATGAGCATATGGAACACCTGATGTTAATTGGTAACCATCGTTTATAACAAAGTATTCTCGTGGGTCACGCACTTTAGAAACGTGCCCTACGATGCACTGTTCTCCATCCATAACTTGAGGTATAAAGCCTGCCCGGCAACAATACCCTTCAAACAGCAATGACGACCTCCGTGGCGCAGTGGGCGAATAGCCGGCTGTGACGCTGGAGGTAGCGGGTTCGATTCCCGCCACGGAACAAATGTTTGCATGATCTACAGATATTTGTTCCGGGTCTGGTTGTTTCTCTATATATTATAAGTATGTATTTACAAAAAAAAATGTATATAAGTATTATATCAGTTATCTGTTTCCTCTAGTACAAGCTTTGCTTAGTTTGGGGCTAGATAGCACTGTGTTAAGTGTCCAGCAATATTTATTTATTATTTTATGCTGATTGGCGGCAGAAATAGGTTTGGTGGTTTGTTTAATACTTTTAGGCTTGCGTTTGACCACGACCTCGCCTGGTGGTAAGCGATGATGTAGTCTACGATGGATCACGCTTGTTCACTCGTGACTTGAAGCTACCCAGGTTGCAGTTATCAGGAAACACAGGCAAGGCGTTACACTTGGCAGTGGTAGTTCTTCCCCTGGCGGGCCGTTGGAGCTCTCTTAAAAAAAAACTCTTAAAAAAACTTTTCGGTTTCGCCGTCATATCGAAAATACAATAACATACCTACCTCGGTACTTACCTGAATGATTTTATTATACCTATGTTTGCTTTGAGCAAGCAGATAAGACTTACATATTGTATTAGAACTAGTAAAAATAGGTTGTACCGCTTTGTCCTCTTATCTGTAAGTATCAATGAGTGCGCCAATTGGCTATAACTTGATAATTTTATCGTTTTTAAAATAAAATCCACAAGAAATAGGTAAAGTCCTTTTTGGCGCACAAAGATCTTTTGAAGCCTTCCGACATATAAAAAAATATTTTTTGTTTTTGGCTAATAAAATTTCATGACTGGGCTTGGTCTGGTTAAATATATTTGTGTGTAGATAAGTATGATTATTAGGTAGGCAGACGTGTTCCACCTTATTAGTTGATTAGATACTACATAATTAGGTATAAGAATGTAGGTAGAATATGCTATCTACCTCAAGATAACAAAAAAATAATAACTCATATAAAACCTTTCGTCAAAAAGACATAGACATAGACAGATATGTACTTGTATCTAATAACAAGCATGATATATTTACATTTGCAGTTTAATTTTTAAGTTGCGAAATTGAGAAAATTTTTAAATCTGATCAATATGCACCATTTTTAGGGTTCCGTACCCAAAGTGTAAAACGGGACCCTATTACTAAGACACCGCTGTCTGTCTGTCCGTCTGTCACCAGGGTGTATCTCATGAACCGTGATAATAAGACAGTTGAAATTTCCACAGATGATGTATTTCTGTTGCCGCTATAACAACAAATACTAAAAACGGAATAAAATAAATATTAAAGAAGGGCTCCTATACAAGAAACATGATTTTTTACTCGTTTTAGCTCGATATTGATAACAGCAACAGGTAGACGCTTTAAATATTCACAGAATATTTAGTTATATATTATCTTTAACAATAAATAATTAAAATAAAACCAATATTAAAGGGGGGCTCCCATACAACAAACGTGATTTTTTAGCGTTTTTGTAGATAATGGCACGGAACCCTTTGTGCGCGAGTCCGACTCGCACTTGGCCGAGTTTTTTTTTATTTAACTTCTGTAATTGTAATGTTCAATAACAATTTTCTTATTTGATTGTTTTAAAGTTTCGTAGATATATTAGGACAACTATTTTAAATTCATCTTTTCAAATTTTAAATGGTAGAAACAAAAGTCGTTGCGTCCCACGCAAATTAACAAAAACACCTGATAGCATCGAAACAGCTCTGAATGCCATCCACTTTATTTTTAAATCTGAATACCTTCTAGATGTTGTCATAGCTAAGCAATTCTGTTTATTGAGTCTAGAATTCGGTCTAGATTTTATTAATTTATTGATTTGTTTACTCAATTTTGGCTGCGGCCAACTGTTGCCAAAATGAATGAATTCTTTATTTAATGAACGTTACTAAACTGGAGTAGAATAGAATATGTATGTAATTCTTTATTGTTACACCAAATCACAGTAACTTAACCTAGACAACTTAAAGACTAATACGTGGTGGTACAATGGGCGGCTTTATCGCTTAAAGCGATATCTTCCAGGCAACCATTGGAAGGATTGGAGTAACGTGGTAGGCGGCGCTGTTACAATAAAAACCTATACTACTGACGACTTCCGTGGCACAGTGCGCGAATAGCCGGCTGAGACGCAGGAGATAGCGGGTTCGATTCTCGCCGCGGAACAAATGTTTGCATAATCTACGGATATTTGTTCCGGGTCTGGTTGTTTCTCTATATATTATAAGTATGTATTTACAAAAAAAATGTATATAAATATTCTATCAGTTATCTGGTTCCCTTAGTTGAAGGCTCTGCTTAGTTTGGGGCTAGATAGCTCTGTGAGAAATGTCCAGCGATATATATTTATTTATTTACGATAGAAACTACGACGACAGAAAGCCTTTATATTCAATTAATTTTAATTTAGTACATATAGGTACTTACATATAGTAAATACATTGCGCACCGCCAAGGAGTGGAACGCCTTGCCTGAGTCTGTGTTTCCTGATAACTACAACCTAGGGGTCTTCAAGTCGCGAGTGAATAGGTTTCTTCAAGGCAAGCGTGTACCATCGTAGACTGCATCATCGCTCACCATCAGGCGAGATCGTGGTCAAACGCAAGCATACAATTTATTTAAAAAAAATACATAATTTAGTACATAACAGACAGAATATACAATTATATATAAAAGATAGATAGACAATATGGAAGACTATATTATACAGAAGCAACAGTTGAAATATCTAAAGACCATTGCAAACGATCTATAGATAGCTTAACTGCTCCAGATCACTACTAGGTCGAAGTGTCCCGAAGAATTTTAATTTATTATTATTATGTATATTGGATTTATCGCGTTTTATCTATGACGGTGTTACGAACGATATTGTTTCGGCTCAGTTAGTGAACTTTTTTATGGGGCAGTGCGATTTGCTCCGCACAGGACTTCCCTAGCACTGACAGTGAGTGCGTCATTTTCGACCATTATCATTCTCGGTCAGACGGTACGTAAAACATCCCCTATTTATAATAATGATTGAAATACTTACAATGGTTTTAATTTCATTGATTATGGTACAAAACGCAGACCCAGAACCAAAGTTTGTGATCATGTAAACATTTGTCTAGCACCGGGAATCGAACTTTGCAATCTTATGCGCCTCAGTCTGCTACTCATCTATCGCGCTAAAAAGGTCGTGAAATAATAAAAATACTATTTTTCAAAGAAACGGTTAAATTAAACACGATCTTTTCGCATCACACTTAGCAAGTTTTCATTCACAAGATTTTTGCGTCACCATCAATCGGTTGTTTGTAGAGGTCTGCGCCGGCGCAAGAGTTGACCACAGCAAACATCCCGCTGTTTGCCGGCAAGCGCCACAGGTGTACCTGTCAGTTTTTGCGCTGTTTGCTTAGGAAGTTAGTTTTGAACGACCAATTTTATTTTGACCATGCTCAAATAGTGACATGGACAAAATAACTTTTCGTTTCTCTGTATTGATTTTTGACTGATGAGTGATCTTTTCGTTAATACGATGTCTTCCAGATACATTTAGATAAACGTGATTTACTTAAATAAATGAGGACGTAGGAAATATATTTTTACATCTATACAAATAATATAAAGAGGAAAGATTTGTATTTTTGTGTGTCTGTTTGTAATGAATAAACTCAAAAACTACTGAACCGATTTAAATTCTTTCACTGTTGGGAAGCTACACTATCCCCGGGTGACATAGGCTACGTTTTACCAAACTGCGCAGAAGGAGGGTAATGTTTTTATGGAAAAACTACGCGTACGAAGCTGCGGATTGGTCAGCTAGTAAGAAATAAACTAAAACTATTGGCCCGATTTCAAAAGTTATTTCACCATTGGAAAGCTACATTTACCTTGAGTAACATAGGCTACTTTTTACCCAACTGCGCAGAGAGAGGGTAATATTTTTATTTAAAAACTTCGCGTGTGAAGCTGCGGATTGGCCGGCTAGTATTATATAAATGTTGAGTTGCAAATTTAATCGTTGTGTGAGTTGGACAAGATTTTATTTCACGTTCTCTCACTCTTGTTTAAAGTATGATATTGTCCACTCTCTCCTCCCTATCTCCGCGAACGCTTCGAACTCCTTGTCCCTCGCAGTGTGACATTCCGGTCCTCTAAGTCCCTTCTCCTCAAAACACCTCAACACACTTCAAGCCGCTATGGTGGCTCCTTTACAGTTTATGCGGTGAAAATTTGGAATGCCCTGCCCCATGAAGTTCGCGCTAGTCCGTCGTTTAATATTTTCAAACGGAAAGTTAAAGAGCATTATCTTTCTCTGTAATTTTATTCTATTGTAGGTATATATTTATTTATATATATATTAGTCTATTTATTTTATTTATTATATTCATTCATTTTATTTCTTACTTTTGGTATATTTCGTTTTATTTGTTTAAGATTTATGTACATATTTATGATTCTTGTACACGCACCTACCTTTAAAATCATCTTTCTCTCTAGCCTCAAAAGTTTGCTGGAAGAAAACTCTTTATAGGGTTAAGCTCGCCTTTGTTGTCTCTATTTCTGTACTTTATAATGTATTTTCTTATGTACAATAAAGAATAAAGATTTTATTTATTCGTACAGATATTAGGTACATCAAGTTTACCATCGTCATTGCACAAAAATGTCATAACCGCGGATAAATAAAAATAAATAAGTTCCCACATAGCATTCAGGAACGCATGCGCATCATCGCTTTCATCCCACACGAGAGTGTCCGCGGGCGATAGAAAGTCCCACCCACGCTGCGTCGGTCGGCTGCGCTCACGCATGTGTTCAATATCAAAAGTGGTAAAATGCCTTTTTTAACGAACAACGGCTGCCGTGTTACGCCCCGCCCTCGCCTGTGATTGGCTGGCAGACTGCACGGTAGCTGATTCTAATTCTTTTTCCATGCGCGTGCGGTGACCTATGTAGGTAAGGTTGTCGAATTGATTGTGATAAGACTAATGTAGAATTTTATTGCCGTGAATAATTCTTTATCAAGCAATTTTTTACTGCAAGATATAAAGTATTAATAAACGATAACACTAAAAAGTTATCCTATATCACAGTTTACACAGTATGTACGTTTTTTGAAGTAAAACTTCTTTACGCACGCTTGACTTGGGGAGTAAGCTATTGAATGCGTTACGAATAGTTCGAACGGAAATTGAGATGGAGATATAAGTTAGTGAAGATAGAAAGAGAGAGTTACGTTTCGTATATTTTTAAACGTTAACGTGCGAGTGCAAGTTGCGTCTGTCCAGAATAAACATAGACTGATCGACCTACAGACGTGTGGACAATTTTATAAATTAATATTTCGAAAAAGAAGTTTTACTTCATTCGTGTGGATAAAGCACTCGACTGTATTGCAACAGTCGTGGTCACGGTTGAGTCAACCCGTGACCACGACTGTTGCAACACAGTCGAAACGTCGGGATAACAAATAAAACAGGTAGATACGCGATAAATACCTGTTTTAATCATTATTTATGTACAGTGAACGCGAAAGTTTGATAAATACTAAAGTTATCCTAGTTCATTAGGTAGTTCTATTTTTTTATAACAAACATTGTTTGTACGTGTTTTATTGTATCTAACCTAATGTTCTTTCACTCACTTAAACACTGATGCATTAGCATACATGCAAGCATTTGCGCTTTCCAACATCACATTTCTTTGTTTGTTATTTCGTTTTCATGTAAATACCAGTAGACTGTAATATTTATATCATGTCATTCAGGAGAGAACTGTTTCCTAGGCCACAGCTTACGCTTTTCTGGGAAACAGGGACACAACCCATCTATGCAACTTTTATGGTCACAATAAATATATTCCAATTTTTTTTCTATTATAAAGAGGAAAGATTTGTATTTTTGTGTGTATGTTTGTAATGAATAAACTCAAAAATCACTATTGGAAAGCTCCACCCTGAGTAACATAGGCTACTTTTTACCCAACTGCGCGAAGGAGGGTAATGTTTTTATTAAAAAACTACGCGTGCGAAGCTGCGGATTGGTCAGCTGGTTTAAAATAAACTAAAACACTAGAAACTATAAACAGACCGATTCTTCAGTCTTATCGCTTAAAACCAGTCCTTTATTATAATTTTCTAAAACATAACTAAAATATATACAGACTTTAATATCTTAATACAGTAATAAAGCCTTCGGGGCTAGCAAGTCATGTATAAAACATGACGAACCCATGTTGCTAAATTGGCTTGTTATGAGAATCGATGACACCACTGATTGATTTCAAATAAGTAAACATATTTTTATACCTTTGAAAATGTATTGATTTATAGCCTAACTAGCTGTTGCCCGTGACTTCATACGCGTTACACTACTAATTGTGTAGGTAACCTAGAAATAAAACTAAACTCGCTGTTGCAACTTGACTTGACACCCCATTTATAAATAAATAAATATTGCTGGACATTTCACACAGCGCTATCTAGCCCCAAACTAAGCAGAGGTTGTACTATGAGAACCAGATAACTGATAGAATACTTATATAATTTTTTTTTGTAAATACATACTTATAATATATAGAAACACATCCAGACCCGGAAGATATATCTGTAGATCATGCAAGCATTTGTTCCGCGGCGGGAATCGAACCCGCTACCTCCTGCGTCTCAGCCGGCTATTCGCCAACTGCACCACGGGGGTCGTCACCACGGGGGTATATTTCGTGGGAACTGATTTATAGGATAAATTGTAGCCTATGTTGTAATCCAGATTATAATCTACGTATATACTAAATTTCATCGAAATCGGTTCAGCCGTTACGGCGTGATCGAGTAACAAACAAACATCCAAACTTTCGCATTTATAATATTAGTATGATTTAAATAGTATCCTTATTGTGTCAAATAGACCAATAAAATGTAAATTTTATTATTCAAAACTAGATTTTTAATTTATGTCATAAACTAAACTATTATCCACTATAATACTACTAAAACCTAGAAGTTTTCAAGTCCTAGCTGAACACGTTCTTTGTAGGCAAGCGTGCTCCATCTTCAACAACACCATAACTTAACTCAGGTATTGTTATCACACGCTCGACTATTCCTAATAAAAACCGGCCAAGTACGAGTCGGACTCGCGCACGAAGGGTTCCGTACCATGATCTATATAAACGAGCAAAAAAAAACATGTTTGTTGTATGGGAGCCCATATTTGTTTTAATTTAAATTATTTATTTATTTTTAAAATGAATATATAACTAAATATTCTGTGAATATTTCAAGCGTGTGTTGCCGTTATCAATATCGAGCAAAAACGAGCAAAAAATCACGTTTGTTGTATGAGAACCCCCCTTAAATATTTATTTTATTCTGTTTTTAGTATTTGTTGTTATAGCGGCCACAGAAATACATCATCTGTGAAGATTTCAACTGTCTAACTATCACGGTTCATGAGCTACAGCCTGGTGACAGACAGACAGACAGCGGAGTCTTAATAATAAGGTTTTACCCTTTGGGTAGGTACGGTTTCTTTTTTTTTCTTTATTAAGGACAACAAACAATTATACTAGTTAGGTTATTTAATGCTAATACTAAATAAGGTTCTTTATGTATAATCAGCCCCGGTGTCCACAGATTGGGTTGACAAATTATAAGGCCATTAAGTGCATGCTTATGAAAGAAGACAAATAATATCTGTGGTGATATCTGTTGTCTGTTTCAAAATAAAAAAATTTGGTATCATAAATTTTCCCAACACAATCCTATTTTCCCCAGCTTATAATATCTATCTTCACCTAAAGCTACCGATTGGCTGCGTAAACCGGTAGCCCACTCCCACACATGCATTATGTATGACCGCAATTGGATGTGTGTGTATTATACTCAGCTACTGTTGGTCGGCCTCTTTGGCCCTCAGGGAATTTCGGTAAATGGGGAGATGAACATAATTCTATGTGGTTCGGATGGGTTTGACTGCCAGTGTTTAAGAGACTATAAAAAGCAAACGCGTACACTCCTGAATAATTAACTTAAGCTTATGGTTTTCTAACTTTGACACTTGTAAAGTCAATAAAATATTTATACTGTATCTATTGGCTCTCGGCTTGCGAAATATGAACTATTCATTTTCATTCTGTATAAATAAATAAATATTGCTGGACATTTCACACAACGTTATCTAGCCTCAAACTAAGTAGAGCTTGTACTATGGGAACCAGATAACTGATAGAATACTTATATACTTTTATTTTGTAAATACATATATACTTATAATATATAGAGATACAACCAGACCCGGAACAAATATTTGTAGATCATGCAAACATTTGTTCCGCGGCGGGAAACGAACCCGCTACCACCTGCGTTTCAGCCGGCTATTCGCCCACTGCACCACGGAGGTCGTCTATATAATATATAAATATGTACATACATATATATAAAATACATCTGTGTAATATCTTTGGTGGATATTCCTGTGCAAATAAAACCCCAAAATTGCGATATGTGCTTCTAGTACGATGGTTCGATGACAAGTGAGTGAACGAATAGTAAAACTAGGTTGATGAATGATTGAATGAATCCTTGAATGAGTTAGTTACAAAGCGCCATATAGAATGAAGATATTAATTGCCGAATTGGTTCTTTTTGAAGGCGTTAGCCTGAACAATCTGTATATTTTGAGTTTAATACTATTTTTTTTATTATTTGACAAAATAACATACTATTCATTAGTACATAAATCATCGTAAAACCTTAAATGTTTGCCTCAGTGCTTAGAGACACTCGAGCCGCACAACACTTTTCAAATAGGTACCTACTTAACCACTTAGGTACTGGATTTTCTAAAATACTTATATAAGACAAATAAACAACAATCTATAATATAAAAATGAATCGCAAAATGTGTTGGTAAGCGCATAACTCAACAACGCCTGGACCAATTTGGCCAATTCTTTTTTTGTTGTATTTCTTATTGTCAGGAGAAGGTTCTTATGAAAGAAACAATTAAGAAAATTGCGCGCAAAATTAGAAAATTTAAGAATACTTAACCACCATATAAAATTATTTATAATCTAACCTTAGCGCTTTTATAATGTAACCTTATGACGTTTGACATAGAATTGACAGAATGCGTGCTGCAAATATCGTCAAAGAGGATGTAAAAAAATTGAATATCGTTTGAAACAGATGCTTCGGTAGGAGTTATCCCGAGATATATTGTCTATATATATAAAATTAATTGCTGTTCGTTAGTCTCGCTAAAACTCGAGAACGGGTGGAGCGATTTGGCTAACTTTGGCATTGAATTATTTGTGGAAGTCATTCATTTTCTCATACATAATGATGGCCGGGGACAACAATTGACAATTCTACCAGGGTGACTTATATTGACAGCCCGCCTTATACCTATGCATGTCAAGCCGATACGAAGTTCGGCGGGACCACTAGTATTATATATAGTTTAGGCATAGGCAATGTTTAAATTATTTGTTTGCTATCCTCGAGAGTATTCATGAAGTATTTTGCAGATAATATACCGAAATAACAATGTTTTAGATAAATAAAGAATAATATTTAGAATCATTAATTATACAGTTTCCTTGACTGTCAATTAGATAATTATTGGATACTTTGCAAATTACTTTCGTACTGTTGCACAGAATATTTGGAAATCTTTGATGTGGTCTATAGTAGACAATATTCTCGTTTTTGCACACCAAAATAAATATAAACAAACCCTTCTAAATCATACGTAAAATAAACATCCTTGTCACTTGTCGATTTCTTCAAGGCAACCGTTGGATAGACAGGATCTATTGAAGTCTGATGGTAGCGAATATCAAATATTCAAACCTATGTTCAGCAATGTACGAGTACGTTCTACGGTTGACTTCATTATTTCCATAGATATCTAGAGCGACCGCTCTTGTACACACGGCTACACATTAAGCTATACATCTCCAGTATAAGCTGACCTCGCATTGTGTAGGCTTTTGTTAGAATGAGAGGTCAGCTTATACTGGAAACTTTACCTTTACCAGATACTCTCTCCATCTACTCGAGAACTTTTCTGCCCCAACGGCCGTCAGTTCTTCAAGCTATCTGCCCTGCCCACTGCCACTCCAGCTTGCTGATCCTTTGTGCTATGTCAGTGACTTTGGTTCGTCTACGAATCTATGATATATGGCTGACTTGTCCTTTCTCAATCTCGCAAATTTTCCTTCAAACTCGACACCAACCTTGTTGTTTTAATTATATTCGAACGATCTATAACCTCTATAAATAGTATGTAGGTAGTTCACGAAACTTGACCTACGTAATTACTATTCAAAAGCATAGAAGTAAAAAACCTATAGCCGAGTGAAGCGGGCCCGGGCGCGGGCGCGGGCATGCAGCGCCTGGGGCTATACGAACGAAGCTCCAATATATCAGTCGGTGCTCACAGATACTTCGTTGCATGCAAGCCACGAGATCTGTGGAGTATGAAACGCTTTAAATTTTATTTTGTTTATTGAGTGATATTTAATACTTTTGAGGTAATCAAACTTTTTGAAGTAAAACTTCTTTACGCACGCTTGACTTAGGGAGTAAGCTGGTGAATGCGTTACGAAAAGTGCGAACGGAAGTTGAGAGGGAGATATAAGTTAGTGAAAGATAGAGAATTACATTTCGTATATAACTATAGGAGCAAAAGAGAGAGGTGCGCGCGCACACTTTCTTTCTCTCTTCCTCTCATAGCAAGTGCATGAATATATATATAAGTACATCTCAGTCAGTAGTTCGTTTGATTATTTTTCGTAATGTCATTTCGTTCTTGAACAGTTTTATAAATTAATATTTTGAAAAAGAAGTTTTACTTCAGTACGGTCTAAAGCACACACGTTTTTTTTTCTTTATTTTATTTTTTAGCGCAGGATCGTGCGTAGTGGATGGCACAAACTTGGGGAAGCATATATCCAGTGGGTATAGTCGGGTTGATGATGGTGATTTTTCCCCCCTAGTGCACAAATCTAATTATACCCTAGTAATATCTTTACAATCCAGCCTTATATAAGCTAATGAGTAATTTCATTTTGACCTAGTTTTTTTGTATTTGATAATGATGATTTTTTTCGGTAGGTGTTTGATATAGGTACTTATATTTAAAATTATCTCAATAGCAACGGGCTAAACGTATACTAGGTTTAACTTTTTTGAAGTGGAAACTTCTTTAGGCGTGTTGTGCATTTTTTGAGATATTTTGATTTGGGTAAAACCATTGAACTCGCGACACTGTTACAGACACCTGTCACTGACTACTGACGCTAACTGTTGACACCTGTGACGGACACTAACACCTCTGTATATAAGAGTCTGTAGTGTAGTCTGCTTATAATCAAGTTTGCACTTCTGTCAGCACACCCGGAGTGCCACTATTTTTTTGGCGTAGGTTCAACTTATAAGGGGATGGTTGTTAATTAATGTTACAGGTATAGGTACTTATATTAATATATAATTTTATTTCAATAATCAAATAAAAAACAACTATGTTTACGACATATTCTAACTGTATTTACTTTTTTTGTATAAATAGTGATTAATTATACAATTTACGTTATTAACCGACTTTAAAAAAGAAGGAGGTTCTCAATTAATCGATTACTCGATGAAGCCTGGACCGATTCGAGAAATAATATTTTTATTTAAAAAGGTATACCTTCCAGGTCATCCTATTGGCACCAAGTAAAGATCTGTTGATAGGTTCCCAAAAAATCGAGGTCAACCCTCTAATTTTATAGGGACGCAATTCGGTTTTATGTTTTTACCTCAGAGCTCCGTCATGTATGTATAAACCGATTTAGGAAATATTTTTTTTTGAAAAGATTTACTTTCATATTAGTCTCATAGAAATTTCATAAAAATCAATTCGGTAGTGTGGTTAAGTCGGTTATATTTTTGTTAAAAAGTTACTTTTTTACGTTTATGTCTGAAATTCAATCGAAATAAGATATCATGGTACCCACCTTTTTTAAAATAGGTAGGTGGTGTTCAGTAAATTGTTCTAGAGTATAAGTTAAATCATTAAATTTATTTGGTTATACCGCGGCCATAATATCGGGATTCGGCGAATGTTCGTGTTGTGTGTTGCTGTGTTTCATGTTGGTACCAACATAACAGTACTAATAGTATAGACATTTTTTAATTGACTTCACTAAAGGTTATCAATTCGTCGGATTATTTTTTTAATTTTGTATGTATGTTCAGCGATAATTCTTTACGATGTTGTCCGATTTCAATAACAATTTTATTGTACTTTAGGGGTGGTCCCATATAAATTTGATTAGGATCTGTTGAAAATAATAAAACTCTTTAATTCGCAAAGGCATCTGGTTTTCTAAAGTTTGTTATATTTTTGTTAAAAAATTACTAGAGTCCTTGAATTCTCCACTCACTGCTCTGTCCGTCGCAAGCGCATACCGATCCTGTGGGAACGCGCGGGACATAAACTTATTCGTTATTTCTGCTCACTCTCTCATTTGTATATTATAATTTGGCCGAAGCTTAGCCAGTTTTAAATTATTACGTTATTACAGTGATTGTATACTGTGTTATTTAGTGTTGGATTACCTACTGGGATAAATGGTGATGAGTTTCTGTGTGAGAACTTTTTGATGAAGTTGTATGTACCTATATACATATATAGTACAAGTTAAGCTGTGCGACTGTGGAACGCCTTACCTTCGTCCATAGGGTCGTCCCAATCTCTTCCTATTTTCAAAGTCAAGGTATACAACCATTTCATTTCGTTGTCTTGTAACTGCTAGTTAGTGTTTATGTTATTTATCCTCTTTATGTATTGTAGTTTATTTATATATTATTTGTATGTATTTAAGTTCATGTTTATCAGTATATTCAATAGGTATATTTTATTTTGTGGGTTCTGTTTATGTATGTACTCTTACACCGCCGTCTTTTGATTTTTGTTTATCCTGTTCATCCAAAGGTTGTTAGGAAGAGATCGCTTTTAGTGATAACACCGCCCATTGTACACACGGCTACACATCAAGCTATACAGTTCCAGTATAAGCTGACCTCTCAATCTACGAATAGCCTACACAATGCGAGGTCAGTATAAGCTGACCTCGCATTGTGTAGGCTTTTTTTAGAATGAGAGGTCAGCTTATGCTGGATCTGTAGTACATTTCCAGTATAAGCTGACCTCGCATTGTGTAGGCTTTTCATAGAATGAGAGGTCAGCTTATGCTGGAACTGTAGATCATTTCCAGTATAAGCTGACCTGGCATTGTGTAGGCTTTTTGTAGAATGAGAGGTCAGCTTATACTGGAACTGTAGAACATTTCCAATGTAGAAATACTAAAGTTCCAGTATAAGCTGACCTCTCATTCTACAAAAAGCCTACACAATGCGAGGTCAGCTTATACTGGAAATTTACTACAGTTCCAGCATAAGCTGACCTCGCATTGTGTAGGCTTTTTGTAGAATGAGAGGTCAGCTTATGCTGGAACTGTAGTACGTTTCCAGTATAAGCTGACCTCGCATTGTGTAGGCTTTTCATAGAATGAGAGGTCAGCTTATGCTGGATCTGTAGTACATTTCCAGTATAAGCTGACCTCGCATTGTGTAGGCTTTTTGTAGAATGAGAGGTCAGCTTATACTGGAACTGTATAGCTTGATGTGTAGCCGTGTGTACCTTTATTTATTGTTTATTTCCATTGTTACTGTATTTTTGCTTGGTGAGCAACTACCAGTTAGGGACCGAGGTAAATAAAAAGTAGCACATGTTTTTTATGTTCTCAGTCTGCAATCGTGATAAGCTTAAAACTAAAGGAATAAACTATATTTTACAGTATAATCGTTCAATAATAGGATTTTTAGACCAACAATTATACAAGATAGCGATGTAAACGTGTCAGTTTTTAAAGACGTGAACGTGCATGTGATAAACAACACAAATTATTTAAAAAAATGGCACTCCTGGAGTGTCGACAGCAGTAAAAACTAGAACAATTACGAAATACTTATATACAGAGGTGTCGGTGACGGTAACAGTAACAGCGACGCGAGTTCAGTGGTTCTTTTCCCATCGCAAAAAACGCACCTAAAAAAGTTTTCACTTCATAGTATGATAATTTTAAGAAACAAATTCGATGTTTGGAGTGGAATTAGTTACGATTAATGTAGCTACTATTTATTTACCTACTTCCTTATGATACCTAGCTTATTCAACGTGCGATTTGAGAACGAACGCAGTGCAGTAATGCACAAGGGTATCTATTTTTTCGCAGTTACCTTGCAAAGTGTAATATCATTTTAGTGGACGTTATTCATCATCATCATCATCAGCATATCAGCCGTAGGACGTCCACTGCTGGACAAAGGCCTCCCTCATTGATATCCAGGAACTGCGGTTGGAAGCGGCCTGCGGTTCTTACCAAGTCGTCGGCCCATCTTGTAGGTGGACGTCCTACGCTGCGCTTGCCGGTCCGTGGTCTCCACTCGAGAACCTTCCGGCCACATCGGCCATCTGTTCTGTTCTGGACGTTAACTAATACGAATTCACTTACTTCCAAAGTACTACGTTGTGTTGGAATATTGCTACTGTTCACGTCAATTCTGTATTGTACAATATCACGTTCTTATTCTCCAATGCTATTTGACCGTGTAGGGTGTGAAAGTAGTACAAATCAATTAAACAAACGAATTTTTGAAGTAAAACTTCTTTACGCACGCTTGACTTGGGGAGTAAGCTGGTGAATGCGTTACGAAAAGTACTAACGGAAGTTGAGAGGGAGATATAAGTTAGTGAAGATCGAAAGAGAGAGAGTTACCTTTCGTATAATACTGTAGGGGCAAGATAGAGAGGTGCGAGCACACATTTTCTTTCTCTCTTTCTCTCACAGCCTGTTGATTTGTCGCATATCTCCTATCCCAAATTAGCCTAAATTATTCAAACTTCAAAAACAAAACACTCCTTCATGCTGTTTAATAGAGTTCATTTTGCTATATAAAAAAAAGTATTAACGACGTTTCGTATTTTGAATCTACCAGCTTCGATTTACGAAAAAGTTCAGCTATTCCACAACAGATGGCAGGCAGGAGTTGAAAATAACTCATGTATTTACTGTATGCGCCTTGAAATAAGGTTGACATTTCCTTAAAACATTATTTTTACCGCTACTCAGCCAGTGCGGTCACACAAAATATTGTCATTATCGATAGATTGGACCCGATTTTGGGTTTGATTAAAATGTTATAGGATACTAGATGGGGCAAAAGAAGTTTTACTTCAGTCGTGTGGTCTAAAGCACACTCGTTTTTTTTTAATACCTTGGGATGGAACAAGCCTGTAACCCACCTGATGTTAAGTGGTAACCATCGCCTATAACAAAGCCGCGTAGGTAGGTATGTATGTCACGCACCTTAGAAACGTGCCTTACGATTCACTACACTGCGTACAACAACTTGAGGCATACAGGCAGGCGTAAAGCCTCATATACCTGTAATTATATTTTCATAGCTCCATTCTTCAGTTAAAGGAATACAGTAATTTTACTAGGTAGTGCCTTGTCCTACAAGGTAGCATCGCACGTTTTTTAGATCGATTACATCGATAAACACTAACTCGATTTAATTTAATCGATACCAGCAAGTGTCACGTCACTACAGCTCGTCTAGATTCTCATTCTTTTTAGAGTTTATTTATCCAAAAACTTTATAGGGATGCGGAGGGCGGGTTCCTATATCTTTGAATGGAGCTATTCATATAATAGTGATAGAATTTCACTTGTGAAGTTCGTCTATTCATCTATTTTTTCTGCAACTACCCTTCGAAACAGCAATCCTGCTTGGCGGCAATATGCGCCATAAAAATATTAGGTTAATTTTTTTGGAGGTATCTATGAGATCCTCGCTGCTTGAAAATAAACAAACTCAATTAAAAACCTTAGATGAAATTTATTCAACTGTTAAACCAAAGTATTTTCGTATTCAAATGGAAAACATCTGTCAATACTGAATAATGAGACCAAATACAAACCCTATACAAAAAGCTTATAAATGGCCACAATACCCAATCATAAATTAAGCACCCTTTTAAATAAAAGACCTACCCATAAAATCATGATCACCCACATTTGAATAAAATTATTACCATCGTCGCTTTGTTCGGCGCGTGCGCACCTCTCTTGTATTTCAACACGAAATTTTATGTTTATCATTCTATTTGACATTTTTACGAACAATGACTTGTTCCATCTCATTCTTGCGATCGTCTTTTCTGTGTGAGAGAAAGGGATGGATCGTTATTGTTGGTTCATCGTTTAAATTATGAAAGAATGCGAGGTATGAGCTGAATCATGGTTATAATTACAGTTTGTAGGTTTATGAATATATCAAACTAGGTTAAGCTTTATAGAGTTTGCCGAAGAATTTTATTGATCACATGTAAGACTGACATGCCTTCACACTATGCTTGCACAAACACTTAATACGTTGACAGAAGTAGGTAGGTACAATCTATATATATATAAAAGAAAGTCGTGTTAGTTACACCATTTTTAACTCAAGAGCGGCTGAACCGATTTGGCTGAAAATTGGTGGGGAGGTTGCTTAGAACCAGGGGACGGACATAGGATACTTTTTATCCCGTTCGACCGCGTTCCCGTGTGACGTGACATAAAACGTCAAAGAGATTACAAGTCACTATAAAACGTGGTATAACAAAAACGCATCTGACATGGAATAACAAAACGCAAATGACAGATAAACGTAATTTTGTCTATGGTTAAGTATGGTTGTAAATATATATATGTAAAAAAAATCGGTTTAGTTACACCATTTATAACTCAAAAAAGGCCGGACCTATTTTGATGATCTTTGATTTCTTGTATTTGTCTCCGCCCCAAATAGCAGAATAACCATTAAAATATCGGAAAAATTAACGCAAAAAGAAATTACGAAGAAAATTCATGATGGCCGAGAACAACATTTGACAATTCTACCAGGGTGACTTATATTGACAGCCCGCGTTATATGCATGTCAAGGCGGTACGAAGTTGGGCGAGTCAACTAGTAAGTAATAAATATAGCTAGATAAGTATAACAGAAGGTCCTAGGTCGAGGGCTCCAGCAACGCTGGTTTTCAGCGTCGCATTGGCAGAAACATCTGCTGCTGCCGCCGCCACAGATAGGGTTCTCACTGTCAGCTGTATGCACTGAATAAACAAGTAATTGTTCAGGAAAAAACTAGACGATTACCGAAAACTTACCGCGTAAATATTTTGATTTGTAGATCAGAATATTCTTTAACTAAGTACTTATTGCACCAATAACACAATACAAAGCTAACCTTTGTTTATTGTAGATTAAATGGTTTAGATATTTAACTAGTAAATAATAACTAAAATAAGAGTAGTACTTTGACAATATATATTTATAATAACATTATTAAACAAGAACTATTTGGATTAAAGTTATTTCGGAAAAAAAAACTTTTCTGTTCTTTTGAAATGGTCAAAATGTTTGCACTAAAATAAGTTTTTTTTTGTTGAATAATTACTTTTTCAAAACAAACTTTTATAAAATTCATAATCGGAACCGCAAGCAGACATCGGAGCCCAAACACTAGTAGCCTACTATAATCCATTCAGAAGTTCCGTTGTCTAGCATCCATCTCCATCATGAGACCACCTCCATGGTAACATATTATTGCATTGTCACCGAAATTATATATATATTCCAAATTTCAGCTCAATCGGTTGAGGGGAACGGGTTTAAAATTCAGTTGTAAGATTCCACCCAGACACACATACAAAGTCAAATTTAAAGTCAAAATCTTTTATTCATTAAAATCACAAGGATCACTTTGAAACGTCAATTTTACTGCCTGTTCCTTCGCGACCAAGCCAGGAAAGAAAGGCAAGAAACAAGGCTGGTTGTTTTTTTTAATATCCATTTAGAATACAGAAAATAAATAACATCTAAATTGTAACATTTTGAACGAGTTGGAGTAATTTCAATCCCAAGCTTCTCTATCATCTAAGTAATCCGATATTTTATAGTAGGCTTTTTTATAAAGATTTTGTTGAATTGCGTTTTTAAATTTGTTAATTGTCAATTTTTGTATATCACTTGGGAGTTTGTTATAAAAGCGTACACCTTGCCTTTAAACGATTTACTAACTTTATGGAGTCTACAAGGGGCAACAGCGAGTTTATCTTTATTTCTAGTATTAAAATTATGATTATCGCTATTTTTCTAAAACAAATTAATATTTTTGTGAACATACATCCTATTTTCATAGATTTATTGACAAGGGAAACAACACATACATTGCAAGTTAATAAAAAGCTTGTAATAACCGTGGGGTGCCGGTAGTAGAATGTTACCCCTCCTCTCATGTCCGTGGATGCAGTAAGAGCCTTGTAAGGGTAACCTCCGGAAGATGGGCAGCAGCGTCTTTCCGTGTATCAACATCCCGTACTGCGCTCGCAAACCCGCCTGCCAAGCGTGGTGAGTATGGCAACTACCCATCATGAAGATCCATGGAGGCCTGTGTTCAGTAGTGGACGTTTTACGGCTGAAATTTTGATGATGATGATGATTGTAATAACCATAGTTCCAAAACTATCCACGGATATAACATACATGGGTATTCGGGTAGCTCTAGCGATCCATAATTTAAAATTATTTATTGTTGGTGAACGTAGGTGCATAAGATTGGTACATACGATTGATAGTTGAGCATTTATTATCGGTTCTGCTATTTTAGCCTTTAAACATTTATTTATCAATAAATACAATATTTAATAGTACATTTGGTTCTCTGACTTTCCGCTAGATACTTTTTTTTTATTTTAAACTTGTTGACACACAAACTGACGGGCCTCCTGATATTTAGTTTTTTTACGAGTATACTAATTATATGGCAAACGATCATGCAGCCCACTAGATGTTAAGTGGCTGCTGCAGCCCATGGATATCCACATAGAATTCAAAACAAACTATTACGTTGTCTTGATCTCTATGTGGACACGTTGCC
The DNA here is from genome assembly GCA_918857605.2 of Philereme vetulata. Taxonomy (NCBI): domain Eukaryota; kingdom Metazoa; phylum Arthropoda; class Insecta; order Lepidoptera; family Geometridae; genus Philereme; species Philereme vetulata. The sequence continues at coordinate 9,635,843 of OU975439.1, read as the reverse complement.
ATACTATAGGACTTAGCTGTTATGCCTATGTGCCAGTAATTACAGGAACATACCATTACCATCTAACCGGAAAACTGCAGCACTCGTGGTACTGCAGTCACGTTGTCTATACACATCTGTACAGTTACATACTATAATATGCATTATACATATATATATATATAACAGTAATCGAGTTTCTTCTAAAATAACTTCCTCGGAAGTATCACCAACATTCCTTTTTTTGTCGCCAAGCAGCATTTCTGTGTTTCAGTTTGAAGGGTAGTTGCCAGTACAATTACAGTCTCAGCAGACGCAGGGTAGTGTATCGTAGGACACATTTCTAACGGGCGCGTTCTACGAGGCAATTCTCTAGGCAATATAGGTTGGGGAAAAAGTTTCTTCGCATTGTTTAAGAAAATTCAAAACATTTTTTAATATACTTTATTTACATTTAACTAAAGTATGTAGGTACCATTTTGTTCGATAACTTTTTGCCATTTTGTAGGTAGGGACATGATCCCATTGCTATAGAAATTTTGGGGCTTCTGATCAAAATACCGCGACAAGTAGTTTTGGCAGTCCTCTCTTGATGTTAACCTGACACTGCCTAAAGAATTCTGAAGAGACCGCAACAGGTAGAAATCTGAAAGTGCAAGGTCAGGACTATACGGCGGATGCATTAACACCTCCCAGCCAAACTCTCTTAATTTTTGCTGAGTGGCTAAAGATGTGTGAGGTCTAGCGTTATCATGATGAAAAACGAAACCTCTTCTGATGATTAATTTCGGCCGCTTTCTCTCAACTTCTTGTTTTAATCTCATCAGTTGTTCGCAGTAGAGTTCAGAATCGATCCTGCCTGGTGGTACAGCTCATAATGAATAATGCCCTTCCAATCCCATTACACACACAGCATCACCTTGTTGCGAGTTAACCCGGGTTTCGCCACAGTCTGTGAAGCCTGACCGGCCTTTGACTACGACCTTTTTTGCACGTTCTTGTCGTACGTGATCCACTTTTCATCACCAGTTATCAGCTTCTTCAAAAATGGTTCAAATGGCCAAAGAGATTTTATTACAAGTTCATACATACTATAATGCGAAAAGATTTTTTCCCCAACCTATTATGCGATGGTTACCACTTTACATCAGGTGGCCATAAGCTTATTCCATCTCCATGTAGTATAATATAACATACAGTAATGTACACGTATTTCATGACATCTGTATAGTGTACATTTACGGAGTGTTAATTGGAATTGTTGTTTTTATGGCCAGTAATGTAATATTTAACCGTCTTCAAAAAAGGAGGAGGTTCTCCATTCGACTGTATTTTTTATGTTTGTTACCTCAGAACTTTCGACTGGGTTAACCGATTTTGATGATTTTTTTTTATTTATAAGCTGGTGCTTCCCGTGTGGTCCCATTTCAGTTTGGTCCAGTTCTGACATTGGCAGAACCATATAAGTCTTAAAATGTTATGTTTGTTAGCTCAGAACTCTGTTATATATCAACCGATTTGGAAAATATATTTTTTATTTGAAGGAATGTACTTTAGATTGATCCCATGGAAATTTTATCAAAATTGGTAGAGTACTTTAGTTTTTACTGTTATCTGAAATTGGTTATATTTGTGTTAAAATGTTAGTTGTTTCTATGTATTTTTTAATCAAGATAATTTGAATAGGTTATAAAAAAGGTTTACGAGAAACGAGTAGCAAAAAATCTAGCACATGTTTACGTGCAGGTTTTAAATAGAGTCAAATTAGCATTGCGTTTATTCGCGAACATTTTATTATGTTGTAATAAATTTTAATTACAGACCAAACATAAAACTCAGCTTAATAACTACTATTTGATCCTTGCCTTTGGTTTAACTAGTTCACATCGAACACTAGTTCTTTATGAGGCTCGTAATATGGTGGCCTTACATTGCTGCCCAGACAAATACAACGCAAAGCTCGCGTGGAGTGTAAAACGAAGTGTAAGAAAAACATTTTTAACTGTCAATGATTGCAACATTGTTTCCGACAATCGCAGTGTTGCCAGTTTATTGTATCTGTTTGCGGAATTTTGCGTAATTAACTCCGTAGTGGCAGTTTTTGTGGATAATTATTAAGGTGTACAACTTTTATGTACGTGCGAGTTTTCATACAATGTTATTAATGAACTATGAGCATTGTGTGGAAAGTCTTATGGAATGTAATATTGCATTTTGCTTTAAGATTGCACACACATTACTGTGTATATCATTAAAAGACGTGTACACTTCATATTTGGGAAATTGATATGGGCAAAAGCATTCGTTAACAGTCCATATCGACACTTTCATTTATATCACGATATTAAAGTAAGTTAAACCATTCATATTGCAAATTAATTGATTAAACCCGTGTCGGCTCGCGCACAGTGGTTCCGTAGTCAGTATGGTTGTATCTTAGTCATTTTAAAATAAAAAGTTAATTTTGGTGACTCTTGTGTCAAATAAAGTCACAAAAAAATCTTAAAGCGTTTCCCAAATGGCCGAAACAAAATATTATTTGATTTTTATTTTATAACTTACTAGCTGATCAATCCGCGGCTTCGCACGCGTGGTTTGCCAATAAAAAGTAGCCTATGTGTTAATCCAGGTTATGAACTACGTACATACCGAATTTCATCGCAATCGGTTCAGTCGTTCCGGCGTGAAAGAGTAACAAACATCCATACATCCATACATACAAACTTTCGCGTTTATAATATTAGTAGGACTAAGCGTTACAAAGCTACCCGCACTTAAGTTTTATTTTGTACAAACATGTGTTTTTTTATGTAACACTTTTAACATTGGTAATAGTACAATTAAGCCAACAAATTTTAAACTAATATTTTAAAGTTTCTCTGTAAGTTAATGTAATTCATATCTTACACCTGAAGTATCAGTAAAACGCATCATCAAATTTCAATTTTACAATACTTAATAGTCTACTAGTAAAGCGACTATAACCGGTTTCACTAAGGAACACTAAAAACCTGCTTTAAAAAGAACTCCTTCACTGAATTACATTTGTAACCGTTGACTGATTCGTTTGATAGAACTTTATGTACATAAGCCATCATCATCACTATTTGAGCCCGGAATCACCCACTGCTGGGTATAGGCCTCCCTTGTTTTCTGCCAGCCTCTATTCTGTGTCTCATCCAGGTGTTTTCCGCGATTTTCACGATGTCGTCTACCATCTCGCCTTTAGACTGCCCGGGTTTCTCTGACCTGACTTCAGTCACCCCTAGGTCAAAGCTTTGCTCCATCGGCCATCACCACACTTTGCCAGGTCCTGCCCAACTCCACATGTATAGTACATAGGTGCTATACTGCTAATAGAGGTTTTTAAATTTCGTATAATTTCTACGAGGACATCTAGGTTAAGTTTTCAAATAAAAACTTGTCAAATGCGAGTCGGACTCGCGCTCGAAGGGTAAAAAAAGACGGCAAAAAATCACGTTTGTTGTATGGTAGCCCCCCCGTAAATATTAATTTTATATTAATTTAATTACTTATTTTTAAAGTTAATAATGTAACTAAATATTCTGTGAATATTTCAAGCGTTTATCTGTTGCCGTTATCAATATCGAGCAAAAACGAACAAAAAAATCACGTTTGTTGTATGGGAGCCCCTCTTAAATATTTATTTTATTCTGTTTTTAGTAATTGTTGTTATACCAGCAACAGAAATACATCATCTGTGAAAATTTCAACTGTCTAACTATTACGGTTCATGAGATACCTACAGCCTGGTGACAGACGGACAGACAGACAGCGAAGTCTTAGTAATCGGGTTCCGTTTTACCCTTTGGGCACGGAAACCTAAAAAGTCATATAAAAGTGATTAAAAGACATTCTCCTCATTAATAAATTACATTGAGTCAGCTTTAAACAAATGTCAAAACCGCAACATCATATGACGCATGAAACAGTGTTATATTCTGATGATAAATTATTTAGCATCGTAAAATTTGCCGAGTAAAGAAAGGATTGCAAAAGGTTCTGGAATTATGCTTATGAACTGGCTTACTTAAAAGTATAAGATGACCTAAATTTAAATTTTAACATAATTTATTCTAGATCTCTAGTAGGTACATCAATTAGAATCACAATAGAAAGAAAAATATGGTAATATAAAATAGATTATGTCGGAACAAATGTTTGCAAGATCAACAGATATTTATTACGAGTCTGATTGTTTCTCTATATTCTAAACATGTATTGATAAAAAAATGTATACAAGTATTCTATCAGTTATCTGGTTCTCATAGTACAAGCTCTGCTTAGGTTGGGGCTAGATAGCGTTGTTTGAAATGTCCAGCAATATTTATTTATTTATTTATTAAGTTTCCAAGTCTAAAAGATGACGCCAAGAAAACCCCTTTTTACAATCAGTTGAGACGATGATTGAACATTTTCCATTGCCGCAAACCACAAAGAATTTGATGCATTAACGTCACAACAGCGTCATAAGTGACAAATTTTTAAAAGAACAATGAATCGCTAAATATTTTCCATTATTTTGTTTTCGCTTCTATGAAATGTCAATAGTTCAAGGGAGATGCATTCTCTAATGAATCATCTTGTCTTAGGTGTTGATACTCTGTGACTCATTGGAAGATCCGCTTAAACTCATTTTAATATAACATTTGAACAACTAACCTTAAACTTCAATACACATTATGAGTAGTACACACGGCTACACATCAAGCTATACAATTTCAGTATAAGCTGACCTCTCATTCTACGAAAAGCCTACAAAATGCGAGGTCAGCTTGTACTGGAAATGTATAGCTTAATGTGTAGCCGTGTGTACTACGAGTATCATACCATATAATATTACGATATACTTATGTTTCAATCGCCAAGCAGCGTAGCTGTGTTTTTGTTTGAAGGCCGGTGATATTACAGGCACTTGAGGCTTTACACCTGTATGCCTCAAGTAGATGGACGCAGGGCAGTGCATCGTAGGGCACGTTTCTAAGGTACGTTACCTACGAGGTAACACTTTGTTATAGGCGATGGTTACCACTTAACATCAGGTGGACCATACGCTTGTTCCATCGGTCAAGTCACAAGTCGGTCGGTTTTTGGTATACACTTCAAACCAAAACACAGCAATGCTGCTTGGCGGCAGAAATATTTTAGAACTAGTTTATGGCAAATATAGTAGGATGTGCGGCTTTATCGCTGATAGCGTATCTCTACCAGGCAACCTTTTTATGGAAAGTAATGAGAGAATTAGTATCGGACGGTGGTGAACAGAGTAAAATAAAATTATGAAAATTACTGATCGATCTTTTTACAAGAGTAAGAAGATCGATCACTCTGGATATCTATGGAAGAGGCCCTTGTTCAGCAGTGGACGTCCTTTGACTGACATGATGATGATGATGAAAGAAGTAAGAATATGAAACTGTATGCACTTATTTTATAATCCTAAGAAAGAAAGAAAAAAAAATATATTTATTCGCACCACAAAAGAATCATAAGAATATGATCTCATACAATAAAAACTAAACATATTTACATTAAACATAAAATTAAACAATAACATAGGCACGTGTTTTATTAATTAATTGATACCTAAACCAGCCGCGTTCCTGGTGCACAGGCTGCGGGCCAACGTCAACACTGTCTTGGCAATGATAGCCGGCAGAGTAGACTGCCCGTACACCAGACATTGCTGTCACAGGCATGCTCTATAAGTTTTTATATACCTTTTGTGTGTATATGAGCTACATACTTAATTGCTTCAAATAAATGCATTATATTTAAATTTATTTTAAACATAAACTAAAAAATATCTAGAAAGATGATGCCATAGGCTTAATGCTAGAGCATTCTTAGTTAACCTTTGTGTTATAGATATGAAAATGAGGCACTCCGGGAATGGCGACAGAAGTAAAAATTTAAATAAAAGCAGACTACACTACAGATACTTATAAACAGTCAGTAACAGTCACTGTCAACAGTACTGTCATTAACAGTCAGTGTTAGTAGTCAACAGTGTCGCGAGTTCAATGGTTTTTTCCTATCTCAAAATATGCTTAACGCGCCTAAAGAAGTTTTCACTTCAATAATTTAGTAAGCAGTGGGAAAAAAACACTTCAATTGATGTAAAGATCTGAGTTTTTTGATTAGAAATAAACAGACCAGTTGAAAGGCACTGTTTTTTGACAAGTAGGCATAAGCTTCCAAAGTAAGCAACATGCACACCGTGATGTACTTCTGTCTGACAGTATCTTTATGACTGAACTTTTGCCGTGACCAGAGATATTATCGTTCACTAGCGAGTGTATGCGATTTTACTTGTAGGTACTAGTTTAAAATTGACCAAAACAGAGGTTGATGGACTGTGAGAAGAATGATATGGGTAAGAAATAAGTAGTGGAGTTCCTTGTGAAAGGGCTGCCACCAAGCAGCAAGCGGTGTGAAGAGTATGGTTGCCGGTGAAATTACAGGCGCATGAGGCTTTACACTTGTATGCCTCAAGGGCAGCGCATCGTAGGGCACGTTTCTAAGGTGCGTGACCTACGAGGCAATTCTCTGTTATAGTTATAGGCGATGGTTACCACTTAATATCAGGTGAGCAATTATTTTCAAAATCATAGTACCTAACTGGCATTAAATATGCACAAATAAAAAGCTTACTTACCTTACTATATCCATCTTGTATTTCGCGCGCGTAATGCACATCTTTTTACATGATTTTTGACCCATTTGTATGGGTTTTATTTTCGTTTTATTTCTGAAAAAAAGTAGCATAGGTCCGTCTAGCAACGCGGATCGCCGCGGAATGAGAGTACGTGCGAAGTAAAATACGCGAGCAACCAGTAAGAAAAGTGCGGCATTATATTGAAGTGGCTCCGAATTAAACAACGTAAGCGACATTTGTAAAAATCACAATTACTGTGTAAATAAATAACTTATTCTAAAAAATTGATCAATAGTTTATTTTCTAAATATTTCAAGAATATTTTTGCGAAATATCATATCTTATTACCTTATTGTGTAGAATTAACTTGGGAATGTCTTAATTGTCAGAGGTGTCTTTGTAATTTTTTTTTACTGACATTTAATAGTAATTCGTGTTTTTAGAACAATAGTTTTGTTACTTATATCCTTGAGTATCGTGTATTTAAATTTCAATACCATAGAACTAGCAGAATGATAATTGTTAGGGTTGCAATAGCATTAAAAAATGAAGTGATAATGGAGACGGTTGATAGAGAGGTATGGAAGAAAAATACGTGGTATGCCGACTCCACGTAATGTGGAAAATGGCAGGAAGAAGAGTTTATAAATTGAAACTTTTAGTATTGTGTGGCAAGTGTGGTCGAAATTTGCCGTAATTCGTTTTTTTTTGCTTAATTTTTGCTTTCGCCCCTTCTCCATATACACTTTATCTATGCTAAATCTCACACGCCTCTGGACACACGGCTACACATCAAGCTATAAGGTTCCAGTATAAGCTTACCTCTCATTCTAAAAAAAACATACACAATGCGAGGTCAGCTTGTGTGTACGTGCAAAAGCTTAGAAAGGGGTAGAAAGTTCACGTATTCATTTACAAGCTGTTTTGTTAAGTACGATATTAACCTAAAACCCACACCCAGAATTGTATTAACTGATTTTAGAGATGGGTTTGGTGAATTAATATAAATGGTGTACCTATTTTATACAGGCTGTTTCATTGATACTTAAGGACCTGATATTAAGGTTGTTTGTTAATTTAAAATATTCTGTATTAAAAAAAAACCTTATTTTAGAACAATACTAGCCATTATCCTTACCGGTTTTTACAAGCTTTTTATTAACGGAATTTTAAAACCGTTTCCTTCAACCGATTGAGCTGAAATTTGGAATACATATGTAACTTCGATGACAATGAAATAATATAGTACCATGGAGGTGGTCTCATGATGGAGACGGATGCGCGGCAACGGAAGTTCTGGATGGATTATAATAGGCTACTAGTGTTTGGGCTCATTTGAAACTGCTTGCGGTTCTGATTATGAGTTTTATAAAAGCTTGTTTTGAAAAAGTAATTTTCAACAAAAAACTTATTTTATTTAATGTTGTAGTACATAACAAAATACGTAAATAATCTCATTACAATTATTATTTTCATTGTCTTTTTCTTTATTCTTTCATGATCATCATCATCATATCAGCCGTAGGACGTCCACTGCTGGACAAAGACCTCCCTCATTGATCTCCAGGAACTGCGGTTGGAAGCGGCCTACATCTGCCGTCTGTTCTTACCAAGTCGTCTGCCCATCTTGTAGGTGGACGTCTTACGCTGCGCTTGCCGGTCCGTGGCCTCCACTCGAGAACCTTCCGGCCCCATCGGCCATCTGTTCTGTGCGCTATATGGCCTGCCCATTGCCACTTCAACGTGCTAATCCGTCGGGCTATGTCGGTGACTTGAGTTCTCCTACGTATCTCCTCATTTCTGATTCGATCCCGTAGAGAAACCCCGAGCATAGCCCTCTCCATAGCTCTCCTCTTTATTCTTTATTGTACACAAATAGGTTTACAGACAAAAACAGCTTACAAAATAGTTATGTACAAAGGCAAGCTTAACCCTAATAAGAGTTTTCTTCCAGCAAACTTTTGAAGATAGAGATAGTTGACTTTTGTTATTGCATTGTAACTAACTTTGTAAGAGCTTGTTAGTTTTGAGTGCATAAAAACTAGTCCATGGTATATTGAAGGGTCCTTATAATTGTGCTAAGGGTGTCTAAAAGAAATCGTTTTTCAGCAATAAGACCGCTATAAGTTAATTTCTATTGTTCTGTCTGTGTTGTTTGTTTGTTACTAAATCACGTCGTAACGGCTGCACCGGTTTTAATGAAATTTAGTATGTACGTAGATTATAACCTGGATTACTACTTAGGCTACTTTTTAGCCCATAAATGAGGCTCCTAGGATGAAAATGGGGTATCAAGTCAAGTTGCAACAGCGAGTTTAGCTTTATTTCTAGGTTATCTACACATTTAGTAGTGTAACACGTACAAAGTCGCGGGCAACAGCTCGCAAACTAGCACGTAGTACTCATAGCATGTCGATTCTACAAAGCTACACAATTACAAGGGTTTCCTATACTAAGTCAATACCAATAATGTTCTGACGTGTCGTATTGTATTGTCATCTTCGGACGGTAGGTCTATCAGTCAGTTGACGTCCATAGGTCCAATGTGTCACGTCTGTCATCACCAAAGATTAGTCCGAATTAACCTGACAAGCGCATTGTACGATTTGGACACTCAAATATATAACTCTGGGTTTTCCATTTAACTAGATCTTAGTTCATAGATCTAGCACTGTCATGATGTGTCATTGTTGATTGTTCTTTATTGTACACACGGCTACACATCAAGCTATACATTTCCAGTATAAGCTGACCTCGCATTGTGTAGGCTTTTAGTAGAATGAGGGGTAAGTTTATACTGGCATTGTATAGTTTGATGTGTAGCCATGTGTACCTATACCTACAGCTAGTAGCTCAGCTGACAATAAAAACATCCTTCTGCGTAGCCGGGTAAAATTCAGCCTATGGTCATAATCTATCTATATACCAAATTTCATCAAAATCAGCTAAGCCGTTTAGTTGTGAAAACGTTACAAACAAACAGAGAGACAGAGTTATTTTTGAATGTATAATACTAGTGGTTCGCCCCGAACTGAGATCTCGCGGACCTCTCATTTTTTTTTAACCTGGGCAAAGGTCCCTGTTCCTCCACATCTCACGATCACTTGCCACGGCCCACCAGCCATCTTGGAATGCATCGAGGTCGTCACGCCAACGCTTCCTCGGCCTGCCCCGGCTTCGACGCCCATCTGCAGGCACCCATTGTGTGACGACTGTTGCCCATTTGTCTGTGACCATACGACTGACGTGACCCGCTAAGTCCCACTTCAGCCTGGCCAAAGAGCCATGGAACGCAGCGTGTTAGGGGTAAAGAGAATCGACAGGATCCGCAATACCACACTGCGCGCGAAGACCGGCATCGCAGATGTTGGTGACGGCTGCCGGGTTGAAGTGGACCTGTCATAAATTCAAAAAATATTATATGTAATCTTTGACTATAATATTAGTGCCACCAAATGCATAGACAACTTACTTGACATACATATTGCAGTTATTTTGGATTTCAGACTTTTCCCTTACTTGTGTCACAAAAGCAACACGCATAGCATTTCAGCACTGCGGGGTCACTGGTGTACCCTGTGAATTTCGTCAAAATTCTGTTTCTATTATGGCTAGTCAAAAACTACAAAGCTTAAACTAGAAATAAAAACGGGATCGAAATGTACTCACAAAGAACTTTTATTAGACGTGCCATTTGACCAGATAGACTCATTTTGTTTTTTTTACCCCGCTTGAACCCCAATATATCAACAATCCCCCAACATAGATTGCTCATTTAGTCACACCAAAATTTTGTTATCGCTACCTTCCTAAATACCAAATTTCACTATGATGATCGGATATAGCTTCGAAATTTGTCCTCGGACAAACATACATACATACATAAGTTTCAACACTGTGGGGTCACTGGTGTACCCTGTAAATATCGTAAAAGTTCTGTTTTTATTTTGGCTAATAACTCAAAAACTACAAGACTTAACAAAAAATAAAAACGGAGTCGAAATGTACTAATGACTTTCATTAAAAGTCCCACTTGACCATGTCTCATTTAGATTTTATTTTACGCGTTTGAACCCCAATATCTCAACAACCCCCTCACCTCACCCCAGAAGGAGGGTAGTGTTTATATTGAATAGAAAGAAAGAAAGATCTGTTTGTTTGTTTGTATTGAATAGGCTCCGAAACTAACGGACCGATTTAAAAAAATCTTTCACTGTTGGGAAGCTACACTATCCTCGGGTGACATAGGCTACTTTTTACCCAACTGCGCAGAAGGAGGGATTGTTTTTATTGAAAAAATAACGCGTGCGAAGCTGCGGATTGGTCAGCTAGTTTCAAATATTTTCGTAAAGATCACATCAGATGCACAGACCTAATAAACTAGAACAGACAGTCTTTAAAGATATTGTCTCCGACATCTACATAAAATTACAAACAGACAGACAGGGTTATGAATAGTAGCCTTTTGCGCCACCTTATTTGGTAAGCAAAGTTAAATTAAATTTACAAGATTGTCCGATTTTTTGCGGACATTTACGAAGAGGCCGCACCGACTATGGACTTTTCGTGATGTTTCTCTGCTGATGCGATCGAAACTGCAGACTTCAAAATATTTAAAATATTAGGACTCCTTTTAGTTCCTAGATGTGGGTAAAGGTTTACTTTTTTTTAAAGGAATAAAGATTATGTGGATTAAGATTCCAGGACTAATGGGTTCGTTTGGTTTCAACTCACGTTTTCGATCCACTACTATGAAAACTCTACTTCAGCCTAAAATGTACTTCGGATTCGACCTGTTCCAAATTTCTTTTACTTTTTACTTTTTTAAGGTTCCGTACGCAAAGGGTAAAACGGCACCCTACTATTAAGGCTGTCTGTCTGTCTGTCTGTCCGTCTGTATCTCATGAACTGTGATAGTTAGACAGTTGAAATTTTCACAGATGATGTATTTCTGTTGCCGCTGTAAAAACAAATACTAAAAACAGAATAAAATGTATATTTAAGGGGGGCTACCATACAACAAACGTGATTTTTCTGCTCGTTTCAGCTCGATATTGATAACGGCAACAGGTAGAAGCTTGCTTCACAGAGTATTTAGTTATAATTTAAAAATGAATAATTAAATTTAAATAAAACTAATATTTAAGTTTTTATAGTTTTATAGATAATGGTACCGGAACCGTTCGTGCGCGAGTCCGACTTGCACTTGGCCGGTTTTATTTAGAATTGATGTCCGATACTTATGACGAAGATGTTTGAACTTGGAAAAAAGCTGAAAACTCTTTTGTTTATCTGTATCACCGTCTTGATTTCTATTCTTACGCCATGAATGGACCAACTTTTACATCGACTAGCATAAAATCATTGAAACTGCAATTTAGAGTAATCAGTACCGGCTTATGTTCAGGCATACCTTACCATTGAAACTCATTACTTTATTTTAAGCGTCTCGCACACATCGTTCAAATTTAGAATAAAGTTACGCGCCAATGAAATACATAATGTCGGAAGCGCCAAACCAGTTGCAACCGCAATTGCCGCTTCACGGTCGTTCCAGGAATTAAACTTTATAGCTCCTTTAACACGCGAAATTTGAATATTGTGTGAAAAGCAAGAATTTATATTTGAATGGATCAATTTCGATACGGCTTACACACCTGGCCAGTATTACGTAATTAAAAACAATAGTTTTTGACGAAAATGGTCTGTGAAATTATTGATCGAGCGAAGCGAGATCTCTAAATCAACTTGGGCAAATCGGCGTTGTATGTTTTTATGTATGTTTGTTTGTCCGAGGATAACTTTCGAAGCGTGGATCCGATCATCGTGAAATTTGATACATAGGTAAGTCGCGATGACCCAATTTTGGTGTGACTAAATGAGCTAAAATGTTGGGGGGGTTGTTGAGATATTCGGGTTCAAGAGGGGTAAAAAAATGAAAATGAGGCTGAGTTCAAGTGGGACGTTTTTATTTTTCGTAAATTATTTATAGTTTTTGATTTATTAACATAATAAAAACTAAGCTTTGACAAAATTCACAGGGTACACCAGTGACCCCACAGGGCTGTAATTTGGTATGCGTGTAGCTTAAGTGACACAAGTATAGGCAAAAGTCTGAAATCAAGAATAACTGCCATTTGTACCCCAAAAAAGTGTATCAACATCAAAACATGAACTCCCGTTACCCGTAATTTCAATGAAACTGTAGGTCAAGTTAGTTGGTTATTTATTTCGTGACACTATTTTGATAGTCAAAGATTACAAATAATATTTTTTTATGTTTTAATCGGAGACTCGCGAGATCTCAGTTTGGGGCGAACCACTAGTTATTTAATCAAGTTCTTTGTTATAACTTTTGAGACTAGCATGGTTATTACCTTTTTACTAAACTCTCTAAGACTCTCTCTAAGACACTCTTTGTACTAAAAACGAGATATTTACGCAGTTACATGCGCCATGATCACGGGTAAACTGTTTACCAGTGATCATGGCGCATGCAACTGCGTCGAAATATCGGGATACTCATAAACTCACAAATCATGGTATATATCCTGTTTTCAGTACAAATAAGTTATTCGTTGCATAAAGTAGTTTTTATTCGCAAACCTCTACAGTTCCAGGTTATTATTATCATTTATAAGTTCTTAAATAAAATACAATAGACGATAATAAGCAGAAAAGATCGGATAAAAATTACATAATACTGTTATAATATAAAACAACCAAATCTAATTACACGGAGCTATGTAATCTAGAAAGTACTACGCCCTCGGGGCGCGGTAATAACAGAAGCCGAAAATCATCAACAATTTACCGGTAAACAGTACCGGTGCCGAAATAAGTAGGGGTCATGTGAGTTTCGTGAGTGAAATCCACGGTAGCGCCGCAAGCACCCAGTTACTTGCTTCTTTCCCACCGTATAAAAGTAGCAGGACACACAAGCTTTTACGACAACACGACACAATTACTTAAAAAAATACAAAAAATGCTTTAAACTTTACATCTGTAAAATATTACGCTCCCAAATGTATTGTCTCGTTATTACTTTTCGTACAAAACAGATTAACTACGTCGCAAAGCTCTTTGTCTCTGAAAAGAGTCATTTGGTGACTTCACGCGTAAAAATAAGCAGTTCCATGTGCAAACGTCAAAGTTTTCCCAGTGTGCGACCTGCGGACCGTCAGCTTACCGTGGCTACCTGTTCATTCAGTGAGCACGTGGTGGGGGGCTAAGCGCGCCTTCCGCGTAACGCTATCAGTAGTTTCCGCACCCTCTCGACAGCGCAGTTGCTAAACGCACCCGCTCTTGATCGCACGTTCATTGACACTTCTAGTCTCATTAGATCTGTGTCGTTTCGAATTTTGAAATATTGAATTCAGTGCTCTGGTTTAACAAAATATTTATTATACTAAATTCGTTCCAAGTTTAAAGTTTAGTTTTTTTTTTTGTGAAAGTGACACGGGATTGTAAAGTTTTATTATATAAATAATAAAACTTTATTTTTTGTCTTAGTAATTTTAAAGGTGCGTTATTTTTTATATTATATTTAAATAAACATTTTTTATTTATTTGTTTGACAATGTGATACATACTTACTTAAATGTTGATTTATGAATGTTGAGCATGAAGTTATAACCTCGATAAAAAACCCTAATGATTTTACAACCAAAAAACTCTTACAAACGCTGCCTCCGATTGCGTCCTTTTCATTCCTTATCAAAACATAACTAATCCACACGCACTAACAAATGTGACAATGAACCTTATCACTAACATATAGAGTCACATTACGCATAACATTTGATAACTTCATTGTACAGGCGACCAAGCCCCGCCCGTGGTAAGCATCGCTTCTAGGCAAAATGTTCGCCGTGATGCAGATTGACGAGGACCACACCCGGGATTTCAGACGCAAACTGCGCCCAAAATGCGAGTTCGTGTGCAAGTACTGCCAGCGTCGGTTCACGAAGTCTTACAACCTGATGATCCACGAACGGACCCATAAGAGCCCGGAGCTGTCGTTCAGCTGTGAGGTTTGCGGGAAGAGCTTCAAGAGGCAGGACAATCTGCGCCAGCACAGGTCAGTACCAACTTTACCTACAACCTGATTTAACGTATTTTTTCTAGTGAAATGTTAAGGGTATGGTGACATTTGGGACAATTTCTGCGTGCATTGTTAGTCTTTTTAAAAAAAAAAACTTTAAGTCCAGAAATCTACAAACATACTTACAAGACTCACTTGAAAGAAAGTTATTGAAAGGATGAGTAGGCCTTAACTGTTTTTGTATGACGATGTTTTATTTAAATCATCAGTATTTAATTCTAAAATTTAAAAAACTTACTTACTAGTCATAAATAAAAAAAAAAATTTAGGTACTTAGTCGGCAGTCATTTAAACTGTAAAAAAATACTACTTCTATACTTATATTATAAAGAGGAAAGATTTGTTTGTATTGAATAGGCTCCGAAACTATTGGACCGATTTAAAAAAATATTTCACTGTTGGGAAGCTACACTATCCCCGGGTGACATAGGTTACTTTTTACCCAACTGCGCAGAAGGAGGGTAATGTATTTATTAAAAAACTACGCGTGCGGAACTGCGGATGTGTCAGCTAGTATAATATTATAAAACCAAACAAAAAAAATATGGATTGCCATAATTACAACGAATGAAAAAAACGTTTATTCTTAATTTGATTAAATACTACTTGAATTCCAAAGATTTTGTCCGCATTTTTCTGGATCTCAACCATCGCCACTTACCGGGTCCAACTATAGCTAAGAACCATCCAGATGACCCCATGAATACAAAAAAAACTTCAAAGTAGGTCAAGCCATTTCGTGAAGAATTACGAACAGATGCACACCGGGATTTTATATATAAATATATTAAACCGTATATAATTTTAAAAGTATAGTATCATCATCCACAGCCTGATTTCACCCATTGTTGGGTATAGGCCTCCCCAAGTTTGTGGCGCCCACCACTATCCTGCGCTAGTCTCGCCCACTGACGGCCCGCGACCTTTACGATGTCGTCCACTCATCTCGCTGCTGGACGTCCTACCCTTCTACACCCGCTCCTCGGCCATCTTTCAGTCACTGTCTTGCTACATCTGTCATCACCACGTCTAGCCAAGTATAGTATAGTTCCTCGCAATTTCTATCACTGTATTGTATTAAATAAAAATACGCTATATCCCAGCTTCAGTATCTATATATTTCATAGATTTTGTAACCTAAGATGTGAGTTAGCTAGACAAGGTTACCAACTAGTGTTGCCAGGTCCAGAATGGCTATGTATCGCATATAAAAAACAGGTATATATTTTTCCACTCACAGACCTATCCAACAGTTTGTAGACTCCATAAAGTTAGTAAATCGTTCAAAGAGCAAGGTGTACGCTTTTATAACAAACTCCCAAGTGATGTACAAAAATTGACAATTAACAAATTTAAAAATGTGTTTAAACGAAATCTTTATCAAATAGCCTACTATATATAACATATCGGATTATTTAGATGATAGAGAAGCTTGGGATTGAAATGCTCCAACTCGTTCAAAAATGTTTCAATTTAGACGTAAACTATTTTCTTTATTGTATGTATTCTAAAAGGATCATTAAAAAGAACAACCAGCCTTGTTTCTTGCCTTTCTTTCCTGGCTTAGTCGCGAAGTAACAGGCAGTAAAATTGACGTTTCAAAGTGACCCTTGTAATATTAATGTATAAAATGATTTTGATTTGATTTTGATTTTTGTTTAGTTAGAGGTACATAGAATAAATACAGACTAAGATAGTGAAAAATCAGGACATTCGGCGTCCCGATCAAGGGTGAAGCGGGACGTGTCACTAGACCCCTGAAAATCGGGACACCTGGCAACACTACTCCCAACCCATTTATTGTAATCCATACTGTACAATACCGACCCACATAACTCGTGGTCAGGTGACGTTGTGGTCAGTCCGATCAGCACGGATTAACTTGCCAACGATCAGGCGTGCAGTTTTCTATGACACTGGAGGAGCTATGATCAGAATAAAAATAAACAGAATACAGTATATGTATTTATAGTAAATACTAAAATAGATTCAACATGATAAATGAATAAAATCGTAAATAACAATCATAAAAACAAATGAACTTAATAATTTAAAAAGACTTTAAATATATTAGAAATAGTATTTACTTATTTCATTAGAAACAATATTACAATAATGGCAACACCGCATAAGACATTAAAAGAGATCAAGCAAAAATGAAAAGAAAAAAGAAAATGTCCGATTTCAGTGATGGGCCGACGCGGAACATCCGTAATTAAAATCACCGGATTTTCACTTCAGCGCTATCCGTGAACGGTAAAACCGGATCATTTCTTGTATTTACGTCTGAGTAAATAAAGCAATGAAGCAGACTGCCATTGCTGTGACATAGAACGATTGAGTTATAAACATAAAGACGATGGTAATCCACCGTAGAATAACGAAAGGCTTTTCTGCGATTAACTACTTATCGTGATTCTTATCTGCAATGTCGAGCGTTTATTACGCTGTATGTAAAGTACCTTTGATTAATGGGGTTAAGGTTATAGATTGAATTACGTAATAGAAGGAACGAACCCTACGCATTCCATAAAACCGGCCAGGTGCGAGTCGGACTCGCGCACAAAGGGTTCCGTACTATCTATAATAACGGCAAAAATCACGTTTGTTGTACGGGAGCCCTTAAATATCTGTTTTATTTTAATTGTGTGAATATTTCAAGCGTCTATCTATTGCCGTTATCTATATCGAGCTAAACCGAGCAAAAAACCTCTTTTGTTGTATGGGAGCCCCCCTTAAATAATAATTTTATTCTGTTTTTGGTAATTGTTGTTATAGCGGCAACAGATATACATCATATGTGAAAATATCAACTGTCTAACTATCACGGTTCATGAGATACAGCTTGGTGACACACGGACAGACAGACAGCGTAGCCTCAGTAATAGGGTGCCGTTTTACCCTCTGGGTACGGAACCCTAATAAATCGAAAAGTGCCTGTAGATTCTCCTGCATAGGAAATAAATCAACACCAAATCTCCTGCTGTAACAGTAAACTCTGTAAATAGTTGACGTTAGCGTAATACACGGCGATCATCATCTGTCAGATTTTATCGTTACCCGTAAAACTGACAATATTGGACATGTACGAATACGGACAAGCTTACGCCAACACTACCTCGCAGCCGCATCTATTTTGTATCGTAAAAAGATTGTTTCGTCATCGTTACGACACTGCCGACTTAGATGAGATTTGCATGAGATAGTGTTAGGTCGCGACCCCACAGGAGTGCTACCAACACATTGTATGTTAATAACAAGTGACAACCATAGTAAGAATGTCGATTCTCTCATCTGAGTGACATGCGAACCCGCCTTCATGTCTTAAGAAGTTTAATGACCTCATGGCGACGATGACAGCTAAGCCGATTTAATTATTTAGACACGACCATTTTTCAACACGAAGCCTTGTTCAAGGTGATTCATTAGTTGCCAAAATGGCAATTAAGATATTCAGGCGATAACCTAGCGTGACACAATCATCTTTATACGTAGCCAGTCATTCAAATAGAGGTTTTGTAAGAATTACGTTTCCAAAAATCGAGTTTCAAGATGAAAATAGACTCCAGGTTCCATAGATATAAAGGCGGATGCTCAGCTTTTGCCTTAAAATCCACGACAAAGCTTATTACCAAAAAAAACTACAACGTAAATGAAATCTGGAGGCACGACAAGAACTCGTGTGCTATAAAAGTTTCCTAACCGCGAAAGCATACGCGTAACATTGTTCCGTGTGAAACGACAAGACTCCGCGATTCCTGGTGGTGCTACCGAGATCGTCGATAGATCGCTCTTGGTGCATGGGAGTCGTGAGCTCGTGACGTGGCCTGTGTGTTAACGGTGCTTAATGGGCCCTAATGCTTCCGAAACTGTGCGAACTCCGACGGTAGCCCGCAACAGCGAACCACACGTGACTACCTCAGTATAATTTGCAGTTTATGCACCCACCGTACATGGTACAGCGATGTGCACCACGTTTAACAGTAAAGAGACGAAATTGCGGCAATTTGTTGAGTGCCGCTGATGCTGTTTTGAAAGCGCGGTCGGTAACGGGGCTGCAGTGGTATTCGAACTCTCACCTTTACTACATGTGAACTAAAAATTGTAGCCGCAACTGTGATCGCGGACTATGGGGTTAAACCAGAATCTTTTTTTTGCCTTGCATGTCTTACAGTCGCGAAAGAAATCTTTTGTATAAAACGTGATTGATATATCATTTAAATTTAAGCAAACTTTTTTTATACTACTTATATGGCAAACGAGCATGCAGTCCACCAGATGTTAAGGGGCTACTGCAGCCCATGGATATCCACATAGAATTCAAAACAAGGTATTATGTTGTCTTGATCTCTATGTGGATACGTTGCCATACTATAGGACTTAGCTGTTATGCCTATGTGCCAGTAATTACAGAACATACCATTAACATCTAACCAGAACACAGCAGCACAAGTACGGCTATTTGGCGGCAGATAAAGGTAAGGCGGTGGTGCCCACTTCCTCGAGCCCGTTGACAAAAGCTCTACCACCAGTAAACTTTGTCAACTCCTAAATTCCTCTTTCTTGGGGTTACTTTCTAAGTCAGTCATTAAAAGTCCTGTCATTACTTGTCACATTTTCTGTTGATTCCCGCATATCATAACCCGGCACCGTACGAGGTCGGATCGCGTGTGAAACGCCGATCCGACCGTAAGACGTGAGTGCCATCGGCTATAAGTACCGCTACCGATTGTTTTGCTAAGTATTATGACGATACAGGAATAATATTGCGGGGCGATATGAGGAACTTTCACGGTGCAATTTGCGTGACTTCCTACTTTTAGTAACCTCTTGAAATTTGTTTATTTATGATGCAAATTGTGTTTTCTGTCAAAGTTCGTATGAACTAGCGAACATTTTAGATGTGTAATTGGCATAATGTTTAGACAGTTTTCAGTTATTACTTTCTGTCAATTGTCCGGTTTTATCCGTAAACGCTAGTGGGTAAACGTCACATCACTATTTAGGTACTCCTTAGGTGTGTTAGACAATTTTTTAATAAGTAGACAGTTTTTTCAAGTTTTTGTTTTTTATTTTAAAGTAAAATTTTTTTACGCACGCTTGACTTGGGGAGTAAGCTGGTGAATGCGTGACGAGAGCGTTACGAAAAGTGTGATCGGGCGAGGCGAATGGAAGTTAAGAGGGAGATGTATCTAAGTTAGTGAAGATAGAAAGAGAGAGAGTTACGTTTCGTATATTACTGTAGGGGTCAGAGAGAGAGAGAGCTGCGACCACACATTTTCTTTTTCTCTTTCTCTCATAGCCATTTACGTTTCGTATATCTAAAACACAGTGCAGGCCAATTGTCTGTATCAAACTGTAGGAGCAAGAGATAGCAGTGCGCGCGCACAATTTCTTTCTCTATTCCTCCAGTAGTTCGTTTGCGAGTTTGCTAGCATTACGCGAACGGTAATTTCTGGATTATTTTTTGTAATTTAAATTAGTTTTTGAACATTTTCATAAATTCATATTTTGAAAAAGAAGTTTTACTTCTGTCGTGTGGTGCAGACTCGTTTTTTTCATTAGTCTTTGACTGCCTGTAGTTTGCTCTTGAAAGGCAAGGTAACTGGTTTAATCCGCCTATTTCCTTTGGCTTTCCATTACTTTCTCGCATTCACCCAATTATTCAAATGCGAATGCTAGACAATACACTCGAACTCGCTTTAATTACGTCCTGATTTAGAATCGAGATGTCCTATTTAGCTATTGATTTCACATCTCATTAGATGGGTCACTACGATCTATTAACAATGCAGGCAAGCTTTTTATTTTGTATGGAATTGGGCGGGTTATGTCTCCCACATGCAACCAAATAAGTGGACTAAGGTCGTAGCTGGATGGAAAGCGACACCGTGGAAGGCCTAAGAAGCGGTGGCGCGATGATTTGGATGATTTCTATAGGGACTGGCGGGATTTCGTACAAGATCGAGAAAAGTGGAGAGATGAGGGGGAGGCCTTTGCCCAGCAGTGGGACAGCATAGGCTAGATAAAAAAAAGTGTTATCAATGTGTAGAAATCAATTAGAGAAAAAACTAATAAAATTGGCGAACATGTGAATAAAAGACTTTGTTGCAAGGTAAAGATCATTTATTCGGAGAAAGTTAAACCAATTTTACACTGGTCTTAATGTATACAATTTAAGCTGAATTAAAATTCTACCAGATAATGTCCTCATGTGCAAATATTACATAAAATAATTAAAAATTTAAATTTACTGTTCCTACATAATATAAAATATGCCAATTTCTTTCAAATTACATGTAACGGGAGTTCTAGTTATTTCGTTATCCTTCTTTGGAGTAGAAATAGTAGTTTTTCTGAATTTCAGACTTTTCCCTACATTTATGTTACTAAACCCACACGCATACCAAATTTCAGCACTGTGGGGTCACTGGTGTGCCTTGTGAATTTTGTCAAAAATGTTCTAATTTTATTATGGCTAATAACTCAAAAACTACAAGGTTCATACTAAAAATAAAAACGGGGTCGGAATATACTTACAAAGACCTTTTATTAGACGTGCACTTGACCGAATTGTCCAATTTTGTCTTTTTTTACCCCTCTTGAACCCCGATATCTCAACAAGCCCCTCACATTTTTAGCTCATTTAGTCACACCAAAATTGTACCATCACTGCTTACCTATGTATCAAATTTCACGATGATTGAATAAACGCTTCGAATGTTATCATCGGACAAACAAACATACATACATACAACGCCGATTTGCCCAAGTTGATTCGCTTCGCTCAATCAATAAAGTCAGATTAGCAACCTGAGTAGTAGTAGTTGGTAATCTTATAAAATTGAAGTTAGTCCTCTAATTAAATTGGCATAAACAAATAAATACTAGGTATAAGTTTTGTTAGAGTCTGTCAAATGAAAGTAGACCCTGAAAAATCGCGGCAAATTCAAAAAATATCAGCGTGGCAACCCAAACATTAGGGAATAATAATGATGCCACACTCCCATTCTAATTTTCCCTAATCTGTTGAAAAAAAAGTCACGAGTACCTACCTTAAACGACGACCTATTTGAAGAATATTAAGAGAGTGACTGAAACGAAAGAAGTAAGTCAGATTCATGGGAAATGGTCATCCGTGGTTCCTGCCTACATCTTCGGAAAAAGGCAGTTTTTGCCTATTTTTCCGGGTTAGAATGACAAAACCTATAAAATAGTTCAATATTATTAATCTGTAGTTGATAAGAGTGGGTTACTTTATAGTATGCGCAAATATTATTTTATACCACCGTAAATTTACCCAGCTGTAGAACATAGCGTCTGTACGTGGAAACACATTAGTATTGCCATTTAAAAAGTAAAAAATGCGAGTGCCTACTTTCGTTTGACAGACGTAAGCAAATAGTCAAACATATTTTTCTGACCTCACATTAGGTGTTTTAGGTAATATATATAAGTTACCTATAAATGCGGCGTACATAAAAAAATTGTGTACAATAAAATGCTCTAGTCGAAGTCAGTTAATCAAAAACATATTATTTGCGCATAGTCAATACACAAAAGAAATAACGATCTATAAATCGTATACGTCAACAGGATTCACGGCGCGCGTAAATTGCGAGCGACCTATCGAACGAGATGCACAATCGATAGCCGAGCCGATAACCCGGCGTGCTAACTAAATAGGACATCTGTCTCGATTCTAAATCGAGAGATCGACCAATTAAATCGCCAATTATTTTGCTCGTGAATACTGATTTAGGCTGTAGAACTAACTACTTGTGTATCGTTCAAATTGAACTTCAATTTTAGTAGGTATTTTAAATCAAAATAAGGGTAAAATTAATTTAAACATAATAAAGTCCGTCTCAGAGTAATTCTAGGTACTCCAGAAAAAAAAACGAGTGTGCTTTAGACCACACCAATGTGTATATATTAAAGTTTGTATAATTTAGGCCAATTTGGGATCGACAAATCAACTGGCTATGAGAGACAGAGAGAAATAAAATGTGTGCTCGCACCTCTCTCTCTTGCCCCTACAGTAATATACCAAACGTAAAGTATAATATACATAAATTTCTCTCTTTCTATCTAACTTATATCTCCCTCTCAACTTTCGTTCGCACTTTACGTAACGCATTCACTAGCTTACTCTCGAAGTCAAGCGTTTATTGTTCAGGTATTCAAATACGTACTACTTCTATATTTACTAGAAATACTTTACCACTGCTGGACAAGGCCTTCCTCATTTCACTTGCCTTGATCTTGCGCTAAGTCCTGCCGA
Organism: Philereme vetulata; assembly: GCA_918857605.2. Classification (NCBI taxonomy): domain Eukaryota; kingdom Metazoa; phylum Arthropoda; class Insecta; order Lepidoptera; family Geometridae; genus Philereme; species Philereme vetulata. The sequence goes on along the minus strand of OU975439.1, from coordinate 9,612,797 downwards.
CTCCCATTAAATAAATCTAAGCGATATAAATTCTTTTTTTACTTCAGGCGGTGTGTACAACGCGAACTCAAATAGGCGTAACATACAATTTGCTAAAACAAATTAAAGGAACAAAAAACGATTAAAAACGTCGGGATCCCCATTAAGTGTTGTAAAGAAGTGTAATTGGTATCGATGGAGCATCGATTGCTCAGGCGCATCCTGCTCGAGGTGGCAACGCGGTTAATTAGAGAACTGACTCTAACAATGGCATACAGGCTGATCCTAAAACCAAAAATAATTAGTGTATATAAATAATCTTTTATTAGACGTGCCACTTGACCAGATAGTCCCATTTTGTTTTTTTTACCCCTCTCTCTCTTCGTAGAACCGATAACCGTTGGGGCAGAAAGGTTCTCGAGTGGAGACCACGGACTGGAAGAGGCAGCGTAGGCCGGCCCCCCACAAGGTGGACCGATGATCTAGTAAGAATCGCGGGGAACCGTTGGGCGCAAACGGCTACCAACTGCTCGTTGTGGTGATCTAAGGGGGAGGCCTATGCTCAGCAGTGGACGTCTTCCGGATGATGATGATGATGATGACCCCTCTTGAACCACAATATCTCAACAACCTCGCCCCCCCATTTATAGCTCGTTTAGTCATACCAAAATTGTGCCATCACTACCTATCTATATACTGAATTACACGATGATCGGATAAACGCTTCGAAAGGTATCCTCGGATAAACAAACATACATACATACAACGCCGGTTTGTTGATTTAGAGATCTCGCTTCGCTCGATCAATGATGATGTTGAAAGACAATTATATACAATCAGTGGGATATAGGAATTTCCAGAAACCAAGGTAAATAAAATCTATATTAAACAAATGTGCTTCAAAATTAGGATCTACTGGATAATTATGGGAAATTTAGGAACGAACTCGAGAAATGGAACAAATGGCTCTTACAAAATTCTATAAGTATTAAATTAGAAAAATATTATCGTAATAAATGAAGTCGGCGTTGGATGCAGGCCGCTTCCAACCGCAGTTCCTGGAGATCAATGAGGGAGGCCTTTGTCCAGCAGTGGACGTCCTATGGCTGATATAAATATTGCTGGACATAAATAAATAAATATAAAATATAAATATTGCTGGACATTTCACACAGCGCTATCTAGCCCCAAACTAAGCATAGCTTGTACTATGGGAACCAGATAACTGATAGAATACTTATATACTTTTTTTTTTGTAAATACATACTTATAATACATAGAGAAACAACCAGACCCGAAACAAATATCTGTAGATCATGCAAACATTTCTTCCGCAGCGGGAATCGAACCCGCTACCTCCTGCGTCTCAGCTGGCTATTCGCCCACTGCGCCACGGAGGTAGTCAAAAATATTGCTGGATATTTCACACAGCGCTATCTAGCCCCAAACTAAGCAGAGATTGTACTATATACTATACCAGATAACGGATATAATACTTATGTACTTTTTTTTTTGTAAATACATACTTATAATTAATTAATACATAGAATAACATCCAGACCCGAAACAAATATCCGTAGATCATGCAAACATTTGTTCCGCGGCGGGATTCGAACCCGCTACCTCCTGCGTCCTGCGCCGGCTATTCGCCCACTGCGCCACGGAGGTTGTCATATGATGATGATGAATTAATTAAGTAATTAAATAAAACCTAATCTGGTCACGCCATAGTCAGCTTGCCAAATTTATAATTTAAAAGTCGAATACTGGTATTCGATCTACGTGTAATACAGAAGTCATAATTTCTTAATAATAAAATATTAAAAAACTACTTTTATGTCACAATGATTTAATACTCATAAATATACAAAAAAATAAAATTAAAAAAATTACAGAACATTAATAGTCTTTATTATAAACTAGCTGTTGCCAGCGGCTTAGCCCGCGTTGTTCTGTTGTGCAAAAATACATACATACACTTTGACATCCCATTTTTTTTCCCCATGAGAACTGATTTATGGAATAAAGAGTAGCCTATGTTGTATGTAATCCAGGTTATAATCTACGTACATACCATTGAGTAACAAACAAACATCCAAACTTTCTCATTTATAATATTAGTGTGATACGGAATTTATCAAATACCGTTTTATCGGTGTTACGACCGACAGAATTCGTGAACCTTCATCAGGGTGAGTGTGAGCCGCTCCTAATAACGTCTCGCCCCGCACTACGTGTCGCAACCCTCTGCGTGCGAGTAGACTGACGCAATGGTGGGGGTTGCGTTGTCTCTACCAGGTTCACTCACACCTATGTCGCTTGCATCATGAAGACATGACCTCCAGCTGGCCAACCCAACCTGTATCTCTGTTAAAGTTCGGCACATGACTTATTTCTATCGCGGATCTTGCGTGGAACGAAGAACTTCTCTCTCGCTAAGACCTGGTTCACGAAAGTTTTCTAAGTAAAATTAAAAGTCTTATTCATAAATTTTTATATTACTGTCTATATTCTTCTCGTCAAACACTTCATTAGGCACGTGCCCATACTTTGAGATATTATTGATCATTTGATATGTAAATAAACGGGTCTTTCACCGTCAATATATATACATATATTATTAGTAATATACTACCTGTCATTTTGTTTTATTGGAAACTCATAAAAATATTATTATGGTTTGAAATTCCAATTTTATTTTTTATTGTAAAAGAAAGTATATTTATCTAAGTTTCTAATTGTGTTACAGTTTTGACTGTTTGATTAAATCCATAAAAAATATATGATCAAAAATGTAATCACAACAATAAATATTTCAGTATTCAAATGATTCTTTCACGTAAACCGGAAAATTAAAGTAGTGTGTAAAGGAAACCAATTTTATGTTCAACAAATTTTTAATCAGCCTATATATTGAAACAAAAAGCTCAGTTCCCACAGTCACACGTACAGGGTGTGCGATCACGAAGTAACCTAGTCTTGCGCGGAAGTGTACAAATGTCACCTAAGGCCTTACACTGTTCTAGAATCGAGATCACTTTAAATCTAATTGTATTCGAGAATCATTAGAAGGTACGCTGAAGAAAAAAAAACGAGTGTGCTTTATACCCCACGACTGAAGTAAAACTTCTTTTGCAAAATATTAATTTATGAAATTGTTCAAGAACGAAATGAAATTACGAAAAATAATCAATTGAACTACTGAGTAAGATATATACGAGTATATATTTCATGCACTGGCTATGAGAGGAAAAGAGAAAAAAATATGCGCGCGCACATCTATCTCTTGCTCCTACAGTAATATACGAAACGTAACTCTCTCTATTTCTGTCTTCACTAACTAATATCTCCCTCTCAATTTCCGTTCGCACTTTTCGTAACGCATTCTCCAGCTTACTCTCCAAGACAAGCGTGAGTAAAGAAGTTTTACTTCAAAAAAGAAATGCGATAAGGTTTCCATTGAGGAATTCATACTGGGGCGTCTTGCGCAACGATGCCTAAACGTATTTAGTGGCTAAATATGATTTAAGAAGTTTTATCATACAAATACATAAAATATGTTAAGTCGCTAATTACATTTAGGGATCGCTATGGAAGCCGGCATTGGAACGCTAAACAAAAAATAATTTGATTGTTGCAATTAAATCTGAAAGTTTAAACATGGAACGCTGAAAAAAAACTCTTTCGTTTCTGACGGCATTTATTTTTTAAGATTATTTAGTTTAAAAACGTTTCGTAGCTAGGACTTAGTTCTTTGATGATTTTGAAAAACTAAAATGGATATAGTTCCTAAATTGTTTTGTAATATCACTTAGAATTTTTATTTCGCGCCTGTCTAAGAACTGTTTTAGGAATCTTTATTTCTTTTTGCGGGCTGGAGTAAAATATTAAGGCCCTGCTTTGTTAAAACATTTAGAGAAAGCCCAGAGGGTGACAGGACAACTTGACATCTTTGACAGGATTTTTAAGCTCAACCCTAATCCTGTTTTGGGATAACGGCGCCGTTTAAAACAGTTCTGTGAAACATACTTTTTTGTTAGAGTATCAAAATTCGTTTGTTAACGGCACTTGCTTAAATAAAAATGTTAGCTTAACTTTTATTTATATACTGTAAAAATACACCGCAAACTTATGCGGGCCGGATTATTTTTTTAAGAAAATTTAGTTCAACAAATTTAATTATAAAATAAACTAACATATTTTTTTTGCCAAAATATATTTTTCTTTTATTTACAAGAATTATTTTTTACTAGCTTCCAACCGCGGCTTCGCACAGTAACAAACAAACAAACATCCAAACTTTCGCATTTATAATACTTCCGTTAGCGGCTTCGCACGCGTTGTTTGTCAATAAAAAGTACCCTATGTTTGAATTCAGGTCATAATCTATGAACACAGCAAATTTCATCGAAATCGGTTCAGCTATTACAACGTGATGGAGTAACAAACAAACAAACATCCAAACTTTCGCATTTATAATACTTCCGCCAGCGGCTTTGCACGCGTTGTTTGTCAATAAAAAGTACCCTATGTTTGAATTCAGGTCATAATCTATAAACACAGCTAATTTCATCGAAATCGGTTCAGCTATTACAACGTGATGGAGTAACAAACAAACAAACATCCAAACTTTCGCATTTATAATACTTCCGCCAGCGGCTTTGCACGCGTTGTTTGTCAATAAAAAGTACCCTATGTTTGAATTCAGGTCATAATCTATGAACACAGCTAATTTCATCGAAATCGGTTCAGCTATTACAACGTGATGGAGTAACAAACAAACAAACATCCAAACTTTCGCATTTATAATACTTCCGTTAGCGGCTTTGCACGCGTTGTTTGTCAATAAAAAGTACCCTATGTTTGAATTCAGGTCATAATCTATGAACACAGCTAATTTCATCGAAATCGGTTCAGCTATTACAACGTGATGGAGTAACAAACAAACAAACATCCAAACTTTCGCATTTATAATACTTCCGTTAGCGGCTTCGCACGCGTTGTTTGTCAATAAAAAGTACCCTATGTTTGAATTCAGGTCATAATCTATGAACACAGCAAATTTAATCGAAATCGGTTCAGCTATTACGACGTGATTGAGCAACAAACAAACAAACATCCAAACTTTCGCATTTATAATATTAGTGTGATGAATTTAGAATTATTTTATGTTACAAATACTTTCAAATAACACGCGCTTGGTCAGTTCGGGAGCAATTAAACAATTTTTGTTGATTCTTCAAGATTCATGTTTTCTAATTTTAGAGTTAATTTTTGTAACATATAACAAGCACTTTATCAGCACGGAGCACCTTCAATTGTTTTAACATCATTAACATGTTTTTTCCAATTGTTTTAGATGTAATCAATGCTTGTGGCGGTGAAGGTGATGGAAGCACGATCATCTACAGCGGTCTCTCTTACATAAACAGTAAGAACCATTTTCATTCCTCCCCATAAGAATCATTTGGAATGCAAACCCTATCACCAATCCATAAAGTTGGGTTTACAATAATAAAGAAAATAGCCTTGAGGTTAAATGTTAAAAAAAGTAGTTTATAAATTAGGGTTTAAATATATCTCAAGTTATCAAAATGGTTCAAAGAGAAAAAACTTTTTAAAAGTAAATAGAGGGGAAATCGTCATAATCCTTAGTATTTGAGGACCGCACTTAAAATATGGTCGTGCGTTTTTAATATGCCCACAAGCATTTTTTTTTGTTTTCTGTTTCATTAACACACTTCATCTCACACTAATCTGTGTTATGATCCAATTCTAATAGATCTTTTCCTTTGCAGAGAAATGCACCACAGTAAAAAACAGGAGACCACGTATGTACGCTGGTGATGCGAGCGACTCGCTTGGACTCGTCACCGCTACGTCATCCAAAGCATTTCGTCATTTACACAACAGTATTCGTGCTTCGTCCTTAACACCGCCAGAATGGGAAATTGCAATTTTTTACTTATTTTGTTTAAAAAAAAATCCCGCAAACCTTTTTAGAAAATACAACATAAAAACAAACAAGTCGTAATTGAAATCGATTGTAATTTTTCTGTTAATTATTAAAAAAAAAATACTTTCAAAAATGCAAAAACATTCTGGTGATTTGTAAATACTATTTATTAGATTAAGTGATGGTAGCATTTAAAACAGCTTAATTGCTTATTTTAATGTAAATTAATATTTATATTTTATTTAATAATATTGTAAAGATAAGCTTCTCTAATACGTGGAACGTATCCTGTTCTAAAAAACTTCTTCTGGCAAAAAATGGCAAAATGTTTTTCAGTTATTATTTATTTTTAATATTAGTCTATTACATTCCATTACTATGAGGGTTGTTCCTAATACTTAGAAGTATGGGTAGAAAATAGTTTAAAATGTTTCGGAGTATCCATATTATTATCGACTTTATTCTTGTAGATATTCCAGATTTAAGGAATGAGCCATAAAGAATAGTTATTTTTTATTTTTGTTAATTAATAGCTTTCCTTGATACGCACATTGGACATATTTATAAATGCGACAGCGATTAATTTAGTAGTTAGAATAGTGTGTTAAAATAATCGTCTTTTTGTTAAAATTACCCTTCAGATTTGCTAATAATTGGTGCTCGATTATGTCAGTGTTTATAAAAGAGCTATTACAAAACCAATGAATTTTGATATACGACTATGGTATTTTTCGTAAGCGAACAATTAGCAAAACTGTAGGTACATTTAAAACACATTTCCTTATATTTTAATTTTTAACCAATTGGACTTGAAACTTTACCATATTTCGACGTTATCGAAATAAATGTAAGGTTTTTGCAAAAGTTTCAAAATATTGTCTTTAACAAGATATATAAATATATGTTTTATATATTAACTGTCAAAGAAGACGCGCGTTAAACTATGCTTATTTTGAAAAAAATGTTATAAATGTTATGATTGGATTTGAATACCAGCGAACATTTTAATACCAAAAGTTGTTGGTGACATTGGAACTGAAAATCTCCATCATTTATTCATGATTCTTCTGTTACTGTAGCACCTTACATTTGTATTCGCAAAAACTAAATCTTGCCCTTAACAAATATCCCATGTGCCAATAAACAGACAGTCTTCTGTCACTAGCCATAATATTTTGATATAGTTTTAGATGTAAAAATATTATATTTTGACCACATTATACGTATGTATGTATTACTATCATTGTTTATCAATGGTAATTAAATGATTGATTAATGAAACCTCCTTAGTTTTTTTTTATTAATTTAGTAACACCAAACTATTTGATGACGTCCTGAAAATTTTCCAACACTGATGAGATAAATGACTATTAACAATTCGCTGTCTCTGACACCAATGACGACACCATGAAAATTAAATTCATTTTTGAAATGAAGGTTTTGTAGAAAACCTACATTATTCCAGCCGTTCTCGAACCGAACGGTCTGATACGTGACGATGGTAAGAGGCCTGACGGTGTGACTCTTATACCTTTGGAGAAGGGTAAGCCTTTGGTGTGGGACGCCACGTGCGTCGATACCCTTGCTCTATCTTATCTGTCTGGTACAGCAGTTGAGGCCGGTGCAGCGGCAAATTCAGCCGAAGATGTAAAGCGGCGCAAACATGGAAGTTTCGACAGAGCTTACGTATTTGAGCCATTTGGGGTCGAGAACCTGGGTCCGTGGGGTACCAGGGCCCATCGCGTTTTCAAAATTTTTTCTGGGCGTCTTGTCGAAGCGACGTGTGATCCGAGAGCTGTCGCTTATCTGGGTCAACGCATAAGAATTGCAATTCAGCGGGGCAATGCAGCCAGTGTCTTTGGGACACTACCGCCTGGTTGAGCAGTTGAGCTATCTATAGATCGTTTAACGGTCTTTAGATAATTCAAATATTTCTTCTGTATTTTATTGTTATTAATTGTATTTTAAATTAAAAGAGTTAGAAAGTGTTAGTTTTTATAGATACAAAAAAAACAATAATTATTATAAACAATTTAAATCACTGTAGAATAGTCGTGGACGTAAAAAATCATTGTAAGCTGAGTTCGCACCTAGCTATCAGAAACAGGCATTCAAATGTATGCGAAGTACAGTATTTACAAGTGTGGCATACTCTGGGTGCTTCACTTCTGAGTTAAAGGCGCCTTTAATAATTAACCAAAGTTTGCAAAGCGAACATTCTGAAATTAATATGATTGATATAGCAAATTACAGGACAAATAAAACTATGCCTCTATCTAAAACAGTTTTTTATAAATCTACCTCAAAAGTTTACTTCGTTTCTTAGTGACATTACTAGATGGCGCTGCTAGGTAAGTAAATCTTTATTAGGAACAATAAACGTAAGATTAATTACAAAAATGGAACGATGACACCTACATAAGCATACTGTGTCGCAGTTAGCAACGCCCTCCTCCACAAGGTGAATTTGAGATCCGGTGTAAGGTAAAAACGTAACTTTAGGTAAATAAGTGACAATATAAACTAAAGTAAACAATTAAATGAGAGATAAGTTAAAGTAGTTGTACCTCATCTATACTTCCATATCTATACTTATATTATTAAGAGGAAAGATTTGTATTTTTGTGTGTATGTTTGTAATGAATAAACTCAAAAACTGCTGGTCCGATTTCAAAAGTTCTTTCACCATTGGAAAGCTACATTCACCGTAAGTAACATAGGCTACTTTTTACTCAAATGCGCAAACAAGGGTAATGTTTTTATTGAAAAACTACGCGTGCAAAGCTGCGGATTGGTCAGCTAGTATCCTTTATGTATGTAGGTGAGTGTGAATGTGTGAAGTGTGGGTGAGAGGTGGTGAGTATGTGTGTATGTGTGAAGAGGTTTGGAAACCTCTAAGAGTTTTTCAGTATCTTCATAAGACAGAGACTGCAACCATTCGAAATATTTACTTGTATAAGAAGGAGCTAACATAGTACTCGTAGAAGTGCCGGCTTGCTGCTGCTGTACGTCGAATTTCGATTTTGCAAATATCCGATCTACGTGTGGATTTTTTATGATCAGGGTTAAATTGCAGTTGAGAGTTTACGTAGTACAGAATACAGGATAAAAAGTTGAGTGACAGTGGGGACCTCTCTGTCAGGTCTCCACTGCCACTCAACTTTTTTTGCAATGAATAGAGGTCAATGGTTGGATAAAATACAGATTTTTTTATTAATACCTTTAGTACAACCCGTTGAGCCCTTTTCACTCTGAGTAAAAAGGATTTAACTGCACCACCCCATGAGGTGAGGCAGTAGGACAAAAAAAGAATAAAATAACTTATAAGAAAATATGGAACCCTCGATGCGCCAGTACCACTCGCACTTGACCGGCCCAAGCTATTATGTTGTCTTGATCTCTATGTGGATACGTTGCCATACTATAGGACTTAGCTGTTATGCCTATGTGCCAGTAATTACAGGAACATAGCATTACCATCTAACTGGAACACAGCAGCACAAGTACTGCTATTTGGCGGCAGATAAGGGTAAGGCGGTGGCGCCCACTTCCTCGAGCCCGTTCACAAAAGCTCTACCACCAGTAAATTTGACTGTAGAAATAGTTTAAAAACTCTAACCGATTGGTTAATACAGTCTAGTCAGGCTCAGATATTATATTAGCTTTTGGAGGTGCTTGTAAAACAGGTTTAGCATCGCGTAACACAGAGGTTGGGGAAGCCTAGCTTATAGTTTGACCGAAACCGCTGTACCGCGCCTGAGGTATGCGCGCAGCGAGACGGGGGGAAGTATCGGCCGCTCCGATCCATCTTCAGACGCAAATGAGATAAATATCCAAAGATGGGTCCAGCGCTATCTCGTGATGACAAGACCGTCAGTATGTCAAAAAAAATTGAAAATAAATACTGGAATCGCGATAGTAGATTTGATATTATTATCGATACATTAATAATAAATTTGCACCATTAATAATAAATTTGCAGAACGACTCTGATTCAAGTTCCGATAGCGAAACGAAATTTATTTTATTTATTAGGTCTACTAACGATTGTAACAATATTTCATGCTTAACTATAGATTAATTTAAGTAGGTACTAATTGCACAACCAATTATAGGTAAAAACCACATGCACTAAAAATTATGTAGGGAGTAACAATAACAAAGTAACACTAATAAATATTGACAAACAGCTGAATTAGTGATGTAAGGAAAGAAAGAAAAGACAGTTATAAAAATATACACTACTAATAGCAACAAATCTATTAGTTTGGCAAAAGCAGAATCTATGTCAGAATATCTGTAGACAATTTAGTTCCTTATAAAAATATAAACATATCGTTTACGATATCGTAAGATCTATCCGACAATATCGATCTCATGTGTACCTACTCTTGCTCTTTTTTCCTCGGCCCCCACCTCGCCGCACTTTCTTAAGGAGCGGTACAGCGGTTTCGGTCGAACTATAGACATGTTATGACTAAAGACTGTTGACAAATTAGAGATAATATTAGAGATCTGCGGAAAAGATTTTTTGAACGCTTGGAGGCTTGGTTGAGCCAGGTTTATTTTATGATCGCTCAAAGCGCTCTTTTCCAGGCAACCTTTGGATGGACCGCATTGCAAAGGCGTGTGAGGAGGCGGTGTTACAATAAATACCTAAATCTAAAATATAACTACATATACTTGCATAAATAAATATAAAATATATACGTAGACTTTTACAATAAATATCGAAAGGAAATACAATGTTTACTCTAAAGAAGCCGCTAAGTTCTCATTTTTAAAAACAGGTAAAGATTTAGCATGTATGATGGAAACGGGCAAGTCATTCCATAATCGGACAGCTCGTACCGTAAATGAGTTACTAAAGAAGTTGGAAGTATGGGCTGGAGTTTTCGATTGGTTAATATAGTCTAGTCAGGCTCAGATATTATATTAGCTTTTAGAGGTGCTTGTAAAACAGGTTTAGCATCGCGTAACACAGAGGTTGGGGAAGCCCAGCTTAATCATGTTATGACTAAAGACTGTTGATAAATTAGAGATTATATCAGAGATCTGCGGAAAAGATTTTTTGAAAGTTTGGAGGCTTTGTTGAGCCAGGTTTATTTTCGATTTAAAGAGTTTATTTTTATAAGAATCCAAAATCAAAATCAAATAATCAAAATGTTTTTATTTCTGTAACAGTTTTTACATAGTATTTAAGGGTCGGAACCTTCTTATAAGTATAAAAACTCTCTTATAAGTATTGTGTTAATAGGCTCCGCCTTTCCACATCCAAGAGTATTTTTATTGATTACAGATACCTATTTTACAATTTACTTATGTTAATAATTAGACATGCATTAATATTATATATAAAAATGTGTGTACGTGTGTGGGTGTATATACGCGTGCGGGTGTGTATGCTTGAATTGCGGGTGCGTATGTGTAAAAGTGTGAGTGTGTGTAGGGTGTATGCGTGTGTAGTGTGTGTGTGTACGCGCGTGTGATTATGTAAGAACAAATTACAGTTCACTTAAAATGAGCTTAAATATATTATAACAGTAAGTTTAGGCTAGGTAGGTAAAGGTATTTAATTTAAAACATTGTAGAAACTTGTAAACCAAAGGTTTTTCAGAAGTAGGTACCAACACACTCAAGCGATGACGATTTTAGGTAGGTTATTGAAATTAAAATCTGTTAGCACTGACCAAAAGTATTTAGACCTTTCTATCATATTTTTTTTTTGGTTATGTGTGAGTGAAGTGGTGTGTCGAGACGAATTGCATTTCAATCGGTATGTTTGTGTGCGCAGCGTAAGCTATTGAGGAAGTGTATTGAGATGAATTCGTTTGTGTGCTTATTGTACGGCACATTACTAAGTTGTAGATAATTTAATTTTAATATGATAATAATATATCATGAATCAGAAATTGAGAAATATGAAGTATTAGGCATGTCTATAATACTGAATGACTATAAAAATATATAATTTTATAAACAAAATACAGTATAAACTGCTAAACTATTTAAAGAAAGTAGCAAACTACTCAAGTACATAAATGGATCAACTGCTGGACTAACCTCAACTATGTATGAAAATATTTTGTCCATAGCGTTGGGTGTCGCCTTCGTTGATGTCCCTAATTTGTGAAGGTGGACACAAGGGACAACATAGTATGTGGGACATGACTGAATGGGAACTTTCGGTCACATTCAGTCCAGGAGGAGTCACACATTTCCTATTTGCTGAGATTTTGTCTGTAGCTGTTGCACATAATGAGGCACTGGGTGAAGGTACACTAGCCCGCCCGACTTGTAGTGCAGTGTTTTATCATTTAAAATTTATTATTTTTTTCCTAAATTATTAAGTTTATGTTGTTGAATACTTGGATCGTAATAATTTAATGATTTTATTATTAACTAGCTGTTGCCCGCGACATCGTACGCGTTACACTAATATTTTTTTTTACCCTTCTTGAACCCTGTTATCTCAACAACCCCCCATCATGTTTAGCTCATTTAGTCACACCAAAATTTTGTCCTCACTAACTACCTATGTATCTAATTTCACGATGATCGGATCAACGGTTCGAAAGTTATCCTGTGACAAACAAACATACATACATGCAAGCATACATACATACATACAACGCCGCTTTGCCCAAGTTGATTTAGAGATCTCGCTTCGCTCTATCAATAAAACTTAAGTACTCTAGCTGGATCGCTACATGAATCAATCTATGTTATCAACTTCAGAACTGAATTAAGTAATACAGTAGCAGCCAGACAGCGAGGCACCAGTACTTTAGTGACTTTATTATCGTCTGTGTCATTGTTGTACTAACTATTTAGTTTGCTGTTATTTTGTGGTATTTCTCGGACTTATAGTAACTGTTATCTGTTCTGTGTTTAATATGCTGCATTTGCAGTAGAAACTTGTATAGAGTCTGCGGTTGATTACTCATCGCATGATCCAGTTTGTGTTATGTAGGTATTAGGGTTAACTTTGTTTTGATCAGAGGCCAGAGAACTTAATTTTTTCTGAACTGTAATGTTGGAATCTTCCAGTTGAACAGTCCTTGTTATTTGCGAGCACAAGGACTCTTTATTGACTACTATTTCACTCCGTGGCGCAGTGGGCGTATAGCCGGCTGAGACGCAGGATGTAGTGGGTTCGGTTCCCACCGCGGAACAAATTTTTGCATGATATACAAATATTTGTTCCGGTTCTAGATGTTTTGCTATATATTATAAGTATGTATTTACAAAAAAAGGTATATAAGTATTCTATCTAAGTTATATGGTTCCCATAATACAAGCTCTGCTTCGTTTAGGGCTAGATAGTGCTGTGTGAAGTGCCCATCAGTATTTATTATTATTATTCATTTATAATCGTATCACTGTAAGTAACCAAATGAATTAATTATAATAGTAAGACTAGCTGTCCCACCCGTAGCTTCCCATGCTTGAAAGTTCCCGTTCCCGTGGGAACTTCAGGATAAAAACTATATACAACACTCTTGTCAAAATGACGCGACACTTCATGTAAGTGACTTTACGTTATTGAACGACAGTTGAATTATATGGATATGGTTCATACAGAAATATTAAAATCGCGATTAAAAAGTGGGAGGTGGGTATGAGGTTGAAAAATACTTTACGACCTATTCTCATACCTACCGAATATACACAAAAAAATCGTAAGAATCGGTCAAGCCGTTTCGGAGGAGTTTTGATGCAAAAACTGTGAGACGAGAATTTTATACGTATATTATTGCTCGGAATTCTCATATTCTAACTCTTTTATATAAAATTCTATTTACTTCTTCTTCTCCGCCGTATCTCAAACAATGCTTTGAATCCCTAAATCTAGCCCATACCCGCAATCTGCGTTCTTCCACTACTCTCCAGTTGAAAACTCCATCCCATAATTCCAACTTCTTTAGTAACTCGTTTACGGTACGAGCTGTCGGATTATGGAATGACTTGCCCGTTTCCATCAGACTTGCTAAAACTTTACCTATTTTTAAAAATGAGGTCTGCAAACTATACTTCGCGGCTTCTTTAAAGTAAACATCCTTCGATATTTATTGTAAACGTATATATCTATATATTTTATATGTATTTATGTAAGTATATGTAGGTATATTTTAGGTTTTGGTATCTATTTATTTTTATCCTACATAAATAGGTATTTATTGTAACACCGCCTCCTCACACGTCTTTTTAATCCAATCCATCCAAAGGTTGCCTGGAAGAGATCGCTTTCAGCGATAAGGCCACCCATTGTACCACCATGTATTAGTCTTTAAGTTTTCTAGGTTAAGTTATTTTAATTTGGTGTAACAATAAAGAATTATCTATCTATCTATTATTGCTGATTTAAAAAACACTGTTTCATACAAAAGTATAGTATCCACTCCTTCAATTTGTATGACACAGATCTCTTATCACCTTTAACTACGATCACAGAGTAACACAACCTTTTTTCGGTAGTTGGGCAACAACACCGTGTCAGAATTAGATAATCATAGCCTCAAAATCATCTCCCGACATTCCAAACTTCATTGACTCATTTCTTCATCATTTAAAGCTATCAGAACATTTAAGATGCGGCAACACATCCGTGTTTAGTACCGTAAAGAGTGACTCAGAACATAACCTCATTCGCTCCACAATTTGAACTCTCTGCCTCTGCAATAAGGGTGTATTTTATCAGGGATCAGTGATGGTATCTTGGGGCCCAACGGTAGCCCAGTTCAGCGAGAAAGTTTAAAATGCTTTCGTAAAGTTCCCACGGAGATGGGAGATGTTGCAGAGTTTTTTGGACAGTCACGAAGCTGCAGTTTCTTTGTCAATGTAAGTAGACCATATATCCTACATTTGTACCATAAGCATTTTGGAGACGGATTAAGCAAATGACCTAACTGATGATAGGTGGTAACCATCGAAAGAGTCGCTTCAGCCTAGGTAATGTCTATGTAAAAACCTGATCTCAGAAATGAATAAACTAATACCCACGATGAACATATTTGGATCTTTTACTCAGTACACAGACTTGTGAAGATATCCCTCAAGGGGGTGTCAAAGTCAAGTCCAAACATTACGTTTGATAGGTACACACGGCTACACATCAAGCTATACATTTCCAGTATAAGCTGATCTCGCATTGTGTAGGCTTTTCGTATAATGAGAGATCAGCTTATACTGGATATTTAGCTTGATGTGTAGCCGTGTGTACATACCCACTTGTTGCTTGATGATGCAAAATTTGACGTGATGCTTGGTATTGATCTGGAGCAGATGAGCTATCTATAGATTGTTTGCAACGGTCTTTAGATGATTAATCTTTTTCATTTGTTTTTTTAACCTCCAACATAAAAAGAGTGGTGTAAGTTTGACGTCTGTCTGTGGCATCGTTGTTCCCAAACAGATGGCCCGATTTGGATGTTTTTTTTAAAGAAATCTGGTGTTTCTGATGTGGTTTTAAGCTATATGTAATGAAGATCAGGTCAGCCAGTCAGAAGACTATCATCTTTTTTCCACTTTGTTGAAGGGATCTCACCTGTTTAATGTTTTCTTTTAGTTTTTACGGATTTTTAAGTATCGGGGGCTTTTTAAATTTTGGAAAAATTTACCTACTTTCTAAACATAATGATAATAATTATAATGCTGGACATTTCACACAATGCTATCTAACCCCAAATTAAGCAATGCTTGTACTATGGGCACCACATAACTGATATAATACATAAATACTTTTTTTTATAAATATACATCCTGACCAGAAACAAATATCTGTAACACGTGCAAATATTTGTTTCGCAGCGGGAATCGAACCTCCTGCGTCTCGACTGGCTATTCGCCCACTGCGCTAAAGAGGTCGTATTTTTAATATGAACTACCCAGCACTTAAATAAATAAATATCGCTGGACATTTCACACAGCGCTATCTAGCCCGAAACTAAGCAGAGCTTGTACTATGGGAACTAGATAACTGATAAAATACTTATATACTTTTTTTTGTAAATACATACTTATGATATATAGAGAAACAACAAGACCCGGAACAAATATCTGCAGATCATGCTAACATTTGTTCCGCGGCGGGAATCGAACCCGCTACGAGACGCAGGAGCGTCTCAGCCGGCTATTCGCCCACTGCATTACGGAGGTCGTCTAACGTACTTACTACATACAATGTACCTACTGTCAGGTGTGTTGATACAAGATATGTAGGTAAAAACAAAACCTTTGTATACGTGATCAACTAATTATCCTCTGGGTAAATCACTAAGATGTCCCCACGACAGGACTCCAAAGGTTACTAAAACGGGTGATTTTTATGGACGTCACTCCACTGTGTACATGACCTAATGGTATAGTAACCTATAGTATGCCCAAGATACGTCTGCATAACGATAGGAATGTTCGACGTATAAAGACATAATAACAATATATTCTGGCAGTAATTTCATCATCATCATCATCATCGTCGACCCTTCTCATCCCACTGCTGGGCATAGGCCTATCTTCGTTGTCGCCTGTCGCCTCTGTCCTGCGCTGCTCTACCCCACATACGACTTGCGATTTTTATAATGTTGTCAACCCAGTCAGCACCCTGCTCCACCTGTAATAACCGCGCCTGGGCAAATGTCCTGCCCAATTCCATTTGAGTCCCAATACGCTTGCTAACGTATTGAACTATAGGCCGCTTGCGAATTTCGGTATTGAGGACTCGGTCTAGCAGTGTGGCGTGTTCTATGGCTCTCTGTGCGACTCTAATCCAATAATTTATAGGTCTTAAATTAAATATGATTAAAGTGCTTACAGATATTATCTGCCGGTAAGAGCAAAGTTAAACAAATTCTTCTTCTTTTTCTTCAGGCCTTTTCCGATTTGTATTTGGGGTCGGTTCTCCTAATCATTTGTCTAATCAATGTCTTTTCTGGATCGTCAATGGGTCTATATTGTCAATATCCAGGTCTTTTCTTATTACAAACCATCCATGTTAGTCAGGGTCTTCCGCTCTTTCTTGGTTCGATTTTAAAGTCCAGAACTTTTCGAGTCATACCGGCCTCCTCGTGACATGACTGTAGCATCTGAGTCGTGTCTCTACTAATTTGTCTGGTCTTACTTTGAAGATTAACTGATGTAATGGTTTGGCATTTGTCTAATTTTGTTTAAGTTTTCGCTTGTAAAAAGTAACCTTGTATGTCAATCCAGGTCATAATCTATCGACATACTAAATTTCATAGAAATTGGTTCAGCCATTATTACGTGATTGAGTAACAAACAAATAAACATCAAAACTTTCGCATTTTTGCACACAAAACAGAGCACATCCAGAAAATATGAAATAAATACATTAAATATACTTTTCAACTATGAAATATTACAAAATGTGTGTACACATCACAATACTACTTAGTTTTAAGCAGAAAATATGTATAAATATTCAGTGCTTCACTCATTTCCAAAAGCAATTTAAAATCTTTGTTAAATTTGTATAAAGTTTTATTTAAAACATCAACTACATTGCTACGGTGCCTATAGGCAATCGTGCAAATAGACATTGAGGGCGAGGGTATGTAAAAAGGGATTACGGCATCTGATTTTAATATTAAAGTTAATAAGAGAGAGTCTATATGAATTTACAATTTAAACGAGGTGTTTTTTTTTAATTTGTGATTTATGAATTAATATCATATATTCTACTTTTCTTAGCATTATGCAGTCTTAGCGTGGCTGGACTATAGCGAGTAAAGTCAAAGATCATTCGCCATAAAGATACACCGACAGGTGGGAAATCGCCCAGTGTGTCATTGAACTCATCATTATACTCGTAAGTAGGTATCTGCAATGACGAAAGAGGAACACAAACAAACTTTTCACACCACCTCGACAATGTCAGATTGTGTGTCATGTAAACGTCACCGAAAGCAGGTGATTAAATCCCTACGGCTGAGCCGGGAGTAAAGTTGTACTGAATTGCATTATGCCTTCACGGGCATAATGTGGTTAGATTTGAAACCTCATCTGTATTAAAATTTGAACCAAAGAGATACAGTAAGAATCGAAATAATCTCTGTTGATACTTTTTCAAGGAGATACGAGGCGTAGTCGGTTACCGACGGATATAGGAAACCGCCATAAATAAAACAAAGGCGATTTGCAAGAAGATTCATCACAATATCAGCCACAGGACATCCACTACTGAATACTCCCCTATAGATTTCCAGAGCGACCGATCTTGATTGGTTTGCACCCATGAGGCTTATCTGTATGCCTGAAGTTGATGGACACAGGGCAGCGCATTGTAGGACCCGTTTCCAAAGTGCGTGAGGCAATACTTTGTTATAGGCGAGGTTACCACTTAACATCAGGTCTGCCATACATATTACATCTCTATAGCGCTTAAATAAAAACTTAGCAGCGGATTAAATCTGTTTATTTCAAGAAAAAAGTTATTCATTACTATTGATCGAGCGAAGCGAGCAAAATGAACTTGGGCAAATCGGCGTTGTATGTATGTATGTATGTTTATTTGACCGAGGATAACTCTCGAAGCGTTTATCCGATCATTTTCAGTTATTAGTTATAATAAAAACTGAACTTAGATAAAAATTCACAGGGTGCAGTGACCCCCCAGTGCTGAAAATTAGTATGAGTGTAGCTATAGTGACACAAATATGTATAGGAAAAAGACTGAAATCCAGAATAACTGCAATATCTACCCTAAGAAAGAGCATTCAATAACACCTGTAATTTCAATGTAATTGTAGGTCTAATAAGGTGGTTATACATTTCTTGGCACTTTTTTGATGATCAAAACTTAGATAGGTACAAATAATATTTTTTTGAGTTTATGGGAGACTGGCGAGATCTCAACTCGGGGCAAACCACTAGTTTGTTG
This sequence comes from Philereme vetulata, assembly GCA_918857605.2. Classification (NCBI taxonomy): domain Eukaryota; kingdom Metazoa; phylum Arthropoda; class Insecta; order Lepidoptera; family Geometridae; genus Philereme; species Philereme vetulata. Next base: position 9,593,964 of record OU975439.1, on the reverse strand, counting down.
TACACAAATAGGACTACAGACAAAACATTTTCCAAAATGGGCATGTACAAAGACGAGATTAACCCTAATATGAGTTATAATCTAAGCAAACCTTTCATGTCCATATTCACCTCTCTTCGGACTTCCCGCGTCGAACTTTAAACAGACCAACACACGATTCTCTAGTATCGCGTAGTATTGCTCACGGCTCGAAGTACCTACAAGTACAACGATTGTGGATGCCACACAATGCGCGGAAGTGATTGCTGTTTGCTTACCAAAACCTCATTTACAATGGTAGGAGCATCGAGGGCTGGGGGCAGTGAATCGTAGCACTCTGTGAGGATCACTTGCTTATACTTAGAAATAGCTTTCTAAAACTTAGAGAACTCATAAAATCTCTAGCAGTTCTTATCGCTTTCAGCATTCTTTTATTGCTATTTAGCTGAAAATCAGCGTTGGGTGCAAAACATCCAACATTATGCTGAGCTGGGGACCAACCTCAATCTCTTAAAACAATATTAGATGCACCGCCGTCATGTGATAAAATATAATCCTGTCCATACAAAAGTTGTCTGGAAGAGATCGCTTTAAGCGATAAGACCGCCCATTGTACTAAATCTATTTGTAAAAATTATGTTCTGTATTTTACTTTGGTGTACAATAGTTATCTTATTAACAATGACCCTCAATTTTTTTTTTCTCGAATGGACTTATTTCGCTGTTGGCCTCTGAGGCCGTTGCAGCTTAACCGAGCTTTTGGCGAGCGCAGAAGGCGCTCAGCACTATAATTTTATTTTTTTGATGAGGCAACTAGCGCAAGGGCACCACTTAGGTACGAACCTCGGCTTGGGCTGTTGCCGGGACGGGGATAGGAGAGAATCGCCCGGGTACGTTCTTGTACCTCATGTAGGCGGTGACTAAAGGGACTCGTCGACCTCGCCGGCGAGGTCGGTGTATTTGTGGAGTGTTTGCTCTGTCTAATGTGGATGACTCACCCGCATTAGCGGAAGTGATTTCGTCATCCGGGTCTCCGAGAACGTGTCTAGGACGACGGAGGGAAAGGACCCTCAATTATTAAGCTTACTTTATTATATTGTAAAGGCGAATCAGTTTTGGTGACGTCACCATAAATCGTTCACTCAAAACGTTTCACATTAGAGCTCAAATATAACGTAAAATTTCCTAAATAGTAAGTAATTGTATTTTTCAAACTTTCGCGATGTACCATTTTTATTTGTTTCGCCATTATTACAAGAGAATGCTTCGTGAAGCGATTGAAATCAAAAAAAATCCAAATTTCAATCGGGAAGATGGCTATAGACACTCATCGTCCTGGAACCCGGTGATTACTAGGTGTGCGCGTCGTGATCGGTCGTCTCAGTGCGTTCCGGTTAGTATAGTGTGTCGTAATATGAACGAGGACATTTCTAATTCTGAAGACTAAGTGAGGGTAGTTGCTGCAGCTGCCCACACTTCCTGACGGCAGCTCCAAGTACTCCAGTCAACCCGAGACCACGACTGTTGCAGCACAGCCGAAACGTCGGGATAACAAATAAACGAGGTACATACGCGATAAATATCCGTTTTAACCAATAATTAAGTAAATTGTGTTTATTTTCAGATTGTTTTATTCTGAACGTGGTGTAATCACTGGAAAGCACTAAATATATAACATTATTAGGATTATAAAAGTAACGTTTAAAAGTTTTGTGGTTCAAATCAAAGTAATGTTGCTATAAGCTTGAAACATAACGCTCCTGAAACATGATGTTTTTCTAAAAGATTATGGTCGGCGCCCGGTACGCCATTTTTGTACGTAGACACATTAGTATTAATGTCTTCATTCATTAATTTGTACCTATTACCCGTGCGCGATAAGTTGGGACCTGAGCGTGGTGACGTCATATTGGCGTGTTTGTACCGCCCGCAAAAAAGTGAACATAACAAGTAGCCGCCCGCGGCTTCATCTTTGTTTTTTTTTTAACCTAATTTATTATGTTACTCAGGGAGGACGCTGCTTTTTATCATATCTTTTTTACACTATTTGAATAAAATAAAAATACCATGTTTAAGTTTATACATTTATTTTATCTATTATTTACATTATCTCATCTTCGTCACTACTTAGTGGACAGGTAAACAAAACTGTTTGTTCCGTTTTTCGTTTTCAAAACACTTTTAGCACGAGGTTTCTTTCTTCGCTATGCAAAGGTTTACCCTTCATAATGATAACAAAAACCCTTAACAAGAACTATAACAACAAAAACTACAACAACAAAACAATAACAGAAACGAAAACTAAAAGAATTCCAGAGCGCGTCGTTACGTGACGTAGGCCAGTACGAGACTAAAAACCCTAGTAAAAAATAGTGATGCGAACGGTACAATACGGGCGCCATCGGGAAAGTGCAGGGGAAGCGGTCGGGGAGTCGCATTCCTAGCAGGTCCCAAGTTATCGCGCACGAGTAATACTGTTCTTTATAATTGTTTCATGTGTCATTATGTGTGTACCAAATAAATGATTGTTCTATTATATTGTGTGGCCACTAACACGAACAGTTAGCACTTAGTAAAAACAGTGTCGTCCAGTTTAAATCCCGTTTATTTAGTTATTTATTGAATAACATTAAAAATCTTCAAATATAATTTACTTCGTGGCGACCTTTTGACGACCTCCGTGGTGCAGTGGGCAAATAGCCAGCTGAGACGCAGAAGGTTGCGGGTTCGATTCCCGCCGTAGAACAAATGTTAGTATGATCCACAGTTGATTGTTCCGGTGTGTACGAGTATATAAAGTATGTATTTACAAAAAAGTATGTAATTATCTCAAGTCACTGACACAGCCCGACGGATTAGCACGTTGAAGTGGCAATGGGCAGGCCATATAGCGCGCAGAACAGATGGCCGATGGAGCCGGAAGGTTCTCGAAGGGACACCACGGACCGGCAAGCGCAGCGTAGTACGTCCACCTACAAGATGGGCAGACGACTTGGTAAGAACCGCAGGTCGGCGTTGGATACAGGCCGCTTCCAACCGCAGTTCCTGGAGATCAATGAGGGAGGCCTTTGTCCAGCAGTGGACGTCCTACGGCTGATATGATGATGATGATGTAATTATCAGTTATCTGGTTCGCACAGTGATAGCGTTGTGTTAAAGTATTATATTATTAGTGAAATTTAATTTCACAGATATAACCTAGCCTTGCATTTTCAGTAGGACCTAGGTATTTAGTCTAAGTTCAAGTTTTATATTTAATTTATTTATTACTTTATTTATTAATACCTATTACATACAGTAATGAACGAAAATCATCATTGGTAAAATTCTGTTATGTCCGAGGTCACCAATCAAAAATGCCAATCCATCTGACTGGTCTTCACGACACAGCCTTGCCTAGTGTGAAGGCCGCTGCATATACTGTGATCGTATATAGTCCCTTCTGCTTCAAACTTTGTTTATTCAGGTTTATTGCTATTATACCAGCGATATTAAGTTAATTACAAATAAATGTCTTCATGGTAATTTCACTGATAAGTTTTAGGCTGCAAATAAATATTTTTTCATTTTTTTTCATTATCTATGTACATCATCCACAGCCTGACGTCACCCATTGCTGAGTATAGGTCTCCCCAAGTTTGTGCCATCCACCACGATTCTGTGCTAGTCTCACCCACTGATGGCCCGCGACCTTTACGATGTCGTCCACCCATCTCGCTGCCGGACGTCCTACCAGACCTATACCAGCTTCTCGGCCACCATTCAGTCGCTGCCCTGCTCCATCTGTCATCACCACGTCTACGTTCACGTCAAGACCATTTGAGCTCCATAACTCGAATCTCAACGTCATTAACCTTCGTTCGTCTACGGATCTCGACGTTTGGAACTCGATCTACCAGTCTGATGCCGAGCATGGTACGCTCCATAGCTCTCTGTGCAACTCTTACGTACGCAGCCTCCTGTGTGAGCGTCCATGTCTCGGCACCGTAGGTCATCGTGGGCAGTACACATTGGTCCAATAAGCGGGTCTTCAGACACTGTGGAGATTTAGGCGACTTAAGGATGTCGTCTAGCTTGCCAAATGTAAAAAAATGAACTTAAAAACATTAAGGTTTGTAGGGATAATGCTATTATAACATCAAACGACCTCCGTGACGCAGTAGGCGAATAGCCGGCTGAGACGCAGGAGGTAGCGGGTTCGATTCCCACCCTGGAACAAATGTTTGCATGATCTACAGTTATTTGTTCCGGGTCTGGTTGTTTTTCTATATACATATTCTAAGTATGTATTTACAAAAAAAGCATAAGTAATCTATCAGTTGTCTGGTTCCCATAGTACAAGTTCTGCTTAGTTTGGGGTTAGATAGCGCTATGTTAAATGTTCAGCAATATTTATATTTATATAACTAGTTAATAAGTACTAGATACTAAGTTTTGGTAGCCGTTTGCGCCCAACGGCTCCCCGCGATTCTTACTAGATCGTCGGTCCACCTTGTGGGAGGCCGGCCTACGCGACGTCTTCCAGTCCGTAGTCTCCACTCGAGAACCTTTCTTCCCCAACGGTTGTCGGTTCTACGAGCGATGTGGCCTGCCCATTGCCACTTTAACTTGCTAATTTTGAGAGCTATGTCGGCCACTTTAGTTCTTCTGCGGATTTCCTCATTGCGGATTTTGTCACGCAAAGAAACCCCGAGCATAGCCCTCTCCATAGCTCGTTGAGCGACCTTGAGCTTGGTCATGAGGCCATAAGTAAAGGACCACGTTTCAGTGTCATAGGTCATCACTGGCAACACACACTGGTTGAAGACTTTAGTCTTCAGTCAACCGCACGTTGTGGCGATCTAAGGGGGAGGCCTATGTTCAGCAGTGGACGTCTTGCGGCTGATGATGATGATGATAATGCTGATTAAGACAATACGTACGTGATAAATCCTGTATCTATAATAGTGATTGAAATAAATCACTAAAGTTTTCTAGGTATTTTTTTTATTATCGCTTGCGTAACGGCTATGCAAAAATTTAAATATATATAAAATAAGTAACTATTCATATTTATATTCGTTTATTTGCTAAGATGTACCTCAGCATTCAGCTTAGATGTTATGTAGTACAATGTACCTTGTAAGGCCAATGCAATTTAATTTCCGATGTCCATCAATGCAACATGTAAATAAAAATACAATATTTAGGCTGCTGTATGATGATTGTACTTCTCTGTTGTCATTTAACATGGCTTGTTTACATTTACGGAAATCCATAAAATAGGTACATTCCTACATCAAAACATCAAACTATGAATTAGAAATGTTTTAAAAATTATATTGCCCATTGATTCGCCACAAAGCATTCGTTTGATGGTTTTAATCTAGAAAACGGGTGCCTTTAACATTATTAGGTAGATGTCCCACTGTGTCCGTTCGTAAAACCAGAACTCATCATCATTACGGGGATATGTTATGCTATAAAATATAGTGTTATGATTTGTATCGCCTTCGTTAGGTAACTAACATACAGATTGTCATGGTTTGATATGACAATAATGTTATCTATTTGGTATAAAGTGATCTTCGTTAACTAAATAAAGAAATGGAATTTTTCAAATCAAATTATATAAAATCTTTTATTTTCAACACATAATACTAATACAAAAAAGCGTACAATGTACCATTATAAAACAACATATGACTCTAAGCCAGGTCCACAAATTGGTTGCAAAAAGGTCTCAACTCAGCGTCTGCAGGACGTTAGAACTTGCGCTGGTGTTCCGTTGGGATCTATAGGACCGAGTAAGACAAATAAATATATTTCGGAGGCGGCTGAACAGGCGGCATACCAGTACCATCTCCATCAGTCATGATAATCTATTTCCTTGTGTGCGTGTAGTGGGTAGTGTCATTTCAAATGGTACGCAGACAAATTACAGAAACAGCGTCTAATAGAAACTTTACCCTAATTGACACTTCACTAATCACACGGTATAACTATGTAAGTACGCATAACTAAAGCTAGGAGTTGGCACGGCACGGAACGCGGGCAGTTCCCACTACTGCACTGTATGGCTGGCCAACAACAACTAATCAACTGAGCCCTCGCTTTTTTTTTTGAATGGGCTAATCTCGCTGTTGGCCTCTGAGGCCGTTGCAGCTTAATCGAACTTTTGGCGAGCGCAGAAGGCGCTCAGTCCTGTAAGTTTTGATGAGGCAACTAGCGCAAGGGCACCACTTAGGTACGAACCTCGGCTTGGGCTGTTTCCAGGGTGGGGATAAGAGAGAAACGCCCGGGTACGTGCTTGTACCTCGTATAGGCGGCGACTGAAGGGACTCGTCGACCTCGCCGGCGAGGTCGGTGTATCTGTGAAGTGTTTGCTCTGTCTAATGTAGATGACTCATCCGCATTAGCGGAGGTGATTTCGTCATCCGGGTCTCCGAGGACGTGTCTCGGACGACGGAGGGTTTTGTTCTTTTTGGACGGAACTATCGAATAGTCAGAATGGTATGTACCAAAGAATTCAGATGATGAGTGGCAAGTTCATAATGTCGCTTGGAAGCGAGCTTGATGAACTTGGCTATTGACTCTATTTTCAATTCACAGTGTAGATCGTTATTGCGAAAATACCAAGGCGAGCCTGTGGCTTTTCGCAGGAAACGATTTTGTACTGTCTGAATGGCAGACTGAGCTCTCGCTCGGTAAAATCATCGTTTAAATAGTGGATTCCGCCTAACGCCACTCGATACGCTTGCGTTCCGTTCCAACCAATCACAGTCGACCGCTGTTATTCAGTTTTGTGTTGCTATTCACGACCGGTTACGACATATATAATATTTACACAGCAGACGTGATTTTTATTGACATACAAAAAAACATAAAAAGAAGTTTCAAAGAGTAAAAATTTTACAATGTTAAAGACACAAAATCAAATTAACAGAAGAAAAAAAACCAGGTTAAATATATAAACTAGTTAATTATATAAAAGTATATAATAATATAATCAGAACGAAATAATAATGTAATCAAAGGTCTTTATGTTAAGTTTTGTTGCACTCGTATCAAGTCTGATAGGTTCCAGCTCCTTTTGCCAGTGTAATAACTATTTTTTTATTTTTAATCTAAAACTGTGAATACTGCGCAGGTAACTTATTGGCGGATTTCCATAATCGTTAGGTTTGTACACGGAAAAGGATTTAGCATACAACACGTACCTATTTGTAGGTAATATTTTACCGTTTACTGACTAGTAATTCGCCCCGAACTGATCTCGCGAGTCTCCCAAAAAATTAAAAATAATAGTTATTATTATATTAAAATATTGGACTAATATAATAGTGGCACAAAATGAACTACAAACTAACTTGAACTACAGTTTCATTCAAATTACATGTAACGTTCATGTAAACTGGTTTACCTTTTTAGGGGTAGAAATTGCAGTTATCCTGGATAATCCAAGTTGTAGCGATTACGTTCCCTCGGTCCTAGGAGGTCGAATCTGGTGTCTACGGGTTCGTCTCATGAAGGTGGAGAGGACTGCGTAGCCTGATTGGTATAGGTAGTAATATATTTTCTGAAGAAAAATAAAAAATTGGAATCCATCTATATATTAAGCTACCGTAAATTCCCCCTTATTGCGCGCTCCGCTCTCCCTTTTTGGATGTTTTTTCGCAAATTCTTGTGTAGAATGAAGTCCTTAGTGTGCTTCTCAAATTGATTGAAATCCATCAATGAATAACGCTACAGCAAACTTCCCCTATTTCCCCCACTATTTTCCCCCCAATCAAAAGTCGCAATCGACTAAAAAAATTAAATATATCAAGAAAATTGTGTGCCAATTTACGTGAATCGGTTCAAAAATGCGAACACTAGGCGAGAAAAGATAGACTGACAGACGGAAAAAAGCATTTTTTGACCAATCTCGAAACTGAGACGCTTCGCTCCCTTAGCTCGCTTGGCAATAACACATGGAATTAGATTACCTTGATAATCTGAAAATGTAAAATGTTCATTTGTTTTGGTATTGACATTCTTTAATCATATAATGGTTAGTGATGGAGTGGCCGTAGATAAATCACACATATCTAAAAAAAATCCGGCGATTTGAAGGCTCCAGGATAACGGTAAAATAAATACCAGTAGCGAGTTCTACTCTTGAATACTTCTTCTCAGTAATGGCAATAAATCTAAAATAAACTATTATGATGGAGTTACAAAGCTTGTAAGACCTAACTGCAGTTTATAAATATTATGAGGGTTGCGTCAATTGGTAGAGTCAGTATTATTCTGATTAAAAAAATGCGTACACGTCCCATATCTAGTCGGCATACCGCCTTGCCGTACCAAACGATTTGTTTCAACTTCTCTTGTTAGCATAAGTAAGGAGTGGAACTCACTTCCGGCGTATGTTTTTCCGGACAAGTATAATTTCGGAGTCTTCAAGTCCATAGTGAATAGGTTCTTTTTAAGCAAGTGTGCTCCATCTTCGATCACACCTTATCATCTAGTGAGGTAGTGGTTAAGCGCTTGGGTACATGGGGCACACTAAAAGTTTTGCACCTCTAGCTAATCGGAACTATTTGAATTTCGAATATTATATTTTTTAAAACGTTGCAACCAGATAAGTAAAAAAAATTGGTGGTAAATCATTTGTCAATTGTTTTTTATCACACATCAAAGATCTACGTACGCAACAAAAATGGAATTAAGTCGAAAAGATTTTAGAGCGATGATTTTTAATGATTTTAAAAGTTCTCTCTCTCCGCAAGACTGTACCGCTCGTCTTCAAAATGCTTTTGAGTGAGAAGCACATTGTTTGAACACCGTAAGGCGATGGTTTGCTGAATTTGAGAGAGGTCGGGTTTCTTTACATGACGAATTTCGTGAAGGGCGGCCTTCAACTGCCGTCAATAAAAATAATGTGGTTGCCACATTATTTTCATTGACGGCAGTGTTAAGCGGCTAATTCAAGAAAACCCGCGGATTACTTATGAGACAATTCGAGGACTATTGGGGATTGGTACGAGATAAATTTAGAAAAATTTACACGAAGCATCGAAAGTTCGCAAACTTTGTTGTCGTTGGATCCCTAATGAACTGACAGCGGAGCAGTAGCGGGCTCGCGTGGAATGGTGCTCACAGATGCTACTGAAGTACGACCACGGACATTTTAATGCGGTTTATGACATTGTCACAGGAGACGAAACTTGGATTTATTGTTTTGAACTCGAAAAAAACAGCAATCTGGTGAATGGGTGTTTGAAAATGAGAACATGCCAACAAAAGTGAGGCAGGCGAGAAGCGTTGGTAAAAAAATGATCGCGTTTTTTTCTCAGCTACGGGTCCCATCTGCACAATTCCACTTGAAGATCAAAAAAGTGTTAATGCCGAGTGGTATTCTACCATTTGTTTATCCAGGGTGTTAGAAAAAGTTCGCGAAAGACCACCTAAAAGCCGCGTTCTACATCATGACATCATGACAACGCTTCTTCACACACGGCCAACAAAACAAAATCATTTTTAGCTTCCGAAAAAGTACAACTCGTCACCCATCCTGCACATAGCCCCGACCTAGCACTCTGTGATTTCTGTATTTTCCCCAAAATCAAAGATTTGATCAGAGGTTTCACTTTTACCAACTCCGAAGAGGCAGTGATAGCGTTCAATCAGCACGTAGAAAACATGCCTTCAGATCTGTGGTCCTCCTGTTTTAAAAAATGGTCCGATCGCATGAAAAAATATTTAAAATGTAAAGGAGAGTATTTTGAAAAGCAATAAACATAATATTTTGGTTATAACATGTTTTTTTTCTAAGTTACGCAAAACTTTTAGTGTGACCTACGTATCATTTATATAACAAGTAACTTTTTAACAAAAATATAACCGACTACAGATAACAGTAAAAACCAAACTACTCTACCAATTATGATGAAATTTCCATAGAATCAATCAAAAAACATATCCTTTTAAATAAAAACTAATTTTCTAAATCGGTTGATATATAACGGAGTTCTGAGCTAACAAACATAACATAACATGAAAATTAAACGAATTTAAGACTTATATAGTTTACTCATGGATGGCATTATCAGAACTGGACCAAATAGAAATGGGTCTACACTGGAAGCACCAGTTTTCAAATAAAAAAAAGAATCATCAAAATGGGTTCACCCAGTCGAAAGTTCTGAGGTAACAAACATAAAAAAATACAGTCGAATTGAGAACCTCCTCCTTTTTAAAGTCCGTTACAAAAATGCGCAATACATTTTTAACAGAAATATAATAATAATAAAAATTATAGAAAATAAATAAAAATATATAATAAAATATTTCAAATTTGTTTATAAATCACTGGGCCTCGAACACAAGAAGTTGTCTACAATTACTGTACAATTAATTTTTTAGTCTAAATGCATGTGTTATAGGTAGGTTATACCTACATATATATGTGTTATATGTGTTAGGTATATATATATATATATATATACCTAACACTGTTTCCCTTATAACACTGTCTGCGAAGCCTGGTTCTTAGACAGCTGTAAGCCTCTGTTTAAAAAAACAAGAGTACTACCTTTGCCGTGCATGTACATCAGAAAAATCTGTATTTTTGTAAAACAGTTTACTAGCTATTTTGCAAGACATGAAGCAGTGTTAGCCAGACACACTAGACATAAAAATAGAATTTATCTACCAAAGCACAACTTGACATTTTTTAACAGTAAAGCTCATTGCATAGCGGTAAAAATATATAATAAACTAGTGGTCCCGCCGAACTTCGTATCGGCTTGACATGCATAGGTATAACGCGGGCTGTCAATATAAGTCACCCTGGTAGAATTGTCAATTGTTGTCCCCGGCCATCATTATGTATGAGAAAATGAATGACTTCCACAAATAATTCAATACCAAAATTAGCCAAATCGCTCCACCCGTTCTCGAGTTTTAGCGAGACTAACGAACAGCAATTCATTTTTATATATGTACATATCTCGGGATAACTCCTACCGAAGCATCTGTTTCAAACGATATTCATTTTTTTTACATCCTCTTGGTAAAAAAGCGCTAAGGTTAGATTATAAATAATTTTATATATATAAATATATATAAATAAATAAATATTGCTGGACATTTCACACAGCGTTATCTAGCCCCAAACTAAGCAAAGCTTGTATTATGGGAACCAGATAACTGATAGAATACTTATATACATTTTTTTTTGTAAATACATACTTATAATACATAGGGAAACAACCAGACCTGGAACAAATATTTTTAGATCATGCAAACATTTGTTCCGCGGCGGGAATCGAACCCGCTACCTCCTGCGTCTCAGCCGGCTATTCGCCCACTGCACCACGGAGGTTGTCATATGGTGGTTAAGTATTCTTAAATTTTCTAATTTTGCGCACAATTTTCTTAATTTTTTCTATTTCTTTTTCTTAATAACCTTCTCCTGACAATAAGAAATACAACAAAAAAAGAATTGGCCATATTGGTCCAGGCGTTGTTGAGTTATGCGCTTACTTACACATTTTGCGATTCATTTTTATATTATAGATTACCAGACGAATTAAAAGATTTACCTTTGACTTTATTTAAACGCCGTATTAATAAATGGTTGTTATCAAAATGTTTTGACACTATTGCGGAATATTTTAATTAGGTACTAGACATGACATTATTTTATTGTCATTTTTGTAATGTGTAGGAATAGTTAATTTTAAATTTTAATTATTATAAATGTAATATGAATAAGCTCAGAGTCGCTCAACGAGCTATGGAGAGGGCTATGCTCGGGGTTTCTCTACGGGATCGAATCTGAAATGAGGAGATACGTAGGAGAACTCAAGTCACCGACATAGCCCGACGGATTAGCACGTTGAAGTGGCAATGGGCAGGCCATATCTCGCGCAGGATGGCCGATGGGGCCGGAAAGTTATCGAATGGAGGCCACGGACCGGTAAGCGCAGCGTAGGACGTCCATCTACAAGGTGGGCAGACGACTTGGTAAGAACAGCAGGTCGGCGTTTGATGCAGGCGGCTTCCAACCGCAGTTCCTGGGGAACAATGAGGGAGGCTTTTGTCCAGCAGTGGACGTCCTACGGCTGATATGATGATGATGATGAAATGTAATATTTGCAGACCAGGACACTATCTGGTAGAATGTTAAGAGCTTGAATTGTACATTAAGATCAGTGTAAAATTGTAGCAACTAACTTTCTGCGAATATATTATCTTTATCATTGCAGATTATACAAATTACAACGGTTCATCGTCTTGATTACTACCTCAATAAATAATAATCAAGTCATCAAGATCATTCAGCCATGTAACCACAACTTTGAATGAAATGTTCTGATACAGTTCTCAACTCGAAATAACGAGTAGGTAACACGCAAGCCATTCTTAGTTTGGTTGGCATCAATCGTTGTAGGATTTTGGCGGGTTTTCATTCATAGAGTCCAAAGTTAGTTTGTGGTATTTCCTAGAAACAATTATTTAGCAGTTTGATAAAATTGGGCATTCAACTAGGATATATCGTGAAAAGGATGATTCAAACAGATTTTCATAGCTGTTACGTACTAACTGATTATACCTACTCTTAGATCCTCAAATTATACACTCGGAGAAAATATTAAAACACAAAATCACACAATATTGAACACGGAACATCTTTTCTGTTAATTAGGGTTCCGTACCCAAAGGGTAAAACGGGACCCTATTACTAAGACTCCGCTATCTGTCTGTCTGTCTATCTGTCCGTCTGTCACCAGACTGTATCTCATGAACCGTGATAGTTAGACAGTTGAAATTTTCCCAGATGATGTATTTCTGTTGCCGCTATAACAACAATAACTAAAAACAATATAAAATAAATATTTAAGGGGGGCTCCCATAAAACAAACATTTTTTTTTGCTCGTTTATATAGATAATAGTATGGAACTCTTCGTGCGCGAGTCCGACTCGCATTTAGCTGGTTTTTATTTATTAATACACTTTGAAAAAAATATCGTAAAATCTGACCATTATCCAGACACTAACTAAACTCTTATTTTGAAAAAAATTTACTAGATCATATATTATAAGTATAGATAACAGACGCACCTTAACTTATAAGAAGGTAATGTACAAAGGCGAGCTTAACATAACATAAGCTTAACTATAAGTTCATTTTAATGTCCTACTGAATGTTGAATGATGTAACTGAAAATTCTTTATTGCAAAAAATATTAGAAATATCCGCGCAAGTCCATCACTAAGCACTTTTAAGCTTAGAGTCAAAGAGTATTACCTGTCCTTGTAAGCTTTTAGGTTATTATGTATAAGTAGGTATATTATTTATATTTTGTATAATGTATTATGTTTATCTCTAATGTAGGTATAGTATAAAGGTATTATTATTATTTTTTCAATATGGTTAAGTGTTGTATTTATTAAAGTATATAATATATATTAGTATTTTACTCCAATGTCATTCTCTGTGCACGTACCCACCACTTTAATCAAATATCTCTATCTTCAAAGGTTTGCTGGAAGAAAACTCTTATTAAGGTTAAGCTCGCCTTTGTACATGTCCATATTGTAAGCTATTTTTATCTGTAAATCTATTTGTGTACAATAAAGAATAAAGGATTAAAATAACTACATAGGCGAAATTAATGCTACATAGCATTATCATAGTTAACCTTTGTATAATGCGGATAAATAGTTATTGTACACCATAACAGCTAAGGGAAGTCTGCTGCCGAGCAATGGCTAACTAAAAGTTTGATCAGTATTCAAAAGTATATTAAGAATAGATTTTGAAATTGATTATACATTGCGTTCAGAAATAATAACCAGATTTATGTCCGGTATAAATCACACAGCGCAAATTCAGCTGGTTACCTATTTTCACAATGGCCGGGAATTAGCTTCATCATTATCTGTAACACCTACGGATCGCCTACACTGCAATAGCCCATCTGTCTAAATTAGTAGCTATCAATAACAATAGTGGTGTTATAATTCAGTGATAGTTTTACCTAAAACGGATTAGGAATATGTGAGAGAGCTCGTGTTCAGTCTTGATGAAGATAATAAAGTCAAAATCTTTCATTCATTACAATCAGAAGGATCCCTTTGAAACGTCAATTTTACTGCCTGTTCCTTCGCGACCAAGCCAGGAAAGAAAGGCAAGAAAACTAGGCTGGTTGTTTTTTTAATGATCCTTTTAGAATACATAACAATAAAGAAAATAAATTACGTTTAAACTGTAACATTTGTAACTGAACAAGTTGGAGTAATTTCAATACCAAGCTTCTCTATCATCTAAATAATCCGATATTTTATAGTAGGCTTTTTTATAACGATTTTGTTTAAACACGTTGTTAAATTTGTTATTTGTCAATTTTTGTACATCACTTGGGAGTTTGTTATAAAAGCGTACACCTTGCCCGTTAAACGATTTACCAACTTTATGGAGTCTACAAGGGGAAATAGTGAATTTATCTTTATATCTAGTATTTATATTATGATTATCTTTTTTCTCACCTTCATAGTACTTCCCGGGTGGCTGGTGCGGCAGCAGAGGCTACGGAGAACCTTAAACGGAGGATATATGATTTCCTGGGAGATCAATACATATTTCTTCCGTTTGGGGTCGAAACTATGGGTCCTTGGGGCTCGAGTACCCAAAAATTCATTAAAGAGCTGTCCAGACGCCTAATAGACACTACATGTGACCAAAGAGCTGGAACTTACCTCTGCCAACGGATCAAGATTCAAAGAGGTAATGTTGCCAGTTTTTTGGGCCCCTTACCTGCAGCTGGAGACTTAAATGCAGTTTTTTATTTATAGGTTAATTTTAAATTTAGTTTTAGTTATTTAATTGTAGTTTTTATTATTAATCTGTTTGATACTATTTTGCATATTGCCTAATAAATGATGATCACCTGTCTATTTTTCTTAAACAAATTGATATTTTTGTGAACATACATCAAATTTTCATAGATGTATTGACAAGGGAATGTTATAATAATTATTGTCTTAATTATATTATTATATGGATACTGCAATATTGACGCTTTTTCTTCTTTTTCGTATCAACAGCTCTACTTATGTTGTGTTAGATAGGTACTTGGCTACATTGATGGCGTCAGGAGAAGCCATTTTTAAGTCTTTCATTGTGCAGGTGTTCCGGCACAAAGGGCACATTAGCAGATGTTTCATCGACTGTGCAGGATCACCACTGTCGCATTGCGTTTCTCTGGGATCCCTGAACTTCTATTTGCATATATTGGTTCTGCAGCAACCAACCTGTGTGCGATGCCTATTTTAGGACCATATTGGGGCTATGATACAGAAACGGAAGAGAGTCGCAAAGAGCGAATCGTGGTTTTTTTAATGTTATTTAAGGGGAAACAGGCTTACGGCCCACCTGATGGTAAGCGGTCACCGTCGCCTATTGACACCGGCAACACCCGGGGTATTGTCGATGCGTTCCCCACACTGTAGAAACCTCTTTACATTTCTCTTGAAGCGTGTCATGTCGTAGCCTAATGGGAAAACCTCAGATTGTAGCTCATTCCACATCTTGCAAGTATGGGGTAGAAAAGATCGCGTGAAGCGTGTGGTCCGTGATACCCAATTGTCGATGATATGTGGATGAGTTTGATTACGTTGTCGAGAAGTACGGTGGTAAAATCTCGACGACGGGATGAGATCAAATAGCTCCTCAGGGTATCTTAAGGGTTGTTTTTGTTTGCAGGGGCTAATAGCAATGAGGGCAGCGTTCACTTGATTTCTCCACCAATTACCATATTTTGAGGACACTACCATGAATTATGTTTTTCGTACCCCTAGCCATTATTGATAGTACGACAGGTTGAGGAGTGGAACTTCGGAACTTGCTAAACGCATTATTGCTAAGCTATTTATCAATAAGCTGACAGATTGCATGAAACTAAATTAAAATCTTTTACATAAATTAGTGTTACTACGGAACATGGCTTTAGACAAATTGACGTTAAAATTCTAATTTTCTATTTAGTTGCTCTATCCACAAGTTCCACTACAGGAACGTTCATCGTACCATTCTAGAGAAGAGGTTTATAAATGGCATCTAACTGATAAAAAGAATGATAATGACTACTTACATACCTACTCGTATATACTACGCAAAAGTTGGTTCTATCAATGGCAGACTTTTTTTGAAGCAACTTACGTACGATATAAAAAATAAAAAGAAAAACAAATTTTAATGGCACAAAATACTTAAATAATGCTTTAATAACAGAAAAAATATACAATTATTTACAATAAAAACACAGAATAAACAATTGAATCATCTAAAGACCGTTGCAACCGAACTGTAGATAGCTTAACTGCTCCAGATCACTACCAGGCGGAAGTGTCCCCAAGACATTGGCTGCATTGCAATGCTTATGCGATGACCCAGATAAGTGCCAGCTCTTGGTTTGACCAGACCCCCAGAAAGAATTATGAAAACGCGGTAGGCCCCGGTAACTCATGGACCCAGGGTCTCGAACCCAAATGGCTCAAATATGCTTCACCATATTTTCAGTTAAAGGACGACCACTGCTGAACGATAGGCCTCCCTCATAGGTTCCCAGAGCGACCGACCTTGTGCGGCCTACACCCAACGGCTCCCATTAACCTTCATCAGGTCGCCTTTTCATCTAGTGGGGGCCTTGCTTCATTGCGATTTCCAGTGCGTGGTCTACACTCGAGAACCTTTCTGCCCGAACGCACATCAGCTCGTCGAGCTATGTGCTCGAAGCTGCCACTCCAGCTTGCTAAATGTAACATAAATAACTCATTTCTTTTAATAATGATTAAAAGATTATTACCAACACAATACAATTTTCTATCATTTTGTCACACGCCTAAGATTTATTTGCTCAGTACTATATCCAATAAAGAAGCCAGTGTTACTACATCAGAATGTGACACAATATCGAAATGTGATCTGAATATTGTCAACATAATTCTATGTACGGTAAATCAGTTGATTTTCCATTTGGGTCATTCGCCATGAAGTTATAAATATAAGAAAATGGTGTCAATTTTTTAATAATATATTAACGTTTATTTCAGGCAACATGTAAAACTACAAAAAAATCACTGCAAGGGCCCATAACTACATTTTACATCTGATGAAAAAATCACTTACAGCGAATTGTCTGCTTTGTAATACTAATTATAGACGATGTACTCGTATACCACATATTAATGGGGTGTGTCCGCAACGAAGCTATCAGAAAAAGCCTATCTTTAAGATTTAGAGAAATAGGTTTCTGTAACAGTGTTCTAGCTGAACCTCTTTCGAACTTAGCAAGAACACTTTACAAACTAGTTACATAACATTAAATATTAATTAAGATTACCTACCAAGGCGGCATAATCGCATGTGCGACAAAGCCATTTTTATTGATTTA
This sequence comes from Philereme vetulata, assembly GCA_918857605.2. NCBI lineage: Eukaryota > Metazoa > Arthropoda > Insecta > Lepidoptera > Geometridae > Philereme > Philereme vetulata. The sequence goes on along the minus strand of OU975439.1, from coordinate 9,576,558 downwards.
AAAAAAAATCTCTTTATATAGTATATTAGGAATGTCTGTTCCTTTAAATCTTTTAAACTACTCAAGGGATTTTGATGTAGTCTTCAACAATAGATTGAGTGATTCAAGAGAAAGGTTTATATGTATAATACATACACAACTCTGTTTGTTAATTTGTTTGTTAAATTTACACGACTAAACGGCTGAACGGATTTTGCGCAGGCTAAAAAGTAGCCTATGTCCTTTCCCAGGATATATTTAAAAATCATAAGGTTTATGCATTTCTTTACCGCCTGCTCCAAATCAGGAAAGAATCAGGCAAGAATTATTTTTAATACTTTTCTGTATCCACACAGCGTTCTTCATTTTCTAGCTTCACGTTAAGACATCTCATGAGATGCAGTCAATCATTTTGACACAAGATCACAACACTGCAACACGCCAACATTGCGGTCACTAGTAAAGCACCATGAAATTAACTTTCCCAGTATACTTTTGACACAATGTAACGGCCTAATTTCTACAAACTGATTCATTCATGCTGTATTGCATGGTTGTTGACGGCTTAAATGTTATCGTTTTGAGTATACAATTTAGACTTATTCATCGAGCGAAGCGAGATCTCCAAATCAACTTGGGCATATTGGCGTTGTATGTATGTTTGTTTGTCCGAGGATAACTTTCGAAGCGTTGCTCCGATTATCGTGAAATTTGATACATAGGTAGGTAATGATGGCACAATTTTGGTGTGATTAAATGAGTTAAAAATGTTGGGGGGTTGTTGAGATACTGGGGTTCAAGAGGGGTAAAAGAAATGAAAATGAGACTATTAAGTCAAGTGGGACGTCAACTGAAAGGTTTTATTATTATTTATTAGCCAGAATAAAAACTGAACTTTGACAAAATTTACAGGGTACACCAGTGATCCAACAGTTTTGATTTTTGGTATGCGTGTAGCTTAAGTGATATAAATATAGGCAAAAGTCTGAAACCCAGAATAACTTCAATTTGTACCCCAAATAATTTTACCAATTTACATGAACTCCCATTACCTGTAATTTGAATGAAACTGTAGGTCAAGTAATTTGTTATTACCTTCGTGGCACTATTCTGATAGTCAAATATTACAAATAATATTTTTTTGTTTTTATCGGAGATTCGCGAGATCTCAGTTCGGGACGAACCAATAGTATAACTTGGTTCACAATTTTTTTTAATCTCTGTAATAGATCTTTGGATCTCTAACGCTTTGCAGTGAGCTTATCCGCTGTAAGTTGTAAGTGTGAACTGGCTGTGTAAGTTATGACTAAAATTTGGAGTAAAATTTTTGATGAACGTCGAACTCAACTTAGGTAGAATTGAAAAGTGATGCAGCCTCTATAGATCGTCGCAGCGCGCCAGAAATTGAGCACAATTAAAGTTACAAAACCTACAGAGTTTTTGTCAATAGGTTACATAGAGAGATAAAATAAGATATAAAATAATTTATTTCCAAAAAGAATATGTACAATTTAACTTTGTAACTTATATGTTTATATATATTATCAAATATATATAAACATATATATATATATATATATAGATATATATATATATATATATATATATATATATATATATATATATATATATGTTTATATATCATCATCATCATATCAGCCGTAGGACGTCCACTGCTGGACAAAGGCCTCCCTCATTGATCTCCAGGAACTGCGGTTGGAAGCGGCCTGCATCCAACGCCGACCTGCGGTTCTTACCAAGTCGTCTGCCCATCTTGTGGGTGGACGTCCTACGCTGCGCTTGCCGGTCCGTGGCCTCCACTCGAGAACCTTTCGGCCCCATCGGCCATCTGTTCTGCGCGCTATATGGCCTGCCCATTGCCACTTCAACGTGCTAATCCGTCGGGCTATGTCGGTGACTTGAGTTCTCCTACGTATCTCCTCATTTCTGATTCGATCCCGTAGAGAAACCCCGAGCATAGCCCTCTCCATAGCTCGTTGAGCGACTCTGAGCTTATTCATAAGGCCAATAGTGAAGGACCACGTCTCGGTTCCATATGTCATCACTGGTAACACACACTGATTGTAGACTTTCGTCTTAAGGCACTGAGGTATGTTGGACGAAAAGACGTTGCGAAGTTTCCCAAACGCTGCCCATCCGAGTTGGATTCGACGATTGACCTCTTTCTCGAAGTTGGACCTACCTAATTGGACTGTTTGTCCTAGGTATACATACGCGTCGACAACTTCAAGAGCCGAGTTCTCAACCATAACTGGGGCAGGGACGACATGGACATTCGACATGATTTTCAGTCTTGTCCATGTTCATTTTAAGTCCTACCCGTTGCGAGACTCGATTGAGGCCTTCAAGCATCGTGCTGAGCTCTTCCATCGACTTTGCCATGACCACAATATCGTCGGCAAACCGAAGGTGAGTGATGTATTCGCCGTTAATATTGATGCCCAGTCCTTTCCATTCCAGAAGCTTGAAGGCATCTTCCAATGCGGTCGTAAACAGTTTCGGAGAGATGACATCTCCCTGTCTTACGCCTCTTTATAAGGGAATCGCCTTCGAGCTCTGTTCATGTACTCGGACTGACATAGTGGCGTTTTTATACAAACACTTCAACACTTCGATGTACCGATAGTCAATACGGCATCGTTGGAGAGACTCAAGCACTGCCCATGTTTCGATCGAATCGAAGGCTTTCTCATAGTCTACAAACGCGAGACATAGCGGCAAGTTATACTCTTCGGTCTTCTGTATGACTTGCCGCAGCGTATGTATGTGGTCTATGGTGCTGTAGCTTACGGAACGCGGCTTGTTCGGGAGGCTGGAAGTCATCAAACCTGCGTTCGAGACGGTTCGCGATGACCCTCGAAAACAGCTTATAAACATGGCTCAAAAGCGAGATGGGTCTGTAATTCTTAAGCAAGGTGTTGTCACCTTTCTTGAAGAACAGAACCACCACGCCCCCGTTCCATGCTTTTGGCGTCGTACCTTCAAGCAAGGCGGAATTAAAAAGCTTCTGAAGGACTTTAAGTACCGGTGATCCACCCGCTTTCAGAAGTTCTGAAGTGATTCCATCCTCACCTGGCGCCTTGTCGTTCTTAAGCTGCTTCAAGGCCATCCTGATCTCATACAGGCTGATGTCCGGAATATCTTCGGTATAATGTCGGGTCAGTTTGGCTCTTGGGTCGTTGGCCGCACTGCAGACAGGTTTAGTGACCGAATCGTAGAGCCGTCCATAGAACCTTTCGACTTCCCTTAACACTTCCGCTTTACTTGACGTTATGCTGCCATCTTCCCTCTTTAGCTTCGTCATGCGGCTCTGCCCAATAGAATTATCTCTCGCGAACACTTTGGAGCGTTTTTTCCGCTCTATCGTATCTTTAATACGAGATGTATTAAAGGTACGAATATCGTGCCGCAAGGATTTCCAAATCTTTCTATTGAGCTGCCTATGTGACTGAGCATCATCGGGAGACTGCAGTTGTAAAGAACGTTGTTCAGCCATGAGGTTAAGGGTGTCATCAGAGAGTTTCTGAGGTCTTTTGGTACGGGGGGTCGTTTGCCGTGGGGCGCCGGCAATAGAATGTTGCCCCTCCGCTCTTGCCCGTGGATGCAGTAGGAGTCTGCTAAGGGATACTTCCGAAAGATGGGCAGCAGCGTCTTTTCGTGTTTTCAATACCTATACTGCGCTCGCCAACCCGCCTGCTAAGCGTGGCGAGTATGGCAACAACCCCCTCATGATATTGCAACATAAAACCAGGCCCCGAGTCCCCGGCGGCCCCGCTAATCCTGGCTACGGTAGCAGTCACGGTAACGGCGGGGCCAGGGGTGCTAAGAATCCCCGGGAGATGATCGGCTACCAAACCCTACGACGACCACTGGCCCTGGTAACACACAACATCCGCACTTTGAGGACAGACGAAAAGATTGTTGAGCTGGAAGAAGAAATTAGTAGATTACACTGGGACATTTTGGGGTTATCAGAAGTCCGTAGAGAGGGCGAGGACACGATATCTTTTAAGTCTGGTAACCTACTATACTACCGGGAGGGCGACCAATAGTCCCAAGGTGGTTTTGGGTTTCTCGTTCACAAGTCACTCATCAACAACATTATCACCATCGACAGTGTGTCGAGCAGGGTCGCGTACCTGACACTCAGAATATCTAAGCGATATTCGCTGAAGGTCGTTCAGGTATATGCGCCGACCTCTTCACACCCAGATGAAGAAGTAGAGTCTATGTATGAGGACATCAGTAGAGCCATACATACGAACAAAACTCACTTTATTGTTGTTATGGGGGATTTCAATGCAAAGCTAGGCATGAGAAGCGATGATGAGTTGAGAGTGGGGCAATTTGGATATGGGCAACGGAACCCCAGGGGACAGAGGCTGGCCGACTTTCTGGAGAAAGAATGACTCGTTATTATGAATTCTTTTTTCCAGAAGCCGCCTCACAGGAAATGGACCTGGATGAGTCCCAACGGTTCCACGAGAAATGAGATTGATTTCATCTTGACCAACAAGAAACGGATATTCAATGATGTCTCTGTGATTCACAGGGTGAAAACCGGCAGTGATCACCGAATTGTTAGAGCCACATTGAATATGAACGTTAAACTTGAAAGGTCCCGTTTGATGAAATCTACACTCCGACCCACTCGCGCACATATCCAAAACCTCGAGAGCTTTCAACTCGAACTTTCAAATCGCTTTAACTGTCTAGAAGTAGATGCATCAGTGGACGAGATCAATAACAGGTTCGTAGAAACCGTCCATACGGTGGGGTCCCAGTTTATATATATTTGCGACAAATCAACTGGCTATGAGAGAAAGAGAGAAAATGTGTGCTCGCACCTCTCTCTCTTGCCCCTACAGTAATATACGAAACTTAACTCTCTCTTTCTATCTTCACTAACTTATATCTACCTCTCAAATTTCGTTCGCACTTTACGTAACGCATTCACCAGCTTACTCCTCAATTAGTTTAACTTCAAATACTTTACTCATAGATTGTTAAAAAGTACTAATATTATATAGTATATGTAAGTAAAGTTACATCCATAAATGAAAATTTTTGTCATAGTTTTTTAGCTGTTCTCTATTTTATATATGTTTTAAACATTTATAAAATAGAGAACTTAAAACTTGATTCCAAGCATTGTAATGGTCTGATGATGACTTACTAACATAATTTACTGTTTAAAACAACTCGAAAACTGTTTATTTATGATACCCTACACCAGAATAAATACCCGATTTTCAATCGAGAGTACCAGGCACGCATAAATAACCAAGAGCAGTACAAGACACCGATACATCTTGTTGTACACGCATTGGAGATCGCAGTTACTTATTCATCTGTGGTCTTAGCGCCACTATTCCATTCAGAAAGATCAAAGAGGGAAATGAAAGACTTATAGAGTTTGAGTGTTCATTTAGAAAAATACATTATTATGTGGTGCGAAAGACTCCTCATTATGGTATGTAGACAACTTATATCCAGTCTTTAAAATATGCTTATGTACTGGTGCTTTTCCATTTTACATTTAAGCCCTTTCCTTTCACGATTGCTTGATTTCTACCCTATATCCAGTAATATTTTTAGGGGCCTAACTTCTGCCTAATGCTGTTCCATAAATAAGGCCAACTTCTTACTTCAGTTTTCAGTTACATAAACGGTCAAAAACTGAATGAGTTTTGGTACACTTTACCTCTCACTGCACGACTAGCAAAAATGAAAGGGGTATAACTCTAAATTTCTTTATTTTTCCACTCAAATTACATTACCATTCTTAATGTCAGATGGGAAGTATAAAGAGCTATCAATACCTGTGTAACCGGAGCGAGCCATTGAATAAATCGTTGGAGGAGGGGTGGGATGGTCGCGTGCCTTCGTCTATATTTTTCCGATGACTTGCAGAGGTTAACAACATTGACATGATTTATATATTAAATTTTAATTTATTATGGTCATTAAAAATGTCAACGTTATTCATAAACAACGCGCAATTGTTTTTGCTTATAAAAACAAAGGTGTTTTTTTTTCTGTATTTTGTATTTTCTATTGCACTGCAGAGCATTCAGAAAACAATATGATAATTTAAAAAATCGTAAACCTAATAACTTTTAGGACTATACAGCATTCTGATACACTGCCAATTAAAATAAATAATTGAGCAACGAAACGAAAGTCCATTTACAAAAAAAACGAAACAAAACGCACGTGTTTAACAATTAAAAATATTTTGTTAAACAAATCGTCTATCTTAACAATTAAAAACGGTCACGGATCTTCAACGTATAACGGACAGATTTCAAATTATAGTTTAGACACGGTGTTTTTGCACCCACACACTTCCGTCTTTAACTGCCTTAATGATCTAATATTACTATATATTATACCACAATACTGTAACTAAACGACGTCGATAAATGTGGAGAAAGACACAATAAGTGTAAAACAATCATTTACCAGGAAAGCGCTGGGTTCTTTACGAATATAAGAGCTCTGCTCTTTACAAGCAATCATTTTTGTATTTAGAAAATCCTAATATCTGATACGTAATTAAATATTATTTATTAATATCAGCCCGTAGAGTCTCACTGCAGGGCAAATTACTCGCTTCCCTCCTTCCACGAATCTCGGTTATTGGCTAATTGGGGCCACTCTTTCTGGAATGCATCCAGTTCATCCCTCCATCTCCGCATGGGTCTACCACGAGGCCGCCGCCCATTTGGAACCCATTCTGTAATGGATTTCACCCATAGTTCCTCTGGCATACAACAAACGTGAGCTGCCTAGTCCCACTTCAATTTTGCGGATGTCAGAGACACGTCAGCTATTTGTGTTTTGTAGCGCAGTGTTGAGTTTCTTATATGGTCTATATGGACTCCGAGGATGCTGCGCTCCATAGCTCGTTGACAAACACCGAGGCGGGACTTTTCAATATTGATGAGGGAGTTTATGCACCGTATTTAAATATATTTGACTTAAATTTAAAAAAATTGGGAATATTGGACCTTTTCCTTCCTGATAAACTCAAAAGGTTACATGCCCGAACAAAATACAATAAAATTATTCTTACCCTGTTTTCCCACCCAGTAACCAATGGCACGTATCAATAGAAGATGTTTAATTGGACATGCAATGGCTAGAATATAAATAATAATTCTGCCGCGTGAAATAATTTATTCTGTGGTTCCGCGACCAAAGTGGGTGTTGTTTGTTTTATGGTCAATTTGGAAGTGTTGATGTTTGATGAACTGGGTGTGTGACGTTTATTACACCAAATTGACTTTGGAAACGTTTTGAATAAATAATATTCTAGAATTAAAAATGTTAATTTTCGTTTATGTTATTCCGTTTATTGCGTTATTAATTATAGTTTCTCTTTCTTCAGAAAGCAAAGACAGGGCGCCAAATTTAAAATGAAAGAGAATGATACGTTATTAAAAAAAATAGTTGAATTGAAGGTAACAACACTGTTTAGAGTGAGCTGATATCTATATTAGAAAAAAAATATAAAGAAAGCCGTGTTAGTTACACTATTTATAACTCGAGAACGGCTGGACCGATTAGGCTGAAAATTGGTGGGGAGGTAGCTTAGAACCAGGATAGAGACATAGGGTACTGTTTATCTCGTCCGACCGCGTTTCCGTGTGACGTGACATAAAACGTCAAAGAGAATATAAGTCACTATAAAACGTGGTATAACAAAAACGCCTCTGACATGGAATAACAAAACGCGGATGACAGCTAAACGTTATTTTGTCTATGGTTAAGTATAGTTGTAAAATGATGGCCGGGGACAACAATTGACTGTTATACCAGGGTGACGTATATTGAAAGCCCGCGTTATATGCATGTCAAGGCGGTACGAAGTGCAGCGGGTCAACTAGTTGTTCGATATAGATAATAATAACTATGCAATATCTACGCAGCTTTTGGTTTTATTCAACCCTTATATTATGCACCTATATGTACCTACTTATTGTATTTTATATAAATTAACATTTAATTATTATAGTCTTTCCATTTCTTAATTTTCTCGATGACAGTTCTAATTTGATAGTTGTAGTGTTGTGACCTCATGGGGAGAGCTCATCGAGTGACAATGACGATTCATCAGATTTTGATTAAAATAAATAAATAAAGATTACCTGTCGTTATAATTATTTCGTTTCATTGTCGAGTACCTACCTATACCTACTTATTTTACAACAGCTTCGAAAATTTTTAAGAAGTTTGCATTATTAATCAAGAATTAATACGTGTAACATCTTGTAATGAAATATAATATTAGTTAATAAATTTGTACAAAAGTATTCGGCAGTAGTTTAGATTCTTACATTTTGTAAAAAAATATCGGGTCTGTTATCGTGTTACGTATATCGATAGCTCCATCCCTATCAGTTTCTCCGACTCTGGTATAACCTTGTACGTGCGTAAGCGTCATACTTTTATAAAATAATGCATACATAATGTAAAAAAGACGCTCGTTCAAGTTTTCACAGGAGCTGTCATCGAGCAAATAAAGAAATGGAAAGACTATAGTACGGAATATTTATGTACTATGCTATATTGTTATGTACCTAATCCATTAATGAGTACTTATATAATGTATATATTTTGCTTAGGTACGTACACTGTTTATTCAATATTCAATTATTTTTCATTAAAATCTACCGTCCCATAAAGTTTTCGCAAAATCCAGTCCATCCAAACGTTGTAAGCAAGAGATCGCTTTTAGCGATAAGACCGCCACTTATATTTCTGCGTGTATTGTTATTTATTTTTATATTGTTTTTTTTAATTTAAGTGTGACTTACAATAAAGCGTTTTCTATCTATCTATCAATAGGTATAAGTTTTTTACCCATTGTAGATGACTAGTATAAATGTTGTTTTATTTTTGTGTAATAAAGAATTAATTAAATATAATAGATGACTGACAAAAAACTGTAAATGGAGGGGTTTATTTATTAATTAGCTACCGCCCGCGGCTTCACACGCGTGGTTTGTCAATAAAAGTAGCCTGTGTTAATCCAGGTTATAATCTATGTTATATTAAATTTCATTGAAATCGGCTCAGCCGTTACGACGTGATTGAGTAACAAATAAATAAACAAAAATTCAAACTTTCGCCTTTTTAATACTAGTGTGATTGTCAAAAATCATTTTAACATGAAGTTGGGCACAAATATAATACGGAGAGAGAAGGACGTCATTGCTCTTGTTAGGTATAGTATTGATACATATTTCATATTTATTTATTTCAAACCATAGAGACATAACGAATACTTAGTTACGTCAACTTTATTACATAAAAAATGTTAGGAAAACATTTACCTAACTAATATTTTAATAATACAATAAAACATATTTTAGTTGCGGCTGTATACTGGTTTTGTCAAAAGAACATTAAAATAATAAAATAAAATAAAATTAGTTCATTAATGCGGCTGTAAAGAGGCCTTGTCATTAATTAAATCTAAACTTAAAACTATAACATGTCAAGTGGTTGCAGCTGTACAGGGGCTTTGTCAATAAAGGAGGTCACAGATTTATGCGTAGGAATCAGCAGATACCATGCTTTTTATCATTTAAGAACTCATCTGTGGAGTAGAATGTTTTTGGAGTTACTTATTAAAATATTATAATCTGATTATAAGATTGTTCTGGAGTAGGTAAGTATCCAAAGGTTGATCCAGCCGTTGCGAAAGGTATCGAGCGATCCGCGATGTTATGTCACGAACGCGCGAGTTGAACGCGACCCGCGTGGGCGGCGCTCTAGAGCTGCACTAATACCCGGCTGATGTCTCGATAGATTAGTAACCGGTGTTTTATCGATATCGATAACCGAATAAATAATAAATATATAAATAAATATTGCTGGACATTACACACAGCGATATCTAGCCCCAAACTAAGCAGAGCTTGTACTATGGGAACCAGATAACTGATAGAATAATTATGTATATACTTTTTTTTGTAAATACATACTTATAATATACAGACAAACATCCAGTCCTGGAAAAAATATCTGTAGATAATGCAAACATTTGTTCCGCGGCGAAATCGAACTCGCTGCCTCCTGCGTCTCAGCCGGTTTTGCGCCCACTGCGCCACGAAGGTCGTCAATATAAAACACATAATTATATAAAGCACATTTTGTTTCGCCTTAAAAGTATGGAGGCCAATTGATGGCCTTTCTCTGCCATAGTTCTGGTTGATCTAGCCGTTGCGATAGGTATCGAGCGACCCGCAATGTTATGTCAGGAATGCGCGAGTAAAATCGATATGTATAGCCAGCGCTGATACCCAGCTGTTTCGGGTATCGACATCGATGATTCATCGTCATATCGATAGGTATTGTTGTTTCTGTGCAAATGGGGTATAATTAGTTATGACATAAGTGGGAGTTAGATATCTTATAATTATACCATACCACTCCTAAACCTCACTCTAGGATTTCGTGTAAATAAGTTTATGGAACGCTGAGTACCATAGTACTAATACACCCAGACCCTAAATAAATAATTGAGAGACCGCGTAAACATTTGTCCCGCAGTAGGAATCGAATCCGCATACTCTTACATCGCTATTGGCTACTTGCCCATCGTGCCAATATATTTTTAAATTATAGAGTAAGAAAAGTAATTTTACACACATATCTTAACTTAAATCATTTAAACAAATACATGACTATAAGTTCTTCGTACAAACTGCAACCGCCTTTTAGCCCTGGAACCTTTTCGTGTCTTGGGATAAAAAAATATTCTTAATGTTAAAGTTCATAGTAAATGTAATTATTATTCGAATTTTCATCAAAAATTATGCAATAGTTTCAGCTGTAATATACACCATAGATTCGGCAAATTGTGTTTACTTCTTATTTTAAATACAATTTAATAAATAAATTAATATAGAATCATCGATAACTTACTTTCAATGTCAATCAATCTTTCCCATCTCTTGTGACGTCGCAGGCGCAATCTTCGCCAAACCCGTAGCGTCTGTGGCGACAGACAACATAAGGTCACAGTACGGTGCCATATAGCCCAGGTTTCCTAAGAAACGGTGACCGCCATGACGGCCGCAATATAATGCTTAGTTCAACTCTAAAATGAAATAAATAAATATTGGTAGATATTTCACACAGCGCTATCTCGCCCCAAACTAAGCAGAGCTTGTACTATGGGAAGCAGATAATTGATAGAATACTTATATACGTTTTTTTTTTGTAAATACATACTTATAATATATAGAAAAACATCCAGACCCGGAACAAATATTTGTATATCCGCCTAAGGTTGTATAATTACGTTTGTTGTCTCGACCATTATAGTTTCCAAGTCTTCTAGTACGTAGAAAAACTTAATGGGTTATTGCAAGGCAAGCGTGCTTTTTCTGGGTTAATTGAGCACTACCCCATGAGGTAAGATTGTGGCAATACGCTTGACTAACTTGACCTAAAATATAAAAAAAGTATGTGTCATTACCCAATAAAGCATTTGAAATGATCTCTCGGTCTCAAAAGAGATTTGTTGGAGTAATCGCAAGAGCTTGACGGACTCGGGGGGATTTCTACAATAAAAAACCTTAAAAAAGTTTCGTCTTTGCCAATCATATGACCGCTTTTTCACTGTCACCGTTTCTTAGACTAAAAAAACTAAGACATGCCTTTAAATATAGAGCCTTGTACGTTAAATGTCTAATGTCATTTCATTTGGGATGATGGCGGGCGAAGCGCCTGTTGTTGCTTTTAATTAGGGTTCCGTACCCAAAGGGTAAACCGGGACCCTATTACTAAGACTCCGCTGTCTGTCTGTCTGTCCGTCTGTCACTAGGCTTCTCATAAACAATGAAAATCATAAACGTTGAAATTTTCACAGATGATGTATTTCTGTTGCCGCTATAACAACAAATACTAAAAACAGAATAAAATGAATATTTAAGGGGGGCTCCGATACAACAAACGTGATTTTTAGGGTTTCGTACCAAAAGGGTAAAACGGCACCCTATTACTGAGACTTCGCTGTCTGTCTGTCCGTCTGTCACCAGGCTGTATCTCATGAACCGTGATAGTTAAACAGTTGATGTATTTCTGTTGCCGCTATAACAAAAACATATTAAAAACAGAATAAAATAAATATAGAAGTAACATATTAATAATAATATAAATAAAAATAATTTAACGACCTCCGTGGCGCAGTGGGCGAATAGCCGGCTGAGGCGCAGGAGGTAGCGTGTTCAATTCCCGCCGCGGAACAAATGTTTGCATGATCTACAGATATTTGTTCCGGGTCTGGATGTTTTTATATATAAGTACACTATATAAATACATATTTACAAAAAAAAGTATATAAGTATTCTATCAGTTATCTGCTTCCCATAATACAAGCTCTGCTTAGTTTGGGGCTAGATAGCGCTTTGTGAAATGTCCAGCAATATTTATTAATTTATTTAAGGGGGGCTCCCATATAACAAACGGGATTTTTTTGCTTGTTTTAGCTCGATATTGATAACGGCAACAGGTAGACACTTGAAATATTCACAGAATAGATATATACCTATATAATAACTTTAAAAATAAATAATTTAATTAAAATAAAACCAATATTTAAAGGAGGCTCCCATACAACAAACGTGATTTTTTTGCCGTATTTATAGATTTTACGTTTTGTACGTTTCTATAGTACGGAACCCTTCGTGCGCAAGTCGGTTTGGCCGGTTTTTTTTATTATTTAACTAACTGTGGTCTGTTTCTAATTTTATTGTTAATAGCATACATTTTGTGGAACTGTTTAGATAAAAATGTTTTGTAATATTGTATTTACTATGTGTACTGTTGGCCTTTCCTAATAAATAAATACAGACAGCAATGCAAGCTATGTGTTGTTTCCATTTTTATCAATCTGTCTGGTTGTAAGACTTGTAAGCCTATTGTGTATGTGATTTTATATTGATTTATTTTTATTCCTTTTTTATTTATTTGAGAGAACAAACAATTATGCCTAAATATAACTAGACCTATTCATTATAGCAAGATGTCTTACAGGCATAACCAGCACCGTTGTCCACAGATTACGTTACACAGATGGTGGCCATGAGTGTATACAATCCTATCCTACTATTATTATAAACACGAAAGTTTGTATGTATGGATGTTTGTTACTCTTTCACGCCGGAACGGCTGAACCGATTGCGATAAAATTTGCGCACTTAATGTACGCACGTAGATCATAACCTGGATTAACACATAGGCTACTTTTTATTGGCAAATCACGCGTGTGAAGCCGTGGATCGGTCAGCTAGTAATAAATACGTAGGTTTTTTTTAAATATATTATAGGCTTGCGTTTGACCACGATCTCGCCTGATGGTAAGCGATGATGCAGTCTACGATGGTACACGCTTGCCTAGAAGAAACTTATTCACTCGCGACTTAAAGATACCCAGGTAGCTATCTGGAAACACAGACTCTGGCAAGTCGTTCCACTCTTTGGCGGTGCGCATAATAAAGGTCGAAGAGAACCACTTTGTGCGAATGGGAGGTATTTTTACCATATAGCGGTGGCGCACTGCAGAGCGTCTGGTTGTCCGTTGATAGAAAGGAGATGGTGGGATCAGGTTGAAAAGTTTCGCCGCACACTCCCCGAAATGTACTCGATAAAAAACCGAGAGGCTAGCAACCGTTCGTCGATGCTCCAGGCTGAGGAGCCTTGCATCAACTAGCTCATCGTTGCCTATGCTTCTTGGCTCTTCTCTCAATTGATTTTAGAGCTTCAAGTTGGTACTTCGCTGATCCTTCCCAGAGGTGAGAACAGTACTCCAAACACGAACGGACTTTTGCTTGGTACAGTTGAGCAACTGTCCCGGTGTGAAGTAGTGCTTCACCTTTGCGAGTATACCAAGCTTTTTAGCAGCCAACTGGGCTTTTGACTCAATGTAGGAGCCGAAATTGAGAGTCGGAGTTAATGTGATACCAAGAAGCTCGAGGTGGTCAGATATCGGCACGGATACATTTCGGAAAGTAGGAGTCAGATTAAATTGACTTCGTTTTGCGGAGAACAGACACGCCTGGGTCTTATTCGCATTGAACTTGACCAGATTGGCATCACCCCAGTCGGAAATTGCCTTCAAGGACAAGTTTAAGCGCTCGACTATGGCCTCCCTGAGTGACTGAATCTGCGCTCTACTGGCTCGTGCACTAGAGGTAAAACGTAGGTACAAAAAATATTAATTTATAAATGAACCTATATTATATAGGCAAGCAAGTGCCTAGGTACCTACGTACACACAATACACGGTACAATTGTACCCAATAAACAACACCATTCTTTTAAATCGCGATTAAAATTTGCTGATGATGAATATGATGTTATAGTAACCCAATTCGATACACTATCGAACCGGATACAATATACATGATCATGCAAAAAATATTGTCAGATCGAAATTAATACATCTATGACTCAAATATTATCTGAACTCAATCTACAAAAGCTATCGATGAGCCATGAAGGATGTTCGGAAAATTCTTCAAAACAATAATCACATTTTAACTACTCTTGAAGGCCACGGACCGGCAAGCGCAGCGTAGGACGTCCACCTACAAGATGGGCAGATGACTTGGTAAGAACCCCAGGTAGGCGTTGGATGCAGGCCGCTTCCAACCGCAGTTCCTGGAGATCAATGAGGGAGGCCTTTGTCCAGCAGTGGACGTCCTACGGCTGATATGATGATGATGATGAACTACTCTTGTTATTACTAGAGTTTCGCGATTTCGTACTGGTAGAACTAAATACTAGACGTGTACAGTAGCTGACAATTTGGTTAATAGTGGTGCACTTGGATGCACCACTTTTATGGATTGATAGATCTAGGTATATTTGCGAGTTAACAAAGAATACGACTATCTATTATGAAGAGTTGATATATGCCGTCTCCAGACTCTGGTAGTCCAATATATCTTCATATTTCTATCAAAAACAATTTAAAAGAAATCAAACACAATCTTCCATTAAGGAATTATGTTAATTCCTTTTTGGCTCCATTTCAGATTTTCAGATTTATTTATTTTACCTTAATTATAACATTGGTTGTTACAGGTTTGTCAATTTTTACAACATAAAACTTATATTAATTAAATTAAAATAATATATAACAAATAAAAAAGATGTCAACTAAAATGATGAGTGACTAAATGAGCTCAAAATGTTGTTGGTTGTTGAGATATTGGGGTTCAAGAAGGATGAAAATTTTTTAAATGAGACTATTAGGTCAAATGGGGCGTCAAATGAAAGGTCTTCATTAGTAAACTAAAATAAAAGTACTAATGAAGACCTTTCATTTGACGCCCCATTTGACCTAATAGTCTCATTTAAAAAATTTTCATCCTTCTTGAACCCCAATATCTCAACAACCAACAACATTTTGAGCTCATTTAGTCACAACAAAAATTGTGCCATCACTACTCACGTATGTATCAAATTTCACGATGATCGGATCAACGCTTCGAAATTTATCCTCGGACAAACATACATACATACATTTAGATTTCGTTTTTTATTTTAATAAAGTCTTTATAGTTTTTGAGTTATTAGTCATAATAAAAACTGAACTTTAACTAAATTCACAAGGTACACCAGTGACCCCACAGAGCTGTAATTTGGTAAGAGTGTAGCTTATGTGACACTAATATAGGCTAAAGTCTAAAATCCAGAATAACTGCCATTTGTACCCCAAAAAAATTACCAAATTACATAAACTGCCGTTACCTGTAATTTGAATGAAACTGTAGGCTAAGTAATTGGTTATTCATTTCGTGACACTATTTTGATAGTCAAAGATTACAGATAATATTTTTTTGTTTTAATCGGAGACACGCGAAATCTCAGTTCGGAGCGAACCACTAGTATAGTATAGCTTCAAAATAAGATAGGTACTTAGTTTTAAAAATTTAGCTGTTGTTCTTTGCAGTAAATAAACAAATAATTGATATCACTACTCGTCTCAGGAATAACATGCCACCAAACTACATATTTCGAGGCTACTTCAGTGGAAGCATTCAGATTGTGAATCTATAGGCACCTTCTCGGTCAAACCGACCAAAAATGAGCAACTTAATCTTTCCTCATCACTACTTTTCTTGTTATGTATGTATTTTTATTTAATATTGGTATAGTTTAGTCTATGATAAAAAGTATTTAAGTACTATGTACCTATGCTATTTTATTAGTCCTGTGCAAATTAGTTCGCTTTCCTGTGCACTACCTACACATCTTTATCTGCAATACACAAAGGTTATCTGGAAGAGAATGCTCTTTAGCATTAAGTTCGCCTTTGTACTAGTTTGACGACCTCCGTGGTGCAGTGGGCGAATATCCGGCTGAGATGCAGGAGGTAGCGGGTTCGATTCCCGCCGCGGAACAATTGTTTGCATGATCTACAGATATTTGTTTCGGGTCTGGTTGTTTCTCTATATATTATAAGTATGTATTTACAAAAAAAAATGTATTTAAGTATTCTATCAGTTATCTGGTTTCCATAGTACAAGCTCAGCTTAGTTTGGGGCTAGATAGCGCTGTGTGAAATGTCCGGAAATATTTATTTATTTATTATTAGTTTTATAAGTGCAATAAAGTATTTTCAATCAATCTATCACTTATAAGGGACTTAATTTTGTTAGCAGTGTAGAACACATATCATTTCGAGTTGAAACTCTTAAAACTGCACGTGCAAGATTTCTTAAGAGCCGTGAACTAAAAGTACCGGAATTAAATATTTACAACGAGATTCTTTGTTCTTGTAGCGTTTTTAAATATTTTGTTACTAAAATTGCGTTTCCTTGAGGCTGTAACAGGAAGTGTCGGTCCGTGCTTTTGTATATGTATTTGTTCCGTAGTTTATATTTGTGGAACTAAGTCGTGATCTTCTATGTACCGTTTGTGGGATTTTTTTTGTTCTATTAATGTATGTACCGCCATCGGTTGCTGGACTATAGGTGGATAGGACATAGGCGGTGCTATTTTCAAATATATCATTGTAAATTATATTATATAAAATTGTTAATATATGATGTTTTACTGGTGGTAGATCTTTTGTGAACGGGCTCGAGGAAGTGGGCACCACCACCTTACCTTTATCTGCTGCCAAATAGCAGTACTTGTGCTGCTGTGTTCCGGTTAGATGGTAATGGTATGTTCTTGTAATTACTGGCACATAGGCATAACAGCTAAGTCCTATAGATAGATAGATAACTCTTTATTGAATTACCACACAAACAGAAATAATACAAAATAAGTACTAGGTTAAAATAAACAAGGTAATACAATGGGCGGCCTTATCGCTAAAAGCGATCTCTTCCAGGCAACCTTTGGATGGAGCGAAATTTATAAAAATACGGAGTGCGGTGTACTTTAGAGGATACATTTACACATAATATATTCTAAGATGTGGATGCAGTAGGAGTCTGCTAAGGGATACCTCCGAAAGATGGGCAGCAGTGTCTTTTCGTGTTTCAACACCTATACTGCGCTCGCCAACCCGCCTGCCAAGCGTGGCGAGTATGGCAACAACCCCCTCATGGATTTACAACATAAAGCCAGGCCCCGAGTCCCCGGCGGCCCCGCTAATCCTGGCTACGGTAGCAGTCACGGTAACGGCGGGGCCAGGGGTGCTAAGAATCCCCGGGAGACGATCGGCTACCAAACCCTACGACGACCACTGGCCCTGGTAACACACAACATCCGCACTTTGAGGACAGACGAAAAGATTGTTGAGCTGGAAGAAGAAATTAGTAGATTACACTGGGACATTTTGGGGTTATCAGAAGTTCGTAGAGAGGGCGAGGACACGATATCCCTTAAGTCTGGTAATCTACTATACTACCGGGAGGGCGACCAACAGTCCCAAGGTGGTGTTGGGTTTCTCGTTCACAAGTCACTCATCAACAACATTATCACCATCGACAGTGTGTCGAGCAGGGTCGCGTACCTGACACTCAGAATATCTAAGCGATATTCGCTGAAGGTCGTTCAGGTATATGCGCCGACCACTTCACACCCAGATGAAGAAGTAGAGTCTATGTATGAGGACATCAGTAGAGCCATACATACGAACAAAACTCACTTTATTGTTGTTATGGGGGACTTCAATGCAAAGCTAGGCATGAGAAGCGATGATGAGTTGAGAGTGGGGCAATTTGGATATGGGCAACGGAACCCCAGAGGACAGAGGCTGGCCGATTTTCTGGAGAAAGAAGGACTCTTTATGATGAATTCTTTTTTCCAGAAGCCGCCTCACAAGAAATGGACCTGGACGAGTCCCAACGGTTCCACGAGAAATGAGATTGATTTCATCTTGACCAACAAGAAACGGATATTCAATGATGTCTCTGTGATTCACAGGGTGAAAACCGGCAGTGATCACCGAATTGTTAGAGCCACATTGAATATGAACGTTAAATTTGAAAGGTCCCGTTTGATGAAATATACGCTCCGACCCACTCGCGCACATATCCAAAACCTCGAGAGCTTTCAACTCGAACTTGCAAATCGCTTTGACTGTCTAGAAGTAGATGCATCAGTGGACGAGATCAATAACAGGTTCGTAGAAACCGTCCATACGGTGGGGTCCCAGTTCTTTAAGACCCCCCGTACCAATAGACCTCAGAAACTCTCTGATGACACCCTTAACCTCATGGCTGAACGACGTTCTTTGCAACTGCAGTCTCCCGATGATGCTCAGTCACATAGGCAGCTCAATAGAAAGATTTGGAAATCCTTGCGGCACGATATTCGTACCTTTAATACATCTCGTATTAAAGATACGATAGAGCGGAATAAAGGCTCCAAAGTGTTCGCGAGAGATAATTCTATTGGGCAGAGCCGCATGACGAAGCTGGCGAGGGAAGATGGCAGCATAACGTCAAGTAAAGCGGAAGTGTTAAGGGAAGTCGAAAGGTTCTATGGACGGCTCTACGATTCGGTCACTAAACCTGTTTGCAGTGCGGCCAACGACCCAAGAGCCAAACTGACCCGACATTATACCGAAGATATTCCGGACATCAGCCTGTATGAGATCAGGATGGCCTTGAAGCAGCTTAAGAACGACAAGGCGCCGGGTGAGGACGGAATCACTTCAGAGCTTCTGAAAGCGGGTGGATCACCGGTACTTAAAGTCCTTCAGAAGCTTTTTAATTCCGCCTTGCTTGAAGGTACGACGCCAAAAGCATGGAACGGGGGCGTGGTGGTTCTGTTCTTCAAGAAAGGTGACAACACCTTGCTTAAGAATTACAGACCCATCTCGCTTTTGAGCCATGTTTATAAGCTGTTTTCGAGGGTCATCGCGAACCGTCTCGAACGCAGGTTTGATGACTTCCAGCCTCCCGAACAAGCCGGGTTCCGTAAAGGCTACAGTACCATAGACCACATATGTACATACGCTGCGGCAAGTCATACAGAAGACCGAAGAGTATAACTTGCCGCTATGTCTCGCGTTTGTGGACTATGAGAAAGCCTTCGATTCGATCGAAACATGGGCAGTGCTTGAGTCTCTCCAACGATGCCGTATTGACTATCGGTACATCGAAGTGTTGAAGTGTTTGTATAAAAACGCCACTATGTCAGTCCGAGTACATGAACAGAGCTCGAAGGCGATTCCCTTAAAAAGAGGCGTAAGACATGGAGATTTCATTTCTCCGAAACTGTTTACGACCGCATTGGAGGATGCCTTCAAGCTTCTGGAATGGAAAGGACTGGGCATCAATATTAACGGCGAATACATCACTCACCTTCGGTTTGCCGACAATATTGTGGTCATGGCAAAGTCGATGGAAGAGCTCAGCACGATGCTCGAAGGCCTCAATCGAGTCTCCCAACGGGTAGGACTTAAAATGAACATGGACAAGACGAAAATCATGTCAAATGTCCATGTCGTCCCTGCCCCAGTTATGGTTGAGAACTCGGCTCTTGAAGTTGTCGACGCGTATGTATACCTAGGACAAACAGTCCAATTAGGTAGGTCCAACTTCGAGAAAGAGGTCAATCGTCGAATCCAACTCGGATGGGCAGCGTTTGGGAAACTTCGCAACGTCTTTTCGTCCAACATACCTCAGTACCTTAAGACGAAAGTCTACAATCAGTGTGTGTTACCAGTGATGACATATGGAACCGAGACGTGGTCCTTCCCTATTGGCCTTATGAAGAAGCTCAGAGTCGCTCAACGAGCTATGGAGAGGGCTATGCTCGGGGTTTCTCTACGGGATCGAATCAGAAATGAGGAGATACGTAGGAGAACTCAAGTCACCGACATAGCCCGACGGATTAGCACGTTGAAGTGGCAATGGGCAGGCCATATAGCGCGCAGAACAGATGGCCGATGGGGCCGAAAGGTTCTCGAGTGGAGGCCACGGACCGGCAAGCGCAGCGTAGGACGTCCACCCACAAGATGGGCAGACGACTTGGTAAGAACCGCAGGTCGGCGTTGGATGCAGGCCGCTTCCAACCGCAGTTCCTGGAGATCAATGAGGGAGGCCTTTGTCCAGCAGTGGACGTCCTACGGCTGTTATGATGATGATGATGATTCTAAGATATAATAATAATATGAAGTTTTAATCTTAATACTTAATACACTTATAAAATAGACTAATTATAGGTATATACATATAGCAAACTATACTAACAAATAAAATAAGTACATAAATAGTAAATAAATAACGCTAGGAAGATGACATCGTCAGGTAATGGTGTTTCACCTTCAATTTGAAGGTGTGTAAGGAGGATGACCGTCTTATTTCTTCGGGCAGAGCATTCCACAGCTGAACAGCCTGGACAGTAAAAGAAGCGCTGTAAAAGGAAGTGCTGTGCGAAGGAGTTCTGAGTATCAAGTTTTCTGATGACCTAAGAGTATAGTTATTTGAAGAATGGAGAAATTCAAATCTATCTTTCAGATAGTGAGGAGAGAAGGGATTGAAAAGAATATAATAGAGAAGAGAATGGATATGCGTATTCCGACGAAGACGAATTGGAAGCCATTTAAGCTTTGAACGGAAGGGAGACACATGATCATATTTACGGAGGCCAAATATAATTCTAATACAAAAACTTTGTAGAAGCTCGAGCTTCTTAAGCTGTTTCTCAGTAAGGTCCAGATAACAAGCATCGGCATAGTCTAGTACTGGATGTAAAAGCGATTGTGCAAGCGCAGTCTTAGTGGACGTAGGCAAAAAGTTTCGTAGCCTCCTTAGTGAACCAGCTGACGCTAACAACTTCCGGCTGGTTAGTTCAAGCTGAGCCTTCCATGAAAAGTTGCGGTCTTTGATGATACCTAAATTCTTAACGGTTTCGCTGTATGGGATTGCTATTCCGTCAAAGACAACAAAGACCAGGGAGAGTGGACCAATCAATTTTGCTAAGCGTTCTTGAACTACCTACAATAATGGTTTGCGTTTTGGTAGGATTAACTTTCAAACCGTGGAGCTTGCTCCACTCTGCAATACGGCGTAAATCGCAATTTTTAACGTCAACAGCATCATCAATATTACTGAGCGTAGCTTGATTATAAATCTGAAGATCGTCTGCGAAGAGGTGAAAAGAAGAAGAAAGATTAAGAGAAATAGAGTTTATGAAGATTGCAAAAAGAAGAGGAGATAAAACGCCACCTTGAGTTACACCAGCAGACGTGTTACACCACGAAGAGAGAAACTCCTCGAGTCGAACACGCTGACAGCGCCCGTGCAAGTAATTGAAAAACCAACCAATCACCGCTGGAGATACGTTAAGGGAGCTAATTATTGCCAGAAGAATATCAAAATCTA
Source organism: Philereme vetulata (assembly GCA_918857605.2). Classification (NCBI taxonomy): domain Eukaryota; kingdom Metazoa; phylum Arthropoda; class Insecta; order Lepidoptera; family Geometridae; genus Philereme; species Philereme vetulata. Next base: position 9,554,743 of record OU975439.1, on the reverse strand, counting down.
CGGTGTTGAACGCATTACTGAAATCAAGTAAAGTCAGCACGGTAAGTTGCCCATTTTCCATGCCCATACGTATATCGTCCGTGATTTTGACTAGAGCCGTGAAAGTACTGTGGCCTTTACGAAAGCCTTTACGATTTAGGAGACTATAGGAGGAAAATAAGGAGTTTAATTGATTATGGACCAAGCGTTCGAGAACTTTGGAGAAAAAAGGAAGGATAGAAATCGGGCGATATTCAGAAAAGGATTTGGGATTAGGTTTCTTAGGCAGAGGAATTATTTGGGCTTTCTTCCAAATGGAAGGGAAGGTACCGGTCATTAGGGAGTGGTTCAAGAGATGGCAGAGGGTAGGTAGAATGATATCAAGGATAGGAATAAGCATATTTCGGCTGATACCGTCAAGCCCAACAGCATTGGATGTAATTGACTAAATAGTTTTCTTAACGTCAGCAACGGTGATTTAGCTAAATAGAAAAGGAGGATGATCAGGAGTTGGTAACGAAGAGAGAAAATTAATTGAACAGATTTTATCAGCATCAGCAATGTCAGAAAATGAAGAAAAATGTTGATTAAGGGAGTCAATGTTGAAATCACTAGGAAAAGAATACTGGCGAGATTTACCAACTCCTAACGATCTCAGAAACTTCCAGACTTTAGCTGGATCTTCATCGGAAACGGATTCATGGATATGGCGACGTTGTGCGTCCCTACACACTCTATTGCAGCGATTTCGAGAATTGTAATATTTGTTTTTGTTGTACTCACTTGAAACTATTTTGTACTTTATTTTAGCAACCGTTTTTTTATGAATAAGTGTTTTAATTTCATCAGTGTTCATATAGTATGGCAACGTATCCACATGGAGATCAAGACAACATAATACCTTGTTTTGAATTCTATGTGGAATAATAATATCCATGGGCTGCAGTAGCCACTTAACATCTGGTGGACTGCATGCTCGTTTGCCATATAAGTTGTATAAAAAAATGCTCGAAATGATTAGATTAAATTAAATTATAAATTATTGTGGTGTTTGGGGTTCGTTATCTAGTAGGTTTTCAAAGAAATTTTTAATACTATTTTCAACCTCTATTTCAGTGTCACAATCTCATTTCAGCATATTTAATATTTAATAACTATTAATAAATGTAGAGATATATTTATTTATTTTGCTTATGTAAGTACACGGTTTATTCAATATTAATTTATTTTTATTAATAGCTACCGTCCTTTAACGTTCTCAAGAAATCCAGTCCGTCCAAAGGTTGTCTGGAAGAGATCGCTTTTAGCGATAAGGCCGCCACTTGTATGTCTGGGTGTATTGTTATTTGTTTTTTTTTTATTTTAAGTGTGATTTACAGTAAAGCGTTTTCTGTCTATCTATATATCTAAAAGGTTGCTGGGAGCCGTTCGGTGCAGGCCGCACAATATCGGTCTCTCTGGAGATCAATGGGGTGGCCTATGCTCAGCAGCAGCATCCTGTCACTGATGTCATGATGATGATGAGGATACAGAAAGTGTAAATAATAGATGGCGGCTAATGCCCAGGTGCAATGAATTTGACAGGCAAATTAATTTATGTACACACGGCTACACATCAAGCTATACATTTACAGTATAAGCTGACCTCGCATTTTGTAGGCTTTTCGTAGAATGAGAGGTTAGCTTATATTGGATTTGTAGCTTGATATGTAGCCGTGTGTACGTACTTTAGTAGGTACGCATATTAAACGATTTTATAAGAGAAATACTTTAATACAGTCAGGTTTTTTTTGTTTTGTTTACTTGTACGTACGTTTTAATTAGCTTTTGTTTGTTTTTCATGAGACTAAGTAGTATTTCATCAAACACACGGATGCTATACAAAATAAACTTATAGGGAGTTACCATAAAAAACATAAATGTCCGTTGAACATCTATTTAAAAAAAATACTTAGCAATAATTAGTAAGGAATTTTTTTAACAGATGGTATAACTGGTAATAACAACTATCAACACAAAGATACATAATAAATAAATATTGCTGGACATTTCACACAGGGCTATCTAGCCCAAAACTAAGCAGAGCTTGTGTTATGGGAACCAGATAATTGATTTAATACTTATATACATTTTTTTGTCTGTTTTCCCAGAACAAACGTAGTTCAGATCATGGTCTACTAACAGTTTAGATAATCAAACAAAAAAAAATAAAAAAAATCGGTCTTTGAAAAATATAAAAAAGTTGCGAACTTATGACGTCTATTTTAACGTTACGCCCTACAACATAGTCAGCGCGCTGACCTGTATCTAACTAAAGAGTAGTTTATTATACGCTACGGCTAGCGTACCCATGAACTTTATGTCACGGTTAGTTTTTGAACAAAGTTAGACTTATTTGAGAAGCTCTAGATTTTTTTATTCTTTTATTTGATGCTATAAACAGTTATTAGACCAAGATCTTACACACGTTTGTTCTAGGAAAACAGTGATTTAAAGGACACCGTATATAGAAAAACAATAATGCTTCGATAATGCACTGTTTAACTGCAGCTTTTGTTTCTCATCAGTATTCAGTACTGAGATGTACCAATACTATCTCTTGTGGCACGTATTGATATAAATGTTTAAAATAGTGGTGTATGTTTCAGTAAAATCCCGGGATTAAGAGTCCAGCTGACAATTAATTTCCCATGCAAACGCAATATCAAAATCATTTGTAATTCGAGCACATTTCCACCATATTATGCTATATTTTCGATTTGGATAGTAAGTATTTATTTAGTTTACTGGTTTTTTTTCAAATTTTTACTTAACGAAATGAAAGCTAATTGTTTTTTGCTTAATTTTACGTAATTCATATTATTATGTTTTTTGTCAATTGTACCACTAACATTTATTTATTTATTTTAAATTGTGTCTTAGCAACCAGAGGCGTATAAAAAGTCAGATAGACATACAAGGAACCTTGTCAATGCCATATGAGACTTAATTTTTTCTAATAATGAAACTCCAAAAAAATAATTAAGTCTCGTTCATGAGTAAGTCACACTCCAAATCCCGGGATTTGTAGATTCATCTCAATCAATAGTTTGTACACCATTTTCTCAATGTAAAATATATTTAAACAACAGGTTTTTTTTATTGTTTTGTATGTTCTGCTTTTTCCCTCTGACATCAATCGCAGACTTTATCAAGCAGCCATTTTGTTTAACAAATGTATCTGTGATTTCGATATTATTACATTAGTTGTCATGATCTTAATTATGCACCAGATTATACCCTAAGATACCGGGGATTGTTTAATCGATTACACCGGGAATTTTAGTAAGTCCCGGGACTGTTAGATCGGCTCTATAAAGACCGCGGGCTATAGGGACGCACCGGTCCGCATTGTCCCGCCCCCCATTGTCTCAGCGACAGATTATAATAATTTTCCGCCAAATCAAAACCATTTGGGTATCGATCGACTGCATTGATGTTATTAAATCAACGTGCGCTTGCGCAGAAAGTCGAATTTTGAAAATATGCCGTGAGAATATGTTTACATTATTTTTGTGGGATTTTTCTGAGAACTTTCAGTTGGTTTGGGCTTTCATAACACTTTTTAAATATATTAGGAGTACACTCGTTATTTGATTATTATTATTTCCATAACAAAACTTTTACAATGGATATACAGTATAGTTTGAATTAATAAATCATCTATTTACTTTCAAAACATCTGAATATTTGAATTTTAAACAACGACCTCCTTGGTGCAGTGGGCGAATAGCCGGCTGAGACGTATGAGGTAGCAGGTTCTATTCCCGCCGCGGAACAAATGTTTGCATGATCTACAGATATTTGTTCCGGGTCTGGTTGTTTCTCTGTATAATAAAAGTATGTATTTACAAAAAAAATGTATCTAAGTATTCTATGAGTTAGATATCTGGTTCCCTTAGTACAAGCTCTGCTTAGTTTGGGGCTAGATAGCGCTGTGCGAAATGTCCAGCAACATTTATTTAATTTATTCATGTTTGCTCTAATATTGCTAGTTAAATAGGTACCTATAATAAAAATATCATAACAATATCGAAATCGATAATGTTCTTTGAAATGACGGCGAAACATTGTGAGAATAAAACCTAAAAGCCTGACTACAGCCTCAGGATCGCGTGTTTGCTTTAGCACTTGTAATCCTCTTTTGTAAAGAATAAAATCACTAATCGATTCACATGTAGCTTAGCAAAACTGCACCCTCTAACCTAACCTTAGCGTTTGAATTCCTCCGATTGTAATCAAAGCGTAGCACAGTAGCCGCTGTGCTACACTTTAGCGTTTTTGTATCAAGCGTCCTCGCTAAAGGACTATGCATTCAATGTGAGAAGTCGTAGAGTAGATTTTAGTTTGTAGTGTAAAGGTTTTTATGGTGTTTGATGGGAACAGGTAAGACCGGTAGCCCACGGACAATGAGCGATCAGTCATGTTGTTAGATAACGGAGATGATTACATACACATTGAGCCGGAGGGAGATTTGAATAAAGCCTGCATATTTATGGAAGGTTCTTCACTGCTAAATGAGCTTAATAGGCATGTGAAAAAGCTCGTTTGAGAAGGTTTTTTTTTGATAGTTGTAGTGTTCTTCAATTGCATAAAGAGAATAACAATAGTATAAATTCTGGGTTGATGCTCTAAGGATGATACGTATAATAACAAAATACATACGGGAGGTAAGCAGAAGCAAAATTTTTTTTTGTTCATTATAGGCTAGCGTTTGACCACGATCTGGCCTGATGGCGCGCGATGATGCAGTCTACGATGGTACACGCTTGCCTAGAAGAAACCTATTCACTCACGACTTAAAGATACCCAGGCTGTAGCTATCTGGAAACACAGACTCTGGCAAGGCATTCCACTCTTTGGCCGTGCGCATAATAAAGGTCGAAGAGTACCGCTTTGTGCGAATTGGAGGTATTTCTACCATATAGCGGTGGCGCACCGCAGAGCGTCTGGTTGTCCGTTGATAGAATGGAGATGGTGGGATCTGGTTGAAAATAACTTAAACAAATTATAAGTTCTTGATTTAAAGCACGTGTCTTGTAGTTTACATTGGAAGCCATAATGTTAAACCTTTTATTTTTTATTCAAAACATTTGTTCTGTTCGATTCGATCACTCACAACGTTCCACACAGAATTCACACAACATTCAATTCCACAATACTATAGTTGTTCCTTTTCTAAAGTGTAAACTTGATTTCATTGGAGGTAGTTAAGCTTTGAGGTGATAAAGATCTCAAAAAACCGGCCAAGTGCGAGTTGGACTCGCGCACGAAGGCTTCCGTACCATTATCTATAAAAACGGCAAAAAAATGACGTTTGTTGTATGGGAGCCCCCCCCCCCCTTAAATATTTATTTTATTGTGTTTAGAACATTTGCTGTTATAGCGGCAACAGAAATACATCATCTGTGAAAATTTCAACTGTCTAACCATCACGGTTCATGAGATACATGCCTGGTGACAGACGGACCGACAGACAGACAGCAAAGTCATAGTAATAGGGTCTCGTTTTACCCTTTAGGTACGGAACCATAAAAACGGAGGCCTAGGTTGTTTTTTGTTTTTCATTAAATATTCAAAAGCTAAAATAGTACAAACAACAATTCAGATCTGAATAGCACTTGCGAGGTGACTATAGTCGGTATCTAAAAATTCTCTGACACTGTCTAGAGACATGTTAAATGGAAATCCTCTGAACGAGTCTCAATTTCGCTTATACCCAAAAACCTCCGGCAAAAATAGCGTGGGCTATCAAAAAAGGTAAAAACAACAAATTCCAAATTCTTTGTTTTTGTGCCCACCGATATTTGTCAACGTTGCGAAAGTGCGTTAACCGTTCTGTGGCAACGGTCGGGTCTCTTCGATACCACACATTTCGGTCATCCGTAAATCACGCGAGGTTTGTTCCCAAGCGTTCCGGTAATGCAGATGATTATAAAACACTAGCTGACCAATCCGCAGCTTCGCACGCGTAGTTTTTCAATAAAAACATTACCCTTCTCTGCGCAGTTGGATAAAAAGTAGGCTATGTCACCCGGGGATAGTGTAACTTCCCAGCAGAGAAAGATTTTTTAAATCGGTCCAGTAGTTTCGGAGCCAATACAATACAAACAAACAAATATTTCCTCTTTATAATATTAGTATAGGTAAAGGCCCAAAAGCAATCAACAAGAAAGTAATAAAAAATACATATGGGTAGGTACATAAAGTGTTTTGTATTAAAAACACCAATTTACTGTAGAAATAAAAAAAAAGTTTTCAAAATAGTCGTCCCGCTTTTTACAAGAACTTGCTGGCATACGACTATTCCTTCATATTTCAGAGTCAAAAAATGTGTTTATCAGTAACAAATTATCACATCTTTTGCTCCTGAAAACTGCTAAACCTGAACTAACTTATATACGTAGAAGATCAAGTATAAAAATGACATGAGTCTAAAGTCTCGAGTCCAGTTTTACTCGACGTTTTGATAATGAACCATGATTACAGGCTTTAAAATACGATTGGGGTGGTATCTTAGGAGTAGTGGAGTTTTTTGTGAAAGGACTCGCCCGAAAAAGTACTACCACCACTGACTCCTACTTTGCGAAATGTATCCGTGCCGATATCTGACCACTTCGAGCTTCTTGGTATCTAATTACTCCAACTCTCAATTTCGGTTCCTACATTGAGTCGAAAGCCCAGTTGGCTGCTAAAAAGCTTGGTATACTCGCAAAGGTGAGGCAATACTTCACACTGGAACAGTTGCTCAACTTGTACCAAGCACAAGGCCGATCGTGTTTGGAGTACTGTTATCACCTCTGGGACGGATCAGCGAAGTACCAACTTGAAGCTCTGGAATCAACTGAGAGAAGAGCCAAGAAGATCATTGGCAATGATGAGCTAATTGATGCAAGGCTCCTTAGCCTGGAGCATCGATGAAAGTTTGCTAACCTATCGGTTTTTATCGAGTACATTTCGGGGAGTGTGCGGCGGAACTTTTCAACCTGATCCCACCATCTCCATTATATCAACGTACAACCAGACGCTCTGCGGTGCGCCACCGCTATATGGTAGAAATACCTCCCATTCGCACAAAGCGGTTCTCGTCAACCTTTATTATGCGCACCGCCAAAGAGTGGATGGCCTTGCCAGAGTCTGTGCTTCCTGATAGCTACAACCTGGGTATCTTTAAGTCGCAAGTGAATAGGTTTCTTTTAGTCAAGCGTGTACCATCGTAGACTGCATCATCGCTTACCATCGGGCAAGATCGTGGTCAAACGCAAGCCATTCAACATTTTAATTTTTAGAAGGAATACAAAAGAGATTTAAGCGGTACTTGCAGTTTCGTATTAAAGTTTATCTTCCTGATTATATAACTAGATGTCGTAAATTTCACTTCCTTCCCCTGTATGAACGTAGAAAAATTTCCGATTTGTCGTATCTTCTGAGCATTGCAAATGGCACGGTTGACTGCTCTGAGTTACTGGAGCTACTGGGATTACGCACTTATAGAGTCAGAATAAGAAGACCGCACATTTGACATGTTCCGTTAGTTAAAACCAATTACAGGCAAAACGCATTTGTTATTCGAATAAGCGCCTCGCTTAACAGTTTGTCAGATGCAGATATTGGTATATTCAATACTTCGACAAGCAAGTTAAAAAGCTTGCTTGGAAGATAAGTTCTTCTGTAATAATTAATGTACCTACCTAAAACTCTTAAGAACGAATATTGTAATGTCAAGCGGTTTTCGTCCACTGTAGCTGTGTTTTTATAGAAATCTTTTTTAAAATAATCTGTGAAAATTTGTAATTGGCCCTAAGAATACATGTTTGTTTTGCATGTATTATAATTTATTTAGTTTTCAGTGTACCTAGCTGTAAGTTTCCTTAAAATAAAAATAAAAAAAGCCTATAATGTATAGAAAAAAAACATACCTATGGCTGCCACTAAGCAAAAGTATGGTTTCCGGCGAAATTCCAGGAACATGAGGCTTTACATCTGTACGCCTCAAGTTAATGAACGCAGGGCAGTGCAACGTAGAGCACATTTCTAAGGTGCGTGACCTACGAGTCAGTTCTCTGTTGCCACTTAACATCAGATGGGCCATAAGCTTGTTCCATCTCCATCAGCATAAAAAAAGCTCAAAAGTTACTACAAGTAGTAATAAAAATATATTGTTAGTGCACTTGGGAGTAAGCCAGTCACGCTAATGTTATCTGCGCGTACGCTGTCCTCTTGATGCATTGCGCGCGCAGGTTTTGATTAACGAAATTAATTTGTCACACCGAACGCTTGTAATTAATTTGTAGTTTACAAGAATATATTCCGTTGATTTGTTATCGGTGTCTGAGTTCTAAGATTTTTATTTTCTTGCCTTCTGAATAGATGGGAATGGAGACATCAAGTTGTGTTTAGCTAGCTATCAAATACGATGTCATTCGCGCTTTTTCCAGAGCTGTTTGAACTTTCGGATAAAAGTGTAAGTCTACTTGTCCGATCGAAATTTTACTACAATCGTTATAACCGTTCTGCGGCTTAGGTTTCAAACGGACAAGTACAAATGACGACCTCCGTGGCGCAGTGGGCGAATAGCCGGCTGAGACGCAGGAGGTAGCGGGTTCGATTCCCGCTGCGGAACAAATGTTTGCATGATCTACACATATTTGTTCCCGGTCTGGTTGTTTCTTTATATATTATAAGTATGTATTTACAAAAAAAATATATATAAGTATTCTATCAGTTATCTGGTTCCCATAATACAAGCTCCGCTTAGTTTGGGGCTAGATAGCGCTGTATGAAATGTCCAGCGATATGTATTATTTATTTATTTATACAATTTATTATTATTAATACAAATAACATTGTTATTATTATATAATAACCTATAAATTTATTAAGGTACTTTATTTGAGAGTTTGCAAACATTTATGCAGTAGGTTTTTTTACTTTTCTTTGTTATATAAATAAGAAAGATGATGCATATTATTTCATTTAGGTAACATTATCATCATCTCAGCCCAAATCAACCCACTGCTGAGTAAAGGCATCCTCGTTATCACGCCACTCTCTCCAGTCCTGTGCCAAGCGCATCCATTGCCTTCCCTCAACTCTGCCGATGTCATCCGATCATCTGGCTGGTGGTCTGCCAACTGTTCGCGGCCACCACTCGGTTACTGCCCTCGTCTATCTTCCGTCTTTCCTCCTTGCCAAGTGTCCAGCCCATCTCCACTTCAGCTGGTTGATCCTTTTACCCACATCCACACATTCGTCCTGTCAGGTACATATAACATAACAGATAAATTTAGTTATCTCCATAAAAATGTCAAGGGGCTATTTTTTTGTTTAGATGGCATCTCTATCGGATGCTGGTATCTCAGCATGAGAAGTCCCAAGGCTTCTAAACAGCAATTTAGATAAAAACGTGTCCACTTCCCACATCGCGTAAATTAAACATGTCCAAACAGCTTTATCTGACCACCTCGGAGTCAAAAATTAATGGGAACGATATGATTCAGTTGTCATTATCAGGTCGAATGGCGTCATGTAGTTAATCAGGCGGGGAACATTTTGCTTATAGATCGTTAAAATAATTGTGCCTTACGGACTGGACCCTTCCTCAAAACTTGTTAATTATACGATCAGTCAATAATGATTATTGACCTTATAAAATTGTCAATAGGACCGATAGGCAGAAAAGGTTCCGACACAGTCGCCTGAAAAAACAAAGGCAATTTTGTCTAATAAAGCATAATTAAAAAACAAATTTTATTAAAAGCACTCACGCGTTACTTTCCTGGATTTTAGTTAACGCGCCGGCGAACCCTGAGCGCAACTTCAATTCGGCCGCGTCAAAAACTTCGGCCTGAATATCGCTATCCCTGTTTAGTGACGAAGTTTGGCCACGCAGAGCAACAGTGCTAGCAATAGAACGGTTCTAAATTTGATTAGATTTTGACCGTGTTCCGTAATACCAAAAATGATGACAGAAAACATGTTGTAATTTTCTTATTGTGTTGTTATTCTGTAACTAGACGATATAATCTATGTTCTCATGACTAGGATACGTAAGATGTTGTTGTTTTTAATACGAAACAATTAGGTTGAAAACAGGTCTTTTTTTGACGTAAAAACATGCAGAATGCGATCCGCTTCTATTTCATTTTAGGTAAGTATTTTAATCTAGTATATGGTTGGGAACCTAGATAAATACTATTCATATTAAAATAATAACTTATTAAGGTAGAAATATGCTCCAATTAGAAATGATCTTGGTAGTACGTGTTGTATGGACGATTGTCCCTCCGGTGTCCCCTTAATGAAATGGTTTATTGAGAAGTCGGTCTAACTGATGGTATTAGCTGGAATGATCCTTTTACATTGTATGATTATGTACGGCGGCGATCGAGGGTTGGAATCAGGTGCAATAAATGGTTGGTTTATGGCGCGTAGGTCGATGGGGAAATCAGGATTTTTTGTTCGGTTCTTGACTGGGTCAATTTACTATCATTAACGATATTGATTTGAGCGCCACCTCACACGCTTGTTCTGTCCGGGCGATTTTCAATTAAAAATGTTTGGTTCATGCTTCAAACAGCAATCAACAGACGAATAGTGTTTAAAGTAATTCGTATTTTATTTTTTATTTAATTTCAGTTCCCCATCATTATGTCACTTTGCCATTTTGTTGGAGGCTGTTCTACTCTTTTCAGTGCGTTCTTTTCCCCAATGACCGTGAGTTCTTCAAATTTATCATTTATTACACTAGCTGACCGCCTACATTTCGTACCGCCTTGACATGCATATGACGCGGGCTGCCAATGTACGTCACCGGTACCTACAATTGTCAATCGGCTATCATTAGCTGCATGATGAGAAAATGAATATTTTTCATAATTTCTTCATGTGTTATTTTTTCCAATATTATAATAGTTATTCTGCTATTCGGGGCGGAGACAAATCCAATAAACAAAATATTATTCTTGAGTTATAAATGGTGTAACTAACCCGACTTTGTTATAAATAATACTTGTTGACCCGCCAATTTTCGTACCGCCTTGCATATGACGCGGGCTGTCAATATACCTCGGCCATCATTATCTGCAGCAATTTATGAGAAAATGATTTTTCATCATAATATCTTTTTGTGTGTGATTTTACCAATATTTTAATAGTTATTCTGCTTTTTGGGGCGGAGACAAATCTAACAAACCAAAGATCATCAAAATCGGTCCAGGCGTTCTTGAGTTATAAATACCGTTACTAACCCGATTTTGTTTTATTTAATACGTATATAAAAATCTGTTGTATTACTAAAAAGTTTTCGTCCAATGAAAAATCTTTAATTTTATAGGTAATATATTTTTAAACTAGGGCACGTGTTCTGCATGTTTTCCAACCAATTTAACCACAATAATAGGAAGGTACTCTATAATTTTCATAAAAACTACGATATAAGATGTAGCCAGTATACAATTAAAATTGGTCTGTCTGTCAAAACGTCCTTCAGTGGCATAAGATGGGTCTCTGACAACCCTCGGATCATAGAGCCTGTAATTACTATACAGTTGAAATGTAAAATTTGATCAAATAATTTTGTAATTAGCTGTTTGGAAAACAGTTAGAATACCATTTCGTACATTCTTGATCAAAGAAAATTTTTTAATGTAACTATTTTAATTTCTAAGTTTTGTTCTGTATCAATTTGCTAAAGTAAATCTGCAAAACAATTGACAACATGTATGAACTGTGTATGAACAATATGTATGAAATAATTAGAAAATATTATATTCGGCTGAAATTGTCACCCTTCAACGCGGTCTACGTTTCTGTCCTATTCAATGACTTTAACATCTTATTGCGCTAGTCTCACCCACTGACACTTCATCTGTCATCACCACGTCTAGCCAAGACCATTTGAGCTCCATAACTCGAACCCCAACGTCATGAACCTTCATTCGTCTACGGATCTCGACGTTTGGAACTCGATCTAATAGTCTGATGCCGAGCATGGTACGCTCCATGGCTCTCTGTGCAACTCTTAAACTATACACAGCTCAAGGGCGGATCCAGGGGGAGGGTCATGGGGGTCATGACCCCCCCTGGGCTGGGTCCAGGACGTAGGTGGACCACTAATTAAAATTGTAAAACATAATGTTACTATATATTTTTTGTCACAATAAACATTTTATGTATTTACATTAAATATTTGATTAAATTAATATAATATTTTAAATTGAAAAATTAATTTTGTTATAGTGTGACCATTAGTGCTGTGCACTCCCTGAGGTATGCGCGCGGCGAGACGGGGGGGATGTGTCGGCCGCTCCGATCTATCAGTCTGCCGTCAACGCTCACGGCGGTAGGTAGCTTTTGTACCGGACGGTCTATGTCAGACGCACACGGGATAAATATTCAAAGATGGGTCGTGCGTTATCTCGTGATATGATTTGGAAGATGAAGTTGAAACAGAATCTATGTCAGAATAACTTTCGTTAGAATATATAATTGTTTGTAAATATAAAAAATGTTCAATAAAACAAGTCCTTTGAATTATAAGTTTAGTTCTTATTTATAACCTGCATATTTTTAATAAAATATGAGTATATTTAAGTTACATTTTAATCAACTAAGTAAGTATAATATATTACAGATAGATAGCCTCCGACCATCGTCCCGCCACAAGTCTTGCCTTAGAAATGCAAACTGATATCGTAAGATATGTCCGACATGTATTGATCTTATGTGAACTCATGCAGTTTTTTCTTTGCCTCCCACCTCGCCGCGCATACCTCAGGGAGTGCACAGCACTAATGGTCACACTATATTGAAATATAGATATTTTTAAGTACAGTATGTAAGTACATTAACAAAATACCTACTTTTACTTGTATCTGTGATTGTAAAAATTAAATTATAACTTCTTGTGACTTGACCACGGCTACTTGACCCCCCTCCCCCCCCCCCTCCCTCCCCCCCCCCTCCCCCCCGGCACCAAAGCTGGATCTGCCTTTGACACAGCCTGTGGGTGAGACTAGCGCAGGATCGTGGTGGATGGCACCAATTTGAAGAGGCCTATACCCAACAATGGGTGAAGTCAGGCTGTGGATGATGATGATGATGAACATCTTATAGTGCTGATTTTCCATCGCGGTTTTTGCTGTCTCACTTGCAAAAATACCTTTTACATTATTTTGATATACATATATTGCAAATAGTTTTTTAAGGGTTTAAAAACTTATAGATTGAATCAAACGATAACAGTATTTGCAACACGATATGAAAAATCGAATACAAATAGACTTTATAGTACTCTTTAAACAATCCCAATGATTACCATTGATCAAGTAAATTCATTCGGTGATGCGTAAAGGATGTTCAGAATTGATTCGTCTTGATTGTCTATGAAATCGTGATTTCCTTTCTATTACTATCGGTTTTATCTCAAGGCATGTTTGATTTGTAATTTGGGTGATACGGAAATGAAAAATCAATGCCATGTAAATGCATACCTAAATATTAATAATAATTCATCCAGCCCGTTTTCGAGCACGGCAACCGTTCTTCTACTTTAAGAGTTACGTTCATTCGCTCTTATATGGCTTATATACCCTATCTTTGCTGTGAACATGCGTTTGCAGATACTGCACGTAAGGGCATTATTCTCGTAATGGTAAATTGTCATTTTGCGGTTTATTTTTCAGTGAGTCACGTTTTTGGTCAAGATCGCGCCTTCTGTCGTCTACAAATGACCAAAATTTTTGCTGGACTTGTCTCCTCTATTCCGTGCGGTTTTCCTCTAGTTTTTCCTAACAAGAGGGCTCAATGTTACATCTTTTCATATGTCTTTTCTGAACATCCTTGTACCTGAGAAACGGGCCTCCATGTTTGCGCTTGCCTTTTTGGAGTTCATGCATATCTACCTACTTACATAAGTAAAAGGTTAGTTTGTTTTAGAACGTCATTTTTGTTTTTTTATACTTTGTAGAAATCATTAGTGAACATAGTGCACATTTGTGTTAGATGATAATGATGACTTAAAAAAAACCGGCCAAGTGCGAGTCGGACTCGCGCACGAAGGGTTCCGTACCATTATCTATAAAAATGGCAAGAAAATCAAGTCTGTTGTATGGGAGTCCCATTTAAATATTTATTTATTCAATTGCATAATTCTATTTAATTACCTCATTTGAGGTTGGTGCCGATTACGCTAGTCCTCTAAATTGTATGAGCGCCCATACAACTCAAAGGACTATCTTAATCAGCTAAGTATGTATGGGGACACCCTTTAATTTTCAACTTATTTATTTTTTGGTTTTTTTCCTTTATTTGTGCTGTAAGGACCTTGCTTTTTTCGTGATTCTAGATCAACGGGAACTACCATATAGGTTTTTGACCCAAAACTTACTTCCGTACTTCCGGTTGACCTAAACTTGTAAATTTTGGTTAAAAGCAAGGTATTACAGCACAAGTGAAGGGAAAATTCCGAAAAATAAAAAAGTTGAAAATTAAGGTAAATTTTGGTACTTACAAGATTTCGCGACAATCTGAATTTGCCCGTATCTGTTTATCTTGTTGACTCAGGACCTTGAATATTATACACCTAATAGGAACAATATACCTCAGTATCTGGTATAAATTTCAACTTGCTAGGTCTATCCGTTCCTGAGAAAATCGGTGGTGACACACGGACAGACAGACAGACAGACGGACAAGGATGATCTTATAAGGGTTCTCTTTTTTACCATTTGAGGTACGGAAACCTAAAAGTGACCATTTTTGATTTATTAATTCACTATTTATTTCGTAGGTGTTGTGTTCAGGCCGCATACGATCGGCCGCTCTGGACATCTATGGGAGAGGCCTATGTTCAGCAGTGGACGTTGATCGTCCGATTTTAGTATTTTACGAATATGTACTCTCAAATTTACAAAATGGTGGTTTCAACGACACTCCATACCCTACAGGGTAATGTTTTCATGATGACAACTAACCACATCGACGGACAAGGGCGGATCCAGGATTTTTTTCTGGGCACAAGGGGCGTACGGGCAAAAAAGTCATCAATATCTGTTAGAAATAAACTTATGTATCATACTGGTTCAAGGAAAGTTCATAAAAGTGTCAAAAATAGAAAAATTAAATGTTTAATAAAGACAGTTTTCTTTTATGTTTCCTGCTTCAGATGTCCAAGTACTTTTTTAGCGTCCATTTTTGCCGCAACGTCTTGATGGATGTGCATTAAACCCAAACGCTCTTCTGTCATCCTGTTGCGAAGATATGACTTTAATCGGCGCAAGGTGGAGAAGACCCGCGCTTTCCCCCGACCGTACCGCAAACTCTCTCGCAAACACTGATTATCATCTTTCATTTGCAAGTGCGCGAAAGGGATGCAACGAAAAAATTCGCAATTCCAGCCAGAAATAGACAAAAGTTTCACTCCTGTTATTCTATTCATATATTTTAACAACTCTGATAATTTGATTTGCTTCTAAGTATCTGTGATGGAATATCCACAGTACACAAAATACCGTCTAGGGGAGGGCACGCGCCCCCGTGCCCCCCCCCCTTAAATCTGCCCTTGTCGATAGATACCAAATGTGCTGACCCATGGAGCCTTCAAACTGATTTTGAGGTCACCTTGTTAGTACCTACTACGAATCATATCAGAGTGGTAAGACCACCGGATGTACTATTTCCTTTGTGTCTTCTATTTTGTCTGTAATTTTGAATTTTTTATGGTGTAAAGTGTTTTCATTCATTCATTGTATTCAAATACAAGTAACTTCTTAACAAAAATATAACCGAATTCAGATAACAGAAAAAAACAAACTACTGAACCCATTTCGATGAAATTTCTATGGAACTAATCTGAAAGTATATCCTTATAAATAATAAAAGAATTTCCCAAATCAGTAGATAAATGACGGAGTTATGAAATAACAAATGTAAAAAAAAATGCAGTCGAATTGAGAACCTCCTCCTTTTTTGAATTCGGTTCATGGAAAAGGTTGTTCTTTTTTGTATATAACGGGAATAGGCGAAGGTCAATTCCTTAATTATATATGGTCAAAATTAATGTTTTGATCCGATATTCTCCGTGAACATATGCAATGTAAGTACTATGACTGTGTGTGTTTTAATGTTTTAACTATTGATAGATGATGCTGCCTAACTGAAATTTGACTAAAATTAAATGTGGAGATTTGGGAACTGTTATCCTTGTGTGACTATAAAACTAAGAATTAGGGGAAACTCTGTCGACATTAAGAGTTGACTATACCCCAGCCCAAACTCAAATTTCACCCCCGCTTCTCCGCGCGCCGCTGCACATCCTATCTCGCCATGGTTCATAGATATGTTTGCCGGTTTTTTTTTACATTCAGTCATTGTTGTGCTTATTTCTCATTATTGCGTCTTTACAAAAACCAACTTAATATTAAATTCTACATAAGAATTAAGGGATCGTTTAAAGCGACAAGCGTAACGGACACCTCGTCTGAAAGCCGAGGCCAGACTGAATCGCGGACCGGGCGTCCGAAGCGAATGGTTTCATTAGTGCAAAACTTGGGTATTTTCATTTTATGGTAAAATCAAAAGATATTTTGAAAATTTAAAACACAGGTGCACTTATTTATGTTGTGTAGAATTACTGTATAAAGTTTCAAGATCTAAATTAAAGTAATCATCGCATAAGAACGGTTTTAAGATAAATTTGAAGTCATCTTTGGATTTTTTTCTATAGAGAAAATTTTACGGAATCGTGTTTTCACAACACAGGCGTTCTAGCACGTATCCTTAACTATAACATTTATTAATTACAGATTGAAAGCACACAATTTGTTGAACAAAACGTTGTTTCTCAATAAGCGATTTATCGTCGCCCAAGGTATAGTGCGCCCTTAACTAACCTTACGAGTACCTTCTTTTAGCACGACCAGGATGACTGCTAGATAATGCTATCAGCATTACGTCCTCCTAGCACTATTCTGTTTCGTGTGTAAGTATTAAATACATAAATTTGTACTGCCTTGACATGCATATAACGCAGGCTGTCAATATACGTCACCTTGGTAGAATTGTCAAATGTTGTCCCCGGCCATCATTATGTATGAGAAAATGAATTTTCTTCGTAATTTCTATTTGCGTGAATTTTCCGATATTTTAACGGTTATTCTGCTATTTGGGGCGGAGACCAATCGAAGAAATCGAAAAAGAAGAATAAATATATATATATATATATATGTATCTAAATCGGGTTAGTTACACCATTTATAACTCAAGAAAGGCTGGACCGATTTTGATGATTATATATATATATATGTATATTCGAAACCATACTAATCCATAGACAAAATTACGTTTAGCTGTCATTTGTGTTTTGCTATTCCATGTCAGATATTCTCTTTGACGTTTTATGTCACGTTACACAGGAACGCGGTCGAACGGGATAAAAAGTACCCTATGCCCGTCTCGTGATTCTAAGCTACTTCTCCACTAATTTTCAGCCAAATCGGTTCAGCCGTTCTTGAGTTATAAATAGTGTAACTAATATGACTTTATTTTAAAAATATATATATATATATATAGATATGTTAGGGAAGATGAGCAACAAATAGTAAATAACAGATCAAGTGAGGATAGTTCAGCTGCCATCACTTCTCGACGGTAACACCATTTACTCCAGTCCGCCCGTGACCACGGTTGCAACATAAATAAAATGTCGGGATACTTATGTACAGTGATCGCGAAAGTTTGAAAAATACGACAACAAATAATTATTAGTACAACAGAAGAAAATCATTCGCGTTCGTGATGACTGTCACCCTCACATGGTCATCAACACAAATATCATACAAAGAAAAAAGAATGCCAAAGTTCATGAGAACGTTCTTTAAGCTTTGTTTGAAGCAGCAGACAATGGATAGGTACATTCTCTTAATCTGACCCCTGCTAATGCACTGTCTATCGGTGATAGCTGATAGCCAAAACTGGTAATTAGCCCGTGATTAAACGCCGGTGCAATGGTGGCGTGCTCCCACGATCTATAACTAGGGTAGCCATACATTTGGCTATTTCCATTGACTACTATCTCCTTTACTTCATTTTATTCTTTACTAGCTTCCGCCTACGGCTTCGT
Organism: Philereme vetulata; assembly: GCA_918857605.2. NCBI lineage: Eukaryota > Metazoa > Arthropoda > Insecta > Lepidoptera > Geometridae > Philereme > Philereme vetulata. The sequence goes on along the minus strand of OU975439.1, from coordinate 9,536,604 downwards.
AGACATGGTCTGTGTATAAAAAGTGGTCTATGTTTTAATTTAGGTCACATTCTACCTATATACCAAATTTTATCGAAATCTGTTCAGCCGTTAGATGTGATTGAGTAACAAACAAACCAACTTTCGCATTTATAATATTAGTGTGATTGTATATAAGAAAATATATACAAAAATATAGAGTTAGAGGAAATGTACAAAGCCGAGCTTAACCCTATGAAAAGCTTGCTCGGAATCTGCATGTTTATAAAATAACATCAACTCACATCAGGTGGGTCTTGAGCTTGTCCCATCTAAAATATAATAAAATCATAAAATAAAATAGCATAATTACAACCAGAAACTAATTAATAAATAACCTCAACATGGCTAAAAACCTAATTTTTGCATGGATGGTAAAGCAGTGCCTACAGCACAAGTCCCGTACTTAGTGTAGGTACTGCACGCCAATACTCACATGTACATTATAAAATTGTATTTAATTTAAGTTTAATATAAACATGTTTGATATAATGTATATTGCTTGATCCGAGAAACAAATGATTTAACACGTTCCCAGCGGCACAGATATATCTGCACTTCCCATTACTGCGTTACGAGTCGTTTTAAACCTTGTTCTTAACCAGAGATTGTGGAGGCACGAGGCATATTAAACCCCACCCCCTGTAGGAGACCAAAATCCTTTTTTTGGCGCCAAATAAGACAATGTGTACGGTTTTTTTTTGTGTGCGGCACGGGGTCTAAGAAACCCGGCTTTGAGGTTGGTATACCATAAAACTAGGAATCAATAGCACATCTCAGATATATAGTTATCTCTTTTCTACACTGTACCAGATGGAAGTTATGCCTCTCGCACGACAGAGACGTTTAAATTTTTTCTTACTGCTATAAAGACGATACACGGACAGGGTGTTTCAAGCCCTGTTTCGCACTTATCGTGTTAATTTGATTTGATTTGATCTCAATGTAGTATAAAAAAAATATCTTTCTCTCTCTCTGCATCTTATTCTTCAATGCTGAGGGTAGTGACTCCCTCCGTGGATTATCGTATCCTTTATTATGCTGCGTCATCGGTGTCTGTTAGCGGCGACATGAAAATAATTTGTGAAATAGTTGATTTTTACAAGTAAGCTTATTCGTATGAGTATGTGGCCAACATCAGTGTCGTGGTTTATAGGCCTGAAGGCCTCCTAAACGGCTTAACGAATATTTTATTTTGTACAAGTATTAGGCCAGACTTACGGAAAAACTACTGAAAGGTAGAATCACCGTATTGTGGATAAAGACGACTAGTTATTATAGTCCCGACTATAAGCAATCGTTGGTCGTCAATCAATGTTTGCTCGTAAAACACAAGCCTTAAGTTACTTGACCGCGCAGGTCTCTATCGTAATCATTGCCGTAATGACTTATTTTGTTGCCGTTACATGACTCGTCCTCGGCCGCAGGATGCTCCGACGTTGACGGTTTTTGTATGTAAAATAAAGAGAGGGTGTACTAGAAGTGTTAAAAATGACTCTTGATTGAGATTGAATCATCTGTATCTGGATCCGGTTTAAGATCTGAATCACTGAAACGTTTCATTTATATTATTCGGATCACCAGCTCTGACTTACATAAAGCAATCGCAGCACAGAACCAGATCTAGATAGTATGTATAATCTAGATCTGACACATTATTTATTATCCAGGTTATAATCTTCGTATATACTAAATTTCATGGAAATAAGCTCAGCCGTTACGATGTGATTGAGTAACAAACAAAAAAACAAATAAATACACAAACATCCAAACTTTCACATTCAAAATATTAGTGTGATATAGAAAGTGCGTACCCCAGAACCAGGACGGTTTTGGTTGTAGTAGTGTACGCCCTAGTGGTGTGTATCTCTTTAAGGCTATGGCTCTGGGAATCGATTCTTCCAACTGACATAAGTGATTCGTATCTTTCAAGTACCTTAAGTGTCTCATTTGTATCTGGGTCTTGATAACTGGCTCTTACGCCGCGTGGATACACAGCACAAGATTGAGAGAGACATAAGACAGATAGATAATTTGTTTGTTGAAACAAAATAAACAAAACTAGACTTCGGTTATAATCGGATGCAAATGGATCTGATTTAGTATGAATTATGAAATATTTGCATCTATTTTACCTTTACCGGTTGTCTCGTTCACTAGCATGATGCTAAGTGGGAATGACACGGAGTCATCCAATTATAACCTCAGTCCAGTATTGTTTCTTTCGTTTCACGAACAAACAAATTATCTACCTGTCTTATCTCTCTCTCTCAATCTTGTGTTGTGTATCCACGCGGCGTAAGAGCCAGTCGTCGAGATCCAGATGCAAATAAGACACTTATGTTTCTTGAAATATACAAATTATTTATGTTATTTTGAAGAAATTACTCCCAGAGCCATATCCTTAAAGAGAAACACACTGCTAGGGCGTACACTACTACAATCGAAATCGTGCTGGTTCTGGTATGCGCACTGTCTTTAATACACTAATATTATAAATGTGAAAGTTTGGATGTTTGTTTATATAATTATTTGTTTGTTTGTTACTCAATCACGTCGTAACGGCTAATTTGATATCGATGGAATTTGGTATATACGAATATTATAATCTGGATTACCACATAGGCTACCTTCTGCTCTATAAATCAGTTTCCATGGAATAAAAATGGGATGTCAAGTCAAGTTGCAACAGCGAGTTTAGCTTCGTTTCTAGGTTACCTACACATTTAGTAGTGTAACGCGTACGAAGTCGCGGGCAACAGATTTACATATGTTAGATTTGGTCCGAGGATACTACGCCCGATTACGAATTTGGTGCATTCGAGCCGTATGATTCGATATAGATATACAGAGTGTTTTTTTTAACTGGGACAGTACGTCAGCACCCATAACCAGAGGAGATACAGGTGCAGTTTCTTTTAAAACATCAGCTCGTTTTCGAAGAAAAACATTTTGGCAATAACATTTTTTTGCTCAAGTGTGAGTAGCACCTTAAAATAAATCAAGTTAATAATTTTTTTTGATGCCGATCGATGCAGTCCTATTGTAAGGATCTTTTTATTGTATCAGATAAAAAATCTGAGAAGCGAAAGTTAGTCAAATTTGATAAAAAGTATTTTCATACAACAGGACAAACAAAATTCCTTCTACACACATTCTATTAGATTCTAATTGCACATTAAAGAAATATTAATACTGTAGCGATTAAGAAGTTTAGGAATTCCATGCTCTCACGAGCAATTCAAAAACATTTCGTATTTCAGAACAATTTTAAATTTCGAACATGGATCTTGCATCTGTCGGACTTTTATATCAGTCATTGCATCATCTTATTTGTCTTATCATGGCATTGTCAAATATGCAAAAAGTACACTTAATTGAAGCATACTTTCTCAATCGCGGTCTGGGTAGCGTTCCTGATACCACTTCAACGCATTAGTCGGGCTTAGTCGGTTGAGGAAGTATGCTTCAATTAAGTCTACTTTTTGCGTATTCGATAATGGCATAATAAAACAAATAAGATGATGCAATGACTGATATACAAGTCTGACAGATGCAAGAACCATGTTCAAAATTCAAAATTGTTGTGAAATACGAAATGTTTTTGAATTGTTCGTTCCTAAACTTCTTAATCGCTACAGTATTAATACTTCTTTAATGTGTAATTAGAATGTAATAAAATGTTTGTTGGAGGAATTTTGCTTTGTCCTGTTGTATGAGAATACATTTTATCAAATTTGTCAATTTTACGCGGCTCAGATTTTTTTCATCCGATACAATAAAATGATCTTTACATAGGACTGCATCGATCGGTATCAAAAAAATGTTTACCAACTTGATTCATTTTAAGGCGCTACTCACGCTTGACCAAAAAAATGTTAATGCTAAAATGTTTTTCTTCGAAAACGAGCTGATGTTTTAAAAGAAACTGCATCTGTATCCCCTCTGGTGATGGGTGCTGCCGTACTGTCCCACAAAAACACACTGTATATAAACAGTCCTAAATATAAGACCAGTCATGGTTACCCTTACGTCTGCCGATACGCTTCTCAGAAGTCAATCCTCAAGTTTACACCTAAAAGGTTTTAGATTAGATAATTATACGCAATGAGGAATGTTCTTTTAATTCTGGGGGTAGTCCACAAAAACCCAATTGTTTAGTTAGTAGATGTATCCAATGATTATGCAGTAGCTCATATTTGCAGCTTTTAAAATCGGTGGGTAATTTTCCCGTCACTGTCAATATCAAGATGGGATTGCCGGTTTGTGTTTTGTAACATTTGTAACACTTTTGTGACCAAGCACTTTTGGCTTTCACTGTAACCCAGTAAAAGATTGTTAACACTTTTGTGAGTGGTGCTACTATGTGCAGTGTATGTAGATAGTAAAAGACTGTATTTCGGAATTTAAACTCGTACTGTCTCCAAAAGCACGAAAAGTGAGTACAAATTATGGAATTATGCAAAAGCAATATTTAAAATTTGCTAAATATTATTATAATTAAGATTTTTTTTATAATAAAATGTCAGACATTTAAGAATATCGATTTACTCGACCATTTAACAGACCTTATTGAATCTAAAATTTGAAATTATTATATCGTTTTTGATGTTCAATATTAGTATACAGTATTTTTAAACAAGACCACTTAACATTTCCTTTTTTTTGTTGTCTGAAATGGGCACTATAAATTTAGCAATGTAACTCGAGAACTGCGAATAATCGATGTTGACTCGTTTTCCAAACTAATCCAAACAAAATGCCAATTCCACCTCTCCTGACGAGTCATAAATTATAATAAATGAGCAATCAGCGCACTGTGGTGTCCGAGACTGCGTTTTAAATTAAAGTTAAGGGGCGGTCGTTAAGACGGGTCCATTTGCGAAGGCTTCTGTTACGCCTTTTTGTACGGCTCGATTACCAGCGATAATGTATCGATACGCATCAGTGAATACAGGATGTTTCAATTACGTACACTTATATTTTTATAAGGTACACACGGCTACACATTAAACTATACATTTCTAGTATAAGCTGACCTCTCATTCTACTAAAAGCTTACACAATGCGAGGTCAGCTTATACTGGAATTTTATAGCTTGATGTGTAGCCGTGTGTACGTGCAGTTAGTTAGCTCTACATGTATTGACGATGACTAAGGCTGTTTGTCCACCGGGACGACAACGTCTTGAAAACGTGTCAAAAGTTTGACACTAGTTTGAAACTTTTTTAAGGAGATACGAGTCGTAATCGCTTACTGACGGTTATAGGAACCCGCCATTAGTCAGCCCATAATTTATTAATTTAATTAATAACGTTTTCAAGGAGAAACACGTCGTAGCTAGTTACCAACGGATATAGCAACACGTCATACGCTGAATGGATATTATAGGTGCTGGAAAAGCTTACTTGGGCTATGCTGTTTCTCTACGAGATCAAAATTAGAAATGAGGAGAACCGCTGGTATACTGGTGGTAGAGCTTTTGTGAACGGGCTAGAGGAAGTGGGCACCACCGCCTTACCTTTATCTGCCGCCAAATAGCAGTACTTGTGCTGCTGTGTTCAGGTTAGATGGTAATGGTATGTTCCTGTAATTACTGGCACATAGACATAACAGCTAAGTCCTATAGTATGGCACATAGAGATCAATACAGCATAATAGTTTGTTTTGAATTCTATTTGGCTATCCATGGGCTGCAGTAGCCACTTAACATCTGGTGGACTGCATGCTCGTTTGCCATATAAGTAGTATAAAAAAAAACCGTGGATAAACCAAGGTCACAGATATACTTAGGAAGATGAGCAAGTTGAAGTGGCAAAGGGCGGGAAACAAAGTGTCTTGGGCGCACATCCGCCTGGTAGTAATCTGGATCAGTTGAGCTATCTATAGACTGTAAGATGGTTCAACTGTTTCTTATTGACCGAGCGAAGCGAAATCTCTAAGTCAACTTGGGCAAATCGGCGTTGAATGTATGTATGTATGTTTGTTTGACCGAGGATAACTTTCGAAGCGTCGATCCGATCATCATGAAATTCGATACATATATAGATTGTGATGGCACAATTTTGGTGTGATTAAATGAGGTAAAAATGTTGGGGGTAAAAACCAAAATGGGACTATCCGGTCAAATGGCACGTCTAATAAAAGGTATTTGTGAGGACATTTTGACCCCGTTTTTATTTTTAGTTTAAACTTTGCAGTTCTTAAATTATTAGCCATAATAAAAACTGAACTTTGACAAAATTCACAGGGTAAATCCGTGTAACCCCACAGTGCTGAAATTTGGTATGCTTAGAGCTTTAGTGACACAAATATAGGCAAAAGTCTGAAATCCAGAATAACTGCAATTTCTCTCCAAACAAAATAACCATAACATGAACTCTCGTTACCTGTAATTTGAATGAAACTATAGGTCAAGTAGGCTGGTTAATCATTTCGTGGCACTATTTTGAGTCAAAGATCACAAATAATTCTTTTTTGTTTTAATCGGAGACTCGCGAGATCTCAGTTTGGGGCGGACCACTAGTATTTCTGTGATTAAATATATTTGTTACACCCTGTACACTTATGCTAAGAATAAAATACATCAGACTTGTCAAAAAGACGTAGTGGCTACGTCAATCAAGCGAACCTATTGCAAAAAATAAAACTATCGCAAATTATTGACACGCTCGCCCTTAATGGGTTTTACTTGTACTGATTAGCAAAGGTATCTGTTTACGGAGATTGCAACGTTTGAAATGCACTTGTGTTTTTACATTACATATTCTAAGATATTAATTGAAGAAATCCAAAATTAAGCAGCTCTGGTGCTAGTTTATGGGTAGGTAATTATTTTTTTGTTTATTTGTTCCTTTTTATAGGTTCGGGTGTCGATGCAGGTATCGATGCAGTCTTACATCTATTTTTTTGAAAGCAATTTGGTAGTAGTTTTGTATAATGTGATTCTTTAACTGATAAACATAGAATTTCGTAGAAATAATTTATTATTTGAAGAGTAATGACAAATACATAATTATGCTAACTAGAACTCATACTTAGAAAACTTTCGTCATTGATTTCGATCATTATTGTAAATAGGTACGTATTTGATCGAGCGAAGCCAGATCTCTAAATCTACTTGGGCAAATCGGCATTGTATGTACAATATGTATGTATGTTTGTTTATCCGAGAATAACTTTCGAAGCGTTTATCTGATCATCGTGTAATTTGGTATATAGGGTAGGTAATGATGGCACAATTTTAGTGTGACTAATGAGTCTTTGTGAGTACATTTCCATCCCGTTTTTAGTTTTAATTTTAGTTTAAACCTTGTAGTTTTTAAGTTATTAGCCATAATAAAAACCTGAACTTTGACAAAATTCACAGGGTACACCAGTAACCCCACAGTGCTGTAATTTGGTATGCGTGTAGCTTTAGTGACACTGATGTAGGTAAAGGTCTGAAATCCAGAATAACTGCAATTTATACCCCAAAAAAGGAGACCACATACATGAACTCCCGTTACCTGTAATTTTAATGAAACTGTAGGTCAAGTTATTTGGTTATACATTGTTTACGCATTTGTTACGTCAAAGATTAGGTACAAATAATATGTTTTTGTTTTTATGGGAGACTCGCGAGATCTCAGTTCGGGGTGAACGACTTGTTTATAATAGTGATAGAATACATACTATATATTTAGTTAACGGAACATAAAATTATCAGTATCTGGATAGTGTATTACCTTTTCAGTACATATTATTTTCACTATCCAGCCTCCAGCACCCACTGTTGAGTATAAGATAGGCTTCCTCTCTACGACACCAGTCTTAATCGGTCTTGAGTAAGTCTGATGCATTGCCGTTCAGCTTCCGCTACGAGATCGTCAGACCGTCGGGCCGGTGGTCTGCCCTGCTCTTGACGTCCATCTCGACACAACTCTGTGGCTACATTGGTCCACCTGTTATCATTCCTCTTAGCCAAGACACAATACTTAATTACAAGCTATTGCCAGCGGTTTTGAACGTTTGGTTTTTCAATAAAAACATTACCTTCCTTCTGCTAAGTTTGATAAAAACTAATTTGATTGAAATCGGTCCAGTAGCATAAAAACGTAATAAACAAAGAGACAGACAAACAAAAACATTTGAATTTATAGTTTTAGCATGGGTTTAGAAACTGATTCTCACGCTACACACAATTTAATAGTGGCACGTAATCTCTCCTTCTATTGTAGTGTCAAAATGTTGTGGCCAGTCGGTGCGTTGCCTGTAATTATACCAACTGACTACTTAGCGAGTGATGAACCGTCAATCAGATCACCAGTATCTATTCGGTGCTCGGACGTTGCAGGTTTCAAACAAATATATAACCGTATTCAGATAACAGTAAAAACCAAACTGCAATACCAACTTTGATGAAATTTCCTTGATATCAATCTAAAAATATATCCTTTCAAATAAAAAAAATATGTCTAAATCTATTGATATATAACGAAGTTCTGAGCTAACAAACATAACATAGAAATTAAACAAATTTAAGACTTATATGGTTTTCTCATGGATGCTATTGTCAGAACTAGACCAAATGGAAATGGGACCACACGGGAAGCACCAGCTTTCAAATAAAAAAAGGAATTATCAAAATCGGTTCACCCAAGTCGAAAGTTATGAGGTAACAAAAAAAATTCAGTCGAATTCAGAACCTCCCCCTTTTTTTAAAGTCGCTTAAAAATCGCAGCATTGTGCTTTCATAAAATCGCAGCATATCGAAAGAATCTATTTTAAAAATACTGTACGTTATAAACAAATTGTTTGACTGTTTTAATAATAATTTAAATCTAAAAATGTATTTAAATAAAAAATAAAAAAAATAATCTGTCCCGAAAGTTTCGTATGTTTTTAGTCTTAATGAACTAACAAGAATTTAGTTTAGTAGCACATTTTTTATATCAAAACTATATCGTTAATAAAATGTACTTTCAACGTATAAGCGAAGTATTTTCCTGGCGTGATTCTGCAGCAGATTCCTGTGAAATTACAGTTGAACTTTGTGGTACCGTCGGCAAAGAGCCGACTGAGACGCACGAGCGTCGACGTTTCCCGTAGCGGAACAAATGTTTGTTTGATCTACGGATATTTTTTCCGGGTCTGGGATATTTTCTATGAAGTCTATGTATGTTTATTAGAAAAAAAAAGTATATAAGTATTGTATGAGTTATCTGGTTCCCATTATAAAAGTGTGTCTTGGTTAGAGGCTAGATACCGGTTTGTGAAATATCCAGCATTATTTATATATTTAATACTATCTGTTGCCCGCGATTTCGTACGCGTTACACTATTAAATGTGTAGGTAACCTAGAAATAAAGCGAAGCTCGCTGTTGCAACTTGAATTACCTACACCCCATTTTTAACTGATGAAAACTGTTTCATGGTATAAAAGGTAGCCTGTGGTAACCCAGGTTACAATCTACGTATACACCAAATTTCATAGAAATCGGATCAGCCGTTACGACGTTATTGAGTAACAAACAAACAAACAACCAAATTTTCACATTTATATATAATATTAGTGCGATGATACCTATCGTGCATGATTGCAGACATATATTTGCCTGATCTGCACGTAAATAATTGTTCCTGGTATGTTTTGGGCCCTATGATACGCGAAGTTTCTGATGCAATCCCCACCCCTGTTCCAACGTGGTTGGGCCCACATAATCAACTTAAGGGGAGACCGGAGGGGAATCGCCCATACAACATGTACTGCCAAGATCATTTCTAATTGGAGCATATTTATACCTTAATACGGTATTATTTTAATTTGAATAGTATTTATCTAGGTTACCAACCATATATTAGATCAAAATACTTACCTAAAATGAAATAGAAGCGTATCGCATTCTGCATGTTTTTACGTCATAAAAGACCTGTTTTCAACCTAATTGTTTCGTATTAAAAACAACATCTTACGTATCCTAGTCATGGGAACATAATATGTCGTCTAGTTACAGAATAATAACACAATGAGAAAAATACAACAAGTTTTCAGTCATCATTTTTGGTATTACGGAACACGATCAAAATCTAATCAAATTTAGAATCGTTCTATTGCTATCACTGTCGCTCTGCGTGGTTAAACTTCGTCATTAAACAGGGATAGCGATATTCAGGCCGAAGTTTTTGACGCGGCCGAATTGAATTTGCGCTCGCGGTTCGCCGGCTTCTTAAGCGGAGACCGGAGGGGAATCGCCCATACAACACGTACTCCCAAGATCATTTCTAATTGGAGCATATTTATACCTTAATAAGGTATTATTTTAATTTGAATAGTATATATCTAGGTTCCCAACCATATATTAGATCAAAATACTTACCTACAATTAAATAGAAGCGTATCGCATTCTGCATGTTTTTACGTCATAAAAGACCTGTTTTCAACCTAATTGTTGCGTTAAGAAATGCACAATTCTTGCTAAACATAAAACTTGAAACTATCTGACATCAATTTCTCTACGAATACACTTAAAAAAGAGTTCTCCAAATCAGTACACTATTATTACTTATACCAGTTATTAAATCACATCACTCCTTTAATATTCTTCCTCTCTTCTTGCAGCCTGATTACTTAGCAGATTGGGCTTTGCTTAGCAGTGGGACTGATTATTGCACATTCTCGCCTAGTTCTCCCCAATCCTCTCAATTTTTATTCTTTTACTTTTTATAAATTAATATACTTAGCTACTTTTTTAAATTTTTTATTAATTTATTGTTTCTTAGTGTGGTAACTTTTATTTGTCTATATATGCATATTTTTTGTAATTGTGGTACTGTGCCGGCAGTCATCCGTGACATCCTATTTATAAATGGTTCCAACGGAAGATCAGCGTTTTGCCAAAAGCACAACAAATGCTGAGTTGGACGCCTTTTTGTGACGTTGGTCATTTATATACAGGTAATTGTGAGACACACATTTGTTGGGTATTGCTGTTTTTGTGTGTATGAATTTATTCTATTGTGTGTATCTTACTTGTGTGCTGTGTGTGTATTGTACCGTCACAAATAAATGTTTTTTCTTTCTTTCTTTCTTTACAAGACACGTGCTTTGCCACAATGTTTCCTAACCTATACAGCTCATATAATAGTTAATACGCCACTGCCGTAGAATATATATTAGTTTTTATACAGTATTGAAAGAATAAGTGGTAGTTAGTAAGGTTATTAAGGAAACAATCCGTGTTGTTCGCACTGCAATAAAACTGCCCCTTAGGCAGAATCAATCATCAGTGCAACCACAAATGTTCAAATCCCTGGACTATACACTATTACTGAACACAGCTATCAGTTCGCAGATAAGGTTCTTTTGTATTAGTTACCTATTTACTCATCCAGCGGAAAAAGAAATCATAAATCTTTATTGTTTTTGGATCTGTGTAACAAATGTGACAATGGTATCTACACTAGTGGTTCGCCCCGAACTGAGATCTCGCGAGTCTAAAATAAAAACAAAAAAATTATTATTCGTAATCTTTGACTATCAAAATAGAGCCATGAAACAAAAACCACTTTACTTGACTTACAGTTTCATTCACATTACAGGTAACGGGAGTTCATGTAAATTGGTTACTATTTTTGGGGTACCATATGCAGATTTTCTGGATTTCAGACTTTTGCCTATATTTGCGGCACTAAAGCTACATGAATACTAAATTTAAGCATTGTGGGGTCACTGGTGTACCCTGAGAATTTTGTCAAATTTTTTTTTAGGGCTAATAACTCAAAACTACAAGGATTAACCTAAAAATAAAAACAAGGTTGAAATTTACTAATAAAGACCTTTCATTTAACGCCTCACTTGAACCAAACAGCTTCCTTTTTATTTTTTTTACCCCTCTTGAACCCCAATATCTCAACCCCCTATATTTTTAGCTCATTTAGTCACACCAAAATTGTACCATCACTAACAACCTATATATAAAATTTCACGATGATCGAATCAACGCTTCGAAAGTTATCCTCAGACAAACAAACATACATGCATACATACATACATACAACGCCGATTTGCCCAAGTTGACTTAGAGATCTCGCTTTGCTCGATCAAAGATGTTCGTGTTTATATTTTAGCGTGGCCGCTGTGTGTTCGGTACCCACACAGAAGTCGTCTTAGCCCAGAATAAATAAATAAATAAGTATTGCTTGAAATTTCACACAGCGCTATCTAGCCCCCATCTAAGACAATAATAAACGATAATAACATTACATATCTCTGACTATGACTAAACAAAGTTTGTAAGTACTAACTAACCAAATAACTGATAAATACTTATATTTTTTTTGTAATGTAATATATATATATATATATATTATATATTTTATAATATATAAAAAAAACATCCAAAACATCAACTGGCTATGAGAGAAAGAGAGAAAGAAAATGTGTCCTCGCACCTCTCTCTCTTGCCCCTACAGTAATATTCGAAACGTAACTCTCTATCTTTCTATCTTCACTAACTTATATCTCCCTCTCAACTTCCGTTCGCTCCACTGATCACTCTTTTTGTAACACTCTCGTCACGCATTCACCAGCTTAACTCCCGCTTACGACGCTCCGAGCTTTTCTTCCTAAGTCAAGCGTGCTTAAAGAATTTTTACTTCAAAACTTGGAATTTTATGTTTGCTGTCCAGTAGCTAAATATGCTGCAAGTGCAATATTCTGTCAGTTTATAGCTCACAGTGTCATGAGTTCGCTGACCAAGTTACACAATAAAAGCTCTTCAAATAACTTTGTATGTACACAAGTACCTAATGAGGTAATATAACAACTTGTCTCATTTCATAAAAATATTTACTAAATAGTTAGTTCTTAGTAGGAGAATGTTGACGACTTGTCTCTCATTTTAATTTAAAGTTTAATATTTGTATTTGAACTGTCATATAATATTTATTTTAAATTGTAAGTTTTACATTTATCATTTTTGGACAGTTTTTTTTTTATTTTATTAATGCTTGCGTTTGACCATGGTAAGCGATGATGCAGTCTACGATGGTACACGCTTGCCTAGAAGAAACCTATTCACTCGCGAGTTAAACATACCCAGGAAACACAGACTCTGGCAAGGCGTTCTCTGGCGGTGCGCATAACAAAGGTCGAAGAGAACAGATTTGTGCGAATGGGAGGTATTTCTTCCATATACCGGTGGCGCACCGCAGAGCGTCTGGTTGTCTGTTGATAGAATGGAGATGGTGGGATTAGGTTGAAAAGTTCCACCGCGCACTCCTCGAAATGTACTCGATAAAAAACCGAGAGGCTAGCAACCTTTAGTCGATGCTCGAATTGGCGAAAATGTTTTGAAATTATTTAGAAGTTTTAGAGAATTATGCTTCCGATCTTACTGATAATCATTGTGATGATTCTGAAATAAGAGAATATGTATTCAGGCGAATCACACTTTTAGGTATTGTTCTTTTTTGTGTCGATATGGTTCATAATATTTTAAACATCATATGATTGTTTTGACAATACTTGGCCACTGCAACAGCATCATCTGTGGTGGAACATGTATCCTCAGTATCCCCTTTAGGTGTTTACAAAATATCACCCATTTTTCACGCATTGTGAATTGCAAGAGCCTGTGTCTTGGGAACATTTTCGCGTGACCGCTCATCTGAAGTAATTGAGCTATCTATAGATAATTTTCTGTGTTTAGCTTTGTACAAGTTTATGATGAAAAAATACCCTTCATAAAATAAAAACTACGAGCCTTACAGTAGTCGCATATGATGTATAACATCTGACCACCGCGCGTGCTCATTGGTCAAATCAAATTCGTTCAAGTATACGTAATGTAATTTTTGAAGATTTTTGACCCTACCTCCCATGCGCGGCTCAATGTAACGTGCCGAACGTTTTTCTGTACCCCCCCCCCCCCCCTCCTCCTCCTAAACGTTACATAACACCCAATTAACCATTATTACCTTGAGAGATTATTTTTACCTTGGGAGATTAATTCCCTACTTTTTTAAATACAAAATAATGTTAGGTAACGCGTTGTTCGAATCCCCTTCCCACCTCTTTGTTCGCTGTTACGGCATCGTAAGGTTTTACAACCCGCCCCCCCCCCCCAAATTGCGTTACGTAATACTTGAACGTCCCCACATTTCCGTCTGTTGCCAAAATCACTCCAACAAACCGAGAGGAAAGATGCTACACATTAAAAAGATCGTTTGCAACAGTCTGAAAATGGTTCAACTGTTTTTTTTTTGTAATTTCTGTGAAAATTTGGGAATAATTGTAGTACAAATTATATTGTTTGTAATACCAGGCTATGTGATGATCATTTAGCTAGGTAACTCGGTTGAGAATTTAAATATCAGCAGATTCTTTGAAACCCAATTGACTTCATTTAAGTTAATTTCTTAATAACAGCTCCCGTTAAATTTCCGCTAAGCAATAGGTACATAATGAAACAAAATATTAAATTATGGCAACTTTGTTACCAACAACCGCTTATTATAAATGAGCTTAAATATTAGGTTTGCGAGCTGACCTATAATTTGGGCGCGCCTAAACAATATTGCTAATATTAAAGCGTAGATAAATTATGAACGTAGCAGCCATATTTGGTTCCCAGAGCCACCGTCATTTGACGTCATAAAACCTTGAAAACGTAGAAAGTGAGTTGATGATCTAGAATTTTCTACCTGTTGCCTATTTTTCTAATTACATCAGAAAACTTTTGCATCAATAACGATAACATCATCTTTAGTTAAATTAAATTTTTCATTTAAACGCATTGATCTCTATAGAAAGTTACAATTTCACTACATTTACGTAAAAATCTATAACATCAGGCCGAGTTATCAAAGGAGGATTATCAATTGGATTATTGAGAGCCATAGTTAGCGTAATATTGTATCCCATTAAACACATAAATGTGAAATGAGAGCCAAGTTCAATATTATGATATGCCTTGGTTGTTGACTTCAACGACAAAAGAAGTGAGATCTAAATGGGTGCCAAGTTCTGTATAACAACTAATTATATAATTTCTTCTTCGGCATTATCTTTTTGATGGGATATCATTACTTTTTATACTTAAACTATCAGTAGTATTACTTATGCACAATAAAATTAATACCAAATGGTTTTTAATAATCTACTGTATTTTACTACGTGTTCGTGGTATAATTGATTTTGTGTTATTTTCTATCCTTATATTACAGACAGGAAGAGTCCTCATCTTCCTGTATTTGCATTTGCCCAGCAGTAGGACAGTACGGTCTAGTAAATAATAAAATATTACAGGCACTATAAGTAAGTGTTTCTAATTAAATCAAATAATAGAAAAATTATAATAAAATGATAAATATTTACTAATTTTTGATTTATTTCTTTGTATTCATCCAACTATCTATGTGGATGCCAAATTTGAACTTTCTAGCTCATCCGAAACTGGGTTAGAGTTTTGATCTATATATAGTTCAGTCAGTCAGTCAGTGATAAAAATGTCGATTTTTGGACGTTAATATCTAAATAACCGTTTGCGGTGTGTTTATGAAATTTGGAGCACATATGTCTCTCGCCGGTCTCAATATATCAGCTAAATTTGACATGTTTATGTGAAATAGTTTTTGAGTTATGAGGTGGTCAAAAGGGGCTCCGAATGGTTCGTGTAATATTACACACGTTGCTGCTCGCCTGTTATGTTAGTTTGAATGGCACGCTACCGCGTGTCTACATTTGAACTTTCAGTCACTACGATTTAAATAATACAAGTGGGCCCGCCGAACTTCGTACCGCCTTGACATGCATATAACGCGGGCTGTCATTAAACGTCACCCTGGTAGAATTGTCAATTGTTGTCCCCGGCCATCATTATACAACCATACTTAACCATAGACAAAATTACGTTTAGCTGTCATTTGCGTTTTCTTATTCCATGTCAGATGCGTTTTTGTTATACGACGTTTTATAGTGACTTATTCTCTTATAGTATTCTCTTTGACGTTTTATGTCACATCCCACGGGAACGACGGGAACGGGATAAAAAGTATCCTATCTCCTGGTTCTTAGCTACCTCCCTACTAATTTTCAGCCAAATCGGTTCAGCCGTTCTTGAGTTATAAATAGTGTAACTAACACGACTTTCTTTTATATACATAAGATATAGACTCTATTGAGTCACACTGCATTGACACTCATGATTTACAAAATTAATTTGACTGTATAGGCTTTTAGCTTTTTAGTTCGTAGGTACTCAACCAGAAACTTGTGAAGTACCGATTAAAATTTTTAAGTTTATCGCACGAGACGGTCACACAAGGAAAGTAAGCAGTTTATAAGTACTTGTTCATTTCCCCAGTATCGTTTGCAATACTAAATGCAGTTGATAGGAAGAGACGGGTCGCGCACCGGTGCGGATCGGCGCGGCCTCGCGATTTGTCGCGCGATCATGTCGCGATAGCGCCGTGCTAGCGTCAGCGGGATGCTTTGCAGGACGGCGTTATGCCATAGCTTACAAGTCGGACACATTTCATTAGGCACCAGCATAATGATTGTGTTGATGAGATTTTTTTGAACTCATTCGCTTCAAAAAGCATGAGCTATAAGTAAAAAAGGTAGGTATATTGTAAAAAGCTTTTACCTAGGTGAAATATGGCAAGTTCTATACAGTCATCAAGGTTTTTTCATTAATAGACATCTCTAATAGCAAAACATATTTTAAGAAACAAATTATACGAGTATCTGTTCTTAATAGTATATAGCGCGTTCTATAAAAGATTCAGAAACTCACTCAATACACACTATATTCTCCCCCCCAAGTATACACATTTACACAACACCCCTCCCTTCTTCTTCGTTCTTCAAATGTGTACCTACTAAATTCTTTAAAATTAAATACTGTTGTTTGTTTAATAATTATCTCTAGGTGATTTATTTCTTAAAAGTTATGTCTATAAAATGAGAATCTATTATTGGCAGTAAGCATTAGCTGTAAGAGTGTGTTTACATTGATATCAAGTGCTGTTGATTCTGTAATGAATACCTAAATAAAAAAAAATAAAAAAGTCAAGGTAAAACCTGACACTGCCATTAATTTATAGTCCAATTTTCCAGAATTATTTTACGCTTGTGCTTAAGGGGGTAAATTGGCTAGTCAAGTGCTTTGAGAGTTCCATCCAGTCAAACAGTTTCAGAGACCATAAAATTTAAATCATGGAATCCTTTTGCATAACCTCATGCATAATTCTTCGAACAAAAAGTACAGTCCGTCCCTTGTTAAGCCCTGTCCCATTGCGAGGACTATCGAATACAAACTACTCGGATGTAATCGATTCGACGCATCGATACCCGTTCAATAATCGAAACCAGGGCCGGAGTCAGGAACGCACTAGCAGAATACCAAAATAGGTTTAATTGCCCCAGCTTATTAATTCTACACGACTGACAGAATCTATACTATTTCCATTTCTTTATTTTCTCGATGACAGCTCCTGTGAAAACTTGTACGAGCGTCTTTTTTACATTATGTATGCATTATTTTATAAAAATATGACGCTTACGCACGTACAAGGTTAAACTGCTACAGGACAGATCCTTTCGGCATTTTGATATTTGACAGCTGGGCAGCAATCAATACGGAGGAACACAAAATACACAACGTAACGTATGGATAATGTGAAAAAACTCAGCGAACTGAAATGTAGTGACTAGCACGACCGTCTTGTTGCGAGTGGCAGATTAAAACAAACACAAAATGGCAGTAAGCCATTGAGTGTTTCCACTTTGAAAAAAATATATTTGAATGTATTTGTTGTATTTTTCTTTGTTCAAAATAAAATAAATACATGCGATCGATATCATTACTTATTTGGTCACAACACTACAACTCTCAAATTAGAACTGTCATCGAGAAAATAAAGAAACGGAAATAGTTTAGTATATACCTGGTGTTCTGTTTAGGAAGGGCACCATCTAGTTTTGGGGTAGGTACACACCCACTTAATAATTAAGCGCGTTTGTCCCCCATTACCCCTCCTCTCTACGGCTCTGTTCGATGCATGTCCGTGTCGCTAGTCTGCACTTATCTTTATGCTTGAAGCGTAATCTTATTAATTTATGAATGTGTATTTTAAATTAACATTTTATTAAAATGCTATTTAACTGTAAAGGATTGGATTCTGAATCGGTCAAATGGGCAAATGCCTTCTGCCGTTTTACAAAGGATTAACACTTAGTCGTAATAGTCATTTATTTCCTCTTTACACATTTTACATACACTTAGATATGTCAGACAGTTTGTTAATTACGTAAAATAATTAAAATTTTTTTATATAAATTAAAATTTACTACAGTTAAAGTTAAAATCAAATAGTTATTATTAATTAAAAAAAAATGTATCATACATATAAATAACTGTTTAAGTAATTACTACTTAGTATCAACTACAAAAGAATAGTCATTCAAGACAAAAAATTTATTTATCGGAAAAAGCCTCGTCAGTATTATAATAACTTTTATGTAATAAATGTTTTTTTATACAATTAAAAAATTCAACGTCTGACTTATTTCTAATGTCAATGGAAATTTTATTATACAATTTTATAGATACATACATAAAGCTTTTTAATGTTTTGGCCAGTCTACAACGAGGGGCGACAGCATTTTCCTTATTTCTTGTATTATAGCCATGGGATTCGAATTTGGATATCATATGCTTCAGATTTTCACATACGTATACCATATTCTGGTATATACACTCTCCAATCATAGTCATGATGTTCAGCTCTCCGAACCTATCTCTACAGGAGTTTCTATATTTAAGGTCTAAAATATACCTAACCAAGCGTTTTTTCAAGATAAAAAACCCTTTTTGATTCTGCTGCAGTACCCCAAAACATTACGCCGTAACTCATTATTGAATGAAAGTATACAAAATAAACATCTCTTGCTGCTCTAGTATCCTAGCTCCCTTATTTTTTAATAGCATACGTAGCAGAACTTAACTTTTTAGATATTTCTTCCACATGAACTGCCCATGTTAATTTAGAATCTAACCAAATACCCAAAATTATCATACGGTCAGCAGTTGGTAAGGATAGTTCAACTAGAGCATCTTCAATAAAGGGAGGTGGTAAATTACCAGTGACTCCTAAACAGAGTTTTGTTACTTGTCATGTTATAGTATTTTTGAAAGAAAAGAAAGAAAGTAAATATATTTTATTATGCCAACCACTAATAACACTAATTAATACAACAAAAACAAAATACAGCACAACAAAAGATAACATAGATATTAGTTATTAGTAGCCGCCACAAAAAGGTTTCAACTCCGCATTTTGCTACGTCACAGCAAGATATATTTCGAAAAATTGTAAGTGATTTTAATCACGTGGTATAATTTGGTGTTTTCAGGGTTCCGTACCACAAAAGGTAAAAAAAGAACCCTTAAAAGATCACTCTCTTGTCCGTCCGTCCGTCTGTCTGTCCGAGTGTCACCACCGATTTTCTCAGGAACGGGTGGGCCTAGCAAGTTAAAATTTATACCAGATACTGAGGCCTATAGTGCATATTAGGTATATAAAAATCAATATTCTGAGTCAATAAAATAAAAAGATATGGGCAAATTTAGATTTTCGCGATAACTTGTAAGTACCAAAAAATACCTTAATTTTCAACTTTTTTTATTTTTCGGAGTTTTCCCTTCATTTGTGCTATGAGATCTTTCTTTTAACCAAAATTGACAATTCTAGGTCAACCGGAAGTGGCCTATAGGTTTTGGGTCGAAAACCTATATAGTAAGTTCCTGTTGAATTAGAATCACAAAATTTGCCAAAAAGCAAGGTTTATAGCGCAATTAAAGAAAAAATTCCATTATATAAAAAAAAATTGAAGAATAAAGGGTGTCCCCATCCATACATAGTTGACGCCAATTAAGATAGTCTTCTGAGTTGTATGGGCGCTCATACAATTTATTATAATATGGATAATGGTATGGAACCCTTCGTGCGCGAGTCCGACTCGCACTTGGCCGGTTTTATTCAAAGTCAGTTAGACGTTAGTAATGTATATACTAACGCTGAAAATATTATAATAAAATTACATTAAAAGCCTATATATTCACCAACACAATCAATTATCAGGTCGACCACAACAATAAAGTACGTAAGAATTTACATTACACAAAACGAACCACGTGACACTGAAACTAACTAACGATATAAAGGCATTGCGCTCCAATACTGCGAATGTGTACAATCTAACCAAAAAACACTGACCTCTACCTCTTTGGAAATGTATAAAAATTAGGGTCAGCGTAAGCTGGGGATGTGCACATAAGTGATGTTGAAAGTGTTATCGCCGCAGTACATTAGAGGTGAGTTGACACGACCAGTCTTCTGTTAAGGAGAGTCTTGTATTAGTACTTCTAATTTATTGGGAACGATACGACGACGGACGCCGGCCACCCCGACCACGGATCCATTCACACCAGTGAGTAGGCTGGGGTAAATGGAGCCAGCTTCTGAAAATATTTCTGTTTATGAGAGAAAGTTTCTTAATAAAAACTTGCTCTCATAGTGTATATTTTTTGAACCTACGAAACGGAGAAGCGATACGAGAAGCAAGCCAGAAAATGTAGACTGGACTATGAGGCTCTGCAATGGCATTGCAACTATGTTCTAAAGTCAAAACTGGTCATAATCACAACATAGTATAAAACAAAGTCACTTCCCGCTGTCAGTCCTTATGCATGCTTAAATCTTAAAAACTACGCAACGGATTTTGATGCAATTTTTTTAATAGATAGAATGATTCAAGAGAAATGTTTATATGTATAACACATGCCTAATATAGTAGATAAACACTGATATTTTTAGAGGTTTCTAATGTGATGTCGTAAATAAACACATTTTTTGCGCTTACATTGTAAACGCTGGCTGAACCCTACGAGATAGATCAAAATATTATACTAAAGTATTGTACACCTTAAACGGTCTACAAAAAAAAATTTGCAGTGGTATATGTCTGTCTCTTAGAGAGAACAACAATTTTTTCTCCTATGCTTTTTACGAGAAATAATGGCATATTTACGAAACGATTTTAAGCAATACAGCATTAGTCCTTATCCAATTAAGTACCATAAATACATTGTGCATTTAATATAGATATATACAAACATACAATTAATATATGAAGACATTCTGTAGTATATTTAGTATCAACATTGCACCCGTGCGATGCCGGAGCGAGTCGCTAGTTATATAGAATTTCTAGAACCTGCTCACTATTAGTTAACCGTGAACCAAAAATTACCAGAATCGTACATACAAAAAGTGCACCATGCTGGTTTAATACCGCATAACAATGCATTCAAATTGCATTTAAATAAAGGTTAAATAATGATAAAGATTTTTCCTTAAAATTTCAATTATCAACCAAGGTCTCTTTGCCAAACAATGCAACTGATTAATGTAGGGAATCTGTCTGTCAATCATTCGTATTATTGATCATCTGAAATTGATGTTTTTGCACATTTGGTATGTTGGTAATCAACTATAAAGACTACCGAAAAATTATATTGTACGTCTGATGCATGTCACTGTGACCTTTGAAATCATTTGCACGACGATAATTTTA
Organism: Philereme vetulata; assembly: GCA_918857605.2. Taxonomy (NCBI): domain Eukaryota; kingdom Metazoa; phylum Arthropoda; class Insecta; order Lepidoptera; family Geometridae; genus Philereme; species Philereme vetulata. The sequence goes on along the minus strand of OU975439.1, from coordinate 9,514,963 downwards.
TTATTATTCATTAAATTATTTATATTTTAAGTTAATATATAACTAAATATTCTGTTAATATTTCAAGCGTCTACCTGTTGCCGTTATCAATATCGAATAAAACGAGCAAAAAAATCACGTTTGATGTATGGGAGCCCCCTTTAAATATTTATTTTATTCTGTTTTAATATTTTTCGTTATAGAAGCAACAAAAATACATCATCTGGGAAAATTTCAACTGTCTAACTATCACTGTTCATGAGATACAGCCTGGTGACAGACGGACAGACAGACAGCGAAGTTTCAGTAATAGGGTCCCGTTTTACCCTTTGGGTACGGAACCCTAAAAACCAGTTACACAAATATAGGCAAAAATCGGAATCCAGATTAACTACAATTTGTACTCCAAAAAAATTAACCTAATCACATAAACTCTCATTACCTGTAATTTGAACTAAACTGTAGGTCAAGTAATGTGGTTGTTAATTTTGTGGCAGGAAAAGTCAAAGATTACAAATAATATATCTTTGTTTTAATCGGAGACTCGCGAGATCTCAGTTCGAGGCGAACCACTAGTACATGTTTTTACAGAATATAAACATGAATATTCAAGGAAATGGCTCAAATGAACCGCACTGGTCCACCTTTCACGAACCTCCTCTACATTTTTATTAACACCCCAAACCAGATAAACAGGATACGGGAAATATATTTATTTGTCCAATCATCGTATATAGGGAGTCTCGGGTTACACCGATGATTCTGTACCGCAATCGCTTCGTGATTTGTAGAGACAATCTCGAATAATAAATAACACACTCAATTCGAGAATTGAGCTGCCTTCCTTGAGATACCAACATTCTTTTGTTTTTCACCTGATTTATCATGCTCACTGAGTGTTTGCAGTTTATGGCGTGAACCTAATTAATGATATAGATTTATTACTACACATCACTAACCATTAGAAAATGTCGTTACATAACTTACTGGTTTCTTCTTGGGAAACATTCGTTGCAATATTTTAAATATACATTAACTAGTGGTTCACCCCGAACTGAAATCTCGCGAGTCTCCCAAAACAAAAAAATATTCTTAGGGCGACTCGCAACGATGCCTGTACAGGCTCTTAGCCACTAAATATGATATAAGGAGTTGTCAAATTATCCAAATACGTACAATTTAAACATGTTTAGTCGCTAAATACGTTTAGGGATCGTTGTGCAAGCCGGCCTTAATCTTTCACTAATAAAATAGTGCCACGAAATGCGGATCCTCACAACTTGAACTATAGTAGGTATTCTGTATTTCAGACTTTTGCTTATATTTGTGTTACTAAAGCTACATGCGTACCAAATTTCAGCACTGTGTCACTGGTGTACCCTGTGAATTTTGTCAAAGTTCTGTTTTTATTATGGCTAATATAATAACTTAAAAACTACAGAGATTAAATTAAAAATAAAAATGGGGTCGAACTAAACACTCAAAGATCTTTTATTATACATGCTTGACCGTATAGTCCCATTTCCTCAACCCCCCCCCCCCCCCCTGCATTGTAGCTCATTTAGTCACACCAAAATTGTGCCATCGCTACCTGCCTATATATATACCAAATTTCACGATGATCAAACCAACATACATACATATAACGCTGATTTGCCCAAGTCGATTTAGAGATCTCGCTTCGCTCGATCAATAAAAATGTATCTTTTCTAATCAAATGTTCGCCCACGCTAGTTGTTTTGCTAGTAGTTTTGGCACATTAGCCAACTTCTGTTCAAGTAATACTATTTGTTTGGTTTCCTTCTCAAACAAGCACAAAAATATAATAACTGTTTCAACTATTTTTATATCTATGTGTTTTTTGTGTGTTTTAGAGGATCTAAACTGAGTGTTTCATATTGCAATTGAGTAAGATAAAACGTTAAAGGCACATCACTTTCTCGAAGAACTGACGCTGACGGCCGTTGGGGCAGAAGGGTTCTCGAGAAGACCACGCAATGGAAAGCGCAGCGTAGGACGGTCCAGGTGATGGTAGTTAGGATTGCTGGGAGTTGTTGGTTGCAGGATGCACAAGATCGGTCGCTCGGGAAATCTATGGGGAAGGCCTATTTTTTTTAACTATATAGATCTTCGTTTGACCACAATCTCACCTGATGGTAAGCGATGATATGGTCTAAGATGAAGCACGAAGATCTAGAAGAAACCTATTCACTCTTACCTTAAAGAGGCCCGGATTGTATTATTTAGGAAAAACAGACGACGGCAAAGCGTTCCATACCTTAGCTGTGCGCATCAAGAACGTAGAACCAAAACGGTGTGTGCGAATGGGTGGTATATCAACTAGGTACGGATGGTACTGAGCCGTGCGCCTGCTTGTCCTTTCATGGAAAGGAGATGGCGGAATCAGATCGTAAAGCTCCTGGGCACATTCCCCGAAATGTATTCTGTAATAGAATACTGTAAAAGCCTGTGTTCGTCAGTGAACGTCTTATAGCTGGTATGATGATGATGAAAATCAAAAAACACAAAATGATTCTGATATTAAATATTTAATCTCCTTTTCATCTTAAAATGTACGTACTTTACAAATAATAGAAGAAACAGCAGTGCTATTTATACTAAAAACGGGATATTTACCATGATTTGTGCGTATTTGAGTATCCCTATATTTCGGCGCAGTTGCATGCGCCATGATCACGGGTAAACTGAAGTCTTTGCGAGTAGGTAGTTATTGGCAGATATAATGATCTACCCTCTTTCTTAGTCTCTTGCTAGGAATTAATTTGCTAATTCTATTAATACCACCGGTTTCATCCTCGATCATAACTCGATTCCGACACACAACACTCACGGTATCAGGACGCATAATTGACACTTCACTTTTTCGGTTCTTACACAATCTCACCACAGGATTCCAGGCTCCAGATAATTGAAAACCATCTTCACGATTGAAATTCTTGTGTTTGGCAATCTCAAGTGTTCATAACCATGATAGTTTCAAAAGTTATAACAGCAGTGCTTTCAAAGCTACTTACGAAACATATAATGATTCACCTGTAGTGATCACTTTAGACCCTCCTCACGTCATCATTAAGTTAATTTATATTTGTCAATCGTATCTTAAATGAATCATTCAAAGTGTTGCTATGACATCATCAAACGAGTTTTCTTTCGTTACTTTTTGCCTAGATAATGGTAAGTTGTGAACTAACAGGTTTGTCTTTTTGTATTTTTCCTAAATCATTCTGCAAAATTGATGGACACTTATTAGATAGATAGATATAAGGTTTTTTATAACATACCAAATACAAAATGCAGAAACAAAGAAATGGTGGACCTTAAAATTAGTTATTTTTTAAATTTAGAAGGTCAATCACTTCAATACCCGTTTCAAGATTCAAACTCTTATAAAACTCTTATAAATTTAGATCATTATTAACTAGAAAACTACTACATAAACGCAATTTATTGCCCTAGGGCCGTAAGTCAATTTGAAAATAGAATGAGTCTCATTAAATTAATAATAATAATGCAAAATTAAATACAATATCACGGTAAAAATGGAACGCCACAGTCCTATTTTAAAATTAATAATAAATATTTTTATTTTTAGCCTCTGTGTTCCACTGCTGGGCAAAAGCTTCTCCACATTCTTTCCAGCGCCAATATAGTCCCTATACGCTCGGAAGTTAGTAAACTCGTCCCTCCATCTTTTCCATGGTCTGCCGCGACGTCCTATTATACAAAACAACTAAAATAAAACGATTGACACAAGAAATGCAAATTTTCTTTTGAGCAACAAGCTGTTATGAAAAAGACAGATCGTGATGAAAAGTTACGGTGTAAGCGATCAATAGCGCCCTCGACTCTAGCATCCCTGCTTGGATTCACTCGGTGTTAGATGGCTTACGGCTCTTGTATAAATAAATAATAAATACTGCTGGACATTTCACACAGCGCTATCTAGCGCCAAACTAAGCAGAGGGAACCAGACAACTGATAAAATACTTATATACTTTATTTTTGTAAATACATCCTTATCATATATAGAAAAACACCCAGACACGAAACAAATATCTGTAGATTTGCAAATATTTATTCCGTGGCGGGAATCGAACCCGCTACCTCTTGCGTCTCAGCGGGCTATACGTCCGCTGCGCTACGGAGGTCGTATAACAACAATATGCGATTAATTTTATAGAGAAAGATAAAATAGAACCTTTCACAAACATGTCTTAACTCATCCTATTCCGAGACGTCTAACAATACACAGTATGTTCGAGTAAGTAGGTATACCATAATTACCGGTGGCCATTCTACGGACCCATTAACTTGACACATATGAATGTAATATATTACTTGCCGACTGGAAATAATGGCGGTATCCTAATAAAAACCGTATAACCATAAAACAAAGCCTCCCACTCTGGGCTACTTTTATAGTTTTCAATCTTATAAATGTCAATGCGAATGTTAGTTTGTCAGTCTTGTTTTAACAAGTCACATAATCAGTGGTTACGTAGTAGAATTCCATGGGCATAAAAACTACGAGCATCATCGCACGCACGGCTACACTACAAGCTATAATCTCCAGTATAAGCTGACCTCGCATTGTGTAGGCTTTTCGTAGAATGAGAGGTCAGCTTATACCGGAAATGTATAGCTTGATATGTAGCCGTGTGTACCCTATCGCCCAAACCCGTGGTTAAGAAAAAAAACAAGCTTGATCAAGTACTCGCACGCTGGGTTCCGTACCTACCAAGATTTATATTGATTTAGTAGCGCTCTAAAAACTATGACATATAGATACTTTTTTAATTTTCCTGCTATATTTGTATATATTTCTATCGATCAAATTTAAATACATAATGAAGCAACTAGGCACTTGGGTAACAAACATACAAAATAAATTATACAATATTTTAGGAAGCAGAAGTGAACCGACGAATTTGTTTTCAGGACCTGAATACTAATGGGCCCCACACACTTTAACAATTTTTTTGCGCAAGCCTTTGCCAAGCCTAGAAATTTGAATGAATTCTTCTCACAAAGGCTTACGGAAAGCTTGCACAAACCTAGAAATATCAATGAATTCTTCCCACAAAGACTTACGCAAGGCTTGCACAAGCCTAGAAATATGCACGAATTCTTCCCACAAAGGCTTACACAAGGCTTGCACAAGCCTAGAAATATGCACGAATTCTTTCCAAAGAGGCTTGCACAAGGCTTGCACAAGCCAGGTTTGCGCGAAGCTCGCGCAAAAAAATCATCAACGTATGTGGCCAGCATAATTGACGTAAGACAGACCAAGAAAAAACAGTGTCACAGTGAACGAACGAAGGATTAAAAGTGTGAGAGTCTTTAAACCGTAACACCAGTGCAAGTAAACCCGTGCGCAAAAACTCCCTGCACTCAAGATACACGAAGAAAGACCGCGGAAGCCATACAGTTGCTAAACGTCTAAGCGAAGGCATTAAACATCGTGATAGCCAAGAAAAGTGATTATAACATACAGCTTTCAATATTCCCGGTTGCCAAATCGTTTTTAATTATAAAATCATTGAAAGCGGTTGCTAGTAATAGTTTGTTAATTTAGAAGTAGTATGTTTTATAGCTGTAAGAGATGAACTGGCAATAAGGAATACTAAGATGTGTGCTGGGTGGTCTTATAGATAATCAGCGTTTTCTCTCATAAACATAACATACATTGTTGACAGAAACTGGGGTTTTAGCCTGATTGACGTTGGAGACTTTAAAACTAAAACTTCTTGTAGTGGTAGATAAGTAGTAAAATGTCTCTTGTAATATACCAATCCTATCAATACAGTTTGGTCAGATTTACCTCTTAGAAGTGTCATAAGACTCTTGATTCTGACAGTAACATAAGCGTCTGTTGTGAAAAATCACGATCAGTTGTCGTAAAGCTCTGTCTACACCAGTGCGCTTTCATGTTCATCTTGCGTTTTTAACTTTAAATTCATCTTGCGTCAAGCGTATTCAATATTAAATAAATAAATATTGTTGGACATTTGACACAGCGCTATCTAGCCCCAAACTAAGCAGAGCTTGTACTATGTGAACCAGATAACTGATATAATACTTATATATTTTTTTTTGTAAATACATACATATATAGAAAAACACCCAAACACGGAATAAATATCTGTAGATCATGCAAACATTTGTTCCGTGGCAGGAATTAAACCCACTACCCCCTGCGTCTCAGCCGGCTATACACCCACTGCGCCACGGAGGTAGTCATATTAATTGTCATAAGACGCTTGCAGCTTATCGTCTACACCTGTGCGCCTCAATCGGTCGTCCAGGTGGACGCGTGTGAACTTTTAGCTGTTCATGTCGCATATATAGTGTTAGGTGCAAGGAAAAACGCAAGAAACCTGGATGTATAAATATTTGAAGAAACGGAACAACAAACTTCAAAAACGCTGGGAATGTTGCACGCCAACCCATCGTTGCCAGATTGGCGTGTCCTAAATGCATACGGTTTTGTCGAATGCGCTATGGCGCTTCAGGCATAAGTCAGAGCCAGTATGAGGCAGACGCAAGATGAACTTGAAAGCGCACTGGTGTAGACATACTACAATAAAACCATTTACATGATTATCCGTTATTTCATGAAATATTAAAACAATAAATCAAGATCTTATTTTATTTGTTAATTATTGAATCAACAGCACTTGATTTCAATATACACAAACATTTATAGCTAATGTTTATTGTCAATAACAGACTTTTATTTTATAGATAAGTACTTTGTTTATTCTTAATTGTACACAAGAAAATTCATTAAAAAGTACAGAAATAGATGACATGTACAAAGGCAGCTTAACTCTAAGAAGAGCTATCAGCAAACCTTTGAGGCTAGAGAGAGATGATTTTAAAGGTGCGAGTGTACAGGAATCATAAATATGTACCTACATATTTATTAAACAAATAAAACGAAATATAACTAAAGTATCTAATAATATTATGAATATAATAAATAAACTAATATATATAAAAATAAATATATACATACAATAAAATAAAATTCCAGAGAAAGATAGTGCTCATTAACATTCCGTTTGAAAGTGTTCAACGATGGACTAGCGCGGAATCCATGGGGCAGGCAAACTACTTGTTTTGGTTTCAGCTTTTACACAGAATAACAACTAAATCGAGAATAATATAAGGAAGAATAACGAGAATATCGAGAAGAATAACGAATAAGATTTTTGATAGATTTTTTACTAAGCACTAACAAAAAAATTACATTTGAGCCTTATCTTAGCTTAATAAGAGCCTAGTGTTCCATTCATTACATTTGAGCCTTGGAATAAGGGCCTAGTGTTCCATTCACAACATCAATAACTGCACCCCACAACAGGACTTCAATTTCTTCGCCATTAGAGCGTCGTCGGTCAGGTTTCAACACAGGTGCTGCAGACAACGAGTACTGACAACCTGACTGCAGATTTATTGCTCAAAGCTCTGAAGGAAAACATCGTGGGAAACGATGGTGCTTAGAAACCAATGTTAGCGTGATAGATAGGTGTTTGCATTGTCAAATGGTTTACAAGTACAGTTTTCATAGATGAAAATTCAAATAAATTATTCATTAAATTCATAAGGAAAACTTTGAAACGTCTGTTCCGCAACCAAGCTTGGGAAGAAGGCAAGAAACTAGTTGGTCAAGCGAAGCAAGATCTCTAAATCAACTTGGTCAAATCGGCGTTGTATGTATGTATGTTTGTTTGTCCAAGGATAACTTTCAAACCGTTGATCTGATCATCGTGAAATTTAAACATAATTAGGTAGTAATGGCACAATTTTGATGTGAATAATGAGCTAAAAATGTTTAAGGGTTGTTGAGATATTGGGGTTCAAGAGGTGTAAAAAAACATGAGGCTATCAGGTCAAATGGGACGTCACATAAAAGGAATTTATTAGCACATTTAGACTCCGTTTTTATTCTTTGTAAAATTTTTATAGTTCTTGAATTATTAGATATAATAAAAACTAAACTTTGACAAAACTCACAGGGTACACCAGTAACCCCACAATGCTGTAATTTAGTACGCGTATATGTAGCTTAAATGACACAAATATAGGCAAAAGTCTGAAATCCAGAATAACTGTAGTTTTTACCCCAAAAAAAGTTACCAAAGTACATGAACTCCTGTTACCTGTAATTTGAATGAAACTGTAGGTCAATTTATTCGGTTATCTATTTCGTGGCACTATTTTGATAGTCAAAGATTACAAATAATATTTTTTTGTTTTAATCGGAGACTCGCGAGATCTCAGTTCGGGGCGAACCACTAGTATTAACTCGTTAGAGGTAACCTCTAATGAAACAACGTTGTATTTGTAATTCCAGACTGACAATGGAGAGTTTATCTATGGTTTTAGTTATACTCACCATCACATAATAAAACTCCTTTTTTATAGATACTAACTGGAGATGGAACAAGTATATTTTCATAAAGATACAGACACTTATCAGAAACAAGACTAGTTTTTCTATTTAATGATTCTTATTTATATTCTTTAGTAATACCCCGGACTTACGCGACTGGGCGATAACCGTGTGTCGAAGTCGCGTAAGTCGGGGTTCAACTTTGCATATAAATATTCTAACCAAAACAGTATCAACATTTAATAAAAAACACAACTAATCTCAATAAAACAACAGTATTCCGTGGACATAATTACAAAAACACACTACTATCGACCAGCAATTAAACTGAATGCACAACACACATCCGCGCGCTCCAACCGTCCGAGAAAAAGTGAGTGTGCCGAACGTAGCGCTTGCTCCCGCGCGAAGTCTCGACCGGCTTAGCGGTGTCTAAGTCTCTTGTTGCCATGCTCATTAAGTAACAATATTATACATTTTTTGTTCTTTTGTATGACATAATTAGAGGTTAACAATAAAACGCACTGCGTACCTAAAACAATTCCACGCAAATCACGGTCGAACCTTTCGTAAATGGAACACTAAGGCGGTTGATACACTACCACGCACCACGCTGCATGTTGCGTGTCGACGCACCTACGCGCGTACTTACGGGAGTGCAGATCTGCATCATCGTGCGGGTTTTGTAAGTACTCACGCGCGTAGTTGCATTTTGTGGATCCACGGCGGCTGTGACTCATTTCATTCAAAGCTGTTCGCTAGTGCAGTTCACGTTAAAAATCACGCATGGCACTGCGGGACTCGGTGTGCTATACTTTGCGTCTCGCCCCGCACCTACGCGCGAGGGTGCATGTTTCTCCGAGCTTGAGCGCGTGATCTGCATGAACGCGCGTGGATGCATTTTCTGTGTGTTGGACTGTGTGTGTCTTCTATACAAACGGAGATACTTACAAGCAACGTTAGAACCCGCATTCACGCAACATGCAGAGTGATGCGTGGCAGTGTGTTGAGCGCCTAACAGGGCTGAGTAGAGGAGCTGATGCGCGCGCCCATCAAATAGAAAAATCGCGTAACTCTGAATTCACGTAAAACGGAGTAGCGTAAGTTGGGGTATTACTGTACACAAAAACAGCTTACAAAATGTACAATATAATAATATAATCCTAATATAATATAATGATATGATTATAATCCTTTTGTCTACATATTACCCGTGCGCGATAAGTTGGGACCTGAGCGCGATGACGTCATATTGGCGTGTTTGTACCGCCCGCAAAAAAGCGAACATAACAAGCAGCCGCCCGCGGCTTCGTCTTTGTTTTTTTTAACCTAATTTATTATGTTACTCAGGGAGGACGCTGCTTTTTATCTAATCTTTTTTACACTATTTGAATAAAATAAAAATACAATGTTTAAGTTTATACATTTATTTTATCTATTATTTACATTATCTGATCTTCGTCACTACTTAGTGGATTTATGCCTTCTAGAGGTTGTTCTTCGTCCTCAGTCTCACTATAATCACTTGACGAAGAGGTATCCGATAAATTTACAATTAATTGCGATTCATTCGTCTCTTGTAAGAGGTCATCGTCCCAATACTTTTGTCGAAGCCTGTCCACATGGTTGACTTCTTTTTTCCAGACAACAAACAATAACACAAACGAAAACTAAAAGAATTCCAGAGCGCGTCGTTACGTGACGTAGGCCAGTACGAGACTAAAAACCCTAGTAAAAAATAGTGATGCGAACGGTACAATACGGGCGCCATCGGGGAAGTGCAGGGGAAGCGGTCGGGGAGTCGCATTCCTAGCAGGTCCCAAGTTATCGCGCACGAGTAATACAATAAAATGTGTCGGATATTGCAAAAGTTTACATACTCGTATTAGCTTTTCATGGGTTGAGTGACATCAGCCCACATACCTTACCGATCTAGATGCCTGTGCAAACCAATTGCGTGCACGTGGCGTGTTCATGCACGCTCACGTCACGCACGGTTCTAATTGTGTTAAATATGTTTAGGTAAAGATGACGGGTCAATAAGTAGGTAAGGTATCTAAATGATGTGTAGCGGCTCGAGTGTCTCTAAGCACCGAGACAAACCTCTAGAGATTTTCAGTGATTTTTTTTCTTTTTTTGTTTTTATCTAGCCTACATTTTGATACTGCTGGCCAAAGGCCTCTCCTAACTCCTTCCACCTACCGCGATGCTTGGCAGATTCCCACCATTCCTTCTCGAATCCGCTGATGTCAGCGCGCCAACGCTTTCGCTGCCGACCCCGACGTCGCTGTCCATCCTCCGGTATCCAAGGTGTTTTGATATTGGCCCATTTCTCCGGAAGCATTCGACTTACGTGTCCGGCTCAATCCCACTTGAGCTTCGCGGTTTTGTCTCCCACATCGGCAATGCCAGTTAAAAAACGAAGCGTGGTATTCCTCACCCGATCGGTTCTACAGGGATTTATGTTAAACTAAATACACGCCAAGCGCACGAATTTTGTTTGCACCTTTAGCTACACTCAACTTTCGATCAAATTACGATCATCATCATCATCGATCAACTATAATGACTCACTACTAAGTGTAGGCCTGCCTTTGTACACGCCACTCTTGCCAGTCCTGTGCTGCATCTTGATGTCGCATCAAGTTCACATAGCATTTATAATGGGTAATAATAATATAAAAATCAACTTCCATGGTGATAACGTATTTATTTCTCATTATTTAACATCAATTTTATTCTACATGAGTTTATTACTTAATCAACAATTTTACAGACAAATTAGTATCTTAAATACAATGGCTACCGTAATTGAATTTACCACCAACGTACCTACATGTTTACAGCATGACTGACGAAGCACGACTGAGTCCTGACCTTTTTTTTCTAATGGACTAATCTCGCTGTTGGCCTCTGAGGCCGTTGCAGCTTAACCGAGCTTTTGGCGAGCACCGAAGGCGCTCAGCCCTGTAATTTTTTTGATGAGGCAACTAGCGCAAGGGCATCACTTAGGTACGAACCTCGGCTTGGGCTATTGCCAGTACGGGGATAGGAGAGAAACGCCCGGGTACATGCTTGTACCTCGTATAGGCGGCGACTGAAAGGACTCGTCGACCTCGCCGGCGAGGTCGGTGTATATGTGAAGTGTTTGCTCTGTGTAATGTAGATGACTCAGAAATCTCTTCCGCGTTAGTGGAGGTGATTTAGTCATCCGGGTCTCCGAGAACGTGTCTCGGTCGATGGAGGGTACTGAGCCGTGATTTTTTTTTTTTTGAATGGACTTATCTCGCTGTTGGCCTCTGAGGCCGTTGCAGCTTAACCGAGCTTTTGGCGAGCGCAGAAGGCGCTCAGCGCTGTAATTTTTTTGATGAGGCAACTAGCGCAAGGGCACCACTTAGGTACGAACCTCGGCTTGGGCTGTTGCCGGGACGGGGATAGGAGAGAAACGCCCGGGTACGTGCTTGTACCTCATATAGGCGGCGACTGAAGGGACTCGTCGACCTCGCCGGCGAGGTCGGTGTATATGTGAAGTGTTTGCTCTGTCTAATGTAGATGACTCAGAAATCTCTTCCGCGTTAGCGGAGGTGATTTCGTCATCCGGGTCTCCGAGAACGTGTCTCGGTCGATGGAGGGTACTGAGCCCTGACCGACCGCCGTCAACGCTTTAAATATCGTCACGCAATGGCGGCGTGACTTGGCGTGACAAAGAATACCTAGTAATAAAAGTGACTTCTATTATTCTTCTTCTTCTTTCGTGTCAATGGCTGTTCGACTTCTAAATTTTATTAGCCCAATAGAGAGCAAATTCCACACCCCTCTCTGTTGCCTGGTACAAGTCATTCCGTGTGCAGGTGGGCTTTTATTGAAAAACTAATTACAAAATACTAAATATTTATGTAATAATCTTAAAAATATACAATTTAGTACTTAATTACAAATAATCACTTACAATAAACATTTACATTTACGGATGACATCGAGAGTGGATGGTTCCTAGGACCTCTTAAACCTTTAACCCAACCAAAGTTCACTTTAGAGTTGAACTCCTATTTTTTACCATTTTGCCAATCGTCCGAAGAAACTTTCATAAGAACATTTCCATGCAAACTTTTTAAAACGTTGTGGGTAATGCTACCATAAACATGGCCAATAAATGCCATAATTGGACAATAAAGATACTCATGTTACATTGCTTTTAGTCATATCTGAAGAATGTCTAATGTCCATATTCAGTGAACGAGAAAGATCAGGGATAAGCCCTTGTTATTCTCGAAAGGAATGCAGGTTTTGCAAGCGATGCAATATGATAATTGTGTTTGACATAGATTTGATATAGGTGCTTACTGGACTGTATTGCAGGATATTAATGTCATTTAATGGTATCGCATAAATAAAATAAAATAAATAAATTAATATTGCTGGACATTTAACACAGCGCTATCTAGCCCGAAACTGATAACTGATAGAATACTTATATACTTTTTTTTGTTAATACATACTTTTAATATACCTATAGAGATACATCCAGACCCAGACCATATATCTGTAGATCATGATCATGCAAATATTTATTCTGCGGCGGGAATCGAACCCGCTACCCCCTGCGTCTCAGCCGGCTATTCGCCCACTGCGCCACGGAGGTAATCATGAATGGTTCAGGAACATGATTTGCACAGGGAGTTTTAACCTTTTTTGTACCGCATACTTTGTGGCATACAGTTCATCTGATGGCAAGCGGTTACCGTAACATATTGACGTTTTTAGTAGTTAAGTTATCACAAATTTTTAATACGTGCTTTGACGACCTTGTAAAATTATAGTCTAAGTCTTGTTTATAAAATTCTGGAGTAACCCAGGTCGGTTTTTTCGTCTCTATTTCGCTCTAGAGTTTTGAGTTTTCCCCTTTAGTATTTAGATTATGAAGTTAGTTATCTTTAAGATAGTTATTGATTTAGGCCTAAGAGTTAAGATGTAATATAATTTAAGACAAAATGTTGCGGCATAAATAAATAACGCTAGACATTTCACACAGCGCTATCTAGCCCCAAACTAAGCAAAGCTTGTACTATGAGAACCAAGATAACGAATAAAATACATACTTTTTTTGTCAATAAATACATAGAATATACTACTTGTTGCCAGCGGCTTAACCCGCGTTGTTCTGGGGTGCAAAATACATAAATAAACTTTGTCATCCCATTTTTATCCCATGGCAACTAATTTATGGAATAAATGGTAGCCTATGTGGTAATCCAGAATATATTCGACGTATCTACCAAATTTCATCGAAATCAGTTTAGCCGTTACGGCGTGATTGAGTAACAAATAAACATCCAAACAAACATCCAAACTTTTGCGTTTATAATATTAGTGTGATAGAAAAATACCTAAACCCGGAACAAATATCTGTTGACCATGCAAACATTTGTCCCGCAGCGGGAATCGAACCTGTAACTTCCTCTCGGCGTCTCAGCCGGCCATTTGCCAACTGCACCACAGAGGTCGTCAGAGGGTTCAGAGATATAACCCTGTGTCACTTTTTAGTTGGTTAGACTGAATTGGATGAGCCAAATGTTACAAAACTACCCGCAATCAACTTTTATTTTTTACAAACTTTTGTATCACTTTTAAATTAGTTATTAGTAGGATTAGCACAACAAATTTTTAACTAATATTTTTTAGTTTCTCTATAAGTGAATTGTAATTCTTTGAGAAATAAATATCTTAAACCAGAACCCTGAAATTATAAAAAAGTCCACGTAACTATCGTACGCCATTTTAAAGATTCTTACTCCGCGCAATTGACAACAACAAAGTGCGAAAAAGCAATTCTCAAAACTATTTCACTGCATAAAAAATCACTTTAGCGTAAACTGAAGACAGACCGCGAACACTCGAAGGGTCAATTTCGCCAATTTGCTCGTAAACGCACGGTCCGTGTAAAAAGGCAATAAAATTCAATTGACACTGGCTAAGGTGAGTGTTCTTGCATGAGCGGAGCGTGTGACGTGGAGCGGTGAACGAATCGACGGGGAAGTGGAGGTTACTAGATAAAATTAACTTTTACATAGCAGTCATCACACTAACATTATAAATACGAAAGTTTGGACGTTTGTTTATTTATTTGTTACTCAATTACATTTCGATAAAATTTAGTGTGTTGATAGATTATAAAATTGATTAAAAAATACGTTACTTTTTATTGATATACATTAGTAGTTTATACAAGTATTTATTTGATAGATATCCAAAAATATTATTTAATACATTACAAAAATAAATAGGTAAGTACATATAAGTAGGTAAGTACCCATTCTCGACTATGCAGACGCCAGCATCTTGATTTAACTGAAGATCAACTCAACAAGCTTGAGCGTCTCCAGAATTTCTCTATTAGATTCATATTTGGCTTGCGTAAATACGATCACATTTCTGAGTATCGCCACAGGCTCAAGTGGTTACCCATCCGCCTTCGTCGGAATGCTCACATCCTGTCCCTCCTTTACAGCATCCTTTTCATTTCTTCTACTCCACCCTACCTCAAAGAACGCTTTGAGTTTCTTCATGTTTCCAACTCCCGGTCCTTACGCTCCGCTGAAAACCTTAAATTGAAAACTCCTCATCAAACCTCAGTATTTTATACTAACTCCTTCACTCTTCAGGCTACCAGACTCTGGAATGCACTACCTGTTTCAATTCGTAACGCCAAGTCCCTTCCTGTTTTTAAAAACATGGTTAATAAACATTATCTGTCATCCATCGCTCACTAAGACTTCGCAACTTTAAATTTTGTATATAATTTTTTATTTTTTTTCTAATTACCTATGTATTCAGAAGTAGGTTATTTAATATCATAAAATTATTTATATTTATTTATATGTATATTTTATTTTAGTCATTTATGTACGTATTCTGTTAGTTATTATTTGATTAACGCCGCCGTTCTCATTTGTTCACACACATCCTTTCCATCCAAAGGTTGCCTGGAAGAGATCGCTTTTAGCGATAAGGCCGCCCATTGTACCTTCGATTTAATTTTGTATTCTCTTTTGTTTGTTTTATTTTTAATGGTGTGCAATAAAGAAATTATCTATCTATCTATATAAGTAAAATAAATGCAATCAAAATAATCAATAACGCAATAAAGTAGCAAAAATGAACAAGTCATCAGATTAAACACATTTACAATGTCTCTCATTGTTGTTCCGAAGACGGTGCCTAGGTCGATAGAAACTCGTGCTCCTAATCAAGATATCTGGGATATTCATAAAATTCCTCTTGTTTTTTTCATATTGATTTGTCATGCATGACCTGTATTGGTGAAAGCTATTTCTCATCATCACCATCTTTAACCAATTAAAACGTAGCTACTACAATGACTGTGATTGCTGACCTTACATATTGCATTGTAAAAGTATCATGTAATTTCTTTTGCCTACAAAGTTTTACATACCATATTCCACAATTGTTTTTTTAAGAATTAAGTTTATTTCACCATAAGAACATGCAACTTACATACTAAATTTAAAACTAAAAACAGACATAAAGGCAATAACAGTACCTACATCATAGTAATAAAAAAACAGAAAGAAAAGAAGAGAAAAAAAAGTTTACTTATACTGGTATGCGGTAGGACATAATGTAGGTTGGTACGTGGATAGAACTTTCCTATGTCGAGAGAAGCTCCATCCACGCACCCACGTATAGTTTATGATTCTAAAACAATAAATACCCGGAGTTGATAATAATATAAAAAAAAGTAGGTAAGTATTGATTGGGTGAACACTAGCCCTCACACTAGGATTCCCAATGTCGTGAGCAGCTAGTTTCATCCAGGGGTAATAAAAAAAATACTAAAAATTTTAAAAATAAATAAATAAAAATAGTTAGATATATCTTAATACACTTATTCAATAAAGCCTGAGTACACTTAAATCCGTGGACCTAATAATGTATCCTACTAATTCTGTTCACATGTCATTTTTTATTTTCTTATAGTTTTTTACCCGGGGATTTATTTTATAATTATCGCTCCGCTTATGAAATACCGAAGCCTGAAGAGTACGGCGGCCACTTTTCTCTGTTGGCATAAATTATCGAGATCTCGTTGGAACTAATGCATGTTCTCTAAACTTTAATGCACTTTTTATGACACTATCTTCTTTAACTTGAGCACCTAGAACGTCAGGTTTACCATGAGAAGACCCAATTTGTATTTTCTAGTTTCACTCTGTTATATCAATTTGAATGAGATACTTCAATAATTGTAACATAAACGGGATATTTGTGAATATTTACAATAATTTGTAACTTTTTGATTATCCCGATATTTCTAAGCAGTTGCATGCGTTATGGTCACGGGTAAACTGAAGTAGTGTTGCCGATCGATAGTGTACTATCGATAGTCTATCGATAGTCTATCGATAGTTTATCGATATTCACGAAATATCAATAGTATCGATAGGTGTATCTATAGTATCGATACTATTGATACTATCAATAGCGTGATATGAGGCAATAGTATTGATTTTGTCCAATACTATCTATATATATCAATAGCACACAACTATCGATACTATCGATAGTTGTGTGCTATTGATAGATATATACTTGTATATAATGACATAAACTATCGAAATATATGCTACTATCGACAGTACACAACTATCGATATTATCGATACTATCAATAGTGTCGATAGTTTTTATGTAATACTATCAATAGTATCGATAGCATTGGACGAAATCGATACTATTGCCCCATATCACGGTATTGATAGTATCGATACTACCGATATAACAATCGATAGTGTAACTGATTTATGACGTCAACTATCGATAGGGAAACTATCGATATTTCGGCAACACTACTGAAGTCTTAGCGAGTGGGTAGTTATTGGCAGATATAACTATCTACCCTCAGTCTTAGTCTCTTGCTAGGAATGAATTCACTATTACTACCACCGGTTTCATTCACGATCGTAATTCGATTCCGACACACAGCACGGTATCAGGACGCGCAAATTGATTGATTATTTTTGGTACAAATAGTGTTTATAACCATGATAGTTTCACAAGATATAAATAATTTAAGTTCATCTTTTGATATTTTTTTATCTAGCCTATGCTGTCCCACTGCTGGGCAAAGGCCTCCCCCCCTCATCTCTCCACTTTTCTCAATCTTGTACCGAATCCCGCCACTCCCTTAGGCTTAGGCTTTCTACGGTGTCGCTTTTCATCCACAGGGATCCCTCCAGTTACGACCTTAGCCCACAAAAGATTGTCATCTTTTCATATTACATTAAAAAATACTTCTTAGTGTTATTTATTTTATTACCTTTTCAAAGTAACGAGGCTTGTAAGTCTTATTGCAATGCTACATAGAGTTACAGAAGATGAGATGTTTACTTCTAAAACAGTTTACTACAATATATAACTATTTATCTGTAATCTTATTTATTTTAATATTCCATTCCATTTCTGGGCAAAGATCTCCCGCATCCTAATTTATAATATCTAACTAGTGGACCCACCGAACTTCGTACCGCCTTGACATGCATATAACGCGGGCTGTCAATATACGTCACCCTGGTAGAGTTGTCAATTGTTGTCCCCGGCCATTATTATGGATGAGAAAATGAATGACTTCCACAAATAATTCAATACCAAAATTAGGCAAATCGCTCCACCCGTTCTCGAGTTTTAGCGAGACTAACGAACAGCAATTCATTTTTATATACATATATATAGACAATATCTCGGGATAACTCCGACCGAAGCATCTGTTTCAAACGATATTCATTTTTTTAACATCCTCTTTGACGATATTTGCAGCACGCATTCTGTCAATTCTATGTCAAACGTCATAAGGTTACATTATAAAAGCGCTATGGTTAGATTATAAATAATTTTATATGGTGGTTAAGTATTCTTAAAACTTCTAATTTTGCGCGCAATTTTCTTAATTTTTTCTTTCATAAGAACCTTCTCCTGACAATAAGAATCGGTCCAGCCGTTCACGCGTGATAGAGTGACCAAGGGAAATCGGGATTCATTTTTATATATAGAGATTAAAAGAAGCGTTCAGCAAAACAGATTCTTCAGCTTATCAAGGTAAAATATTTTTCCCAAAAAATCAAGGTTCCAATATCCTTATCAGCTACCAATATTTGATCAAAAATTCAAACAAGGCATTAACACATTCCTCAAATATTTAATCGAATCAGAACAAGAATAAAAGTCACAGCTATATTTAACACACTCAACCAAAATGTTTCAACAAATCTCTAATAGGTATAATAAACAAAATATTCACCCGGTTAAGAAGCTTGCTTGCCTTATTAATTTGTATAAAACCACCAGGATACCAAGACCCGTTGATCAAACCAGAAAATGTTAACATGAAGCACAGATTACAGTGGACGGTTATATATCGTCCTATCATGTATCTGAATCTTGGTCCCTTGAACAGGTAGGTGAGGGTTAAAAAAATTAAGTTATAATCCTACAACAGCCTATGATAATCTGATGGTAACGCTATTTTGTCTTGTGTGGTTTTGAGAAAAAAATGTGTGACATGATTATCGACAACTCTAGACGCAAAAAAATAAGGGACGTGTTACATTGGTGTTATGTAGGTAGTTTTATTATGTTAGCTTTAAGGTCAGTACCCACATTCAATATTACTCGATAGTTTTACTCTAAAACGAATAACAATCAACGTGTGGACCGCAAAACCTACAACTCGAAGGCTCGCATCGAGCCGGTTCTATGGAATTAAATAAATGTAATTTCCTTCGCACCTACTCGAAGCGAGCCGTCGAGCTTGACTCGGGCGTGTCCATCATGGGTCTTCAACACTTCGACCATTTTTGTTTGGGAAGTGTGGGTAAGGGTCGGACTTTCGTGCTTAGCCCTGGCTTCAACGTCAGAGACGACTGTCTCACGGACTGTCTCACGGACTGACTCTGAGTCACGGGGTGATGTCCGGAGTGCCATTCTGGCTTGCAGTATGGCCTCTCAGACGTTACGTGGCCGATGTCTTGGCTAACGTTGATCCTCTTGTGGTATACGCTATGGAGAGGATGGTGAGCACAGGAGCTTCCGCGGTAATGGACACCAAGGAGTTCGAATGTCAGGTGGCCGTGCGTGCAGTGGAGCGATAGCGTTGAGGTGAGCGTGGCGGCAATTGTCAGCGCGATCGTACATACGACGCGCTAACATTACCAACGTGTCCGAACTTGTCGAGCAACTCGAGCGTCAGTCCGCCATTGTTGAGCGTAGTTCAAATACGTGTATATTTAGAAATGAATTTAAGAGTGTTTATACTAAAGGGTTTATTCAAGAATTATTACTTATTTAGACATTGCGATTCTTTATGGGAAGTTAAGTCAAAAGATAATTAATTAAGAATTGCGAGACGTTTCTAAATGCAGCCACTGTATCCTTTGTTGAACAGACATCTTTAGGCTCGAACGGTTCGGTGAATACTGATTTTTACGCCGTTGGGGCGCTCGATAAAATTAATATTGAATGTGTGTACGTAGAGCCCAAACCGTTAGGTATTACTCGACGTGTTTGCTTGTTAGAGTAAGACCGTATATGAGTACCCAGCTTTAGAACTACAAACTGTGTTTACTAAAACTACTTATATAACAATTGGCTTGGAACAAAATAATAGATTGTAAGAAATTTAAATTATAGTTTTTATATAATACAATTTTATAGCACAATAATTATAGTATCAATAGTATAAATAGAAGATCTGTTACACCAAGCTTTTAAATGTAACATCTGATTTTTATTTCACGTTCATTCGATTCCATTGTAGAAGTTGCCTTGCTTTGGTGTTAAAAAGAATAACAATTAAACACCTAGTATGTTTTTGTTAGGGTTCCGTACCCAAAGGGTCAAACGGGTCCCTATTACTAAGACTCCGCTGTCTGTCTGTCTGTTCGTCTATCACCAGGCTGTAACTCAATAACCGTGATAATTAGACAGTTGAAATTTTCACAGATAATGTATTTCTGTGGCCACTATAACAACAAATACTAAAAACCGAATAAAACAATTATTTAAGGGGGGCTCCCATACAATAAACGTGATTATTTTGCTCGTTTTTGCTTGATATTGATAACGGCAATAGGTAGATCCTTGAAATATTCAGAGAATATGTATTTATATATTCACTTTAAAAAAAAACATTAAATAAACATAAAACAAATATTAAAGGGGGGCTCCCATACAACAAACCTGTTTGTTTTGCTCGTTTTTGCTTGATATTGATAACGGCAATAGGTATACGCTTGAAATATTCAAAGCATATTGTGTTATATTATTCACTTTAAAAATAAATAATTAAATTAATATAAAATTAATATTTACGGGGGGCTCCCATACAACAAACGTGATTTTTTTCCGTTTTTATAGATAATGGTAGGAATCCTTCGTGCACGAGTCCAACTCGCACTTGGCCGGTGTTTTAATGTAATTTTTATCTCTAATTAACCGGCAATAATTATTATCTATATATATAAAAATGAATTGCTGTTCGTTAGTCTCGCTAAAACTCGAGAACGGCTGGACCGATTGGGCTAATTTTAGTATTGAATTATTTGTGGTAGTCCAGAGAAGGTTTAAAAGGTGAATAAATATATAAATGCTCGGAATTAAATAAAAAAAAAACAGTTTGGGGTTTCCTTTGATGTGTCCCCAGTCGTTCAGAAATCAAATTGAAAGACTAATTTAAAATGAACGACGGCGACGTTTAAAATGAAATGTACTGGCGACGTACATTGGCCGCCCGCGTCATATGCATGTCCAGGGGCAGTACGAAGTTCGGCGGGTCAGCTAGTTACTTTATATAAAACAAATGTACTAGGTTTTTGTGTGCATTTGTTTGCTCAGTGACTTAAATTAAAACCAATGAGCAAAAAG
The DNA here is from genome assembly GCA_918857605.2 of Philereme vetulata. Lineage (NCBI taxonomy): Eukaryota > Metazoa > Arthropoda > Insecta > Lepidoptera > Geometridae > Philereme > Philereme vetulata. Next base: position 9,493,630 of record OU975439.1, on the reverse strand, counting down.
TTTGTTTAGTTTAATGCTGAGCCCAATACTCTTTTTTCAACACAGGACTCATAGTGACTAGGTACGTTGTTCATTGTCATGTTGTCGTGTAGTTTCTGACTTGCGCTTTGAGTCAAAATAAATATAGCTATTTAATTATCTATCCAAGATACTGTTAGTAGCATATTCTGCTAACAATATTAGCGTGAATGGTTTTAGACGATATTGATTCAATCTTGTCTGAAAAGAGAATTAGTAGTTATCAAATAAAGCATTTATGTCTTTAACATGTACTATCAGCAACAAGTCCGCTCTGCAACCTTAAGGGTGACTTTTCTATGAAGCGACTAGCAGTTACCCCGCCTTGAAGTTTAATAAAACACGCCTTGAACTTTAATAAAACTCTAAAAGTCTAAAAACAAAAGGCTTTCACAAAAATTAAATAGATAAATAAATAAAAATAAACAGATGTTCATCTCTCCGATTGGCCAAAACAAAAGGACAAAAGAAGAAGGCGGTGTCAGCTAGCTAACAACTTGCAAGCGAAACTGTTTCAAAACTGGCAGAGCGGAATTTTTGCTGACTGTACATGTATATGTGTACAGACACACAAACATTGTTTGGTCGCCGCACCATGTAAACCCACCTTTGCCTATTTATAAGAGTGCGGTCAGTCGAAAGCAGCAGTTTCCGATAAGGGATGAAAGTAATACATACGATAACATCAGGGCTCGCTCGTTAGCTGCAATAAAACGCTTTTTGTGGAAATTAGAGCGAATTTTTTGTCGCTCCTGTCTCGACAGCTGACGGCAGGACGGCAATTTGTCGCTTGTAAGATATTTTGACAAGTTTGAATGATCTTTTAATTTAGCTGGATGAACGATAAGAAATGATAAGTTGCTGAAGGTTACTTTTTAATTGAGTCATCATCATCTTCAGACGTAGTAATTTGTTCTAACGGAACATTGCAATGGAACTGCGAGTTTAACGTCCACTGCTAAACATTGGCCACCCCCATAGATATCCAGAGCGACTCTCCATTGTTGAACCTTTCTGCCTCAACGGCTACCAGTTGTTCAAGCTATTTAACATATTATTCAGAAATCTATTATTGTGAGTTAGCGTATGTATGTTTCAAGTGATAATTTACTCATATTTAATAACAATAAATATTTACATAATACTAATAATATCTTTTAAGATTAGTACGTTGAAGTGGCAATGGGCCGGCCATATAGCGCGCAGAACAGATGGCCGATGGGGCCGAAAGGTTCTCGAGTGGAGGCCACGGACCGGCAAGCGCAGCGTAGGACGTCCACCCACAAGATGGGCAGACGACTTGGTAAGAACCGCAGGTCGGCGTTCGATGCAGGCCGCTTCCAACCGCAGTTCCTGGAGATCAATGAGGGAAGCCTTTGTCCAGCACTGGACGTCCTACGGCTGATATGATGATGATGAATAATATCTACTAAAATCTGTTTAATAATCATTTATTCTCAAAAAGATAACAATGATCACTTAAATGAGAATCAGTACACATAGAAAAGTTCATGTAATTTCTTACTACAGATGTTGAAAATACAAATGCTGCGTCTTGTAACAAAATCACCTTGTATCCGTGTTAGAATTAATATTTATTAATACGAAAATATGACAAGAGCCATAAAGATTAACAGATATAAACACCACACAATATTGCCAACAAAACAAAGACCTGAAACCAATCTCACTCACAACTTAGATCTGGTGGTGCGACGTTATACTATAATTCCGTACAATTACACAAGACAATATTCAAATTACACTGAAACTGCTACTTGTAGTAAAATAAGACTAATAAACTGTATGTTTAAACTTTGAAGGGATGTTATTGATTGCAAAAGAAGTTGGCGAGTTTGTTTGTTAAAAATCTTGGAGTTTGTTTGCTGTTTATTTTTTTATTTGGAAAGATAAACAGTCATACATTATGAAGTTAAACATAGTGTTAGTAGTTACATAAATAAATGCATGACTCACGACATCATCCACGGATTAATTGATGAAGTGAACATTATTATATTTTACAAACAATATATTATTTGATTAGACAGTAAAAAAAAACCGGCCGTATCTATAAAAACAGCAAAAACATCACGTTTGTTGTATGGGAGCACCCCTTAAATATTTGTTTAATTTGAATTTAAATATTAATTTTTAAAGTGAATACATAACTAAACATTCTGTGAATATTTCAAGCGTCTACCTGTTGTCATTATCAATAACGAGCAAAAACGGGCAAAAAATTCACGTTTGTTGTAGGGGAGTCCCCTTCAACTATTATTTATTCTGCTTTTAGTATTTGTTGTTATAGCGGCAACAAAAATAAATCATCTGTGAAAATTTCAACTGTTTAACTATCACGGTTCATGAGATACAGCCTGATGACGGACGGGCAGACAGACAGGCAGAGTCCCATTTGACCCTTTGGGTACGGAACCCTAAAAACAGAATAAGTAGGTAGCGGGTACCTACATTGTACTCACTATCAGCTGCTCGAATGACAATCGGCTCTACAACTTAGTAGTTGTGCAATGAGTTTCAAGATGGGAGTTTAGAAAGGGATATTCATGATAGTAGTTATGATATAATTTAGCAAAGAATTTGAGAAGGAACTAGCAAACTGGAGTCTGATTATCGTATCACGTATGGCCCGTTAACAAGTACATATGACCTCATCAGGGAACAGGTCTTCAGATTAGTAGCTTATGGTCTAGTGACTTGAAAGTCTGCGTTCTCGTACTTAAATGTAGTTAAATTCAAACGATGCCTGTAAATGCAACATTTAAGATAAAAGAGATGTGTGCGACCAAAAGTTGACTAATCATCATACCAGCCACAGGACGTCCACTGCCAAATATAGACTTCCCCATAGATTTCCAAAGTGTCTGATATTGAGTGGCCTGCAAGGGCTCCCAGCAACCTTAAGGCGAAAATAGTAGCTGATTGGTCTTTTTTGGAGGCTTTTTCCTCAGGGAGGAATCAGTTTTATGTACTCAAAAAAATATATGTCAATCATTGACAACAAAAATACAAAAAAACATACAAAAAAGTTCTACCTGTTTATTTACTATGAGAAAAAAATGAACAAAACGTAGATGTTTTCGACTTTAAATTTAATTCAACCTCTAAACGACGTAAAATTTTGTAATTTTTCTTTCACCTAAATGTGGGCAAAGACTAACTTCAAGTTGAATAAATGATGCTGTCCCTTAGAAGGTATACCCGGGCCACGGGCGGCAGTCTACCACTGACTGTCGTACGGGAGGCTTGTGCTCGTCTGCCTCGCGCTCACCTTTTTGCTGGTCGATTAGATGCGTGTGGCGGAAGGCGCGGGGCCGAAACAATAGCTAACCCCATTCGCTCAAGGTTATCGGCTACGGTTAGCGCCTTCATCAGGTCGTCTTTTCATCTAGTGGGAGGCTAGACTGCGTGATTTTCAGTGCGTGGTCACCAGTCACCACTCAACCTTTCTGCCCCAACGGCCATCAGTTCTTCAAGATATATGCCCCGCCCACTGCCACCTCAGCTTGATAATTCTCTTGGCTATGTCCTATAACCTATTATATAACCCCTATACTGGCTATAACCTTAGTTTGTCTATGAATCTCCTCATTTAAGATAACTGTTGATAAAAAAGGCATCCACCCACTGCTGGGTATAGACCTCCTCGTTATCACGCCACTCTGTCCGGCCCTGTGCCAAGCGCATCCATTGGCTTCCCGCAACTCTCGCGATGTAGTCCGACCATCTGGCTGGTGGTCTTCCAACTGGTCTGCGCCGTTCTTGCGGCCACCACTCAGTTTCTGCCCTCGTCCATCTTCCGTCTTCCCTCCTTGCCAAGTGTCCAGCCCATCCCCACTTCAGCTGGTTGATCCTTTTACCCACATCGACGACTTTGGTTCTGCGACTATATCAATAATTGCGAGAATCGAATTTGATTGGTATATACTCCTGAAAAGGGCGTTAAGATTGATGGTGAATCAGTGTATTTCAAGGTATCAATGAACACCTGTTTTAATTATGCTAATGATTGAATATATTATTAAATGTTCTAATATTACTACAAAAATGAAAATTAATATAATCAGATGTATTATTAATTATATATATCCATAGAAATCTAAAATAAAATTATGAAATTAAAAAAACCCCATTTTTTATTTGAATTACCAACATTTTTTGTAATCTTAGTAATTATAAAATTGATTACAAGTAAAACCGTACATCAGCTCTAGTGTATGTTAATTTAATCCGATATATAAATCCTTAAGTTATACTCCTTACAGCGAGGCTACTTCAGTAAAGAAAATCAAAAGACATTGTAAATTGTAGTCTGCATCGCATTGCATAAAACTGGAGTTTAAATATGTGCATGATATTGCATTCGTACTAACGTATTAAGACGTCAAAGTGTAGTGGTAGAACCAAAATATTCTAGATTAAATAAAATGTTAGCTTCCTTCGAAAACAGCTACTTGTCTAGGAAGACATTCATGAAAGGCGACCTTCCATTATCATCACTAAAACGTCAACTCATCGACATGTGTATTCTGCCTACGGTGCCCAGTCTTGGTCACTGACTGAAATACCAAAGTCCAAGCTCGGAGTTTGCCAAAGAGAGATGAAGAGAATAGACAGGATTCCGAACATCTCGCTGCGCTCAAAGACCGGCATCGCTGACGTCGGTATCAAGGCTACTAAATTAAAGTGGGATTGAGCGGGTCATGTCTCCCGCATGCAACCAAATAAATGGGCTAAGGTCGTAACTGGATGGATCCCTGTGGATGGAAAGCGACACCGTGGAAGGCCTAAGAATCGGTGGCGCGATGATTTAAACGCTTTTTATAGGGACTGGCGGGATTTGGTACAGGATTGAGATAAGAGGGATGCCTTTGCCCAGCAGTGGGACAGCATAAGCTACATAAAAAAAAAATAAGAGTATTTAATCTTCAGATTTTCTGGTTCATGAATGCAGGCAGCATCCCGGTTATATTACTTATTCTACGTAATAAAAGAAAAATATTGTCCAAACATAAACAACGTACTACGAAAACTACAAGTACATATGTACATATGTAATTAGGAAACAACCGTTATTGCATAAATATACCAAAACAATATACCTCAGAATCAGTTAAATAAATATTAGGGTCAAACTTAATCATTATTATATATACCGGCTTTATCGCGTATCGTTTTATCGCTGTTTCGACTGAAATAGTAGGTACGTGGTACGTGATAAATCTCGTTTTCATAAATAATGATTAAAATAAATCACGAAAGCTTTCTTAGCAAACAGGATCAAACTTACTTATTCATTCTCAATATCCTGCCCATCTAAAGGTTGCCTGGCAGAGATCGCTTTTAGCGATAAGGCCGCTCATTGTACATATGCTTTAAGACGATATACAAATTTAATTTCGGTGACGATTGGGCGGAGCATCCGGAAATGCAAGAAAGTGACAGTGCTATTTACTTGCTTAGGTGACGAACGAGACAAACATGTATCATAGCCGCGCCGCTTTGTCGCGGAAGTAAATGACGTAAGTGACAAAAGATAAAACCTCGAATTGCAAGAGAACCAACAAATAAAAAAAAATCTTTTTCATTCATTTAGGTACCATAATTACCCACATAACTATCTAAAAACATTTTTTAAATCTTTTTTAGAGTCGGAGAATAAACAATATTAGTGTTTTAGAAGAGACGATTTTGACAAATAATTGTATCGAGAAAAATTTCACCAATTGCCTTTCTGAATTTCATTTATGTGGTTTAAATCCTCAAGTAAATATTGCTTAAATATGAAATCTCTGCTATTTTTAGTTATTGAATACGACAGTTAATTAGCGGCTAATTTTTATTAATATATCGCCTTAAAATAGTATTTTCTTTTATATATTTATATGTAATGGTGTGCTATAAATAATCTAATATTAATTTATTCATTAAAATCAGAAAAGGTTTGTTAATTTTGAATTGTCAATTTGCTCTATCAAATAGCGGACTTTTTCTGCTCACAGTATATCTGTCCCTTGAAAAGACATCAACGAGCTCAAGCGCATACATTTATTTCGAGTAGGCGTTCGGTTACTACATGTTATATCAATACCAGCTCAAGACACCTGTAACGTTTCGAGTTTTGTTAACTTATCACAAAACTAACCAAATTATGCACCGAAATAACCAAAGCACACCAAAACTTATGCAAAATGTGCACCAATTAAAAAATAGCCATCATCTGAATGATCACAAGTAACTTTTTAACAAAAATATAAACGACTTTCAGATAACAGAAAAAACAAACTACTAAACCGATTTCGATGAAATTTCTACGGGACAATACTGAAAGTATATCCTTTCAAATAATAAAATAACTTTCTAAATCAGTTGATAAATGACGGAGTTATGAGGTAACAAATATAAAAAATACCGCCGAATTGCGAACCTACTCCTTTTTTGATATTCTCGTCTTTACATTGAAATGTTACTTCTGAAATTTATCTAACTCTTCCTATTTTTGACCCCCGAAGCCAAAAAAAAGGTGTTACAAGTTGGACGCTTGTTCATCTGTTATCAATATCATGTTCTGTCTGTCTGTGCCATCGGATTTCCCAAAGGGATATACCAATTTGGATGGAGTTTTTTTAATAGATAGCTAATTAACTTTGAGTGGTTCTTAGCTATGTTAGTTTTTAACCCCCACACAAATTTTGTGTAAATTAATTTGTTGTATTACTTAGAAAACTTTCGTGATTGATTTCAATCATTATTATAAATACGGGGTTTATCACGTACCGTCGTATCGGTGTTTCGACCGACAATGTTTCGGTTCAATTCGTGAACCTTCATCAGGGTGAGTGCGATCCGCTCCGAATAAGTGCGAGTCAGTGCGAGGCGAGACGTTATTCGGAGCGGATCGCACTCACCCTGATGAAGGTTCACGAATTGAACCGAAACATTGTCGGTCGAAACACCGATAAGACGGTACGTGATAAATCCCGTATTTATAATAATGATTGTTGTATTACGTTCAGTTGCCCTAACACTACTAGCAGCAAGCAACTAACACAGAAAATAACTCTTCCTCTAAAAGGAACAAAACCAGCATTTCCAATAAAACATCAAAGTAGTCAATTGATCTAACACTGACGTCACTAAATTACCAAAAACCTAAATCAACAGAATCAACCGGAAGACAGAAGATCGTCCATGATAACATTACCTAATCGATAATTGTATCTTAGACACTTCGACTCACACGTAAAATCGTAAAAAGGTGAGAAAGTAGGATGATAAAACTATACTAGATACAAAAGTTATTTCTCCACAAACATTAAACAAAATAACTTGGAATTTCCACCCTATCTCTCTGATCATAAAAGTTCCAATACATTTTCGTAAAGGGTGACGTAAGTTTGTGGTAGGCTCAAAGTCGCGAAGAGCAGAGTAGTAAAAAAGGTGAAATGTCTCTTTGGAAGCGGCAGTGGACGCGTCGGCGATAAGGGACCACCTTAGTGGATGCTGGACCCAATTTTAGGATTGTTTTCCGGTTACAGATCGTTTGGATAGCTAATATTTTTGCTATTAATATGGTTAAGGGTTTGAGATTTACGTTGAAATGAATTGGTGTCAACGAAAATGTGTTGTCTAAAAGGGCTGATAAAACGTGGTCACTGGTCAGTTATCGAGGTGGTAATTGATCACCAATTTTAGGTATTTAGGTTTTACATTGATTTAGATAATTCTGCACTTTTGACTCTTTACATCAATGGAATAGTCACTTTATCTCATTGTTTGCCGATCAATAGATCAATGACATCATCGACTATTGTTTTGCAAAGTTAATGCACATTTTTTTACAAATTACAAAATTTCGCAATTATGACAAGATAACAAATACAGTATAGAACATTAAGTAAGCTTTTTGAAACCATTGCTCAAGTAACATAATAACCGAATTAACAGTCAATATTTTACCAAAAACGCGCGTCGTCACTTCAACGATATCTCACTGGAAATGTTGGAAAGTGGTCGTTTTCATTACAAATTTATTTGTTTTTATAAATTGAGCCATAACTCGTTGTTGGGGACGGGACCCACTGGGTGTCGGGTAATAATGACGTTCGCTATATACGATTACATGATAGTGACGATGACACAAGAGAAAAAAGTGTTTCATTCAGAATAGAGGGATAAGGCTTTGACACACACTTACTCTGATTATAAGATATATCCTGCCTATAAAGAAACTTGATCTCTGTCATTCATGACATGATGCCTGCGACACAGTATTTTACTCCTGCATCACCGTTTAATTTTTTTTCTGTGCACTGTTTTATGTTCCAAATAACGATATAATGCTGAGCCGAATCCTAGTTTGCGGACGCTCATAACCTGGACGTACTACTGCCTTTGTATATTTTATGTTCTCTATTTTTGTTTGATATATTGTAACTGTCGTATTATTTTTGTTACTGTGTATGTCTTTGTTTTGTTATGTCTGCAAATAAATGTATTTTCTTTCTTTATTTCTTTCTTTTGATTTATTTTGAATTTGATTTTCTGTTTTTAGTCTATTCTAATGCCCACTTTTATACACTTTTTAAGTCGCACTCTTTTCTATAAGGTTAAAGCTATACTTATATTTTTAGTTTAAGTTAATCTGAGCGCCTTTATTTCGCTTCACCCAGTTTTTAGGGTTCCGTATCGAAATGGTAAAACGGGACCCTATTACTAAAACTTCGCTGTCTGTCTGTCTGTTCGTCTGTCACCAGGCTGTATCTCATAAACCATGCTAGTTAGACAGTTGAAATTTTCATAGATGATGTATTTATGTTGCCGCTATAACAACAAATACTAAAAACAGAATAAAATAATTATTTAAGGGGGGCTTCCCATACAACAAACGTGATGTTTTGCTCGTTTCAGCTTGATACTGATAACGGCAACAGGTAGACGCTTGATATATTCACAGAACATTTAGTTATATATTCACTTTAAAAATAAGTAATAAAAAATAAAACAAATATTTAATATTTTCCCATACAACAAACGTGATTTTTTCGCCGTTTTTATAGATAAATGGTACGGAACCTATCGTGCGCCAGTCCGATTCGCACTTAGCCGGTTTTTTTAATTAATATAGTTTTAGAAGAATTTGACTCCTAATCTCATTTGCAAACAGAACGTGTCAGGTTGGTTATGGCAAACCTTGGGATAAATCGAGGATAATACAAGGATAAGTAGCCCAAAATAACATATTGATCCATGGCAACAAACAATAATTTTGGCGGCTTGTTTTTGCAGTTTAAAAATCAAAAGTTTGATAGATATTACTTGTTGGACAGTAGGTATCTTAGGGACCGGCCACCTATGCGGAGGGTGTAGATGTAAAATCCAGCCAATAATTGCAACACATTGTTGTCATCACGTCTTTCGAAAATGAAATATTTAAGTTCAACGCACGTTATCACGTCAAAAAGTAGAATTTTCACGTTGGGTCACCGACGATAACATCGCCACATAGACTTCCGAGAGTCGGCTTATTTTGTTTGTTAATTTTTAGTATTAAGACGATATACAAATTTAATTTCGGTGACGATTGGGCGGAGCATCCGGAAATGCAAAAAATTAACAGTGCTATTTACTTGCTTATGTGAAGAGCGAGACAAACATGTATCATAGCCGCGCCGCATTGTCTCAGGAGTAAATGACGTAAGTGACAAAAGATAAAATCTCGAATTGCATCAGAACCAACAAATTTAAAAAAATGCTTTTCCATTAATTTAGGTACCATAATTATGTAAAACATAACTGTGAAAAAAAAAATTATATATTTTCTAGAGACGTAGAATGAACGATATTAGTGTTTTAGAAGAGCCGATTTTGACAAATTTAATAATTGTATCGAGAAAAGTTTCACCAATTGCGTTTCTGACTTTCATTTATGTAGTTTAAATCCTCAAGTAAATATGTATTGTTTAAATATGAAATCAGTATCATTTTTCGCTATTGAATACGACAGTTACTTAGTGGCTCAAATTTTTTTACATATCGCCTTAAGAGTTGACTATACCTCAGCCCAAACTCAAATTTCACCCCCGCTTCTCCGCGCGCCGTTTCACATCCTATCTCGCCGTGGTTCATATGTTTGCCGGTTTTTTTATCATTCAGTCCCTTCATTTTCTTGTTGTGCTTATTTCTTATTACTGCGTCTTTACAAAAACCAACTTAATAAAGTTCTACTTATGATTTACGTGATTGTTTGGAGCGACAAGCGTCAGGGGTACCTCGTCTGAAAGCCGAGGCCAGACTGATTTGCGGGCGGGGCGTCCGAAGCGAATGGTCTTATTAGTGCAAAACCTAGGTATTTTCATTTTATGGTAAAATTAAAAGGTATTATGTAAAATATAAAACACAGGTGTACTTATTTATGTTGTGTAGAATTAGTGTATAAAGTTTCAAGATCTAAATTGAAGTATTCATTGCATAAGAACGGTTTTAAGATAAATTTGAAGTCATCTTTGGATTTTTTTCTATAGATAAAATTTTACGGAATCGTGTTTTCACAACACATGTGCTCTAGCACGTATCCTTAACTATAACATTTATAAATTACAGATTGAAATCACATAATTTGTTGAACAAAACATTGTTTCAAAATAAGCGATTTATCGTCTCCCCAGGTATAGTGCACTCTTAAGCACGGGTACATTAAAGAGTTATTTAACTACAAATCGATTGTGTCTTTCAGACATACGTGATCCTGCATTTTCATTTCATACATCACAGGTGGATTAAAGGCAAGGTAAAGTTAGATATTATTACATATTTCAAATATCTAACAAACGTCCTGTAAGTTGGTTTGAACCCTTTTCTACAGCTTGCACTAAAGCAATCGATTCTAATGGTCCCACGAAACATTCAAAATATACCATTGTCTCAGATCACAGAATCAGTCAACTAGACGAAAGTTAATCGGATTTAAAATGTAAAGATATTGTTAAAAATATTAATCCACGGCCCATTTGGGCATTTTCAATACCATTTTTGATTTACAACCGGGATCTTTTGTACTACAAAAAATGTCCCAAACTGTGATCATTTTTTCGTCGATCAGGATCTATTCGTTTGATTTATGGTAAAAGCTTGCTACTGTATTGTCATTACCAGATTTTACGCATCCTTTCACTAAGTCAGATGCGCCTATCTTGTACAGTTAAGCTGAAATCTTAACGGTTTCGGCTAAATTTGGGGTTTTAAACTGTTTTTCTTTTTTAAGAATATAAGCGTCATAGTTCGTTGCCGTTTTGTCGTTTTTTATTAGGGTTCCGTACCAAAAGGATAAAACGGCACCCTATCACTAAGGCTCTGCTGTTTGTCTGTCTGTCTGTCCGTCTGTCACTAGACTGTATCTCATGAACCGTGATAGTTAGGCAGTTGAAATTTTCACTGATGATATATTTCTGTTACCGATATAACAACAAATACTAAAAACAGAATAAAATAAATATTCAAGGGGGCACTAATACAACAAACGTGATTTTTTTGCTCTATATTGATAACGGCAACAGGTAGATGCTTGAAATATTCACAGAATATTTAATTAAATATCCTCTTTAAAAATAAATATTAAAATTAAAATAAAACAAATATGTAAGAGGTGCTTCCATACAACAAACGTTTTTTTTTTGCCGTTTTTATAGATAATGGTACGGAACTCTTCGTGCGCGAGTCGGACTCGCACTTGGACGGTTTTATGAAGCTTAATAAAGGTATCTAACGGAATCTATGCGGGATTCTGTACTTTAAAATGATTGTCTAAAACTACGTTCGTATGAAGGCCCGACTACCTTGAACTGCGGATAAACCTAAATTTTAGCCGGCAATTGGATAAAACTATGTATTTCATATGGATCAGACTCATCCGGATAAACTTGGCATAAACTGGTTCCGCATCACTATTAAAATTAACCTTGGATTAGTTACACCGTTTTGTTGTTTTTTGCCGTGTAATTTCAAAAAAGCTCGAAAATTTTCAAGGATCGAGGGCACGTGAGTTTATGAGTATACTAGCTGTTGCCCGCGATTTCGTACGCGTTACACTACTTAGTGTGTATAATCTATAAATCAAGCTAAACTAGCTGTTGACTTTATGCCTCATTTTTATCCCATGGGACCTGATTTATGGGATAAATAGTAGCCTAGGTATATGTTTGATTTGTAAAGTTTGGATTGAGTAGTAGATTCGCATTTGCAATATTGATTGATTGAAAATTCTTTAATGCAAAAAATATATAAATCAGTACATAGGCGAACTTAATGTTAGCAAGCATTCTCTTCCAGTTAACCTTTGCGTAGTGTTGAAAAAATATTTTTGTAGGTAGTGCATGACTCATGACACAATGCAGAAGGAACATTTTTAGAAAAAAAATTACACTAAGATGTGTTGATAATACGAACGAAACATCAAATATATATAGATATAGAGTATTTTCAATAAACGTACTGATAGTGGAAACGTAATTTTAGTGTGATCTGTTTCTTTGGTCAGAACTGGTACCTATGCCTCGGTCGGCTTAGTCACACTTTTACTCAGCTTTTGTAATTTCTAATTATATATTTCAACCCTTAAATTTAGACAGGGTTCATTCAATATTTATTTGATTTTCTTTCTGTCAGTATATAGGGTGTTAGTTAATATACGCACAAAAATTAAAGGGGTTATTTTGATGAGCATAATAAATAAATCTGTAAAATGTTTTCCATAGAAATGTGTAATTTATTTTGGTATGTAAAAACAAATACTTTATTAAACTTATGTTGTGCTATTGCTTAATGCTTGCCATCTAACCACAGATACTGTATTGCTGACGTCTCGAGATATTTCTTGTTGTCCCTTTATAACATAAAACCCGCAGCCATTTCCGAAAGAGATATTAAATCGGCCTTTATTTTTGGATGTCGACTGTAAGAGTAGGTAGAAAGTTTTATATAGAATTAATCACCTAAACTTAATTGATTCTCTTTAAAATTTGATAATATAACTAGTAGTTTTTTTTCGTGGAGTCTTTTTTATGTTGTGAGAAACCGTCACTTGAATATCGTCAGTGTATTACCAAACACCCTGTATTGAAAGCAAAACTCTTGCTTAGTACGAAGATTTACTCATGTTTAGACAACTTTTTGCCGTTTATATCCAATATACGCTTCACAACTTAACTCGACCACGTCAGCCGTCACAAACTTTAATTAAAAACGACAATATTTGCCAAAATATTTATTTGTAAAACTCAGTAGGAGAAGGATTAGGATGTTTTTTCACTTTCACTTTAACTTTGATGAGAAATGATTTCCCGTGGGAGCATAGAGGAAACTATTTAAAAGCAATATTTTGAAAGGTTTTGTTTTCTGCCGGGTACACGTTTATGGGTGTTCTATTCTGTTTGATCAGTTATTATTTTACATTGGGTTATTTTACTTTCAAATTCAATTGGTGTGCTTATAAGAGTCGTCGCTTGTGTGGTGTGTGGTTTTAAATGAGGGTTATAATGTAAATAAATCATCATCATCATCCACAGCCTAACTTCACCCATTGTTGGGTATAGGCCTCCCCAAGTTTGTGCCATCCACCACGATCCTGCGCTAGTCTCTCACCCACTGACGGCCCGCGACCTTTACGATGTCGTCCACCCATCTCGCTGCTGGTCTTCCTACCCTTCTATACCCGCTCCTAGGCCACCATTCAGTCACTGTCCTGCTCCATCTGCCATCACCACGTCTAGCCAAGTGTCCCGCCCAAAACCATTTGAGCTCCATAACTCGAATCCCAACGTCATGAACCTTCGTTCGTTTACGGATCTCGACGTTTGGAACTCGATCTAACAGTCTGATGCCAAGCATGGTACGCTCCATGGCCCTTTGTGCAACTCTTAACCTGTACACAGCCTCCTGAGTGAGCGTCCACGTTTCGGCACCGTAGGTCATGGTGGGCAGAACACATTGGTTGAATAAGCGAGTCTTCAGACACTGTGGAAATTTAGACGACCTAAGGATGTCGTCTAACTTGCCGAATGCAGCCCATCCCAATTGAATTCGTTTAGAGATCTCCTTCTGCTGATGCTCTTTATCAAACGATAGAATATGTCCAAGATAAACTGGTACTGGTCGACTGTCCCAGCCTCTCATTTCCCACTATTACAATGGGGTTTGTGACACCGGAGACATTCGAGAGCACCTTCGTCTTGGACACATTCATCTTAAGGCCTACATTCAAAGAAGCATCAAAAAGATGTTGCAAAAAGAATGAAGCATAAAAAATATGTACATACTTAGAATATATAGAGAAACAACCAGACCCAGAATAAATATCTGTAGATCATTTGTAAATATTTGTTCCGCGCACTGAAAAACCGAATAGGTTGTTTTAACCTTTTTTTCAACCTATATATTAGGTTATTATAACACCTACCGACATAATTTGTGGAATTCATAAAATAAAAATACTTTATTATATATATATTTAACTTAGTTATTTTGTTGAGTCTACTTAACATGTTGGATTTACTAAATTATCAGTTTCGAATATACCAAAAATGTTGTTTTGTAATACCATCTTTTAGTGGTTGGTTTAAACTAATAACTATTAACAATTTTATTTTTTTAGAAATAAATGTACTAATGTTGTTTAAACATAATATTAGGTTAACATGCCATGCTCGGCATCAAACTCTTAGATCGAGTTCCAAACGTCGAGATCCGTAGACGAACGAAGGTTCATGATGTTGGGAATCGAGTTATGGAGCTCAAATGGTCTTGGGCGGGACACTTGGCAAGACGTGGTAATGACAGGTGGAGCAGGGTAGCAACTAAATGGTGGCTGAGGAATGACTGTAGAAGGATTGGACGTCCGGCAGCGAGATGAGTGGACGACATCGTCAGGGTCGCGGGCCGTCAATGGGTGAGACTAGCGCAGGATCGTTGCGGATGGCACAAACCTATACCCTGGGTATAGGCGGAGGCCTATACCCAGCAGTGGGTGAAGTCGGGCTGTGGATGATGATAATGATGATGATTAAGTGAACGCAACTTAAATGGAATCAACATTATGGAGTTCAACCTATTCGGTTTTTCAGTGCGATGGGAATCGAACCCGCGACCTCCAGCATCTCAGTCGGCTATTCACCCACTGCGCCACGAAGGTCGTCAAATGTATCAATGTTCTTTACTTGTCCTGCAGACCTAAATAGAATTCTATAGTAGTTATGACGATTTGCAGTAGTAGAGTTCTTTGTGAAAGGGCTCGCTCGGGAAAGTACTACCGTACCTATTTCTACCCCTAAGCAGCATTGCTGTATTTTGAGTTGTAAAAGTTAGGTGCCATTTGAATTACAGCCAAATGAGGTTTAACACTTGTATAGGTCAAATTGATAGACGCAAGGCAGTACATCGTAGGGAATATTCATAAGATGCATGACCTATGAAGCAATGGTTTGTTATAGGCGATGGTTACCACATAACATGGTGGGCCATTTGCTGGTTCCATTTCGAAGTTTTATAAGAATAAATTACAACAATCATACGTTAAAAAGAGATATTTAAGCTACTTTTTTCTAATAGATGTACAATGATTTGAATTATTACATAATATTTGACTAAGATACTGTGCTGCTTTACATAAGTTTAATAATTAAGAAAAAACCGACCAATTGCGAGTCGGACTCGCGCACGAAGGGTTCCGTACCATCTATAAAAAACGGCAAAAAAATCACGTTTGTTGTATGGGATCCCCCCTAAAATATGTATTTGTTTTATTTTATTATCTATTTTTAAAGTGAACCTATATCTAAATATTCCGTGAATATTTCAAGCGTCTACCTGTTGCCATTATCAATATTGAGCTAAAACGAACAAAAAAATCACGTTTGTTGTATGGGAGCCCCCCTTAATTATTTATTCTATTCTGTTTTTAATATTTGTTGTTAAAGCGGCAACAGAAATACATCATCTGTGAAAATTTCAACTGTCGAACTATCACGGTTCATGAGATACAGCCTGGTGACAGACGCACAGACAGACAGACAGCGAAGTCTCAGTAATAGGGTCCCGTTTGATCCTTTCGGTACGGAACCTTAAAAAGATATGATTTGATCGTTGACAGTTTTTGTCTGCTAAAACTTTCTTATGATCCTTCCTTATGTCTTATAGGTATACACTAATTTATAAACACACTTTAAGATGTATTTAAAGCCCTAGATCTTTTTTTGCTAAGTTAAAGTAAGGACAAGAATTGACACGTCACAATCCCTAGACATGAGGTACCCATCGATATGAACCATGTTGGTAATTCGATATCTTCTCAATCGATAACGTGAAGGCGCCTGGACACAGGCGCCGGTAAACGCTGTCATGCAGAAAATTTACACAGCTTAGAGATGACACCGTTGGTGCAGTAATGACAAAAATGAAAAAAACAAGCGTGCTTTAGACCACACGACTGAAGTAGAACTTCTTTTTCCAAATATTCATCATCGTCATCTCAGCCCACATCCACCCACTGCTGGGTATAGGCCTCCTCGCTATCACGCCATTCTCTCCGGTCCTGTGCCAAGTACATCCATTGCCTTCCTGCAACTTTCGCGATCTCGTCCGACCATCTGGCTGGTGGTCTGCCAACTGATCTGCGCCCTTCTTGCAGCCACCACTCGGTTGCTGCCCTCGTCCATCTTCCGTCTTTCCTCCTTGCCAAGTGTCCAGCCCATCTCCACTTCAGCTGGTTGATCCTTCTACCCACATCCACGACTTTGGTTCTGCGTCGTATTTCGATGTTTGGTATGTGGTCCAATAGCGAGATGCCTAACATGGCACGCTCCATTGCTCTCATTGCTCTCTGAGCAACTCTAATCCTTTAATCTAATTTCAAAATATTAATTTATAAAATTGTTCAAGAACGAAATGAAATTACGAAAAATTATCGACCGAACTACTGACTGAGATATATATATAGGTATATTTTCATTCACTGGCTATGAGAGGAAGAGAGAAAGAAAATGTACGCGCGCACCTCTGTCTCTTGCTCCTACAGTAACATACGAAACGTAACTCTCTCTCTTTCTATCTTCACTAACTTATATCTTCGTCTCAACTTCTGTTCGCACTTTTCATAACGCATTCATCAGCTTATTCCCCAAGTCAAGCGTGCGTAAAGAAGTTTTACTTCAAAAAAATTGCTTATCAACAAAACACTTTGTTAAGTCATCGGGAGTCAATTGTACTAGATGTACGGCTTTAAAGTCAAATTAAAAGACTAGGTGCTTTAATATTCCATTAATTGCTAACTAAATTAACAAGCCTATTAGCGTAACAATAAAGTTGGATGCGCTGCAACACACCACAAAATCAGTGATTTTGAAAATACTTACTGTTGTCATTGAACTCTAACATCCGCGAGAGATGTTAACAAGTTAGTAAGTAGGTGTTCAAGTTTAAGGCTTGTAAGGACTATAATATAGCGATTGTTTTAACATTCGCTCTTATCATATTGAGTATCTGTAATTTTCTAGCGTATTCAATGGTGTTAGTATTTATACTTTTTTCTGTCAACTTTTTTTGTTAATGCCCTGTTGTTTGTTGTTTCTTTTTCTTAATATTATATCCGTAATAGGTCCACGTCTACTCTCTTAATCACTCTTATGCATACAATCAGTGGAGTGAAGGGCTATTGACCTTGAGCACAGTTTTTTTAACCTGTATCAAGGTTCTCAAATGGAGACCACGAACTGCAAGACGCAGCGTAGGCCGGCCCCCCACAAGGTGGACCGACGATTTAGTAAGAATCGCGGAGAGCCGTTGGGTGCAAACGGCTACCAACCGCTCGTTGTGGCGATCTAAGGGGGAGGCCTATGTTCAGCAGTGGACGTCTTCCGGCTGATGATGATGATGATATCAGGTACTAGCTCTTTACAATACATGTTCACATGTGTGAGATAATGCTTGTAAGAACGCAAGGTAAGAACTTGCTTACCCTAACGATGACATTTGTGAAGAGAAAGAAATGATATTTTTATTATATAAAAAAAATTAGAACACTGCTCTTAGTATAAACTCACAGAGTTGCTAAGTAAGAAAAATGTATTCCCCTTACAACTAGTTGGCGACCAAGAGTAAAAAATACTCTTTGCAACTGGTTTTGGAACTCAGCTGCTAAACCAGCCAAAAGGATTTTCAAAAGAATTGAGTAAACCAGTTGTTCCTTTTATTATCTGTAACTCTACTGATGAAACGAATGCTTAATACGCGGCGACGGTCATCACAAAACCTAATTAAGGCCGTAAAGCCAATATACCTTGCCCTCTATTAATTCATTCGATTCAAAGAAATTTAAACCATTCCAAAGGTCTACCAATTTGGACGTCTAATGGTGATGTCTCTTTATCTTTCTAGCATTGATTTTGTGATATGAAACTTGTTGTGCGGTTTTAAAGAGATATGGAAGGTTTTGATATTGTATTCTGATTTTAGTGATTTTTGGAGATAAGAATAGACAAAATTGTGAGTCATCTAAATAGTATCTTATTTCGAATAAGATAGTCTCGTTCTTCTCTTTAAAAAAATATACGATAAATACCTCAATGTCTTAAAAAGAATGTCTTTGTACCAGTGATGATACAGAAACGTGGCCTTTCACCATGCACCTCATCAGAAGGCCCCAGGTCGCTCAGCGTGCTATGCTTGGGGACGAATAAGTCACTGATATAGCACAAAACCGCGCGGAACAAATGTTTGCATAATCTACAGATATTTGTTCAAGGTCTGGTTGTTTTACTATATAAATAATAATAAATAAATATTGCTGGACATTTCACACAGCGCTATCTAGCCCCAAACTAAGCATAGCTTGTACTATGGGAACCAGATAACTGGTAGAATACTTATATACTTTTTTTTTTGTAAATACATACTTATAATACATAGAGAAACAACCAGACCCGGAAAAAATATCTGTAGATCATGCAAACATTTGTTCCGCAGCGGGAATCGAACCCGCTACCTCCTGCGTCTCAGCCGGCTATTCGCCCACTGCGCCACGGAGGTCGTCGTATATATATATTATAAGTATGTGTTTACAAAAAAAATATATAAGTATTCTATCAGTTATCTGGTTCCCATGTTACAAGCTCGGCTTAGTTTGAGGCTAGATAGCGCTATGTGAACTGTTTAGAAATATTTTTTTTTCCTAACCTATCTTGTCAAACTGCTGGGCAAAGGTCTCCCCCAAGTACCTGCAAGCATCCATATCTGTTGCTATTTCCCACCATCCTCTTAGGAAGGTGTCGAAATCGTCCCGCCAACGCTTTCTCGGCCGACCCCGACGCCGCTTTCCGTCTTCAGGCGTCCATGATGTTGCAATATGGGCCCATTTCTCGGAATGCATTCGGGCAACGTGGCCCGCCAATTCCCACTTAAGCCCAGCCGATCTTTTCCCTACATCTGCAATGCCGGTAAGTGAGCGCAGCATGGTGTTACGCACTCGGTCGACACGTTTAAAGCCGAGAATGCTGCGCTCCATTGCCTTTTGACAAATCTTGAGCTTTGACTTCTGGGCTTCAGTCAGAGATCATGTCTGCGCACCGTAAGTTAGGATGCGCAAGATACACATGTCAATAAGTTGGCGCTTAAGTGTCAGAGGAGGTTATTTATTTAAAAAAAAAAAGGATTAGCAACCTGAAGTGGCAGTGGGCAGGGTACATAGCTCGAAGAAATGACGGCCGTTGGAGCAGAAAGTTTCTCGAGTGGAGATCACCCACTGAAAAGTTCAGCGTGAGACAGCCCCCCACAGCTGTAAAGACGACTTGATGAAGACGAGCTTTTGGACGAAGGCCGCACAAGAGCGGTTGCTCTGGAAATCTACGAGGGAGGCTTATGATCAGCAGTGGACGTTTCTTATATGATATGATGATGCTGATAGAGTCTCATTCAACTACAACTCTACAACTTTCCATCCCCGGTCGAAGATCTAGAGGTAGACCTAAGACAAGGTGGGGAAATGTAGTGTCAAAAGACATGTGAGAGTGCCAAGATTCTGTTGACGACGTTGAGAGATAGAGCGAAGTGGAGAAGAACGGCCAGGAAAGCTGACCCAACCACCATGTGGGATACATAGCTGGGAAGAGAGAGAGATCAGAGAGAGCTACCATCTGAGGTTTTCATTAGGCTACGATATGGCACGCTTCAAGAGGAATGTAAAGAGGTTTCTACAGTGTAGGGAACGCATCGACAATACCCCGGGTGTTGCCGGTGTCAATAGGCGACGGTGACCGCTTACCATCAGGTGGGCCGTTAGTCTGTTTCCCCACAAACAACATAAAAAAGATAGAGTTTCATACAAGTTAGTCGTATTTCAGAATGACTGATGGTGATGTTTTATAGACTCTAAAATAAATGTTATTCTAAATGAGGTTCTAAAATGCGCAAACATGATCAGCACTGATATAGCCTCAAAACGTATAAACACGAAATTAATTTCATCATAAAGGTAAAACGCCATGAAACTCAGAGCTACTAAACATTACCTCGATTTTTTCAATAAATAAGTACGTGCAATCGCAATTATTCCGAGATAATCGTTACTAACGGTTGACTTATTAATCGTTAATCGTTAAATAAGAGTCTAACGGGAAAAAGGTAGCTTAGTGATGAAAAAAATATTTCTGTATGTATCATTTTTATTAGGGCTGGATAGCGCGTGTGTGAAACGTCACATATTAGTGATCGAGCGAAGCGAGATCTCTAAATCAACTTGGGCAAATCGGCGTTGTATGTATGTATGTTTGTCGGAGGATAACTTTCAAAGCGTTGATCCGAGCATCGTGAAATTTAATACTTAGGTAGGTAGTGATAGCATAATTTTAGTGTGACTAAATGAGCTAAAAATGTGGGGGGGTTGTTGAGATATTGGGGTTCAAAATGAATAAAAAAATTAAAATGAGGCTACCTGATCAAAGGGGGCATCAAATGAAAAGTATTAGGTATTATTAAATTTAGACTCCGTTTTTGATTTTTGTACATTCTTTATAGTTTTTGAGTTATTAGCTATAATAAAAACTAAACTTTGACAAAATTCACAGGGTATACCAGTGACCCCACAGTGCTGTAATTTAGTATGCGCGTAGCTTAAGTGACACAAATATAGGCAAAAGTCTGAAATCCAGAATAACTCCAATTTGTATCTCAAAAAATTATTTCCAAATAACATGAACTCCCGTTACCTGTAATTTGAATGAAACTGTAGGTCAAGTTATTTGGACATTGACTTCGTGGTACTATTTTGATAGTCAAAGATTACAAATAATACTTTTTTGTTTTAATCGGAGACTCGCGAGATCTCAGTTCGGGGCGAACCACTAGTTCTTATGTAAGAAAATTGTCTGTTAATACATAACTACATGAACAGAGTTCGCTAAGGGGTTAACCCTCGCATGTTTAAAGATTGACATAAAAACTTGTAAAAAGTTGATTCGGGCTGCCTAACACTTCTAAGTATAGATTGCAAAGATTCAGAAAGCGTGCTATGTAAAAAAACATTTATATACGTGCTCGGTTCATGAGAGTGCAGGACGGCCGGTCGCGACAGTCGAACTAATGTCAAGGCGAGCGCAATCAGAGTGCGTGGGCGCAGCGCTAGACAAGTGTGGATAGGATAATCCCGACATACATTAACATTTAGGCATGTAAGTCAAGTAAAGTAAAATACATTTTATTTGGGACAACAACACAGCACAGACAAAACAAAAAGTAATACATTTAAACATACATTGAAAAAAGAAATAAAAACCCGATAAACACACAGGACAGATATAAAACAATAAATTAAGAACGAACACTATAGGTATGAAATATTTTTCTAAAAAAATTGAAATAAGTTCAAATTCCAAATCTTTCATCACTTTAAGAATAAAAAGGTTTATAAAAGACTTGAAGAGTTTTATTCTTAAAATTGATTGAGATGAGTTAACAGTGCGTGATGAACCAGTCGTATTGTTTTCGGTACCACCTGCATTGTTATTTATATATTCGCTGAATGTATGTCCGGAAAATATTAATAAACAAATCACAGTGAATTCTTAAAACTAAGCAACCAATTCTAGTCTAAAACTTTTCGTACTGAAAAACATTTCTTATAACATGCCTTATTTATGTATTCAAATATTATGGTGACTTTTGTTATGGTACTGATTTTGAACGCGGAAATGATTTTGAACAAAAATCCTTTGCCATGCCATGCCGTCCGTCAGCAAGGAGAGTTAATAAATGGTTCAAGTTTTCATATAATATAATATTTGTATATATATACCAGCTGACACGCCCGCGGCTGCGCACGCGTGGTTTATCAGTAAAAACACCCTTTCTGCGCAGTCGAGTTAAACAGTTTGCCTATGTCCTTCTTGAGGTAATAATCTATCTCCTTGCCAAATTGTATTACGGATCGTAATGAAATTTGGAAAGGTTTAGTCGTGAAAAGAAAACAAACAAACAGAGTTACTTTCGCATTTATAATTAGTACGGATAAGATATATAAAAAATAATATTTGCAAGGCTTATCCACATATCCTACCGCTCGCCACACTCGCGCTTCAGTAATTGAACGCCGATGTAAAAGGTATCTACGGAGCAAACAAAAAAAAAAATCGCAACGATAATCGCGGGTCGCGTTCCCGCCCCTCTTCGTGTTCGCTCTACGGTCACAGAATAAATTATAACATACATCAACCAAAGCCTCACTGTAGACATAAAAACTGATACTATATATAAATTTGTAGCATTTAAGCAAGCGTTATTGAATACTAAATGCGTATTTGACAGCTCAGTTCTATTTGGGCGAATATATGATTCGTGTCGCGCGTAATCCAAAATTAATTTAGTTGGCAGCCAATCTATATTGAGTCTTAAAGATAAGGAATAAAGGTTATTATGAATTACTTGCTGATTTGAACAGACATATTCCTGCTACGGTTATTGTGTTGAATTAAAAATGTGCCCCATTCAATGGGTTGGCCACTCAATGGTGCATTTTGATTTGAAAGCGTAGGTTGTAGGGTTTATTAGTGTTTTGTTTGGGAAATCTTTTTGATGGTAGAGTCCTCTGCAGTTAATTTACGAAAGAGCTTTGATCACGGGAGGGCTAGCCTTTTTAGGGTTCTATATCTACCCAAATGGTAAAACGGCACCCTATTACTGAGGCTCCGCTGTCTGTCTTTCCGTCTGTAACCAGGCTGTATATCATGAACCGTGATAGATAGACAGTTGAAATTTTTACACATGATGTATTTCCGTTACCGCTATATAACAGCAAATACTAAAAACAAAATAAAATAAATATTTAAGGGGGCTCCCATAGCAAACGTGATTTTAGCTCGATATTGATAACGGCAACAGGTAGACGCTTGAAATATTCACAGAATATTTAGTTATATATTTACTTAAAAAAAAATTAAATTAAAATAAAACAAATATTTAAAGCGGCTCCCATATAACAAACGTGATTTTTATGCCGTTTTTATAGATTACACGGAACCCTTCGTGCGCGAGTCCAACTCGCACTTGTCCGGTTTTATTCTCAGAGCTTTTTCATCGTAACATTTCTTATCACTATATCATTCTTCAGGCTTTCGTCTTTATAATCTTGGGCTATCGTTCTGGATTGTCTTAAACGAAATAAAAAAGTGATTTTATTTAGATAAATATATCTTCAAATAGTATCTGGTTCAATTTTTTTAGGACTGTTTAAAAAAACTGACCTGAAAGACGATGTAGTCATTGAGAGGGAGCGGAGGGCGTTGTCTGTAAAAGCAAACATGATTGCTCGTTGCTCCACTGATGCAAAAATCTGCCTATTACGTATTCCGAGCCTACTGTACTAGCTTCTACACGAGCAGCCTGTGGGTTAATTATACGCAAAGACAGTACAGCACCCTACGCGTAAAGTATAACAACGCGTTCAGGGTGCTGGTGGGGCTGCCCCGGTTCTGCAGCGCGTCGGGGATGTTCACCGAGGCACGAGTGGACTGTTTTTACAGCACCATGCGCAAGCGGTGCACATCCTTGGGGCGCAGAATTCGGGCCAGCTCCAACGGTATACTGAATGCGTTCTCAAACAGGTTCGACTGTGAGTATCTAAACCATTGTTGTATGGTACATGCGCAGTACCTACACTAGATACTCACTTACCGCATATTTTTTTTGGTATCACTTTGTTATGTCACACTTCTGAAAATCTGAAAATAAATAAATGAATAAAAAATAAAAAAAGGAAATGTATGTAAAAGAGTTTAAGCTAGATCAATCGTCTTAATTTTAGCAGAATCATCAACCTATTCAAGAAAATCAAAATCCATAGAAGTAACTACACATTGTATGAAGATCTTACTGTTTGAAAACAGCTACGCATTGTATTCTGTTTTATTTCATGTGTCAAGCGCCAATAATGTTTTCTCATAAATATTAAACAGAGGCATTCCTTGCGTTTATAGCAGGGACACATAAAAATTACGCAGACAGGAAACAAGTGGTGGCGCCTGTGTAGACCCGCCTTTATGTCTTGACATTTGTCATTCGCGGCCTTTCTTTTGTACAGCGTTCATTTTTAAAGGGGATAATGCAAATTTTATGATTCTTGCGCACATACGACTTTATTAAGGAAGGTAACGGTGGTGTCATTATTTTAAACGAGGAATAAGACATGAGACAGACAGTTTTGTTCATATTTATTATAATCCGAGGCTATTTTTTTATTTAAAAGAAGCTTCTGCTCGCGGTTTTCCTCGTGTTTTATTGAAATAGATCATAAAATCAGATCAGATATCATAAAAATCCGTCTAGCCGTTTAGTTGTGAAACAAACAGACAGATAAGTAGATTTACTTTCGAATTTACAAATAGTAGTATGATTTATCAATCGGAGAGTCCTACTCAATCTATTATTATTTTCTGTACCTAGAAAATGCTATTTTTAGTAAACGGTCTGCTGGAATTTCACTGAAAATTGAATATTTACCCCGGTTTGTGAGTTTGGAGGGACCCGATATTTCAGCCCAGTTGCTTCACGGTATAAACTGAAGTCTCTGCGAAGTGGGTTAGTAATGGCAGATAATCTTTCATTTATTACGACCTCAGTAACGTAGTGGGCGAATAGCCGGCTGGGACGCAGGAGGTAGCTGGTTTAATTCTCGCTGCGGAACAACTGTTTGCATGATCTACAGATATTTGTTCCGGGTTGTTTATGTGTTTCTATATACATATTTATTATAAGTATGTATTTACAAAAAAAATATATAAGTATTCTATTAGTTATCTGGTTCCCATAGTACAAGCTCTGCTTAATTTGGGGCCAGGTAGCGCTGTGTGAAATGTCTTGCAATATTTATTTATTTATTCATGCATGAGCGACCCTAGGTATTAACACCGATTACATATTTGACCATAACTAACTGTGCCAAAATATACACATTAAAACTCACAGATCATGATAAAAAATCAGTTTTTGTGTAAACCGGAGTCTTAGTTGGTCTATCATCAGACAAAATTGATAGCCCTCCTATTCAAAATCTTTGTTCACCAAATCGATTAAACATTTTCGGCCCTTCTCAACTATTCATTCCTTATCATAGAATTACATCTCGAATACTCAAAAATACATTGTTAACACTTTAACACGGATCTTAGACCGAGATAAAATAATATTTGAGTATAATTTTATTCTGTGTCCTACTGCGTTATGGATTTTGTTTCTCTTTGATCTCATTTTTTTATTATTTTATCTCATTCCTGAGTCGGTCTGTTTACAAATAGCTTTTTAGTTTGAGACTGGTTTTGATTTTTATAGCTGCTACGTAATAATTTGTTTGTGTAACCACGAGTAGTTATGATGTTATTATAAACCTATTGTTTCTGCGTTTTCAGATAATTACAAATCACCAGTTTATACACTGAAAACTGAATAGGTTGTTTTAACCATTTCCAACCTATATTTTATTATTTAAGTTAATATGGCACCTACCGACATGACTTCTTGAATTAACAAAATAAAAATAGTTGAACTATGAAGGTAAATTTGACCGGATTATACATATTTAACTTAGTAATTTTGTTGACTCACCTTCGTTAACACGTTGTCTTTACTATAAGTCAAAGTCAAAATCTTTTATTCATTAAAAATCACAACGATCACTTTGAAACGTCAATTTTGCTGCCTGTTCCTTCGCGACCAAGCCAGGAAAGAAAGGCAAGATAACAAGGCTGGTTGTTTTTTTTAATGATCCTTTTAGAATACATAACAATACAGGTAATAAATTACGTCTAAATTGTAACATTTTCAACGAGTTGGAGCAATTTCAATCCCAAGCTTCGCTATCATATTAATAATCCGATATTTTATAGTAGGCTTTTTATAAAGATTTTGTTTAGTTGCGTTTTTAAAATTTGTTAATTGTCAATTTTTGTACATCACTTGGGAGTTTGTTATAAAAGCGAACACCTTGCCTTTTAAACGAATTACTAACTTTATGGAATCTACAAGGGGTCTAAATTATCAGTTAGACTTACTTAGATTCTAATATACCAAAAATGTTGTGTTGTAATAACATCTGTTAGTGGTTGGTTTAAACTAATAACTATTAACAATTATATTTTTCTACAAATAAATGTACTTATAATAAAGTTGTTTAAACATGATATTAAGTTAACGCAATTTAAATGGCATCAATATTATACAGTTCAACTTATTTGGTTTTTCAGTGTAGTAAGATTTTATTTGTTTAAATAGTAATCTTACCTATAGATTTCAATCCACACAAAATGACGGGTTTTTTGCAGTAATTATTAGTCACACTTTTGACTGAACTATGTCTGAATGTCACACAACCTTTAACTTATGTACATGTAACAGTTATTCACCGAATCATAAATTTTACAGCCCTCTTCCTTGGAACCACGAACAGCCCGGCTAAGTAGAAACTTGTGTTTGTTTTTTGATAGGACTCTGTAACCGCGTTTGCCTTTTCTCTCAAATACGCCTTTTTTCTTGGCATATGCGCCTTTTTTCTCAGCTTTTTATTTGGGATACTAATAAAAGAGGTGGCCTTTTTAAATCAAGATATTGTTTCAAGGAAATTGAGATGTTGGATTACAGCATACATCTATCTAGATAAGATTTATTTGTTGAGTTGTTAGAGATGTGAAAAAATAATATGTATGTATGGAGCAATACGGTATTAATATTAACATTCTAGAATAACTGATACGTTTAGAAATACTAGGTACAATTATATTATATCGTCAACCTATTTTTTTATTGATGATAGCCAAGCTCTTGACCACTACCTCACCTGATGGTAAGTGAAGGTGTGATAGAAGATGGAGCACGCTTGCCTAGAAAGAACCTATTCACTCTGAACTTGAAAACTTCAAGATTATACGGGTGATTAGTATTCGTAAGTCCACATGGGCAAATTTTACATAAGCAACAAAAAACTGATTTTCTCACAAAGTTTGAGGTATTTCTATTGAATTACTCTTATTTTAGTAATAAAGTGGGTAGTATTTATTATACCTAAAGCAAGAGTGGTATGGACTTACGAATTCTGATAATTAGGCTGACGATATCCAATATCTAATTGAGGTACGTATAGTTTGACAATAGGCTCTGCACTTTGTACCTATATCTATATCGTGGGTGCCCGGGCTAAGTTTATCGAAATATGAAATACATAGAGAAAAAATTTAGTAAGACTGAGAATTTCAAAAACAATAACATTTAGGTTGTTTGTCCACCGCCACCGTCACCGGGACGTCGCCGAGAACGAGATGACGGCGGCGATCTAGCGATACATACAATTACTGTAGGGCGTTTGTCCACCGCCGCCGTCGCAGGCACTCGAGTGACAGGCGTGCGGTGGACACACGGCCGACACATATGTATGTTTCGCTACATCGGCGCCGTCATCTCGTTCCCGGTGACGTCCTGGTGACGGTGGCGGCGGACAAACGGCCCTACAATACATCTAATTATTATTAAATTTTGTCCAATATAACTGCACCACATTTTACGAGTATGTGTGATTAAAAAAAAAGTTTTGTATCTACTGCAATACAAATTCCTTGGTTCTTTTAGTTCTTATTTTAAATTCCTTAAACTTTTTTACATAGGTAATAAATTATAATAACAGATGGCACCACTAAAAACTAATTTCATCAAGTTTAAACAGTAATAACCCATTATACCAAAATCAAAACCCCCTAAGTATCACAACACATTTTTTGTCACAAAAAAACTACATCAAAGCTAAATCTAACCTAACCCACAATTACGTCCTTACAAAAATGGCTGATGCATTTACAATCTTTAACACTGATTATACATTTAGACAACAAATTACTTTGCTAATGAAAACCACACTGAAAAAAAGAGTACGACTACAATCATGAGATTATAGAAGATTTTCTGAGATTATAAAATCATTATAAATGCATTTACTCTGAACAGATGCGGGGCAATACTTAATGGCTGTACTATTTTCTACTGGTTCTTTGTATTTTATAGGGATTTACTTTTGATGGTTTATTATTTTCTCGTATTAGGGTGCGACTTGTACAAATGTTTTAAAAAAGAGTTGCAATTAATGTCCCATTTCCCTTTTGTATTCACGTGATAATTTTGATCTTGAGAAATAAGAAACGTTTTATTTCCGAAGCTGACATGTTGAATATTGTAAATATTTTAATCATTATTTGATCGTTTCTAAGTAACTACTTCTAAGACTAACTGAAATTGCATGCGATAAACGCTGATTATGGACGAACTCAAACTGTATCACTAACCACCTGTTACTAACCCATATTCGCAATAAATAATTTTGATTTGATTTCATTTTGATTTCCTCAACAATGTCAGGAGATACTTCACACCACAGCTTCTTAGTCTTTACAAAGCTCAAGTCTGGTCTGGTATGGAGTACTGCTGCTACCTTTGGGATGGTTCGGCCAAATACCAGCTCGCTACCTTAGACTCGATAGAACGTAGGGCTTTTAGGCTTATAGGTGAGCAACGTATGGCAGAGACTAAGACCCAAAGTCTCGAACACCGCCGTAAGTTAGTAATGAAATGCTAATGTACATACTTTTATTATTTAGCCATAGCTGACCCACTGCAGGGCAAAAGCCTTCCTTCCGTTTTACCCCTCTTCGCGATTCAACGCTGAGGCAGTCCATGTACGAGTCCAGTTAATCCCAGCATCTCATTCTGGGTCTTTCGCGTCACATATTATATATATATATATATATGTACGTATTATATTATCTATACTAATATTATAAATAGGAAATATTTGTATTTTTGTTTGATTGTTGAAAACTACTGTGCCGATTTTAAAAGTTCTTTCACCAGTGAATGTAGCTTTCACCTTGAGTGACATAGGCTTTATTTATTGCTAGAAAAGATAGGAATCCTTACTAAAACTTGAGTAACGTAACCCAAAGTGTAAAAAGTGCCCTAAAACGTCTTTCGTCGCATGCGCTGCGGAAACTATTGATGATAGAACAAAAGTATGTTCTACAATATTAAAGAACATATCAATATCTACAAAAAAACTTCGTAATATTATAAAGAAGAAACATTTGTTTGTTTGTATTGAATAGGCTCCGAAACTACTGGACCGATTTAAAAAACTCTTTTACTGTTGGGAAGCTACACTATCCACGGGTGACATAGGCTACTTTTTACCCAACTGCGCAGAAGGAGGGTAATGTTTTTATTGAAAAACTACGATGCGGATTGGTCAGCTAGTAAGTAATAAAATGTGACTGTATAAACAATATTTAATACGATAGTAGGTTGGTAGGTGTCAAATGAATGTAAATCGTTGGTAGAAGTAACGCCTAAGCTGTGTAAAAAATCAATTTCATAGTCAAAACAGCATCATCATCATCAGCCAGTGACGTCCACTGCTGAACATAGGCCTCCCCTTTAGTTCGGCACAACGAGCGGTTGGTAGCCGTTTGCGTCCAACGGCTCCCGCGATTCTTATTAGATCGTCGGTCCACCTTTTAGGGGGTCCGTGGTCTCCACTCGAGAACCTTTCTTCCCCAACGGTTATCGGTTCTACGAGCGATGTGGTCCGCCCATTGCAACTTCAACTTGCTAATTTTAGAGCTATGTCGGCAACTTTAGTTCTTCTGCGGATTTCCTCATTGCGGATTTTGTCACGCAAAGAAACCCCGAGCATAGCCCTCTACATTGCTCGTTGAGTGATCTTGAGCTTGGTCATGAGGCCATGAGTAAAGGACCACGTTTCAGTGCCATAGGTCATCACTGGCAACACACACAACCAAACAGTCAAAACATAAACATAATAAATGATTTTCGATAATTTATACGCCGAATATGAATCAGACATCGTCAATTCGCATTCCACGATCGCAGCCGCATAAATTATCGAATACCATACTCTGTGGACAATCGTTCATTGGGGTATTTATTTATTATAAATACAATCATCAGGGGGCCTCCTGCCGGCCCGTGGTTCTGTCGCGGGCCCCCAACCTCGAGCCGCTTTCGGCCCCTTTTAATCAACTGTCATATGGTACGATACGATTACCATACTATAACTCACTACCTTCCAACCTTGTTATCGACGCGATAAAGTTCGTTTTACAATAACGCGGTAGGAAGTTGAATTTGTAGGGTAGAGACGCCATAGTTTGATTGTGAGGCTATATTAGATCTAGGGTAGATGACATTTGGTTTGGGCAATGAGTTGAATCGCTTTATAGTTGTTTTGTAGTATTCTGTGGTAGTAACTTTGTTCAAAAAAGGTACATTGTTATTGTTTCTGACTTTATAAAGGGCAGTCAGATGTATAATACGTTTTTCCTTTATTTATAATCGTAGTTATATAAATTTCTTCCATTTCAATCTCAACGAAATTAAATGATGAACGACAGCTAAATTACGTTTATAAATAAGGCAGCTTATGTAATCTTAATAGAGGGATTTTTTTATTTGTAGGGAAACAGGCTTACGGCCCACTTGATGGTAAACGGTCACTGTTGCTTATTGACGACGCAACGGCAACGGGAACGGGAACGCATCGAGTTCCCTACCCTGTAGAAACCTCTACATTTCTCTTGAAGCGTGCCATATCTAATAAAAAAACCTCAGATGGTAGCTCATTCCGCATCTTGCAAGTATGGGGTAGAAAAGATCGCGTGAAGCGTGCGGTGCACAATACCCAATTGTCAGAGATTTTGTTTTCCAGCATTTTGTGGTATTTAGGGGTATTTACTGATTGTTGCGTTGCATGATTGCAGCGTAGGACGTCCACCCACAAGATGGGCAGACGACTTTGTAAGAACTGCAGGTCGGCGTTGGATGCAGGCCGCTTCCAACCGCAGTTCCTGGAGATCAATGAGGGAGGCCTTTGTCCAGCAGTGGACGTCCTACAGCTGATATGATGACTGATTGTTACAAACTCAGTTAGCAAATAAGTATATCGTAGACAAACCAATAGCCATGAGGATAAGCAAGGTAAACTGGCAGTGGTGGAGCATATAGCTCAAAAAACTGACGACCGTTGGGGCAGAAGGAATCTTGAGTCACGACCATGCACTAAAAAGTGCAACATGTGATGTTGATAAAATTTGCGGGTGCATTAAAATCCACTGTTTAGCAAAATAAATACAGCCCATAATTCCGCCCCAAAGAAAAAAACATGATTGTCATAGAAAAACAACATACAAATCCGGAACAAAGGTTTGCAAGTCTTGCACCACCACTCCGTACCACTGTTCTCGGCTCCAACTCGCCTATTCCCAGGATTAGCAAAGGCTTTAATAATTACTGTACCTTTTCAGATTGATATTTTGATATAAAAATTTTCAAATTCCGGCAGTTCTTATCTAAGAACTTTACAAACTAATAGATAAATATAGATCGTTAGAATATTAAGTGAAGTTATTTAATAAATAAATAAATAATATCTATTCAATGAAGGACTTCGAGTTCCAAACGTCGAGATCCGTAGAAGAACGAAGGTTCATGATGTTGGGAATCGAGTTATTGAGCTCAAGCTCAGGTCTTGGGCGGGACACTTGGCAAGACGTGGTGATGACAGGTGAAGCAGGGTAGCAACTGAATGGTGGCCGAGGAATGGCTGTAGAAGAGTAGGACGTCCGGCAGCGAGATGGGTGGACGACATCGTTAGAGTCGCGGGCCGTCAATGGGTGAGACTAGCGCAGTGCGCTTCTAACCCACATACGACCTGCGATTTTTATAATCTCGTTGACCCATCTTGCCGGCGGATGACCTGCGTTCCTGGTTCCATTTCGGGGCCGCCACTCAGTCAGCACCCTGCTCCACCTGTCATCACCGCGCCTGTGCCACATGTCCTGCCCTACTCCATTTGAGTCCCAATATACGCTTGCTAACGTCTTGAACTTTAGTCCGCTTGTAAATTTCAGCATTGGGGACTCAATCTAGCAGTGTGATGCCGAGCATGACGCGCTCCACGGCTCTTTGTGCGACTCTAATCCTGTGCACAGTCTCCTTCGTGAGCGTCCATGTCTCAGCCCCGTAGGTTAATGTTGGCAGGACACATTGGTTGTAGAGGTGGGTCTTCAGACATTGTGGAACAGTGGAAGATTTTAACATATGAGAATTTACAGAATCTAAAAATGGTATTTCGTAATAAAACAATTGACCGCATTATTACAATGGTCGACGTGAGGTAACCATCACAATATTCATACATCGGAGACGTCAAGGGAGCCGCCGCCGTTGATCTGACGAATTTGTTATGGTCCGAAATAACGTGGATACACACTGTTGCTAAGAATAAAGAGCGTGTTTACAAAATGATGTGGTCACATCACGCCACAAACCTCTATCTACCTATGTTCTTGGCTAAAGTGAGGAGTAAGTAAAGTAAAATAACGTTTATTTTGCATCACAAGGGTACATTTATCATAATAGGTACAGAACATAATAGTAATGGGAAATCAACAAGGGTCGCCACTCAGCATTATGCTGTAGTAGCATAAAATTTACACCAATACAGCGCTGGTCTTCCGTGGTGCCATTGCCGCGCGTGCAGGCAACAACTGTGGCAACACATCCGTTGTGCGTATTAGAAGGTATATAAGAACTAGTATATAATAAAAAACAAACATAATTAACAAAATAAAACGACAATTAACTTTGAAAATGAAGTAGGTAATTTAAATGTACATGAGAAATTACCATATTGATTTACAGTTTCGTAAAGGCGGGGGCAGGTTGTTCCAATACTTCGTGGCATTACCTGAAGCTTCCACGATTATTAGCATTTAGCGATTATTAGATTGTTAGCATGCCTTTCCTGCTAAATACGCATTTGACCGGCGGTGGTGCCATAGAAGGGTGGAACAGTGACTGATGCCATTTACAATTGATTCTTTTTAGTAAGTGCATCTAATGTCGTTAAAAATATGTGAACAATACTATTTTTGTTTATTCAACATGATCACATGAGGTATAGGTAGAACGTTCACTGCTGACCATATACATTTCCAGAACGATATTTCTTATGCAGCGTTACTCAACGACTTCCAGCAACCTTTACTAGGTCGTCTTTTTATCTTGTAATGGACTGAATATTCCACCAACCACCATAAAAAATTAGTAAACTGACAGAATTCGAGTTGCTGACGATACGGACAAAATTTATTAGGACACAGTGTCCCACCTGACACTTTTGATTTAAAAATTGTTTTACTGTCGATTCGGACACCATCAAATTAATGAACCTGTTGAGTCAGGTAAAATATGTTTAAGCAAACTATAATATAATGTGATAAAGCTAATCAAATTGCTTTGCGACCGTATGGTGACTTACATTAATGTTAAAAAAACCACAAGTTATATTCATAGCGTATATTTGGTATAAATCAACATCTTGCATACTTAGGCATCTATATAATGATCACTTAAAAATACCTCAATTAAAGAGATAGAGAGAGTGTGCATCTATTTCGTGCTATGCATCTATTTCGTCATCTTGCTGTGTACTGGCTCTTGCTTGCTCGGTAAAAACCTGTTTTTTTAATTGACTGTACAATGCAGCTATTTTTAATGGTGTCCGAATCGACAGTAACCAAAATATTAAAATTAATAGTGTCAATTGGGACATTGCGTCCCAATATATTTTGTCCGAATCGACAGCAAGTCCCGAATTCATCACTTGCAAATAAACTTGTCAACCAACATTAGCAATACGATTCGTCATACCCCCGGACAGTATGTCTTAGCTTTTTCTTTCACGCCTTAAACGGTCAATAAGTAAGGTATTGTGCCTCGAATGTTAACAATAGCGACCATTATGGGAGACCATCGATACCCTTTCTTTGACGGAATTTAATTGTGTGATGAAGTTCGGTTACGACACTTTTTATTCGTATTTAGTACCGAGTGTGGCGAGACAAAAAATAAGCGGCAGATGTAAAGGTTTTGAGTTGGGGGAGTGTCTTAGGACGACAGTCTTTGAACAGTGTGTGTTACCAGTGAAGAGGTATGGTACAGAAACGCGGTCTCTCACTATGGGCCTCATAAGAAGGCTCAAGGTCGCTCAGCGTGCTATGGAGAGAGCTACGCTTGGTGTTACTCTACGAGATCGAATCAAAAATGAGGAGGTTCGTAGACGAACCAAAATCACCAACATGCCACAAAAGATGATCAAGCTACAGTGGCAGGGGGCAGGGGGCAGGGGGCAGGGGGCAGGGCACATAGCCAGTCCTGGATTAGCCTTTAAGGTATATAAGCAATTGGTCAGGGCATCCAGTTTAGGGGGGGGGGGGCACCAGAGACGGTAATTTCAAAACCCGCGCTTTTTAAATTGTCGTTGATGTTTTGTTTGGTCGCAGTCATCTCCCTCCCACACACCGGCACGCCAGATAGGGGAGCCCACATGAAAAGATTGCTTAGGGCGTCAAGTTACCTTAATCTGGCACTGCACATAACTCGAAGAAGGGACGGCCGTTGGGGCAGAAAGATCCTCGAGTGGATACCACGCACTGGAAAGTGCAGCGTAGGACTTCCCTCCACTATGCCCTCCACTAGATGGAAAGAAGACCTGATAAAGACTCCTGTAAGGTGCGAGTTGCATAAGATTGGTTCCTCTGGTAATGTACTGGGGAGGCCTTTTTCAGCAGTGGATTGATATTTATAGTTTTTAGGCTGATATGATGATGAATTGGGTGAATTTGTTTTGATTTTTGCGAAACTGATGGGTGAGCATTTATATATACTTAGCAGTGGGTACCTACGGGCTGATTATGGTGATAACGATGCTTACCTAAAGTCGTAATCCGCGAATGGGTTACGTTCAGTTCAGTAATTTTTTTCTACTTAAAATACAAATAAAATTAAATAAATATTTTTTTAGACTACAGAAATACCTGTAAACTGTAAGTTATTTACTTAAATACAATCAAAACGTCTTCGGCCTTCGCGCTGAGAGTGACCACCTAGGTCGAATAATGTAATTTTTTATTGCTTGAATTCGTAAAACCAACAAAAGTATACATGTTGGGGATGCCAATGATGATCAGTAATGTTATAGAAAATTCAATAGAACTAGAAGCCGCGTTATTCTTTAAGACATGGAAATGATATATCTTTTTGAATTATCAAAATCGGACAATTAGTTACGAAGATATTAGGTAGTAAACTTTACATGCCGTTCCTCCCTCTAAAAGTATGGACGCGGGTACGTGTGACGTCACTGTGACGGAACCGAGCGCAAGCGGCACTCTTACTTCACGCGCGAATGAGAGGCGGGTGACGCGTTTGGTCACTACATTTGTCAATTTGTTTACTTAAAGAGTTTTTGGAGTATAAGTAGGTGTGTAAAAAAATATAAGTACTAATAAAAATAGAACCTGGTTTTGTGCAAGCTCAACCAGATAACCTTCCAAAAGTGGATTCTTTTATGGTATTTGATTGCCTAAGTTCAACAGCGCTGAAAGCCGTGGTTGGAAACTATAAAGGTAAGGGTGCTGCTTATTTATCTACGTACGAGTACATAGGTGCTTATTAGTAATCTTTAGGTCTAAGCTATTAGTTGTAGGTAAAGTACCTACAATGTAAGTAAATGTACAGGGATGTGATCAGAACCTGTGAGGTAAATGTAAACAGAATTAATGTAAACTTAAACTTTTTAATCTTATGAATCTTTATTCGTGTTTATAGTATCTTGATAGATATGTAAATCTTTTCACGGATGACTTTTTTGATGAGAGAACCATGCACTGTACGAGTATAAAGCGAAAGTAGTCGCTTTATACAGTGCATGGTTATCTGCACTTACTGATCATTCTCATTATTATAACCTTCTCGCCCATTGTTACAAATCAGTAATGTACTTACATTGTACTTAAATTCAGTATGTACTTACGTAGGATGGATTGAATATAAATAAAAAAAATGTAATCATTTGTTTTTTTACTTCACTATCATATATTTTTACTTACATATATATATTTTATTCCGCTTTATTTATTTTTTACAGATCTGCTCGTGCACCTATGGAGATGATGCTGTAGGATTTCTCCAGAGGTCGGGAAATGTTTGTACAGTAAAAGCAAAAACCGGTCCAGTGCGAGTCGAACTCGCGCACGAAGGGTTCCGTACCATCTATAAAAACGTCAAAAAATCACGTTTGTTGTATGGGAGCCTCCTTTCATATTTATTTTATTCTGGTTTTAGTATTTGTTGTTATAGCGGCAATAGAAATACATAATCTGTGAAGATTTCAACTGTCTCACTATCACGGTTCATGAGATACAGCCTGGTGACAGACGGACAGACAGACAGCAAAGTATTAGTAATAGGGTCCCGTTTTACCCTTTCGGTACGGAACCCTAAAAATAACGCCTGAACATAGAATAAAAAGTAAGGCCTATTGCTGCACATTTACATGTGATGAAAAAGAGGAGACGGTTTTGAACGTGGAATGTCTAGACTGTGCTGCTCAAAAGGGAGGCTGCAAACATAGCGTAGAATTTTCGATATGGCTCCGTAGACGCAGTTAGGAGCCATCACCCACAGAAAAAAAATGTTACTGGGCCAAACCACGTTAAAACGGCACGGTATAAAATAGTTTTTCTGGCGTTTTAATAGAAGTGTTTGTACATTTCAGCACTCTACAATATGTATACATAGTTAAACAGGCGAATTAGACACAAATCGGACCCTAAGTTTCTTTTAAAGTCACAAATAACCCAACAAAACACTTCGTGCTGTATCGCTGCCAACGGCTAACTGGCGGCGACCGTTTCAGTGACGTCACAGCAACTGCCGCGGCCGCTCAGTGAACTTCGCTAATAAATTGGTCATAACTTCGTAAATTTTGGTCGCAGAATAATTTTTTTTACACAATATGTTGCGGGGGCACCGGAGGGACAATCGCCCATACGACACGTACTACCAAGATCATTTCTAATTGGAGCATATTTCTACCTTAATAAGGTATTAATTTAATTTTAATAGTATTTATCTAGGTTCCCAACCATATATTAGATCAAAATACTTACCTAAAATGAAATAGAAGCGTATCGCATTCTGCATGTTTTTACGTGATAAAAGACCTATTTTCAACCTAATTGTTTCGTATTAAAAACAACAACATTTTACGTATCCTAGTCATGGGAACATATATTATATCGTCTAGTTACAGAATAACAACACAATGAGAAAAATACAACAAGTTTTCAGTCATCATTTTTGGTATTACGGAACATGGTCAAAATCTAATCAAATTTAGAATCGTTATATTGCTATCACTGTCGCTCTGCGAGGCTAAACTTCGTCACTAAACAGGGATAGCGATATTCAGGCCGAAGTTTTTGACGTGGCCGAATTGAAGTTGCGCTCAGTGTTGCGTTAAGGATTTCTTAGCTTTATAAATATTTTTTAAACATTGCGTTCATCTCAGTTGATAGAACATCTCACCACCGGCGATGAGCGAGAAGCGAGTAGAGCTACGAGTAGAAACTGGAAACGAGTTGGCGAGCAGCGAGAAGCGAGTGTGTAGTTGTTATAGTTGTCTCGCTGGGTTATAAAGCGATGAGCGAGTGCGGTGGGCGATACTCATCATATCACGGCGTGTGCTCTGACCGCCAAGCGAGCATCGCTGAGCGCGTATCGCTGAGCAAGTGTTGTAGTCGCTGCGACAAAATAGTGGAGAGCGAGTTCTCGCCGGCAGTGTGAACGGCCAGCGACCAACTATTAATATAGGTACGTTTCTCTTTTACTGACACGGAATCTATATATTTTTTTCATTTCTTGAGCGAGAAAATAGTTGATAGCTAGAGTCTGTCAAACGAAAGTAGGCACTCGCATTTTTTCGTAACTTTTTACATGACAATACTAATGTGTTTCCACCTACGGACGCTATGTTCTACAGCTGGGTAAATTTAGGGTGGTATAAAATAATAATTGCACGTAGTATAAATAACTGTAATAATAACGAATTGTAACCCACTTTTATCAACTGCAGATTAATAATATTGAACTATTTTATAGGTTTTGTCATTCTGAACCGGAAAAATGGCAAAAAATGCCTTTTCCCGAAGATGTAGGCAGGAACCACGGATGACCTTATCCCATGAATCTGACTTACTGCTTTCGTTTCAGTCACTCTCTTAATATTCTTCAAATAGGTCGTCGTTTAAGGTAACCTACCTAAGGTAGGTACTCTTGACTTTTTTCAACAGATTAGGGAAAATGAGAATCGGAGCGTGGCATCATTATTATTCCCTAATGTTTGGGTTGCCACGCTGATATTTTTTGAATTTGCCGCGATTTTTCAGGGTCTACTTTCATTTGACAGATTCTAATCGCTTACTCGCCGGCGGTGAGACAAGTTCCTTGTCACATTACTTTGTCATCATGCTTTGTCAAATTTAACCTCTATATCATTTCTTCATGTTGACAATTTCCATATGTTTTTTTATGTTATTTGTGGGGAAACAGGCTTACGGCCCACCTGATGGTAAGCGGTCACCGTCGCTTATTGACACCGGCAACACCCGGGGTATTGTCGATGCGTTCCCTACACTGTAGAAACCTCTTTACATTTCTCTTGAAGCGTGCCATGTCGTAGCCTAATGGGAAAACCTCAGATAGTAGCTCATTCCACATCTTGCAAGTATGGGGTAGAAAAGATCGCGTGAAGCGTGTGGTGCGTGATACCCAATTGTCGATGATATGTGGATGAGCTTTATTACGTTGTCGAGAAGTGCGGTGGTAAAATATCGACGACGGGATATCAAATAGCTCCTCAGAACATTCTCCATTATACAGGCGGTAGAATACACTGAGCGATCCGATGTCACGGCGTTGACTCAGCGGTGTGTGTTGGTGAACTATAGCCTTAAACATTACTTTAAAAGTGAAATAAAGTACAGCAAGTTATAATTAATTAGTTTAATTAATCTCTATATATAAAATGAATCCCTTTTTCCCTTGGTCACGCCATCACGCGTGAACGGCTGGACCGATTCTAATTATCAGGAGAAGGTTCTTATGAAAGAAAAAATTAAGAAAATTGCGCGCAAAATTAGAAAATTTAAGAATACTTAACCACCATATAAAATTATTTATAATCTAACCTTAGCGCTTTTATAATGTAACCTTATGACGTTTGACATAGAATTGACAGAATGCGTGCTGCAAATATCGTCAAAGAGGATGTAAAAAAATGAATATCGTTTGAAACAGATGCTTCGGTCGGAGTTATCCCGAGATATTGTCTATATATATAAAAATGAATTGCTGTTTGTTAGTCTCGCTAAAACTCGAGAACGGGTGGAGCGATTTGGCTAATTTTGGTATTGAATTATTTGTGGAAATCATTCATTTTCTCATACATATGCCGGGGACAACAATTGACAACTCTACCAGGGTGATGTATATTGACAGCCCGCGTTATATGCATGTCAAGGCGGTACGAAGTTCGGCGGGTCCACAAGTGTTAAATAAAATTAGATATAATGCTCCATTTAAACAAAATAGGTTCATTCCTCCTATAAATTTACCCATAGTTGGTACAAACTACAGGCAAAACTCATTTTTGTGGATAGCAAGTGACAATTTTGAATAAGCTGTGTAAACGCACGGACTGTGATCTTTTCTGCATGAGCTTCGGTTCGATTCGACAGCGGTTGAATCGTGAATTCTTTAGTGATTAATTATAGTACATTCAATATAATAACAGTATAGGTAGGTACTCTTTTTTCATTGTATCTGTAATGTGAGATGTCGAAAGGTTGTTCATATTTTTTCTATTTCTATACTGTCGTATAAACGTGAAAACCTGTAATTGGCTAGCTGGTAAACAATCTGGCTTAACTGTAAGTTTTAACATGTAATAATATGTATATATATATATATATAAAAACATGTAATAATAATAATTTCGTGCCGCTACCTATGCACGAAATCACGTAAGCGAGTACTCGAGACTCGGTGATTGTCATAGGTATATGACACGGAATGCCCAAAAGCTGAGGGCCGTGCCGAGGCGCCTTACCAAAACGTCGAAGCTGGTACATGTGTTGGGGCCAGCCGTCTACAATTGCTT
Organism: Philereme vetulata; assembly: GCA_918857605.2. Taxonomy (NCBI): domain Eukaryota; kingdom Metazoa; phylum Arthropoda; class Insecta; order Lepidoptera; family Geometridae; genus Philereme; species Philereme vetulata. The sequence goes on along the minus strand of OU975439.1, from coordinate 9,452,946 downwards.
ACCAATGGACATTTTAATGCACAATCAGCGCAGTCCTTTACGCATAAATTAAAAAAATGACTTATTATACAGTCGTATTATAGAATTGATGACTTTTTTGAGTCTTCAACCCTATAGATATATATACGATACTATTCAATGTATTTAATATACTGGTTTTAATATCTTTATTTAATTCTGTATTCCATTGTTAACATTGCAAATGACGTGTAACTTTTGTGTTATCAATAAATGAACTATGAACTAACTATGAACTATAATAAAAAATAAATATTGCTAGACATTTAGCACAGCGCTATCTAGCCCCAAACTAAGCAGAGCTTGTATTATGGGAACCAGATAACTGATAACTGAAAGTGATTTTATTTTTGTAAATTTATACCTATAATCTATAGAGAAGCAACGAGACCCGGAACAAATATCTGTAGATCATGCAAACATTAGGTACGCTAGGAAATCGAACCCGCTACCTCCTGCGTCTCAGCTATTCGCCCACTGCACCACGGAGGTCGTCAACAGCTAACAGCTGTTGCAGCAAAAAATAAATAAAATTAAATATTAAATGTATATTCACAAGTACTGCATCATTCTTTCATCAATTCACAAATTAGTCTTAACGATAACCAGCATTACAGATACATCTTAATTTAAACCAGGCCTTTATTACAAATAAGCTAAGGTTGTTTTTTGCCAGTAATTTGTAAATTGTAATTAGTCTGATTACCACCCGTGAAGTCGATAAGTTGAATTCACCAGGAGATACTTCAGGTATTGCCACTTCTAAATGATTTTGAAACTAATATGAACCATATTTCTTTGAAGCTAGATTTAATATTTGAATGCAAGTAATTTTGTTATGACATATCGGACGGCGGTATGCAATATTGCGCTATGCATTATTTGTTTTTAATTAAACAAGCAATCACAAAAAGAAAAAGACAAAGTCAAAATCTTTTATTCATTAAAGTCACTAGGATCACTTTGAAACGTCAATTTTACTGCCTGTTCCTTCGCGACCAAGCCAGGAAAGAAAGGCAAGAAACAAGGCTGGTTTTTTTAATGATCCTTTTAGATTACATATCAATAAAGAAAATAAATTACGTCTAAATTGTAACATTTTTGAACGAGTTGGAGCAATTTCAATCCCAAGCTTCTCTATCATCTAACTAAATAATCCGATATTTTATAGTAGGCTTTTTTATAAAGATTTTGTTTAATTTGTTAATTGTCAATTTTTGTACATCACTTGGAAGTTTGTTATAAAAGCGTACACTTTGCCCTTTAAACGATTTAATAACTTTATGTAGTCTACAAGTGGTAACAGCGAGTTTATCTTTTTTTCTAGTTTAAAAATTATGATTATTGATATTATGATTTTGAATAGACAGAAATGTACAAAAGTGAGCCGTTTTTGTATAAATTTAAGCGGTAATGGAATTAAAATTCAAATATCGGTTACGTTCGTGTCACAAGTACACACGGCTACACACCAAGCTATACATTTCCAGTATAAGCTGACCTCTCGTTCTACGAAAAGCCTACACAATGCGAGGTCAGCTTATACTGGAAATGTATAGGTTGATGTGTAGCCGTGTGTACATAAATAAGGTGTGTTAATAAGTGAATCTTCTGTGTAGTACTACAACTTATTCTTTGGTGATAAATGTGGTAATGTTATTAGTAACATGTTGCAAATTATTTTATAGCGGCTCTTAGCGGCGAGATCTGGTTTTGTTTTGATGTAATAGCGAGTTGGTTGCACCTTAGCGTAAGACATAAGCTAATATATGAATAATTAATGTGTTTTTCATAAGATTATTGTATGCTTGAATAACTAGTGGTACGCCCGAACTGAGATCTCGCGAGTCTTCCATATCACAAAAAAAAAATATTCTTAGGGCGACTCGCGCAACGATGCCTAAACGTGACGCCTAAAGTGGCTAAATACGATTTAAGGAGTTGTCAAATCATACAAATACGTAGTTTAAACATGTTTAGTTGCTAAATACGTTTAGGAATGTTTGTGCAAGCCGGCCGTTTAGGGATCTTTGACTAATAGAATAGTGTGACTAATAAAAATAGTAACAGGAGTTCATGTAAATGGTTAATCTTTTTGGAGGTAGAAATTGTAGATATTCTGGATTTCAGACTTTTCACTATATTTGTGTTACTTAAGCTACACGCATACTAAATTACAGCAATGTGGGGTCACTGGTGTACCCTGTGAATTTTGTCAAAGTTCTGTTTTTATTATGGCTAATAACTTATAGTAACTTATGTGAGTGCGATCCGCTCCGAATAACGTCGTCAGTGCGAGGCGAGACGTGGTTCGGAGCGGATCGCACTCACCCTGATGAAAGTTCACGAATTGAACCGAAACATTGTATGTCGAAACACCGATAAGACGGTACGTGATAAATCCCGTATTTATAATAATGACCGCTATTTATTGTTTACTAGCGACCCGCCCAGGCTTCAAACGGGTGCAATGCTGATACTACAGAATGTCTTTATGAACAACGTTCACAGCTTTTTTGTCATTAGACAATACAAACATGTTTTCTTTACAGGTTACTCTTGAAAGAGTATTATGAGTAGTTACGACATCACATTAGAAACCACTAAAATTATCAGTGTTTCTCTATTATATTATGCATGTATTATACATATAAACCTTCCTCTTGAATCATTCTATCTGTTAAAAAAACTGCATCAAAATGATACAATCAATAGATGACAGGTCAAGAAGTGGTCGCCCTCGGTCTGTTAGGACTCCAGCAGTGATAAAAGCTGTGAAGGCGTGAATTCAAAGAAATCCCAAACGTAAGCAGAAACTGTTGGCCCTTCAGATGGGGTTAAGCAGAACCACGGTGAAAAGGGTGTTAAATGAAGACTTAGGGTTTCGGGCATATCGAAGAAAAACAGGACATCGTTTGAATGCTCGTCTAATGGACCTGAGACTGAAGAGATGCCGCGCTTTGTTGAAGCGGTACGCGGGAAAAAAATATCGGGAAATTCTTTTTTCGGATGAAAACATTTTTACCGTAGAAGAGAGCTACAACAAACAAAATGACAAGGTGTACGCACACAGTAGTGAAGAAGCGAGCAACCGTATTCTGCGTGTCCAACGAGGTCATTTTCCATCCTCGCTCATGGTATGGTTGGGAGTTTCTTATTGGGGCTTAACAGAGGTACATTTTTGTGAAAAAGGTGTAAAAACGAATGCAGTTGTGTATCAAAATACAGTCCCGACGAACCTTGTGGAACCTGTTTCTCATACCATGTTCAATAACAGGCACTGGGTATTCCAACAAGATTCGGCGCCAGCTCATAGAGCGAAGAGCACACAAGACTGGCTGGCGGTGCGTGAAATCGACTTCATCCGGCACGAAGACTGGCCCTCCTCCAGTCCAGATTTGAATCCGTTAGATTACAAGATATGGCAACACTTGGAGGAAAAGTCATGCTCAAAGCCTTATTCCAATTTGGAGTCACTCAAGACATCCTTGATTAAGGCAGCCGCCGATATTGACATGGACCTCGTTCGTGCTGCGATAGTCGACTGGCCGCGCAGATTGAAGGCCTGTATTCATAATCACCGAGGTCATTTTGAATAAACTTTAGTGTCATAAGAGTCTATGTTTTGTTAAGTTCATTTTGGTATATAAATGGTTACATAATGAATAAACTTGTTTCAATTATTTTATATTAAACATGTGACAGAATTTATGACCTGACTAGGTATATAGATTGATATTTTTAAAGACAACGTAGACAGATTTCAGATTTTGTGTGGCGACCTTATACTCGTACGACCATAATAATAATTATAGTTTATTCAAGCACAATGTACCGTTAATTTAAGTCAAACACGTACAAGTCCCATATTTAATTAATTCACTATTACAAAAAGCAAATAAGATTGACCCAAAATTAATTAAATTTTTGTTTCATGCCTCCAAATATATTCAAAATGGGATAGCACTTAAATGCCTCCGTGCCAGCACAGCCTGTACAATAGTACAGGCTGATTTGGAATATGTATGTTATCCTGAATCAATGTTTCTACTGACGACCTCCGTGGCGCAGTGGGCGAATAGCAGGCTGAGACTCGGATGTAGCGGGTTCGATTCCCGCCGCGGAACAAATGTTTGCATGATTTGTTCTGGGTCTGGGTGTTTTTCTATATATTATAAAGTATGTCGTCATCATCATGGACAAAGGCCTCCCTCATTAATCTCCAGGAACTGCGGTTGGAAGCGGCCTGTATCCAACGCCGACCTGCGGTTCTTACCAAGTCGTCTGCCCATCTTGTAGGTGGACGTCCTACGCTACGCTTGCCGGTTCGTGGCATTCACTCAAGAACCTTCCGGCCCTATCGGTCATCTGTTCTGCGCGCTATATGGCCTGCCCATTGCCACTTCAACATGCTTATCCGTCGGGCTATGTCGGTGACTTGAGTTCTCCTATATACCCCAGTGCCTTAAGACGAAAGTCTTCAATCAGTGTGTGTTACCAGTGATGACATATGGAACCGAGACGTGGTCCTTCATTATTGGCCTTATAAATATGCTCAGAGTCGTTAAACGAGCTATGGAGAGGGCTATGCTCGGTTTCTCTACGGGATCGAATCAGAAATGAGGAGATAAAGTATGTATTTACAAAAAAATAGTATACAAATATTCTATCATTTATCTGGTTCCCATAGTTACCCTCCGTCGTCCAAGATACGTTCTCGGAGACCTGGATGACGAAATCACCTCCGCTAATGCGGAAGAGTCATCTACATTAGACAGAGCAAACACTTCGTCGACCTCGCCGGCGAGGTCGACGAGTCCCTTCAGTCGCCGCCTATACGAGATACAAGCACGTACCCGGGCGTTTCTCTCCTATCCCCACCCTGGCAACAGCCCTAGCCGAGGTTCGTACCTAAGTGCTGCCCTTGCGCTAGTTGCCTCATCAAAAATTTATAGGGCTGAGCGCCTTCTGCGCTCGCCAAAAGTTCGAAAAAAAAAACTGGTTCCCATAGTGCAAGCTTAATTTGGGGCTAGATAGCGCTGTGTGAAATGTCTACCAAAATTTATTTATTACTTATTTAGTTACTTTTAAAATATCCATATTTTAACATCGATGACTCTAGTCGACACATTTATTGCTCATGAACTCCTAAGCTTTTCTAGGTCTTCTAGGAATGTTTTAAAGCATTCATTGATGAATATATTGTGGTTAATTTCATGGTAAAATCAGGTTCAGATATACATTCTGAGACATGCTGTACATAGTGTCTCTTTGGAACCAACTAAAATTGCATAAAATATGATAAATAATGTTTTTTAAATGTACAATTTACAAGAAGCTCAACGTGATACTGATTAGTCTCAAATAAACTAAAAGAAGGTGAACTAATTTCAAGTGGAATTAAAATTGGACGTATTAATGTCCACCAATCTGTGATTTTATTACATATATGCTGTTGAGGAAGCCTTCGGTCGAACTGAATGGTGTTATGCAAGAACGAGGATCTTAATACATGATTGAGTTTAGTTTATATATACCGTGCTTTAAAAAACTGAATTCTTATAATATTAAAATTAAGTATATTTATCACCAGCGTTTTGCTCTTATACCTTGAGATAAGAGTAGGCCTTTGGTGTAGGACGTGCGTCGATACCCTTGCGCCACCTCATCTGTCTGGTACAGCAGTTGGGGCCAGTGCGGCGGCGAATTCAGATGTCAAGCGGCGCAAATATGGAAGTCTTGACAGAGTTTATGTATTTGAGCTATTTGGGGTCGAGACCCTGGGTACCAGGCTTGCCGGGTACCGGGCCAATCGCGTTTTTAAAATTCTTTCTGGGCGTCTGGTCGTAGCGACGTGTGATCCGAGAGCTGGCGCTTATCGGGGTCAACGCATAAGCATTGCAATTCAGCGGGGCAATGCAGCCAAGACTGGCTCGTTTGCAACAGTTTAGATGATTCAACTGTTTCTTCTGTATTTTAGTCTTGTAAATATTTATTGTTATTAAAGGCATTTTGCCCCCATTAAAAGATTACAATTAATACCATGTATATATTGAAGACTCTGTGTCGCAGTGGGCGAATAGCCGGCTGAGACCCAGGAGGTAGCGGATTTGATTCCCGCGGCGGAGCAAATGTTTGCATGATCTACATATATTTGTTCCGGATCTGGATGTTTTTCTATGTATTATACGTATATTACATAATTTACAAAAAAAGCGTATAAGTATTCTATCAGTTATCTGGTTCCCACAGTTCAGGATCTGTTTGTTTTGGGAATAAATAGCGCTGTGTGAAAATAAATGTCCAGCAATATTTATTTATTGCATCATCATCATATCAGTCGTAGGACGTCCACTGCTGGACAAAGGCATCCCTCATTAATCTCCAGGAACTGCGGTTGGAAGCGGCCGGCATCCAACGCCAACCTGCGGTTCTTACCAAGTCGTCTTCCCATATTGTAGGTGGACGTCCTACGCTGCGCTTGCCGGTCCGTGGCCTCCACTCGAGAACCTTCCGGCCCATCGGCCATCTGTTCTGCGCGCTATATGGCATGCGCATTGCCACTTCAACGTGCTAATCCGTCGGGTTATATCGGTGACTTGAGGTCTCCTACGTATCTCCTCATTTCTGATTTATTTATTTATATTAAAACAATTAAAAATCTCCGAAAAGTTAACCTTTAATGAATTTCCATTTTACAGCTGAGGTCCCTGCATCAAAGAAGGAAACGTGCTGATAATTTTCAGATCGGCTGACCTTATATTCATCACTTATAGCTCAGAATCACCCCCGTTAAACGACTTTAGGTCTAGTCGTTTGGGAACTACAATGCCATAGACAGACAGACAGACATACATAGGTGTTAAACTTAAACACCCCTATTTGGGTGGGGGGTTAACAATAGAACTGACCACAACATAGAAGGAGTTAACAGAATTAAACGAACGTGGAATTAAGCTGCTTTGCATAAACCCATCCAAATTAGAGTGACCATACATTTTGAAAGAAGCGTGTCCCATAAACGCATTTAATGGGAATCTTCTAATTACTGTGTTGTTTATTGATTAAAAATACAGTACTTAATTCAAACACGATTGGTTTACGTATAAAGAAGCGCAATAATGTATTATTTTGGAAAGGATAATTTGGTTAAATGTCTTACGGTTTTTGGACAAGTAATATCAAACTGAAATCCGTTAAAAAAATCTTTTTGTTCAGTTATAACGAGGTCAAGGTCGCTCACCGTGTTATGGAGATAAGGTTACCCGATGAAAAAATCAAAAGTCCGGAGAAAAGGCCTGATTTCCATTGAAAAATCCTGATATTTTGTACAGTTTGACAATTTTCTCTGAAACGTACTTAAGAATTTAAAAAAACGAGTGTGCTTTAGACCACACCAGTAGTAAAACTTCTTTTTCAAAATATTAATTTATAAAACTGTTCAATTACAAAATTCTCCACACGTATGTAGGTCGATCAGTCTATGTTCATTCTGGATAGACGCAACTCGCACTAGCACATTTACGTTTAAAAATATACGAAACGTAACTCTCTCTTTCTATCTTCACTAACTTATATCTCCCTCTCAACTTCTGTTTGCACACGTAACGCGTTCACCAGCTTACTCCCGAAGTCAAGCGTGCGTAAAGAAGTTTTACTTCAAAATGTCGTAATATTATCGTTTTTATACACTGCGGATCTCGCTCACGCGTTGCACATTGCACTCAAAGGTTCGAGCTATACTTTTAGATCAATATAATTTAAAGAGTTTAACATGTGGGGCATTTTATAAATCAACTAGCTGTGGCCCGTGACTTCGTACGCGTTACAGTACTAAATATGTAGATAATCTGGAAATAAAACTAAACTCGCTGTTGCAACTTGACACCCCATTTTTATCCCATGCGAACTGATTTATGAAAAAAATGGTAGCCTACTTGGTGATCCAGGTTATAATCTACGTGTACACCAAATTTTATCGAATTCAGGTTAGCCGTTACGGCATGATTGAGTAACAAACAAACAAACATCCAAACTGTTTAATATTATTCCATTTATACTATTAATGTAATATTGAAAGAAAACACCTTACTTAAAAAGGTAACTTCACATATTAACAATGATAAAACTGATTATGTACCTATTAACAAAGAAAGATTATTTTTTGGTTAACTTTTTGTTAAAGAGATCTGCTACGTAACGTCACCCCCAACCAATTAACTACAACAAACGACAAGTAACATGCGACCGCAACAATGAGTTATAAAAATCGGCTATCGGAGAATCCACCAGCTCAATCTTCATAAGATAAATTGGGTCGCTATTATTAGTCATAAAAATAAATCGGCCGGCGCAGCCGGCTCATTTAGATAAAGTGTTAGCTGTATTTATTGAACATTCTAACAATCGTGAGTTTTCATGAGATTGGCAAAATCCGGCCGCAATCTTGAGAAGAGTCCAAAAATCCAAAATCTCATTTAGATAAAGTGTTAGCTGTATTTATTGAACATTCTAACAATCGTGAGTTTTCATGAGATTGGCAAAATCCGGCCGCAATCTTGAGAAGAGTCCAAAAATCCAAAATCTCAGGACAAATCCTGAGATATGGTAACCCTATATGGAAAGGGCTTTGGGTTTTTCTTTACGAGATCGAATCAAAAATGTATTAAAATCGAATCAAATTCGTAGATAAACCTAAGTCACTGACGTAGCCTCGAAGAATTGACGGCCGTTGGGTAAAAGTTTAGGATGGCCCCCGACTAGATGGAAAGACGACCTGATTAAGGTTGCTGGGAGCCGTTGAGTGCAGACCGCACTTGTGGCTTTGGCAATCTATGGGGGAGGCCTATGTTCAGCAGTGGATGTTCTATTGCTGATACTATAATGATGATGATGAAAATTCAATATTTATTACTATCAATAGCAATAAAATCACAAGGATCACTTTGAAAATTCATGTCTTTAGGACAATTTCGCAATACTATGGAGCAGATGTGAGACATTGCGTTTCTCTAAATTGAGACAATAACGCAACGCAAGCTTAAATAAATAAAACCGGCCAAGTGCGAGTCGGACTCGCACACGAAGGGTTCCGTACCATTATCTAGACTAGAAAAACGGCAAAAAAAGTACGTTTGCTGTATGGGAGCCCCCCTTAAATATTTATTTTATTCTGTTTTTAGTATATGTTTTTATAGCGGCAACAGAAATACATCATCTGTGAAAATTTCAACTGTCTAACTATCACGGTTCATGAGATACAGCCTGGTGACAGATGGACAGACAGACAGACAGACAGCGGAGTCTTAGTAATAGGGTCCCGTTTGCCCCTTTGAGTACGGAACCCTAAAAACGATTTTAAATAGCAAAATGTTAACATTAGCAACATGTTACGTTCATCGTTACTCCAGCTTCAATGTAAATTCAACTTTATGTACCAATACAAAATAAAAGGAAACTATTTTGTGTAAAACATGTCTCCGAAAACCATTAAAAAAGCCATTAATTTAACCTCAGTTGTTTCAATCATGTCAATTGAAAGTGAAAACATAGTTCCACCTATGTTTCTTACTATTAACCTGGTTTTCACTTTTATGGCAAGAATCACGTCGTCTAGTGAACTGTATAGGAGAATTTATAGTCTCGCTTCAAACAAGGTAGAATTCCAATGTTTTTTGCTTATATATACGTTATCGACAAGAATTCCTTACTATCTTTACTGGCCTCTATAAAAGGAGTCAGGCCAAGGCTCAATAAAATTAGGACATTTTAATTATGTGCCCCTATTTTGTCGGTCCATACGGTAATTACCTCCAATTGACGGTGGTCTAATTCTTTATAAATAAAGCTGTTAATTAAGAAGGTACTTCGGATGCTATTGGTCCAATAAAAGCATAAAACTTGACTGCCTACTTGATCCTTCTCAGTAGTGCCGGAGTGCAGGACTCATGCCGAAAATTATGACCGAAATTCGGCCATTTGACCTGTCATAGAAAAGGGTAGAAAATACATTTTTGCGCACCAACAATTAAATTAGAACGATGTAAATCTATGAGCGGGCTTATCGCTAAATATTGTTATCTGCCAGATAACTTTTGGATGGAATGGGCTGGGTGAATAATACCATATTCAATTTATATCTGATCGAGCGAAGCGAGATCTCAACTTCTCAACTTGGGCAAATCGGCGTTGTATGTAGGTATGTATGTTTGTCCGAGAATAACTTTTGAAGCGTTGATTCGATAATCATGTAATTTAATACATATATAGGTAGTGATGGCACAATTTTGGTGTGACTAAATGAGCTAAAAATGTGGAGGGGTTGTCGACATATTGGGGTTCAAGTGGGGTAAAAAAAATGAGGCTAACTGGTCAAATTGAATGTCAAATAAAAGGTATTCATTAGTAAATTAAGACTCGGTTTTAATTTTTGTAAAACTTTTTTATAGTTGTTGAGTTATTAGTCATAATAAAAACTGAACTTTGACAAAATTCACAGGGTACACCAGTGACCCCACAGTGCTGAAATTTGGTATGGGTGTAGCTTTAGTTACACAAATATAGGCAAACGTCTGAAATCCAAAATAACTGCAATGTGTACCCCAAAAAACAAACTAATTTACATGAACTCCCGTTACCTAAATTTTGAATGAAACTGTAGGTCAAGTTATTTGGTTTTTTCACTATTTTATTAGTCAAAGATTAAGGCCGGCTTGCACAACGATCCCTAAACGTATTTAGCGACTAAACATGTTTAAATTTTACGTATTTGTATGATTTGACAACTCCTTAAATCATATTTAGCCTCTAAATACGTTTAGGCATCGTTCCGCGGGTCGCCCTAAGAGTATTTTTTTTTTGTTTTGGGATACTCGCGAGAATTCAGTTCAGGGCAAACCACTAATTTATTAATTTTATGAATCTATGCCAAAACAAACTATTAGAAGAACTATTGAAGATACTTCCGTAAAACTTTATTTTAAAAGTGCTCAATATTCAAAAGTACATGTCAATCATCTCTACTGAATAAACCCTGTGAGTGCAAAAAAATTCAATAGGTTTTCAGGAGTAAATATTTTTTTTCCTAACCTATATTGTCCCACTGCTGGGGAAAAGTCTCCCCATCTCCCCTCCATTCATTACGGTCTACAGCTAAATCTGAACAATCTGGTATGAATGCATCCAGGTCGTCTCTCCATCTTTTTCTGGGCCTACAGCGGCTGCGTCGTCCGTTCGGTATCCACTGGGTGACTAGATTCGCCCATCGTTCTGGATGCATTCGAACCAATCATTTTAAGCAGGAGGTCTTAATGCCTACAGCTTATGCCAGTTTCGGCTCGTAGGCCGGTATTTCTGACTTGATCGATTCGTTTTACTCCAAGGTTGCATTTCTCCATCGCTCTCTAGCAAATCTTGAGTTGTGACTTTAGACAGAAGCACAATAAATATTATTTTTGCGTCATTTGTATCTTATAATGGTTAATGTTATGATAGAGCACGTTTTTAAGGAGCGTGACCTACCAATATTGTAGGTGATGTCTTTTGTAAACTATCAATAGATAAATAAACATTATCATTATCCTTTATCAAAAAAATATATAAGTATTCTATCAGTTATCTGGTTCCCATAATACAAACTCTGCTTAGTTTGGGGCTAAAGAGCGCTGTGTGAAATGTCCAGCAATATTTGTTTATTTATTTTATCCTCCGTGGCGGACGACTTCCTTGGCGCAGTGGGTGAACAGCCAGTTGAGACGCAGGAGGTGAACGTTACAAATGTTTGTATGATCTACAGATAATTTTGTACCGGGTCTGCTTTTATATATTTTTCTATATATTATAAATACCTATGTATTTACAAACAAAGAGTATATATATAAGTATTCTATCATCTATTTGGTTCCCATAGTACAAGCTTTGCTTAGTTTGTGGCAAGATGGCGCTGTGTGAAATGTCTAGCATTATTTATTTATATATTATCATTATCAATACTTATCTATAGGTGATGGTAACCACTTAACATCAAGCTGGCCTATGCATTTTCTATCTCCAGGTAGTATAAAAATATAGGCAATAATTCAATTTTGCCCGATTTGCTTTTATAGAGGCCGAATCTCAGCACATCTCTACTATTCAGCACAAAAATAGATTTAAATAGAGCCATTTAATTGATTTGCAATAAATGAAACGGCTTTTGCTACGGATTGAGTTTGTGTCCAGGACTTTATAACTCATTATTATTTAATTATAAGGCTCTAGAAGTTAAACAACATTGTAAAACGTTCTTACAGATTATAATATTAATAATATGTGCAGCCACTTACTTAGGTGATTTGTTTAGCTTGTAAGTTTGAGAATTTTCAAGAACCATACAGGATAAAGACTTGCTGTCGATTCGGACAAAATATATTGGGACGCAATGTCCCAATTAACACTTGTGATTTTAATATTTTTGTTACTGTCGATTCGGACACCATTAAAATAGCTGCATTGTACAGTAAGTTAAAAAACAGGTTTTTACCTAGGCGCGGCGGCGGCACAGCAAGATGACGAAATAGATATATAGCAAGGTCACACTCTTTCTATCTCTTTATTTGAGATATTTTTAAGTGATCATTATATAGATAATGCGGGCGGCGGCCTCGTGGTAGACCCAGGCGGAGATGGAGGGATGAGGTGGATGCATTCCAGAAACAGTTTTTTTTTTTTTTTTTTTTTTTTTTTTATTCTTTATTGTACACAAATAGATTTACAGATAAAAATAGCTTACAAAATGGACATGTACAAAGGCGAGCTTAACCCTAATAAGAGTTTTCTTCCAGCAAACCTTTGAAGATAGAGATATTTGATTATAGAGGTGGGTACGTGCACAGAGAATGACATTGGAGTAGAATACTAATATATAGCATATACTATAATAAATACAACACTTAACCATATTAAAAAATAATAATAATACCTATATACTATACCTACATTAGAGATAAACATAATATATTATACAAAATATAAATAATATACCTACTTATACATAATAAATAACCTAAAAGCTTACAAGGACAGGTAATGCTCTTTGACTCTAAGCTTAAAAGTGCTTAGTGATGGACTTGCGCGGATAGAGTGTGGTAGAGAATTCCACAGGTTGACTCCATGGACAGTGAAGGAACCGCCATAGCGACTGGAGGAATGAGGAGGGGTTTTGAGAAGGAGGGACTTAGATGACCTACAAGTCATCTCCGGTAGGACAAGAAAATCGAAGCGCTCACGGAGGTAAGAAGGAGCTAAAGGATTGAAAAGAGTGTTGAAGAGAAAAGTTACAACATGAAGATCACGTCGACGACGAATGGGAAGCCATTTTAGCTGGGATCTAAACATGGAGACGTGATCAAACTTGCGCAACCCGAATATGAATCGGATACACAAATTCTGAAGACGTTCCAGTTTATTTAGAAGTTCCTCGGTGGCGTCAAGAAAACAGACATCGGCATAGTCTAAAAGGGGTAACATGAGTGTTTGAGCAAGAGTAATTTTAGTTTCAAAGGGTAAAAACTTTTGGAGACGCTTAAGAGATTGAAAAGAGTAGTTAACCCTTTTACTAATCTCATTAACATGCCGCACCCAAGACAGATGATTGTCAAAATAGACGCCAAGGTTCTTGGCATTGGCCGAGTAGCTAATCGGTGCTCCAGCGTATAAAACTGGAGGAGGATTACACTTACCGACAAGATTTAACATATAAGGGCTCCCAAAAAGTACAACCTGAGACTTCGATGGGTTGACCAGGAGACCAAAAGCCTTTGCCCACGAGTAGATATGGTTGAGATCAGAGTTGATTTGGTCAATACCCATTGAAACCTCGTCCAATTTGAACTGGTGATATATTTGTAGGTCGTCAGCATAAAGATGGTAGTGCGAAGTAAGAACGTGGGTTCTGGAACAGTGGCCCCAATTCGCCAATAACTGGGATTCGTGGAAAAAGGGAGGTAGGTAAAAACCTGTTTTTTAACTTACTGTACAATGCAGCTATTTTAATAATAGCTGCATTGTACAGTAAGTTAAAAAACAGGTTTTTACCTAGGCGCGGCGGCGGCACAGCAAGATGACGAAATAGATATATAGCAAGGTCACACTCTTTCTATCTCTTTATTTGAGATATTTTTAAGTGATCATTATATAGATAATGCGGGCGGCGGCCTCGTGGTAGACCCAGGCGGAGATGGAGGGATGAGGTGGATGCATTCCAGAAACAGTGGCCCCAATTCGCCAATAACTGGGATTCGTGGAAAAAGGGAAGGGAGGCCTTTGCCCTGCAGTAGGACTCTACGGGCTGATAATAATAATAAAAAAAAATATTATATAGATGCCTTAGTATACAAGATGTTGATTTGTACCAAATATACGCTATTAATGAAACTTGTGTTTTTTACCATTAATGTGAGTCACCACACGCTCGCAAAGCAATTTGATTAGCTTTATCACATTATATTATATTTTGCTTAAACATTTTTTTACCTGACTGTACTCAACAGCTTCAATAATTTGATGGTGTCCGAATCGACGGTTAAAAAAATATAAAAATCGAAAGTGTCAGTTGGGACACTGTGTCCTAATAAATTTTGTCCTTATATATATTGTATAAACATAGCAACAAATTGTAAATTTATATTGTTGACGTAGATTAGATTAGTTAATTTCTTTATTGCTCACCATTAAATATAAAAATATGAAAGAAAATAGACTTTAAAAATAGGTAGGTATAAAATTAAATATTTATAAAATAAAGTCATAGGTAATGGTTGCCTGGAAGAGATCGCTAAAAGTGATCTCTTCCAGGCAACATTTGGATGGACAGGATCTATGAAAACAAATATGTAATTACACGCATATTTAAATGCGCAAGTTTTATTGTTTGTTTATTTATTTATTTGTGTGTTGGTTTGTCCGTTTTGATTCGTTATTGCACAATAAATGTACAAATGGAGGACTTAATGCTAAAAGCATTTTCTACCGTTCAACCGTGACCGGTAAAAAACTTGGGTTGGAGTGCTTAACTAGGTACTAACAAAAATACAAGTAGAAATAAAAAATTACTAACTACCTAATTGCCTACATATGTATATATAATAGATAGATAGATATATAACTCTTTATTGAATTACCACACAAACAGAAATAATACAAAAATAAGTACTAGGTTAAAATAAATAAGGCAATACAGTGGGCGGCCTTATCGCTAAAAGCGATCTCTTCCAGGCAACCTTTGGATGGAGCGAAATTTATAAAAAATACGGAGTGCGGTGTACTATAGAGGATACATAATACTCACAAATACAGTATACTAATTAAATACACAAATATAACACATAAATAGGTAACCTATGTTAATATACCTATATAATCTCTCTCTCTTCCCAGCTATGTATCCCACATGGTGGTGGGGTCAGCTTTCCTGATCGTTCTTGTCCACTACGCTCTATCCTCGACGTCGTCATCAGAAACTTGGCACTCTTTCATGTCTTTTGACACTACATCTCTCCACCTTGACTTGGGTCTAACTCTAGATCTTCGACCGGGGATGGAAAGTTGTACTGCCAAATTGCCTAGGTAGTCAGGTGGCCTCCTCTTCACGTGACCGTACCACCGCAGCCGACTCTCCTGCATCTTGTCAGCGATGTCGCGCACCCCCAGGCTTCCTCGCGCGTACTCGTTACGGATTTTATCGCACATCCACCTCAGCATCTTCATTTCGGCGACTTGGATGGTATGTATGTTCCTCTGCGCCACGGCCCAAGTTTAGCTTCCATACGTTAAGACCAGTCTTATTACTATTATCTTTATTTATTATATATATTGATATATAATGAATAAATAAATCTAATATCAAATAACATCAATATATATTATCATAATTACTCAATGACATCGAAACGGCTAAACCGATTTCGATGAATCAGTATGTTACGTAGATTATAACCTGGATTAACACATAACCTACTTTATATCCCATAAATCAGGTCCCATGACACAAAAATGGGGTGTCAAGTCAAGTTGCAACAGCGAGTTTAGCTTTATTTCTAGGTTACCTACACATTTAGTAGTGTAACGCGTACGAAGTCGCGGACAACAGCTAGTGATAAATAAATCAATTAGTAATACTGAACATTTCACACAGCGCTATCTAGCTTAAAACATAGAATTGCTCGTACTAAGGAAACCAGACTATTGATAGAATACTTATGTATACACTTTTTTTCTTCTGTACATATTTTCAAGATATCCCGTATATTTAAAAATAATGTATGTAAGGGTAGATTTGGCGTTTTGTACTAGATCAAAATAAAGGATCTCAAATCAATTTTATTGAGAAAATTATAATCATCAGTAATGAAAATAATGTATGCTAATAAAAATAATCAAGAACGCATACAATTTAGGATATACATTTTCTCTGTAAGGAAAAACTGTGTAGTAAGAAGTAAAGTCCTTCTAAGTTAGCCTCATATTTGTTAAACTCACATCCCTTAAGAAAACTCCCTAAGCTCACACAACTTCCCGGAAACCGCGCTCAGTCCAATACGTCAATTACCTACGATAAGCCATATTTGACGAAACAGACAGACATGCAAGCGCCTAAACCTGACAGACAAACACCGCTGTTTGAACTCAAATATATGATAAGATAAACTTTAGTTGACGCCGACACAATGCATGCTGGTCAATATTTGCTACGTGAATACCTTTCGGTGCGAGCGCGTGCTGCTATAGTGGATGATGGTAACACTGTCGTGTAATGCTCTGAATGAGTTTTACAGGGTTTTTTATTTTATCCTCACACTCCAGTAATGGGCTTAATTATAAAAAAACTATGTAGGTAGAAGTTTTTCGTTTCTCGTGAAATCCGAGAGGCGATAGAAATAAGCCGTGTGCCAAACTTTAACAGAGATAGAGGATGGGTTCTACCGCCAGCCTGGAGGCCATGTCTTCATAATGCAAGCGACAGAGGAGTGAGTGAACCTGGTAGAGACATAGTTAGTGTTGTACCAAGAACTACCAAAGAGAGAAGCAGTAATGATAATGATGATGACGCAGCCTGTCAACACGCTGGGCCATCGTTGACGCAATCTCCAACATGGCGCCCATCTGGGCGCACGCATAGGGCTGCGGCACGTAGTGCGAGGCGAGACGTTATTCGGAGCGGATCGCACTCACCCCGATGAAGGTTCGTGAATTGAAGCGAAACATTGTCGGTCGAAACACCGATAAGACGGTACGTGATAAATCCCGTATTTATAATAATGATTAAGTAGAAAGATATGGACACATCATCATCATCATCCACAGCCTGACTTCACCCATTGTTGGGTATAGGCCTCCCCAAGTTTGTACCATCCACCACGATCCTGCGCTAGTCTCACCCACTGACGGCCCGCGACCTTTATGATGTCGTCCACCCATCTCTCAGCGGGTCATCCTACCCTTCTATACCCGCTCCTAGGCCACCATTAAGTCACTGTCCTGCTCCATCTTTCATCACCACGTCTAGCCAAGTGTCCCGCCCAAGACCATTTGAGGTTCATAACTCGAATCCCAACGTCACGAACCTTCGTTCGTCTACGGATCTCGACGTTTGGAACTCGATCTAATAGTCTGATGCCAAGCATGGTACGCTCCATGGCTCTTTGTGCAACTCTTAACCTGTACACAGCCTCCTGCGTGAGCGTCCACGTCTCAGCACCATAGGTCAAGGTGGGCAGAACACATTGGTTGAATAAGCGGGTCTTCAGACACTGTGGAAATTTAGGCGACCTAAAGATGTCGACTAACCTGCCGAATGCAGCCCATCCCAATTGAATCCTTTTAGAGATCTCTTTCTGCTTATGATATTTACCAAACGATAGAATATGTCCTAGATAAACATACTGGTCGACCATTTCCAGCCTCTCATTTCCCACTGTCACAATGGGATTTGTGACACCGGAGACATTCGAGAGCACCTTCATCTTGGACATATTCATCTTAAGGCCTACACTCAAAGAAGTATCAAAAAGATGTTGCAGCATTGTCTGGAGATCACTAAAGTTTTCTGCAAATAGTACGAGATCATCTGCGAATCTAAGATGAGACAAGTTGACACCATCGATGTTTATTCCATAACTTTCCCATTCGAAGGTTCTTATAACATCTTCAAGGGCAGCTGTAAAAAGCTTTGGAGAAATGCTGTCCCCTTGTTTCATCCCCCGCTGGATGGGCACAGGATCTGTTAGCGTGTGAACTCGTACTTGCAGTGTAGCCGAAGTATAGAGCTCCCGGAGCACTTCCACGTAGCGGGAATCGATGTGGCAGCGATGGAGAGCGTGGAACACGGCCCAATGCTCGAGACTGTCGAAGGCCTTCTCGTAGTCGATGAAGGCTATGGCAAGGGACCGGTTGTATTCGTGACACTTCTCCATCAGCTGCTTTACCGTGTGGATATGGTCGATGGTAGAGTATCCGCTCCGGAAGCTGGCTTGTTCGATAGGCTGGGCCTCGTCAAGCTGACGGGTGAGCCGGATCGTTATGACTTTTGCAAAAAGTTTGTACACCTGAGAAAGTAGACTAATAGGTATGTAGTTAGTTAATTTTGAAATATCACCCTTTTTGTGCAAAATAAAGAATATAGCGTTTTTCCACTGCTTAGGCGTCCGAGCTTCACACATAACTTTATTAAAAAGCTTGACAAGAACTTTTAAGATAGGATAGAGCATTGCTCACTTCACACGGTAAAATGGGATATGGATGCACAGAAACTAAAAGCGGATAAATAAATACAGACACATTAACTTAAGAGTTGGCTATACTCGTACCTCAGCCCAAACTTGAATTTCACCCCCGCTTCTCCGCGCGCCGCTGCACGTCCTATCTCGCCGTGGTTCATATTTTCCGGTTTTTTTATCATTCAGTCCCTTCATTTTATTGTTATGCTTATTTCTCATTACTGCGTCTTTACAAAAAACAACTTAATATTACATTCTACATAAGAATTAAGTGATCGTTTAGAGCGACAAGCGTCACGGACACCCCGTCTGAAAGCCGAGGCCAGACTGAATCGCGGACCGGGCGTCCGAAGCGAATGGTTTCATTATAGTGTGACCATTAGTGCTGTGCACTCCCTGAGGTATGCGCGGCGAGGTGGGAAGCAAAGAAAAAACTGCATGAGTTCACATGAGATCAATACATGTCGGACATATCTTACGATATCAGTTTGCATTTCTAAGGCAAGGTGACTTGTGGCGGGACGATGATCGGAGGCTATCTATCTGTAATATATTATACTTACTTAGTTGATTAAAATGTAACTGAAATATACTCATATTTTATTAAAAATATGCGGTGATAAATAAGAACTAAACTTCAAAGGACTTGTTTTATTGAACATTTTTTATATTTACAAACAATTATATATTCTAACGAAAGTTATTCTGACATAGATTCTGTTTCAACTTCATCTTCCATTTCATATCACGAGATAACGCACGACCCATCTTTGAATATTTATCTTATATGCGTCTGACATAGACAGTCCGATACAAATAATATAATACTACCTGCCGCCACGAGCGTTGACGGCGAACTGACAGAGCGCAGCAGCCGATTCTCCCCCCCCCCCCCGTCTCGCCACGCGCATACCTCAGGGAGTGCACAGCACTAATGGTCACACTATAGTGCAAAACTTGGGTATTTTCATTTTATGGTAAAATCAAAAAGTATTTTGAAAATTTAAAACACAGATGCACTTATTTATGTTGTGTAGAATTACTGCATAAAGTTTCAAGATCTAAATTGAAGTATTCATCGCATAAGAACGGTTTAAAGATAAATTTGGAGTCATCTTTGAATTTTTTTTCTATCAAGAAATTTTACGGAATCATGTTTTCACAACACAGGCGCTCTAGCACGTATCCTTAACTATAACATTTATTAATTACAGATTGAAAGCACACAATTTGTTGAACAAAACATTGTTTCTCAATAAGCGATTTATCGTCTCCCAAGGTAGGTATAGTGCGCCCTTAACTTCCGTTCGCAATTTTCGTAACCCATTCACCAGCTTACTCCCCAAGTCAAGCGTGCGTTAAGAAGTTTTACTTCAAAAAGTGTACATGTTGGGTGCTTAACCAATTGTACCTATCTATGATATCATGTATTATGTTACAAAAACATGTCAAAATCTATCTCATAAGAGAGATCAAAATTAAGTAGATTTAACCGCTATCTAAGTGTATTTCCATGCGGTTGGTTTATAATTATGCTGGTTTCCCGGAGTTTCGGTTTCCGGTAGAGAGACGGATGACGGATGAACGGATAGCTTTCTTTAGCGATAAGACCGCCCATTATTCTTACATTCCGCCCATTCTTCTGTTGCGACTTCCTACGCGTTACACTACTGAATGTGTAGGTAACCTAGAAATAAAACTAAACTCGCTGTTACAAGTTTATATCCCATTTAATCTCATGGGGTTATGAATAAAAGTAGCCTATGTGTTAATCCTCGTTATAATCTACGTATGTAGGTACCTACATATATGTATATACTAATTTTCTATGAAATCTGTTCAGCCGTTACGACGTGTATTAAATAAATATACTTATATGTATAAATATTGCATAATATAGACATTTCACACAGCGCTATCTAGCCCCAAACTAACCAGAACGTGTACTATGAGAACCAGATGACTGATAGAATACGGATAATATTTTTTTTGTAAATACATACTTATAATATATAATAAAACATCCAGACCCAGAAAAAATATCTGTAGATCATGCAAATATTTGCTCCGTGGCGGGAATCGAACCCGCTACCTACTGCGTCTCAGCCGGCTATTCGCCCACTGCACCACGGAGATTGTCAAGATCAGGTTTAATCGTTTATCTCTTTTTTCTTTTTTTGTTTTTGTATCTAGGTTATAACTTGTAAGGAATAAACAATTTTAATATTATAACTAGTTTGTTTTATATACTTTTATAATATATTTTATTTTCTATATTTTTATACACTTGGCTACGAACGAAGGCAATTACAGAGTGGTAGCAAGGGATGCTCGTAGACCAAGAGGCAGACCACCCGCCCGATGGTCGAATTACATTGAAAGCGTAGCTGGGTGTCAATGGATGAGACTCGCAAGGGACCGGAAAAAGTAGGCCTATACCCAACAGTGGGTGCAGACGGGCTGAGATGATAATGATGATAATATTTTAAATGTCTGGTCAGTTTAACCCTTGATTCTTAACTCTTGCCCTTCCCTTTACCTTCTAAAGTTGTTGCTTCTGTCATCCCTCCTCTGGGGGCGCTGAAATCATCTAATCACTTTCTCAATTCTTGTTACGATGCTTTGTTAAATAAATATCAATCGTAAATCATTAACATACATATGAGACAATTTGTCTGCCTGTTTTAGTGACGGGCGCAGTCTGTGAGGTAATGCATTTATATGCAGTGGTAGCCGCTTAACATTAGAGGGACGAGGGGTAGCCGCCATTAGATAATATAAAAATAAAATATCTATGATTTATCTCTTGTTACAGTTCAGTGTAAATGCATCCACTTAATGCACGAACGCAGCACTTAAGATAGTAACGGATGTCAAAGATAATGATAGGTATAATTTCAAAGCGAGCAAAACATTCTTGAATCTGGAGTTTTGTGTTCATATTTTACACTATACATCTCTACGTACACAATCTACAAACTCACTGCGAGACAGATTGCAAAATATATATCCTTTTTTAAACCCATTTTTAGGGTTCCGTACCTCAAAAGGTAAAAAAAGGAACCCTTATAAGATCACTCTCTTGTCCGCCTGTCCGTGTGTCACCACTGATTTTCTCAGGAACGGGTGAGTGGACCTAGCAAGTTGAAATTTATACTAAATACTGAAGTCTATAGTCCCTATTAGGTGTATAAAAATCAAGGTTCTGAGTCAACACGAAAAAAATATATAGGCAAATTTATATTTGTGCGAAAACTTGTAAGTAATTTTCCTTAATTTTCAACTATTTCGTTTTTTGGAAGTTTCCCTTTACTAGTCCTGTAAGACCTTGCTTTTAACCAAAATTCACAATTCTAGGTCAACCGGAAGTACCCTATAGGTTTCGGGTCGAGAACCTATATGGTAGTTCTGGTTGACCTAGAATCACGAAATTTGCCAAAAAGGTTTCCAGCACATACAAAGGAAAAAATCCTAAAAATAAAAAAAAGGTTGAAAATTAAAGGGTGTCCCCATACATACATAGTTGACGCCAAATAAGATAGTCCTCTGGTATGGGCGCTCATACAATTTAGAGGGTTAGCTTAATCGGCATCAACCTCAAATAAAGTATATAAATAAAATTGTGCTATCGATTAAAATAAATATTTAAGTGGGGCTCCCATACAACAGACATGATTATTTTGCCGTTTTTATAGATACCTAATGGTACGGAACCCTTCGTGCACGAGTCCGACTCGCACTTGGCCTGTTTTTTATGGGTTGAATCACTTCCTAACGGATTGCCATTTTCCGAAGCAAAATGTAGAGCAACTTGCTGTTCGTAGTAAAACTTTATTACTCTACCAACTGTACCCAGTGTTGCCAACCTTACCACAACGAAAAGCAGCATATTAACCATAAAAATCTCATCGCAGACAGATCACTGCTTACCATCAGGCCAGAACATAGTCAAACGCGAACCTATAGGTTGAAAAATAGATCATAACTCAGTCAGCTTCACTCATTGCCAGAGATCAAAATTTAGTAAAATTGTCATAGTGAATGTTTTACATTTTCCAAAATAAACGGTAACTAATGATTCTTCATAAAGTGGGTATTAACTTATCATTTTTCGACTACAGATAGTACCTTATAGTACCTTATAGATACCTTATAGTTTATGCATAACACTAGGGAACGTTAAATTTAAAATAATCACAGAGATCGCTTAGCGACACCTAATGACCTTATTTAACAAATAAATGTTTATAATTTAATGCAAAATAAATATTATTAGACAGTGTCAAAATATGACATGGCCAATATTGCATCTATAGTTAGGTACTTAATATTATAAAAGGAAAGATTTGTATTTTTGTAACGAAAAATTAAAAAACTACAGGTCCGATTTCAAAAATTCGTTCACCATTAGAATGCTACATTATTCCGGAGTAACATAAGCTACTTATATCCGATTGCGCAAAAAGAGAATAATGTTTTTTATTGACAAACCAGCAGGATTTTTATTGGCAACACTAAGGCTGGCTTGCATAACGATGCCTAAACGTGTTTAGCGACTAAACATATTTAAATTTGTACGACGTTGTAAATTTGACGTTTTTGTATGTTTTGACAACTCCTTTAATCATATTTAGCCACTTAACACGTTTAGGCATCGTTGCGCAACCCGCCCTAAATAATAACTAAAAAAACCGACCAAGTGCGAGTCGGACTCGCGTTCAAAGGGTACCGTATAATTATCTATATAAACGAGCAAAAAAAAATATGTTTGTTGTATGGGAGCCCCCTTAAATATTTATTTTGTTCTATTTTTAGTATTGGTTGTTATAGCGGCAACAGAAATACATCATATGTGAAAATTTCAACTGTCTAACCGTCACGGTTAATGATACAGTCTGGTGACAGACGGACAGACATATTGACAGACAGACAGACAGACAGACGGACAGACCGACAGCGGAGTCTTAGTATTAGGGTCTCGTTTTACCCTTTTGGTACGGAACCCTAAAAAATACAGTATATCTGACAGTTTATAACCTCCGTGGCGCATTGGGTGAATAGCCGGCAGAGATGCAGGAGGTAGCGGGTTCGATTCCCGCGGAACCAATGTTTGCATGATTATCAGATATTTATTCCGGGTCTGGTTGTTTCTCTATATATTATAAGTTTGTATTTACAAAAAAAAAACGTTTAAGTATTCTATCAGTTATCTGGTTCCCATAGTACAACCTCTGCTTAGTTTGGGGCTAGATAGCCCTGTGTGAAATGTCCAGCAATATTTATTTTTATTTTTGTATCAACATAATACACATACCTAATACACCATAAAAATTTAAGCTAGTAGTACATATAACCGACACCCATACCCATCAAAAACCTGAACACAGCAATGGGCATTACAACTTGACTGCAGAAATACACTCAGATTTATAACTCTCTAGTTAAATTCAAACGGGCAAAGGTTGAAGTCCTCGCATCAATTTTGCCATCTGCCATCCATTGATTGCTAATAAAATCACTGAATACCATCGTAGTTTGAATTAATCGCCCATTTACTCTCACTTCGTATAAAAGAATACAGCGTGCAATAGTTCGCATTTCAGAGTCACTAGAAAACTGCCTGCAATGTAAAATAAACTGTATCGTATTGATTTTAGATTCATTATTGAAAAAGACGTGGATAAAGACGCCGACGCCAGACGAAAGTCCAAGACAACGGAACAAGGGTGTAAATCTTTGACCGAATGGTGGCCAAGAACAGACCTAAGAAGTCCAGGACGTCGCGGCGGTGTTTCGACGACATAAAGAAAATCGCGGTCAATTTCTGGATGCGCGTAGCACGGGACCGGGAACCGTTTACAAAGGGAGGCATACATCCAGCAATTGGTACTTATGATTTGTGGATGATGATGGTGATAGAAAAAGTGCATTTCGCACATTAAAATATCTTGAAAGATCTCAAAAACCTATTTTTTCTACCTTTGTAGATGATGAGAAAATACTATTTAGTAAAAGACTTCATTTTTTTGTACGTCTTTAACAGTTAAATAAACATAACTACGTAAGACATGTTATAGTGTTCTGCAAGGTGATACCTATCTAGGTTAGTATTCTAGAACAGTGTTTAAGTTCGAATCGAGACTTAAACGTAGATTATTGACAGCTTCCGATAAAAAATCTGTTGAACTGCTAATCTTGATTCAGATTTAACTTACGTTATAGCTTATGTCATGTTTTTATCAAACGAATTTGAGCTGTCAACCATGGATATTAAGCTACAAAATCATTAATAAACCTATAAACGATTTGTACCTACTAGTAATTGTTTTCGTGTAGCTGCTAAAGTGAGACTTCTGCATAAGAAGTATTTCTTCATCTGTGCTTCAATTGTTCGCTTGCGTCTTTCAAGATTGCGCTTGCGCATCGATCCGTCACAACCAATCAGAAACGAGATCGAAAGGCAATGGGCGGGGCTTGGTAGGCCACTTCCAACGCCCACCAAACGACTTTGTTTCAGGTATTGGATTACAGATAATAGAGTTCAATTCGGTTTTTCAATTCTTTTTATCAGGTTTTTATTGTAATTGGAAATTGGAGGATAAGATTTCAAGGTGCTATAAATTTGAGGTTAGGAGCGTTTTAAGTTCGGTGAGCTTGAAATATGTTTGCATTAAACATAATTTCTTACATTTTTCGAATAAATGGTTTATGAGGGTACCTAATGCAAATAAACAATGTAAACTTGTCTATACTAATAATCTCGAACACCGCCGTAAAGTTGCAAGCCTATCGATCTTTTACAGAATACATTTCGGGGAATGTGCTCAGGAACTTTACGATCTGATTCCGCCATCTCCTTTCCATCAAAGGACAAGCAGGCGCACGGCTCAGTACCATCCGTACCTAGTTGATATACCACCCATTCGCACACACCGTTTTGGTTCTACGTTTTTGATGCGTAAAGCTAAGGTATGGAACGCTTTGCCGTCGTCTGTTTTTCCTAAAGAATACAATCCGGGCCTTTTTAAGGTAAGAGTGAATAGGTTTCTTCTAGATCTTCGTGCTTCATCTTAGACCACATCATCGCTTACCATCAGGTGAGATTGTGGTCAAACGAAGACCTATTTAGTTTAAAAAAAAATATTTGATAAATGTTTTTACTTTTAATGATCAAGTTCTTTAAAAAACTAGTGTGAGTTTAGACCACACGACTGAAGTAAAACTTCTTTTTCAAAATACTAATTCAGAAAAAGTCTGTAGGTCGATCAGTCTATGTTCATTCTGGACAGACGCAACTCGCACTCGCACATTAACGTTTAAAAATATACGAAACGTAACTCTCTCTTTCTATCTTCACTAACTTATATATCTTTGTCAACTTCCGTTCGCACTTTTCGTAACGCATTCACCAGTTTACTTCCCAAGTCAAGCGTGAGTAAAGAAGTTTTACTTCAAAAATTGAAACGACAACATTCAGAGTACTGAAATTTCTTTACTTCCACATTATCTTAATAAGAATTTTAACGGTTTTTTAATCGGAAAACAATCTATTTCTTAGCATTCTCTTTAATAAGTCATTTTCTCTAAGAGAATTAAATTTAAAATGAGATGAGGTTAAAGTGTATCCGAATAGACAATTGACGAGCGAGTTCTTAATCAAATCACTGACAGCTGCGTAGAATTGATTCATTACGATCTGCAGTGCCCCACAGCTGGGCAATGCAACTACCATAAAAAAGTTATCGATCCAATAAAACTCCCTTGCAATCATACGCATACATTAAAACTCTTAACTCGGCCGTCGTGTGCGGCCGGTATCGGCGACTATCGCTATGGCGCCCGTTACTGTCAGTGCGACACGATAGGTGCGTAGGCAACTGCCAAAGATAAGCTGGCATTACAATAGTACAGATAGTCTATTCAAAGTATCCCATTAAAATATTACCTACGGTAGTAGTAACATAACAAATCCAGGCAAACTATTAACAGTCTTCACGTTTGACATCGTGGGAATGTTGCCCACAGACTAAACTGAAACGAAATGAAGAGGTATCGCATTAAAAGCTAACATACTTTAAGAAGCCGGCGAACCCCGAGCGCAACTTCAATTTGGCCGAGTCAAAAACTTTGGCCTGAATATCGATATCCCTGTTTAGTGACGAAGTTTAGCCACGCAGAGCGACAGTGATAGCAATAAAACGATTCTAAATTTGATTAGATTTTGACCGTGTTTCGTAATACCAAAAATGTTGACTGAAAACTTGTTGTATTTTTCTTATTGTGTTGTTATTCTGTAACTAGAGTATATAATCTATAGTATTTTTCAAACTTTCGTGATCACTTTACATAATTTTTGATTAAAACGGGTATTTATCGCTTATGTACCTTGTTTATTTGTTATCCCGACGTCTCGGCTGTGTTGCAACAGTCATTTTGAGTCAGCCTGAGACCATGACTGTTGCAACACAGCCGAAATGTCGGGATAACAAATAAAAAAGGTACATACGCGATAAATACCCGTTTTAATCAATTATTATATATAATCTATGTTCCCATGACTAGGATACGTAAGATGTTGTTGTTTTTAATACGAAACAATTAGGTTGAAAACAGGTTTTTTATGACGTAAAAACATGCAGAATGCGATTCGCTTCTATTTTATTTTAGGTAAGTATTTTGATCTAATATATGGTTGAGAATCTAGATAAATACTATTCAAATTAAAATAATACCTTATTAAGGTAGAAATATGCTCCAATTAGAAATGATCTTGGTAGTACGTGTTGTATGGGCGATTCCCCTCCGGTCTCCCCTTAGAGAGGGTCTGTGTGTTAGCACTGACATTATATCGCAATGTTATATAATACAAAAATAAGCTGGGGTTATAAATAAGCATTATCTATGGCTTAGTAAAGAGGCAATATGAACAACAGCGTCACCAGTAAATTTTATTCGCAATTGTCTTTTTCAGTTTGACCCGTACACTTTTGATTAGGATAATGAACTAAAAAAGCTGTACCTACTTTGTAAATACTATACCAAAAAATATTTTTTTAAAGTTATACTTCTTTTGACGTGCTAGGAGAAACAGTTCAGATTATATTTTCAGCATGTGATAGAAGTAACACACCGTGAAGTTAGTTTTTACGACCTGTAGTTATCCACGTACCTATCTAAGTAAGGTAAATGAGATTAATTTATATATTCCGGCCAAATAAGTATACACACACGCTTATTTGTGGCCTTCATGATTATAAATTCATACAAACTTACCGAACTTACTCTTCTTCATATATTCAACTAAGATGCCCCATCTGCACATTGAACACTCTGTACACATACAGCACTTAGCTGCTAACATATAATACTGAAGCTCGAACACCAACGGTAATCACAATTGTCACAGTGAATTCGCGCAGTTGCGATAAGACGACACCAACCGTGGTTTCACTCTAAAATACCTAAATGAATTTACATACATTCCATTAAATAGTTACCCACTCTCCAGAGGGTACTAAGCTTTATAAGTATTAGTAATATCGCCAGTAATGTAGTTTTGATGTAATTATGCACTACTGTCTGCGTTTGCACAGCGGGGAAGCGCGTAAATAGCTTTCTGAGGTCTTCGAATGAAAATTACGTCATGGTGTAAAACGTAGAGAAGGAAAATGTATGGCCCGAGAATAATTAACTATTAAATCTAGTCACAATATTGTGGAATTTAAAAAGTTCGTTGTGGTAATCATTTACTGATTTAATAACTCCATGTAGGTACTCTATACATGACTATTTATTTTTCGTACCACTTGCTCAAAAAAGTGACAGTCATTTTTAATCTGTTAAAAACAGGGAAAGAAAATTATACTGAATTTCATTCATCCTCTAGGGGGAGAATGTGATTTAAATTTGTAATACTTACATCTGTGTTTACACCATTGAGTTTGTATATAAAGCATTATACATCTTTTTGAAAAAGGAATACGCATTTATTATGCAGTTATGATTATTAAATAAAATTACGAAAACCGACGTGGTCGTGTGAGCTTGATGCCTTTGCTTTTCCGACAAAAAAATATTAGTCTAGGAATTTGCCGCGTTTTTGTTTTCTTCAAATACATAAACGTAAAATCAACAAGTTCATCAACAATAAATGTACCAAACAAAAATGTAACTCTCTCTATCAATAATTGGACGAATGTTTCGAATGTTAACTTTTACTTTTAATTGTCATTATTTTTAATAAATTATTATCTCATATTATTACTGTGTTAATTTTTTCGAAATGGTACGAAAAGTAGAGTATTTTCCTCGGTGATAAAGCTGTCTTAGTCTTGGGTGAACTTAAATCCCTCGCTACACTCAGGACTCGTCTTAAATCCCTCGCTTCGCTCGTGATTTAAGTTTTTAACACCCTTGCTACGCTCGGGAGTAAACCTCGAGTCCTTCGTTACGCTCGCGATTTAAATCGTCACCCGCAACAGAAGACACTGCTTTATCCCCTTGGTTAATAATCTACTATTACGTACTAGTGATTCTAACTTGACTGATAAAGCTGGATTTGATTTGTTCGATTTATTTTATTGATGGAGTGAAGCGAGATCTCTGAATCAACTTGGGCAAATCGGCGTTGTATGCATGTCCGAGAATAACTTTTGAAGCGTTGATGCGATCA
The DNA here is from genome assembly GCA_918857605.2 of Philereme vetulata. Lineage (NCBI taxonomy): Eukaryota > Metazoa > Arthropoda > Insecta > Lepidoptera > Geometridae > Philereme > Philereme vetulata. The sequence continues at coordinate 9,423,504 of OU975439.1, read as the reverse complement.
TCGTAAAATTTTATACATAGGTAAGTAGTGGCACAACTTTGGTGTGACTAAAAGAGCTAAAAATGTTAGAGGGTTGTTTAGATATGGGGTTCAAGAGGGAAAAAAATGAAAATGAGACTATTAGGTCAAGTGAGACGTCAAATGAAAGGTCTTTATTAGTACATTTTGATTACATTTTTATTTTTAGTAAAGTTTTTGTAGTTTTTGAGTTATTAACCATAATAAAAACTAAACTATGACAAAATTCACACGGTAGCCAGTGCCCCCACAGTGCTGAAATTTGGTATGCGTATATCTTAAATATCATAAATAAAGGCAAATGTCTGAAATCCAGAATAACTGCAACCCTAAAGACAACCCTAACTGCACTAGAAACCCTAAAGATAAAGGTACCACTTTACATAAACTCCCGTTATCTGTAATTTGAATGAAACTGTAGGTCAAGTAGTTGGATATTTATTTCGTGGCACTATTTTGCTAGTCAAAGATTACGAATAATATTTTTTTTTGTTTTTATGGTAGACTCGCGAGATTGCAGTTCGGAGCGGACCACTAGTTTATTTTTTTTTAATTCTCGGGAAACTAACAGCACTTAGAAAAATAATAGATATACCTACCACTGACGGTCAATTAGTACATTTCCGCATATTGCAACTAAGTTACAGCCTGTTGTGAAAAAGAAAACAGGAAGAAAAGATACAAACGAATTAGAATAATCAATATTATCTATAAATACGGGATTTATCAGTCATCGTGTCATCGGTGTTCCAACCGACAATGAAAAACACCTGATTCACGAAATTCACGAATTGAACCGAAACATTGTCGGTCGTAACACCGATAAAACGGCACGTAATAAATCCCGTATTTATAATAATGATTTAAATAAATAACGATAGTTTTATAAGTAGAATCAGAAAGAAATGATAAAACAACTAGACAAGACTTAACTACTTCAAACCAACGATTTACTAAAATATTTTATACTTTAGGCGGTTTAGAATTTAAAAAAATTCAGTCATCTAAGTTGTTAAGGGCAACTACCGTTCTACTAAAGAAATAATTTTATCTGTAATTAGTTGAACTGTTAGTACCATTTAGTAAGAAAGATAATAAAAATAAAAACATTATTTCAAAGAAAACTTTCACAAAATCACAACACGAAGACAAACAGCCCAAGCATACCGTGCTTAAAATACGAAACCGCCTGGACGCACGTTCCAAACTCATTGTCAAAACACCTCATACAATTTCAAAGCCGAACAGGAATACAACCAAAAAAAAATCATACTGCGTGTGGTCGACGCGAATAAAAACCACTAAATTCGGATAATACATACTCGAGCTAAAAGCAAATATTTTTCAAACACCTCTCGAGGCAAACACAGTCCTTTGTCACCGTAATTTCGGTGTCGATGACAATACCGACGGCCAAAAAAAAAAGAAAGGTTACTTTGTTTAACTCAGCGGGATTTCCGATTGCTATGTAATTTGCAGATAATTTAAGGCTATAAAGCTTTCAGTTCTATTATGTTGTCGGAGTGGCGCGTCTGTTAATTGATCTTTGATGTGAATATGAATTTAAAATGACTGAGATGGGTGCCGAGACATGGAAGCTCACGCAGGAGGCTGTGTACAGGTTAAGAGTTGCACAGAGAGCCATGGAGCGTACCATGCTCAGCATCAAACTCTTAGATCGAGTCCCAAAAGTCGAGATCCGTAGAAGAACTCAAATGGTCTTGGGCGGAACACTTGACAATGATGACAGGTGGAGCAGGGTAGCAACTGAATGGTGGCCGAGGAATGGCTGTAGAAGGGTAGGACGTCCGGCAGCGAGATGGGTGAACGACAAAGTTAGAGTCGCGGGCCGTCAATGGGTGAGACTAGCACAGGATCGTGGCGGATGGCACAAACTTGGGGAGGCCTATACCCAGCAGTGGGTGAAGTCGGGATGTGGATGATGATGATGAGATGGATCTAGTTGAGTATTGTGATTTTAGATGATTGAGATGAACAATTACTGGACGCCATCATCATATTTTGTTGCTCGTTATTTTAAATATTTTAAAGTAATTGTTTCATTAAAAAAACCCATAAATTCAGAAAAAAACCAGAGAATAATAAAAACGTAGATGCGGCGTAAATTATTCAAAAAAAATCCGTATCGTTCAAAGTTTAGGATACAAACAAATCGGCATAATAAATAGCGTTCTAGAAACCAGACACTCGAAAGCGTGTACCCACAATTTGTTACCTTTTTAACACATCATCCATTTCCAAAATCGACAAAAAAAATATAAAGACATGTGGTCCATTATAAACGTGTTTCGTTACGAAGCTTTATGTCATTTTGATAAACTCTTAAGAGTTCTTTGTGTAGGATTGAATCGACAGTCCTTTTATTCGATGTTTCGTGTGAATTGTATCCTGCTCTTCATCGAATTCTTAGTTGAATTGGAACGATTTTTCAAGCTCAGTAGTCGTCCTTTGTTAGCGATAGATCGTTTAGTCCCGCTTTTTCTTCCTATGAACTTTATAATTACCACCTCATGTTGTTATATAGTTAGTGTTGAAGAGGTAAGTTCTATCCATACAGTCCATTCCATCCAAATTATGTCTGGTTGAGGTCGCTATTTAGCGATAAGAACGCCAATTGTTTAGGCATTCCTCGTAGCGCACCCTGATGAAGCACTCCAAAGTACTTCCACATAGCGCACCCGTTTTGGTGCGCTTCATTCAGTAGGTACCTATAAATGTTAAATTTTTATTCCTCGTTGCGCACCAATAACAATGTAGGGTCTAGTGATGGGATAATAATGTGTCAATATAACTGATGAAACGTAATTCAGTAACATTTGAGTAATGTGAATATTTTATTAATTTATTTTATTCGGAAAATAGACAGTATTTTATAACTAGATAAACAAATCAATTAAATACATATATACCAACTATGTGTTTTCGCATGTTGAGACTAATTACGAATTAATTAAGAAAAACCGAAATAGAATAACAGTAGGTACTTACTTAAGTTTATAAAAAGAGAACAATTAAATACTGAACACAAATCGTAATTAACTATCAGAAATATACATGCTGGGTACATGTCAGCTGAAAGCCAATTATAAATTTCCACTTAAAGGTTACTAATTAGATCAAAACAACCCCATAACTAGACCCTACATTGTTATTGGTGCGCAACGAGGAATAACAACCTAACATTTATACCTACAGAATGAAGCGCATTAAAACGGGTGCGCTACGTGGAAGTACTTGGGTGCGTTGGTACGTTGGTACGTGGAATGCCTCCAGCATTCCTCGTAGCGCACCCAGATGAAGCAGATTGTTATTCTCATATAAATAAATTCTCTTTCTGCATCATCGCTTACCATCGGGCGAGATCGTGGTCAAACGCAAGCCTTTAAAAAGTTTATTGACACCAAATGACATAAACACAATCTAGTGATATACTGATTCCTGCTTTATTTTTCACTGTGTTGCCGATTCGGGTCAGATTTTTTAAAAGAAAGCTAACTTAACTCTTAGCTATGTCAACTTTTAACCCCCCACATAAAAAAGGGATTATCAACGTTTTTTTTATTTTTTTTTAAATTTACTTATTTATGTACACTTATTTATTTATTTAAATACTTTATTGCACAAAAATATAAATTACACGTACAAAAGGTGAGCTTAATGCTAATAGCATTTTCTATCTGCCAACACCTCTGAGGTTGGCAGACAAAAAAGGTTGGCGTGCTAACTTTAAATAACATTAACTTATTGCTTCTTAAATAAAACTAAAAGAAACACAAATAACAATAAACTCCGATCACAGTAAGAATAAATACATAAACCTACTTGATATAATAATAATAATACATATAATATATTATATATATAACAATATATACCTAGTCAGGTCATAAGTATTGTCACACAGTAAAAACTTTTCTTTTAGAATGCTGGCCACAAAACAGTTTATAGAATTCGAATATCGGATTGTTCATGAAAATAAAAATGTATACTTTTTAGAATTTTACTCATTTTAAAATATGGAGTGGACGCTTAAAGAAGGCCGTGTTGCAGTTATTGCGTTGCATCGTTGCGGTTACGCGCCAATTCAAATTTTTGACATACTGAAAAATTTGAATATAACCAAAAGATTCGTTTATCGCACAATCAAACGATACAATGAAAACTCTAATGTAGATGACAGGTCAAGAAGTGGTCGCCCTCGGTCTGTTAGGACTCCAGCAGTGATAAAAGCTGTGAAGACGCAAATTCAAAGAAATCCCAAACGTAAGCAGAAACTGTTGGCCCTTCAGATGGGGTTAAGCAGAACCACGGTGAAAAGGGTGTTAAATGAAGACTTAGGGCTTCGGGCATATCGAAGAAAAGCAGGACATCGTTTGAATGCTCGTCTAATGGACCTGAGACTGAAGAGATGCCGCGCTTTGTTGAAGCGGTACGCGGGAAAAAAATATCGGGAAATTCTTTTTTCGGGTGAAAAAATTTTTACCGTAGAAGAGAGCTACAACAAACAAAATGATAAGGTGTACGCACACAGTAGTGAAGAAGCGAGCAACCGTATTCCGCGTGTCCAACGAGGTCATTTTCCATCCTCGCTCATGGTATGGTTGGGAGTTCCTTATTGGGGCTTAAAAGAGGTACATTTTTGTGAGAAAGGTGTAAAAACGAATGCAGTTGTGTATTAAAATACAGCCCTGACGAACCTTGTGGAACCTGTTTCTCATACCATGTTCAATAACAGGCACTGGGTATTCCAACAAGATTCGGCGCCAGCTCATAGAGCGAAGAGCACACAAGACTGGCAGGCGGCGCGTGAAATCGACTTCATCCGGCGCGAAGACTGGCCCTCCTCCAGTCCAGATTTGAATCCGATAGATTACAAGATATGGCAACACTTGGAGGAAAAGGCGTGCTCAAAGCCTCATCCCAATTTGGAGTCACTCAAGACATCCTTGATAAAGGCAGCCGCCGATATTGACATGGACCTCGTTCGTGCTGCGATAGACGACTGGCCGCGCAGATTGAAGGCCTGTATTCAAAATCACGGAGGTCATTTTGAATAAACTTTAGTGTCATAAGAATCTATGTTTTGTTAAGTTCATTTTAGTATATAAATGGTACATAATGAATAAATTTGTTTCAATTATTTTATATTAAACATGTGACAGAATTTATGACCTGACTAGGTATATACATAAAACAAAAAATACTATTACATATAAATACACATTCTACATTTTCATATATTATAACAGCTAGTGGAGGACTGCAAGAAATGACTGTACACTAGTCGTCTGAAAATCGGTTTACTAGGCGCCTTTTTAATATGAGTAGGGAGAGAGTTGCATAGCTACCACCCCAAAAGATTTGCCACGGAAGGACGTTGAGTGTTTCGGGGTAGCAAGAAGGAGAGAATCAGTGGATCTGAGGTTTCGGTCGTGGGTGTCAGAGAGGAAGGAAAAATGGCATTTTAGATATTGAGGAGTAAAGGGGTCTCTAAGGATTGAAAAAAGAAGACATAAAGTTCTTAAATTTTTTCTGTCACGAATTGAGAGCCAATTCAGTTTGGAGCGGTATTCAGACACATGATCGTACTTACGGAGACCGTAAATGCACCAAATGCATGTATTAAAACTATCTTTTTGACGAAGCCGCTTTATAAATAGAAGTAGGTCTCTTCTAAGTCATATCGCGGCTTCGTCGTAAACAAATTATAATCGACAAGGAGGTACATAATTCATAATTCTTTATTGTTCGTGGTACATAATTGATGGTTGAACTTATATTAAAGAACTATTTTAGGTTCTGCTATTTAAGCGTATTACCCGTGCGCGATAAGTTGGGACCTGAGCGCGGTGACGTGTTTGTACCGCCCGCAAAAAAGCGAATATAACAAGCAGCCGCCCGCGGCTTCGTCTTTGTTTTTTTAACCTAATTTATTATGTTACTCAGGGAGGACGCTGCTTTTTATCTAATCTTTTTTACACTATTTGAATAAAATAAAAATACAATGTTTAAGTTTATACATTTATTTTATCTATTATTTACATTATCTCATCTTTGTCACTATTTAGTGGATTTATGCCTTCTAGAGGTTGTTATTCGTCCTCAGTCTCACTATAATCACTTGACGAAGAGGTATCCGATAAATTTACAACATTTACTATAACAACAAAAACTACAACAACAAAACAATGACACAAACTATACCAATAAAAACTACAACAACAAAACAATAACACAAACGAAAACTAAAAGAATTCCAGAGCGCGTCGTTACGTGACGTAGGGCAGTACGAGACTAAAAACCCTAGTAAAAAATAGTGATGCGAACGGTACAATACGGGCGCCATCGGGGAAGTGCAGGGGAAGCGGTCGAGGAGTCGCATTCCTAGCAGGTCCCAAGTTATCGCGCACGAGTAATACAAACATTACACAATATTTATCATAATAATACACATTTTTTTCATAATAAGATTAATACAGTTTAAAATCACATGAAATAAGTACAGCAAACAGTTATTAATAGTTGATGAAGAAATGACAAAAGATTTGCATATTTAACAATAATAATTGTAATTACAATATTAGATACTAATATTAATTATGTCAAAATGAATTAAAAGTAATTGCAATAATAATAAATTTATATAAATTAATGTTTCTCTGTTTAGGAATTTTCAACTTAACTATTGGAAAACATAGATTACAGAAAAGGTACGTATAGTCTGTCCTTGTAGGTACCTCGTACTTCTTGTGAGGACATCTGAATGTTTCCGACAGTAGTCAGGATATTTCTTTGCAAATATGCACATAACCTCGGTCATTTACATGAAGTGTCGCATCACTTTGACAAGAGTGTTTTATGTAGTTTTTATCCCAAAGTTCCCGCGGGAACGGGAAATTTCAATTTTATTCTATTCAATTAAATGCATTGAATTTGTTTGTAAAACACATGTTCCAATAACCTTAAGAGTAGGTATTTAGGTGATAGGTAGTATTTAGATCTTCGCGAAAACCAAAATTTACCATAATTTTCAACTTTTTTTATTTTCATAATTTTCCCTATACTTGTGCTGTCAAAACTTGCTTTTAACGAAATTGACAATTCTAGGTCGATCGGAAGTAGGTACCCTATAGGTTTTGGGTCGAAAACCTATATGGTAATTCCCGTTGACCTAGAATCACGAAATTTGGTAAAAAGCAGCACAATTATAGGAAAAATTCCAGAATATAAAAAAGTTGAAAATTAAAAGTGTCCCCATATTTACATTAATTAATTAAGATAGTCATCTGAGTTGTATGGATGCTCATACAATTTAGAGTACTAGCTTAATCGGCACCAACCTCAAATAAGACAAATAAATAAAATTGCGCTTTTGAATAAAATAAATATTGAAGTGGGGCTCCCATATGACTGACATGATTTTTTTGCCGTTTTTATAGATAATGGTACGGAACCCTTCGTGCGCTAGTCCGACTCGCACTTAGCCGTTTTTTTTATAAACTTTAGGCTAGCGTTTCACCGTGATCTCGCCTGATGTAAGCGATGATGCAGTCTACGATAGTAGGTACACGCTTGCCTAAAAGAAACCTATTCTCTCGCGACTTGATGATACATGACTGGCAAGGCGTTCCACTTCTTGGCGGTACCTTGCTTCGGATAATTTGAAACAGCAGTTATTCAACTTAAACTCAAATAGAATTGCATTTGCCAGGCTATATAATAATATGTGGTTGCACTGCCTGACCTCACTGCGACAATTGTATTACCTCACAGAAAGCGTCCAACCATTATGTCAAATGGCGGACAGAGAGACAGACAGATTTACTTTTTAATTATTAGTATGGGATTCGAAAGTAACTTTGTCTCCCTGTCTGTTTGGTAGGCACGTTTTCACTACAAAACGGCTGACCTATTTCAATGTAACGACTGGAATTGGAGCATAAACTACTTTTTACCTGACTAGGAATAATGTTTTTATTGAAAAACCACGCGTGAGAATCCGAGGGAGGAGGCTTGTTTATATTAATAAGGATGACAATGTATTTCTTTAAACGTATCTCCAAATCTAACTCTACGATTACTTGTAGGTGTCGCTCTTCAACAACATTGGCACTACTGCAAAGCCGTTTTGGTTTTATAAAAAGGGAGCCAAGAAGCTCATTCGCAATGACGAGTTAGAAGATGCAAGGCTCCACAGCCTCGAGCATAGTCGAAAGGTTGCAAGCCTCTCGGTTTTTTATCGGATACATTTCGGAGAGTGTGCTGCAGAGAACTTCAACCTGATAAATAAATAAATATTGCTAGACATTTCACACAGCGCTATCTAGCCTCAAACAAAGCAAAGCTATGGAAACCAGATAACTGATATAATACTAACATACATTTTTTTTTGTTACAACATACATACATAAAATATATAGAGAAACAACCAGACCCGGAACAAATATCTGTAAATAATGCAAACTATAACTTCCGCGGCGGGAATCGAACCCACTACCTCCTGCGTCTCAGCCAGCTATTCGCCCACTGCACCGCGGAGATCGTCAAAATCCACCCATCTGATCCCACCATCTCTATTATATCACCGCTATACGGTAGACATACCTTTATTTTGTGCACCGCCAAGGAGTGGAACGTCTTGCCTGAATCTGTGTTTCCTGAGAACAACAACTTAGGGATCTTCAAGTCGCGAGTGAAAAGGTTTCTTCTAGGCAAGCGTGTACCATCGTAGACTGCATCATTGCTTACCATCAGGCGAGATCGTGGTCAAAAGCTAGCCATTAATTTATAAAAAAAATGGCAATTACATTGCAATTCAATCAAATAAATCGCAGTCGGTTATATTAATAACGAACGCTATGAGTTGTAGATATAACTGTTTCAGTCTTTAACTGCATTCCCCACATCTCATAAGGTCAAATTATTAGCTTCTCATAGGGATCATTTTGAAACGACTTACTACAATTAAACTTGTACTAGATAGATAGATGATTCTTTATTGTTACACCAAATTAAAATAACTTAACCTAGAAAACTTAAAGACTAACACATGGTGGTACAATGGGCGGCCTTATCGCTCAAAGCGATCTCTTCCAGGCAACCTTTGGACGGACTGGATTGAAAAGACGTGTCAGGAGTCGGTGTTACAATAAATACCTATTTATGTAGGATAAAAATAAATAAATACCTAAATCTACATCATCATCATATCAGCCGTAGGACGTCCACTGCTGGACAAAGGCCTCCCTCATTGATCTCCAGGAACTGCGGTTGGAAGCGGCCTGCATCGAACGCCGACCTGCGGTTCTTACCAAGTCGTCTGCCCATCTTGTGGGTGGACGTACTACGCTCCGCTTGCCGGTCCGTGGCCTCCACTCGAGAACCTTTCGGCCCCATCGGCCATCTGTTCTGCGCGCTATATGGCCTGCCCATGCTACATATATTTCTACAATCTACATATACTTAAATAAATAAATATAATTTATATACATATACTTTTACAATAAATATAGCAAGGAAATACAATGTTTACTCTAAAGAAGCCGCTAAGTATAATTTGCATACCTCATTTTTAAACATAGGTAAAGATTTAGCAAGTCTGACATTCCATAATCGGACAGCTCGTACCGTAAACGAGTTACTAAAGAAGTTGGAATTATGGGATGGAGTTTTCAACTGGAGAGTAGTGGCAGAACGCAGATTGCGAGTATGGGATAGATTTAGGAATTCAAAGCATTGTTTGAGATACGGCAGAGAAGAAGTAAATATAATAACTAGATACCGATGATTTCTTTTTTTATTAACTGTTACCGCTATGGTTGGGTCCATAGCTGCGACAGACAAATCACCACCATATTGTAGTTACTTTTGAAGCCCGTGTAAGCAAAGCCTGCAATCTATATCTATACTTATTATAATATTAGAGGAAAGATTTGTATGTTTGTAACGAATAAACTCAAAAGGGTCCGATTTAAAAAATACTTTCACCATTAGAATGCTACATTATCCCTAAGTAACAAAGGCTACTTTTTGCCCAACTGCATAGAAGGAGGGTAATGTTTTTATTGAAAAACTACACGTGCGAAGCTGCGGATTGGTCAGCTAGTAGTTAGTATGATCAACAAACTCCTAAGTGAGCAAGTTCGTTAATTGGAAATTAACCTTTTCATCATTATTATAAATACGGGATTTATCACGTACCGTCTTATCGGTGTTTCGACCGACAATGTTTCGGTTCAATTCGTGAACCTTCATCAGGGTGAGTGCGATCCGCTTCGAATAACGTCTCGCCTCGCACGTCGTTATTCGAAGCGGATCGCACTCACCCTGATGAAGGTTCACGAATTGAACCGAAACATTGTCGGTCGAAACACCGATAAGACGGTACGTGATAAATCCCGTATTTATAATAATGATTGATATCAATCACGAAAGTTTTCTAAGTAACCTTTTCATGTTTTTGTCGCTATTTTTTATTATCTTATAAATAAAACAAATCTTTATCATAATTATTTTACTTACAATTATTACTCACTACACAACCTGATCATTATACCTAAGCCTAAAAGCCGTAAACATGGCCTCTTTAACAAATAAATTGAGGAAGGTCTTTCTTACAATAACATAATTTTTTACAACCATCATTTACATAGAAATTAGGCCTACTGTCCACTAAAACATCAATTGATATTTACGTTGTTGGTTGTAATAATCATTAGATATAATTTTTAGGGGTAAAGACATCGATACCGTCACTGTTTCCTCTGCCATTACATAGATACCCTAGACCTTTGATATAAATATACAAAGATTCGATATAGAGATAAGTATTTTTTGTACAGCACTCATATTAACGATCAAGATACGTGGAAATACAAATGACGGTCTTATCGCTGAATGCAAAATCTTACCGATAATCTTTACCTCTAACTTTTTTTAAGAGAACGTCAATAAAGCATGTAGAAAGTAATACTAACATTATTAAATTTGAAAGTATCCCACGATCATAGTGTTTGCACCTGTGTTGAAATAAATATGTAATTACCTAGTTAATATTTAAAATAATATTTAAATCGCAGCGCAGCTTATACCAGAGGTAAACATTTCGAGATAAATGATTATTACAATACGGTATCGAGATTACATTTCGTAATATCAATGGTTATGTCTGAAGCAGATGCAGACACTAACGAACTAAATAAGTATACATAAAAATGTGAAAAAACATACATATTTTCATCATATCAGCATAGACTAGACAGAAAGACATGCTTTAGTAAAAAGTAGACGTTACAAAATAACTTTTTACAATTTGAACAGTGGACGGAACAATTGTATTATTCTTATATGTATTTACATTAAAATGAGATCAGATAATTTACAAGATTTCAGAATTATCTAAATAATACTTATTACAATCTTCCAAACTCAATTCCATTCCATAACCGCGCAGAAAATATGTTTTATAAAATATTGTTAAATATAAATACAGATATACAAATATTGAATTCCTTGAATTTTTTTATTTTATTGACAAACTGCCAAAAAATTAATATCCAGTTCAATTCTGAATTATAACCAAAATACTATTCGGAGAAATTATAAAAATACCAAAAAAGTAGAAAATATCCCAAAACATTGTCAAAATTAATTTAAACTCTAGCTATTGTCTATCTTAGAACTACAGTAGGCACCGTATAGAATCAGTCTTTTCAAATCCACTATTCACAAAAACACTAATTTTCATCTTCCGTATCAATACTGTCAATAGGAAAGTTTGGGTTCAATAATGGGCTCTTGCCATTACTACCGCTAGGAGAGGTATTTACTGACGATACACCAACTAAATTATGGGTCAAGCTATGACGCCTCAGATCACAATTTCTCCTAAAAACCTTACCACAAGACGAGCAGTTGTAAGGCTTTATATCTGTGTGGGTTAGTAGGTGGGTCTTCAAGTTAGACCTTTGGTTGAAACTTCTACTGCAGACTGGACACTTGTGGGGAGATTCTTCCATGTGAAGGATTTTGTGGACTGCTAAGGTTCTGGACTGGCAGAAACCCTTGCCACATTCCAGGCACTTGAAAGGCTTCTCCTTGGAGTGAATGTACCTGTGAAATAAAGAGTAGATATTAATAAGATAATTAATTTGTTTACATAATTTTCAATTTGTACAAAAGTTTTAATCTTTAAAATTAGTAATCTATGAAAGTATAATCTACGAGTACAATAGCTACTTCGTTTCTATTTTTGCAATGCGTAGTTATGAAATGCAGTCCTTAGCTAACTATTTTCTCAAGATGGTTCACAATCCATCACATAGCCTATTATGCAAAACCAGTATATTAGTTGTGAATACATTTCGTAGACACATCACACAATGTTCACTTGTACTAATCTTAATAAATTACTGCAAATGGCGTCTAAAACTCTTGCAACAAAATTACAAGTCTTCATAAAGTAGCTACACAAGTACATAATTTAGCCGAGGATGGTGCGTGGGCTCAATAAATACGTCATGTCTTGAGGCGTCGAAACCAATGCATCGATGCCTGGCGTGTTCCAGCCGCCTCGCAGCTCGCAAGGAAGCAAACATCACCCAAGGCGCTAATGGTAATAAATCCAACTGCCCTTTCAATTCCGACATCATTGATCTGCACCAGACTCACGGAGAACACGAAAATATTGATAAACACAATCCATCAGTCGAATTTGTTTGGTGATTGGCTAAGCAATTATTATCCATGTCAAATGAACCATGCAATTACAGATATAAAAGTAACATCCCAAAACATATCAATGGTAACAAATCTCAAATTAAAATTATGTACAACATATAATTAACACGCCGAGGGTAACGTGTAATCAATAATAACGCACCACGAAAACCGGCAATCGAGAATCCAATCCGAGAAATAACCATCGTATCGAATAAACAAACATACACGGAACATAAAAATTACGACGCGTTCAGAGTAACGTAATACAACTAATAATAGTTAGGTACGGTGAGATCGGTGACGATAAAGAGCAACATGATGAATGAAATACTAATTTTGATATTAAAACACGAGATGATAGTGATTAGGGCATCGAAAGCCGGGCGAGGCGTGCCGTGTCGGTCGAGCGGCGCGGGCGCACGGATAGGCCTAGTCTCCGCAACTCTGATTAATGAACCTCGCGATGCGGACCGATGGACTATGAAATTTCAATTGCAATGCATATCAAAACTCAACACGTTCTGCCTAATGAAAAGCGACGCCCATATAACCAAACAAGCTACAAATTAATTTAAGTTCATTATCCAAATTTCAATCTAAATAAAAAACTAAGAACGGCTAACAACAAAACTTGATTTTGTATGTGGAGGATATATTTTTTTGTCGTTCATATTAATCCTCACGTCAGGATCACCACGTGTTCGTAAAAAACCGGCGAAGGCCCGCTCGGTCCCTTATAATGAATCGTGTCAACGGACATCGATTGAACATCGACAGGTCGGACCCACTCCCCCTCCGGCGTCCACAAGCGCAGAGATACGGTGATTTGAAACGAGAGACAGGTGTTAAAAATCCCAACACCTTTACCTCTTTTTGGGCAAGGGTTAGGATCTACAGATAAGTGGAGAAATAGATTGAGAGCTCTCGTAATACCATTATCATATTTATTGTGTTCGAAATCCGTGTTTGGAATTCCAATTGTGTAACAGCAACATCTCTTTTTTTGAGTGCGTCGCGTGTTTTTATTTAAGTGAATATTTTTATATGAAAAAAAGGTCCAAGGTGGATTTATAAGGAATGCGGAGTCGGTGCAGAAAACAAAATGAGAATCCAAAATTAAAACATCGTGTCTCGTGGGATTAGCGGCGGTTTTGTGAAATAATTTACGAGCGTGACGAACGACTTGTCGATACCATCTGTTGCGTCCATACTTAACCCTTTTTGTTTTAAATATATTTTTCCTTCACCGCCATTATTCAAAGGTTATAACGTTTCGCGTTAAGAACGGTTGAACAGAAATATTTTATTGATGTTTAAAAATGAGAATCGTGAAGCATAATGTTGCTGGGCACGGCTTTATCTTATTAAAATAAGACCCACGATATTTATTCGGAATTTAGGAGAAGAAGAACAAAATTAATCATGACAGCTGATTTAGCTATACACCTCTGGAATGGAGATAATGTCTGAGATACTAACGAGTGTTTGGTTTGGTCGTAAAACACTGGAAACTTGTTAGGGAATAACAAATTAAATAGTTAAGATTGTCTTAATCGATTACGGAAGACTTAGTGGTTCCATATTAACGTCGTACAAAAAGATAAAAATGTCACGAACACATACTTAATATTCTAACGGTTATAAAAGTATCTATATACAATTTGAAATCATTCCGTTGAGCAGCTCCTAAAATAGAGGAATAAACAAAGCTAGAAAGAGGTAGGTAATAAAATAATTATATTATTTACCGGTGATCTCTAAGGTGATCTTGCCGTCGGAAAGCCTTCCCGCAGATGTCGCACGAATATGGCCTCTCGTCGGTGTGTGTCCTTTCATGGATAAGCAGGTTGTATGACTTCGTGAACTGACGGTTGCAAAACTTGCAGATAAATTGTTTCTTCGTCCTAGGCCCGCTTGTTGTTGTCTTCTGTTTGTTAGAGATACTACTGCTCGATGATGAAGAACTGTTGGTTGATTTAGTAGAGTTAGATGCTTGTGGTGATAACGGAGCTTGAGGACTGCCACTCATCTGTTGTTGATACATTGCATTCATTAGTAAGCTTGGATATCCATTGTCTAAGTTCTGCGAGCTGCAGCCGTAACCTTTTGATGTAGATTCTAGATGTTGTTCCAAAGTGAATTCGTCTTCATTATCTAATAATGCCAAGTCTTCTTCCACTTCTTCTGATAAGTCGACATCTTCAGCTGCTAACGTGTCCGATAAGGGATATTCTTCCGGTGTTTTAGGAGAAAAATCCTTGGAAGCGTTATCTACCGCATCAATATCACTTATTTTTGCACTTGTTGTCGCTATCCTTAGTATATCTTGCTTAGACGTAGAACTATTATCAGGTGAGCCGGGTTGAATATTGTTTACAGTGGAAACAGAGGTCAGACGTTGTAGAGTCAAATAAGATTCCAAAGCTTGTAAGTTTAGCGCGGCCGCGGCGGCAGAGTTTGACGGCAAGAGCGCAGCCTGTTGCAGCGAACTCATCATGGCATTTTGTAGGGAAATCACGACGCCCTGTAGCGATCTTTGCAACATGTTTTCTTGGATTAGTGCCGCGGATGCAATCGACAAATTAATACTCGCGGATGAAGAGTTAGGGCTCTTACTTGCTTTGTCCGGAGACGGCGGTGGTTCGACGAGCAATCCGTTCATCTCCGGCTTCGGATCTTGTATCTGCAGGTTGTTCTTGAGCTTGATGATAGCGCTTTCCAGTGAGTTGAGTGTTGACTTGCTGGATCGATTTTGTTCTTGCATGGTTGAACTATGGCATCGGCACGTGTCTTGTCGCGGGGGGAGCGCGTCCGCGTGTAAGGCTAGTTAACGTTGGTGCGTGGCGTGCGAGCGGCTTGTGCGGCGCGGTGCGACTGAGCCGGCGGCCAGTCGGACCCCGCCCCGCCCCCACCTCACCTCGCCTACCTTCCCGCCTCACAAAAGCTCTCTATTTTAGGCAACTCTTTGTACAGTAATGGTCACCTCACGCTGCCCTAACGACGGGCACGTCCATGAGAACAGCGTTGCGCCAGATTTGTTTGCCCCTTTCAAGTAATGAGATTCTGAATGGAAATGTCGGGTTATGGGAAAACAATGTGATGCGATCGACTGGTTTGTTTTGTCAGTGGGTCACGCGCATCGCCGTCGCTTCGGTTTGGATAATCGAGATGCAACTTGATCCTTCCTGGAACTAAAATCGACTGTGAACTTTGACCAGCTTGAAGCGCTCAATATGATGCTCAGATATTTAATCGTGACGAATTGAAATACCTGCAGAAGTATTTAATTATAAAACTATAGGTACTGACTTGTTTTATTAGCGTGGAAATTAGTTGTAGATTTTTAACTTAGGCTATTTTTATAAATAAAGTTAAATAGGAGTCGCTCTTGACTGCTATCGTAATCCTGCACTAATAAAAAATAGTTTCACGCGTAGGTTTTTTCACTTTAAATGCTAACTTACTTAGAAAAACCTAAATACGTATGAATAGTGAGTGTGTGATGATAAAATTGTCTGATAAGACGTTGGACCTTCTGGCAGGATACCATTTAATAGCTGGTAGAACTTATAACTTTAGTTTATGACACAATTTGGGCGCTAGTATAAGTAGTAAATTAAGTATTGGACGTTAATGTGCAGGCTTTTTAATTATAAAACCTTGTTAAGAGTTGAGTAGTTTATTGGATATTTAATTAAATATTAAACGACTTCTAGGTAGGTAGTAGTCTTGTAGTACTTTCTATTAGTTCTCGTCTATAACCACGTCATTGCGTAATTTATGTTATTTCTGGGAAATTAAAAGGGCTTAATTAAGTTTCTTATGATTTTTATTTTTATTTTTCACTTTCACACAAAACAGAATAGTGCTAAGAGGATTTAATACTAATAGTATTAGCTACCAGTCATCCTGGTCGTGCTAAAAGAAGGTATGTCGCGACACAGGAAAAAATTTATTTCAAACCTACAGAAAATAAAGACAAATACAGACATACAGAAACTATAAATACATACTCTAAATAACTAAATGAGAAAATAATAATAAATGCCTAACATAATAATTATAATATATATATACAGTGTAAACTCCATGTAACGTCACTCGTTTTAACGACAAACTCTCTAAAGCGTCGAAATCATTCGGCTTTGCTTGGTTTAGCTTGTCTTCCATACAATGATACACTCTGTATAGCATTACACCCACTCTCAATAACGACAACAATTTGTAATAAAAAGTTCTTTTTAAGTTGCCAAATTAGTAAAAACTGCGCAGCTGTGTATATCCTTTTGTCGTTTTATTATCCTAGACCATAATAAACTCGACTGTCGGCATCATAAACACCAAACTTTCTAAGAAATCCGGTCTTTTGTTTACAAAATGGGATTGCTTGCACGTGTAGCTGCAGACTGTTGTTAGTAGAAGTGATGGATTTTATCTATACGTTGTCATATTCTTAGTAGCAAAAGGCGTCAGACAAAAATAACAGACTATACGCAATAGCGTTCAAATTAAAACAGATTTTTATTGTAGGTACTATTTAACAAGACAAATCAGAAATAAACGTTTTCTTTTTCTAATACAGATTTTACTTCTCTCCATTTAACGACAACTCTCTATAAAGTCAAAATATGCTCAGTCCCTTGAGTGTCGTTATATAGAGTTTACACTGTATATATATATAGTTATCTTACCATAAATCCTAAAAAAAATTTTACTAGAAATATCACTGTAAACGAAATTTTATGTGTCATTACTTTTTTTCTTTTATCAGTTAGAAACTTTAACTGAACGTAACGTAAGTAAGTATTATATAACCATTTATTTCCACCGCGTGAGCGTGTGATAACTGATAAGTGCCGCCAGCATTGCCCAGCATCAGACAGCAAGCAAGCGCACATGGTGAAGGTGATCACCAGTTGGCATTCTTCGTATGTTCGCATTATATTATTGTCTGCAAGATACTTTTTATCATACATGAGACAACATGGCGATTGCTATCAATATTACAAAGGTAATCAACTCAGTGTGATCAAAGCCTGTACGTCACAAATGGCTTCTTAACATAATATATACTAGCTGACCCGCCCGCGGTTTCGCATGCATGCTATTTCAATTAAAACATTACGCTCCTTTTGCGCACTCGGGTAAAAAGTAACCTATGTCCTTCCCCAGAATATAATCTATCTCCTTGCCAAATTTCAATACGATCTGTTCAGCCGTTAAGTTAAGAAAAGGTATCAAACAAACTAACAAACAAACAGTTGCCTTTGCAGTTACTATGTGTGTATTATACTTATATATACAAACCTTTATCATGAATCACTCTATCTATTGCTGGAAACTGCATTAAAATCCGTTAAGTAGTTTAAAAGATCTAAGCGCACAGACAGCGGAAGCGACTTCATTTTATAATATATATATGGTTATTGTGGGCTATCCCTAAGAGATAGGCAGATAGCATCGCAAATTTTTTTGTAGACTTTTTTAAGTTGTAAAATACTGTAGTACATTATTTTGATCTATCTCGTAGGGTTCAGCCAGCGTTTGCAATGTAAGCGCAAAAAATGTTTTTATTTACGACATCACATTAGAAACCTCTAAAATTATCAGTGTTTCTCTACTATATTATGCATGTATTATACATATAAACCTTCCTCTTGAATCACTCTATTTACTAAAAAAACGGAATCAAAACCCGTTGCGTAGTTTTAAAGATCTAAGCATACATAGGGACAGACAGCGGGAAGCCACTTCGTTTTATACTATGTAGTGATAGTGAAGCATTGATTCAGGTAAGCCTATACCACCGTCCCTTAAATTGATGTGGATTTGATCAGGTATGAACTATTTATGGTGCCTGTGAACTTAATCAAACGGGCGCGTTCAATTTTTTTGTATGAAAAGGCATGGCATGCCTGGCCTAAACAAGATAAGAGTGGTACATGGTGGTGGATGGCACAAACTAAGGGAAGCCTATTAAATCTAGCAGTGAGTGAAGTCAGACTGTGGTTGAGAATGATGATAAAATAATTACGAAAACTCCACACCGGCTGAACCGATTTGGATGAAATTTGGAATGTAGTTCATTTGTTATTAACACAACTACAGTTTCGTAGATAGATATATAGATAAATGAACTCATTATATGATTTTTAGGGTTCCGTACCCAAAGGGTAAAACGCGACCGTATCACTAAGACTCCACTGTCTGTATGTCTGGCCGTCTGTCACCAGGCTGTATCTCATGAACCGTGATAGTCAGACTGAAGTTGAAATTTTCACAGCTAATCTACTTCTGTTGCCGCTTTAACAACAAATACTAAAAACAGAATAAAATAAATATTTGAGGGGGGCTCCCATACAACATACGTGATTTGCTTGTTTTTGCTCGATATTGATAACGGCAACAGTTAGACGCTTGTAATATATAGAATATTTAGTTATATATTCACTTTAAAAATATATAATTAAATTAAAATAAAACAAATATTTAAGGGGGGCTCCCATACAACAAACGTGACTTTTTTTCGTTTTTATAGATAACTAGCCGACTAATCCGCAGCTTCGCACGCGTAGTGTTTTACTAAAAACATTTCCCTCCTCCACAGTTGGGTAAAAAGTAGCCTATGCCACCCGGAGATAGTGTAGCTTCCCAACAGTGAAAGAATTTTATAAATCGGTCCAGTAGTTTCGGAGCCTGTTCAATACAAACAAACAAATCTTTCCTCTTTATAATATTACAAAGTTTTTTGTAGATATTGATTTGTTCTTTACTATTGTAGAACATACTTTTGTTCTATCATCAATAATCTCCGCAGCGCATGCGACGAAAGACGTTTTAAGACACTTTTTTTACACCTCGGGTTACGTTACTCAAGTTTTAGTAAGGGTCCCTAATATTTTCTAGCAATAAATATAGCCTATGTCACTCAGGGTGAATGTAGCTTTCCAATGGTGAAATATTTTTTGAAATCGGCACAGTAGTTTTTGAGTTTATTCATTACAAACATACACACATAAATACAAATCTTTCCTCGTTATAATATTTGTATAGAAGTATAGATATACATAGATGGCACGGAACCCTTAGTGCGCGAGTCCGACTCGCTCTTAGCTGGTTTTATTTAGTATTATAACAATATTAACAGAACACAATTTACGAAACGAGATACTTCCCTAAATTTTTGAAACCATCTCAATAACTTTTATGCCAGACGGAACTTGAACTCTTGATATGAGGATGCACTGTCAATAGTGCTATCAAGAAGAAAGTTGAAGGATAATGGACGGTCTTATAGCTTAAAACGAGTTTTTCCAAACAACCATAGGTTGAAAAGGTCTTTATTAATTCATTAATAGTATCATTACATAAGATTTTTTATATCTTTGCTATATCTTTATCAATAGTTAATATTCTTTGGCTATAAGTAAACCCAGATGTGAATGGACCATAGATAGAACTAAGTTTAGAAACACTTGTTTCACAAGTCTTATTCCATCAGTGTCACGGTGCTGGCCAGAGACAATAGACGTGTGCTGTCTGTTTGTCCGTGCTCTAATGGAGCGTGCTAATTGCAATTATGGATTGACATGAGAACGTGAAAAGTTTGTACTTGGATGGGTTGCAAAATACAGAACTTAGAAAGGGCACGGTAAAGACATTGATTGTTCTGGCTATAGTTTAGTAAATAAGGTTGCTCACACACACATCTATAGACTATCATCGTTTCGAGTCGTTTCCATAGATTTAAAAAAAACTGTACTGTTATATCATGTCTTGCTAGAAATATATATAAATATATGTATATTTATACTAGTTGTGTGCCCGCGACTTGGTTTGCAATTTTGTGGATCTTGACAACAGCGCCATCTACCGGGCCCAATTTTGTTTTCAAACTATCCAGGAACGCATTGAAATATACACACAAAATTCAATCCAAATCAATCAAGCCGTTTAGGAGGAGTTAGGTGACAAACACACGTACATAATTATATATATTATCACATATATTGTTCTGTTGACTGGATCTGTTCTGGACTGAATGTAGAGGTTACTGACTTCATACTTATACAAAATATATATCCATATCACAAATTAAGTATATGTATTACTAGTTGACCCGGCGAACTGTGTACCACCTTGACATGCACATGACGCGAGCTGTCAATATACGTCGGCCATCATTATCTGCATCAATGTATGAGAAAATGATTTTTCTACATAATATCTTTTTGCGTGATTTTTTCCCTATATTTTAATAGTTATTATATAATAGCTATTCGGGACGCAGTCAAATACAACAAATCAAAAATCATCAAAATCGGACAAGCCGTTTTCGAGTTATAACTATTCGAACAAATCCGACTTTGTTTTATTTAAGATTATCATTTGTAGCTGTATCCATTTTCGAAAGGAATAAATAATACGAAAAATAAAATAATGAGCTACCATCTGAGGTCTTCCCGCTAGGCTACGACATGGTACGCTTCAAGGAAAATGTAAAGTAGTTTCTACAGTGTATGGAACGCATCGTCAATACACCGGGTGTTGCCGGTGTCATAAGGCGACGGTGACCGCTTACCATTCGTTACCATCAGTTCGGCGGCCGTAAGCCTGTTTCCCCTGTTGAAGTTGTCGACGCGTATGTATACCTAGGACAAACAGTCCAATTAGGTAGGTCCAACTTCGAGAAAGAGGTCAATCGTCGAATCCAACTCGGATGGGCAGCGTTTGGGAAACTTCGCAACGTCTTTTCGTCCAACATACCTCAGTGCCTTAAGACGAAAGTCTACAATCAGTGTGTGTTACCAGTGATGACATATGAAACCGAGACGTGGTCCTTCACTATTGGCCTTATGAATAAACTCAGAGTCGCTCAACGAGCTATGGAGAGGGCTATGCTCGGGGTTTCTCTACGGGATCGAATCAGAAATGAGGAGATACGTAGGAGAACTCGAGTCACCGACATAGCCCGACGGATTAGCACGTTGAAGTGGCAATGGGCAGGCCATATAGCGCGCAGAACAGATGGCCGATGGGGCCGAAAGGTTCTCGAGTGGAGGCCACGGACCGGGAAGCGCAGCGTAGGACGTCCACCCACAAGATGGGCAGACGACTTGGTAAGAACCGCAGGTCGGCGTTGGATGCAGGCCGCTTCCAACCGCAGTTCCTGGAGATCAATGAGGGAGGCCTTTGTCCAGCAGTGGACGTCCTACGGCTGATATGATGATGATGATGATGATGAAGCCTGTTTCCCCACAGATAACGTACATAAAAAAAATTGTTTTGCAGGTGTAAAGTGAAGAGAAAATGGATTAGTTACTTATATTCAAGTTGTATTTGTAAGTAAAAATAAATTAGGTGAACCTTTAAATTAGTCTTAGGAAGAATCGATGTTAGGTACCGTTTTGGGATTAGTAAACAAATTTATGAATTACTAGCTGACCAATCCGCAGCTTCGCACGCATATTTTTTCAATAAAAACATTACCCTCCTTCTGCACAGTGGGGTAAAAAGTAGCCTATGTCACCCGGGGATAGTGTAGCTTCCCAAAAGTGAAAGATTTTTTTAAATCGGTCCAGTAGTTTCGGAGCCTATTCAATACAAACAAACAAATCTTTCCTCTTTATAATATAACTAAGTTTTTTGTAGATATTATTATGTTCTTTAATATTGTAGAACATACTTTTGTTCTATCATCAATAGTTTCCGCAGCGCATGCGACGAAAGACGTTTTAGGGCACTTTTTTATATCTTGGGTTACATTACTTAAGTTTTAGTAAGGATCCCTAATCTTTTCTAGCAATAAATATAGCCTATGTCACTCATAGTGAATGTAGCTTTCCAATTGAAAGAATTTTTGAAATCAGCACAGTAGTTTTTGAAGTTTATTCATTACAAACATACACACAAAAATATAAAAAATACAAATCTTTCGTCTTTATAGTATTAGAATAGACTATAGACTTAACTTAATAATTAAACTTGGCAAAAAC
The DNA here is from genome assembly GCA_918857605.2 of Philereme vetulata. Classification (NCBI taxonomy): domain Eukaryota; kingdom Metazoa; phylum Arthropoda; class Insecta; order Lepidoptera; family Geometridae; genus Philereme; species Philereme vetulata. The sequence goes on along the minus strand of OU975439.1, from coordinate 9,400,750 downwards.
CTTATTTCTAGGCATAATTAATTGACAGTTAATCCAAGCTAACTATTGAACACATGGCTCCGAGGCTCGGAGTCTACTCGTCTGGAATCACCAAAAAGCACTAGTCAAGTTCGGCGAGTCGGTAAATCACATGATAGCGGAGAAAGCTGTACTAGAGACTAGTGTGGCCATGATGACGGATACCTTTTTTCAATAGTATATATTTTTTTAGTTTTTTATACGACTTGGAGATGGACCTGATATTATGTGGTAACCACCGTCTTTAACAAAGTATTACCTGATAGATCAATTTCAATTTTAAAAGTTCTTTAATAGATAATAAAAGCTTAACTGGTACAATTTCAGTGTGAATTTAATCCCAGGATGAACAAACATATGATAATAACGTTAATTAAGCTAAAACGCTTCTGAAAACTTATACAAATAAAATTTAACCTATACTGGGTACTTACTTCGTGTTACGATACATATTGTTTTAATTTTTTATGTATGAACATTTGAAAACATGTAAGCTTTGATGACCTGATAGATCACGCACCTTATAATCGTGCCCTACTGGTTTAGGGCTTGATCAAAGATTTCGCAAGGCTTGCACAAAGAAATAATTGCTCCATAAATGAACTTTTCAGAATTTAGATGATTTTTAAATATAAATGTTGAATATATACCTAATGAAAAAGTAGATAATAAAGTATATATATGGGTAAAATCTGTTTTGCATGTAGGTACTGTATAGTGATTGTTTTTATGTTGATTATTTTAAATATTTTTTTTGACTTTGTATTATGTGTGCTATTTGGCAAATAAATGATTGTCTATGTCTATGCATATAATGTCAGTTGAAAGTCACACAAGTAAAATTAAATGCTGGTACACATATAGTTCTGAAAAATCATGGTCTTCCCACTTATAGATAAATTAATTTTATATGTGGCTGAGTCGTGAGCGCGAGCTGCCCCTGGGCTATACCGGCGTGAGAACTCGCGCGGACTTGCCCGGGAAATAAGGGACACGTGTCATGCTGGCCCGTCTACAACGTGATCTTGCTTTATACTAAACGCGTGAATATCTAATAGGTCAGTTTTGACAGGTGTCAAAAAACTACAAACGAACAACAGAACTAAATGATGCAACATTGGAATATCGTCCTGTCGAAATATTGATCCAGTGTCGAGATTAGTGATTCTGAGTGCAAACATTCACTTATCACAGTGAAACATGGTGAACCTATTAATTATGCTCTATGTAATCCTTCTCACTCTTGGCAGAGTGGTCGTGGTCGTCACTTCGGGGGTAGTGGTGCGCTTGAAAATTCTTCGCCACTCCTTTCGTATTGCTGATTTTCTGGTGCACTCATGTAGGGAACCGTCAAGAGCTACTTTGACTTGATCCGTCCATCTCATTGGCGATCTACCGCGTGGTCTCGTACCCTCAACATTCCCCTGCACCACAAGGCGCGCAATGGACACCTCCACGCCGCGACACGTGCCCGAAGAACGGGAGGATGCGAGATTGCACAGTAAAAAAAGACGCTGCTTGATGCCGATTTCTTGGAGTATGAACTGGTTGGTACGGAATTCTGTCCATGATACCCCAAGCATTCTTCTCCAGCACCACATTTCGAGAGCATCTATTCTCTTCTCACTTTCTCGAAGGGTCCACGTCTCTACTGCGTATAGAACGATGGAAAATACCATTGTGATACATAATCATTATTTGGCAGTATGTGGTTGATTTTTCGACTTTGTGTGTAGAGCGTGCAAAGTTATCACGGCATGCAAAATGTTCAAATCGGCTACCTAATAACGTAAAATCAGTGACAGCAACACGATTGCAATCGGTCGCAAAACATTAAATTTATTATGGGAAAATAGTTTTATCTGTTGTCAATATTGCCATTCCTTTCGTGGTGACCTGTGAAGTTTTTTACAAGCTTTTCATTAACTTGCAATGTACGTATGTTTGACCGGGAGGAATCTTGCAACTGAATTATAAACCCATTCCCCTCAACCGATTGAGCTGAAATTTGGAATACTTATGTAATTTTGCTGACAATGCAATAATATGGTACCGTGGAGGTGGTTTCATGATGGAGACGGATGCTAGACAATGGAACTACTGAATGGATTATAGTAGGCTACTAGTGTTTGGGCTCATTTGAATCTGCTTGCGATTCCGATTATGAATTTTAAAAAAGCTTGTTTTGAAAAAGTAATTCAACAAAAAACTAATATAACTCTAACAGGTCTTCGCTTGACCACAATCTCGCCTGATTGTAAGTGATGATGTGGTCTAAGATGAAGCACGAAGATCTAGAAGACACCTATTCACTCTTACCTGGCTATCTTTAGGAAAAACGGCGGCGTTCGAGAATGTTGGTCTTAGTCTTCGCAATATATTCTTCTCCTATAAACAGTTACCTACTACAAAGTTTACAAATTTAAATTACATGAAATTACTTTTTATGCACTGATTGATTGAGGCAAACTTAAGTCTGGTCTTTCGCTTTATCTGACTGCACATTTTATCTAAGGGAAATTGTAATCGCAAATAATTTATTTCCTAATTTTGTGTGTATATATTTACAGTTTGTGTTATTAGCATCTTTATAATTCAGTTTTCAAAGTATTTTGTAGGAGTATTAGAGAGAGAGAGTTTTTAATCAAGGAGTTGGTTCTTTTAACTTTTTATCTAGAATAAAAACTATAAACTAAGCCCTTGTCTAAAGTGCGAGCGTGGGCGAGTAGTCATGCATGCTCGCCACGCGTGTGATAATGTGGTCCAAGAGACAACCGTTTTGGTGATAGACTTATAGGTATTTCTCTTCGGAGGAAGGCGGCGTAGGAACATACTTCGTGACACTATTTATACTAAAAACGGGATGTTTACCATGATTTGTGAGTATTTGAGTATCCCGATATTTCGACTAAGAAAGAGGGTAGATCGTTATATCTGCCAATAACTACCTACTCGCAAAGACTTCAGTTGACCCGTGATCATGGCGCATGCAATTGCGCCGAAATATCGGGATACTCAAATCATGGTAAATTTCGCGTTTTTAGTATAAATAGTGTTCATAACCATGATAGTTTCAAAAGTTATACTTCGTGACATTCTATGGGGTAGTTTTGTTTAGTGAGAGTCCTGCGCCTAATTGTTGTTTGTTGTTGTATTAAGACATCTAGAATTTGTGACGTCTGCCTTTTGCGATTTGCGAATTTATGAATGAGATCTTGAAATGTTACATAATTTATTAATTTTCATATGTACTAATTGGTTTGAAAATAAAAATAAAGAACAGTTTTCTATTAATTATTATTTTAAACAATTTTATTTGGTTTTTGTCCTCGCACCTAGAATTAGGGCGGAAATGACTATTAACCCTCTTAGCATTCATATTTCGGGATGCCACGGTATGTAACAGCATGCCGTAGCATCCCGCGGTCTCCTTGTGATAATAACGAAATGTAAGTGCAAAAAGTTTGTAAAAAAAGTATAATAAAATATATAATAAAAAAAATATATTTTTATGTTTTCTTTTTTCAATATTTTTTCTATGTACACTGATTCTCATGTAAGTGATAGTTATTATCTTTTTAAGAATGTTTATTATTATATAACAATTAGCATCCATCTCTTTCGAAACACTCGCTGTATCGCGCTCTCTCAATCGGCTGCCATCACGGCACAATATAGTCTCCGTAAAGTAATTTTTTATAAATTGAAAAACGAGTGAATTAGCTTTAAAAACAGTGTAAAACAATAAACAGTAAATGTACAGTAAATAAAAGTAATGTGCTACCTGATTACATATAAAAATATATAAAGGGATTTTTAATCGTCGAGATTCCCCAACAAAGAATAAATGATTATTAAACATACATAAGATTCAACATGTTGGATGTACAAAAATCCTTTGCCATATCATATTGTGAGTCAGCGCCGCCCTTAGATTTGATTAGATATATAATACTTTATTGCAGAACATAAACAACAAAACAATTAAATTAACAGTTAATTTGCTGAGTGCATACACTTAGATTTGTATATTATGTGTTTATTTTATAATTTATTTGATTTTATTTGTTAACTTTATGTATCTTGCAAATAAAATATTCTATTCCATTCAAATGAATGTATATAATTAGCAGTCGTATCGCTAAGTAGCTCTACAAGGCAACCTTTGAATGTAATGGTTCGTGTGAGTTTTATCTAGGGTATCAATAGTCCCTTAGTCCTCACACTGCGTGTATTTTTGCATAGAGTGACAAAGACAGTTGCACAAGGTAGTAATCGCTTATCGCTTATAACTTGTAACAACCTCCGTGCCGAGACTATCACCGTGCATTACTGTAAGCTTATGGAGGAAGTATGAACAATATGCGGCATCGTTATGATTAAGCAGATCATTTTGGACGGTATCTGTGAGGAATGGCGCCTATTATATGCAGTTAAGGTTTATATCCTGCTCGCGTAGGGGCTTTATGTCAACGACTTTGTAAGTGGTTTGGGTGCAAACAAAATGTTAGACTCTGGATGGTTTTATAATGGTACATAGCGATTTTTACAGTTTTTAACTCACTACACAAAAAGAGGGGTTGTCTGTATGTCTGTCTGTCTTGGGCATCGTAGTTCTCAAACGGATGGACCGATTCAGATGTAGCTTTTTTAAATAGAAAGCTAGTTTAACTTAGGTGAACGACGCAAAAAGAGGGATGAGAGTTTTTTTTAATGCTTTAATTTATGCTTGTTTGTGTATGTAAACATATACAATATTCAACCAATCCGTATATTTTCTGAAGTCTGCTTAATTTTGCACTACATATAAGTCGTAATTCCTGATACTATCATACCCATAGCGAAGTCGAACCCGCTACCTATAGCGTACAGTTCAGTCGACTCACTCACCGTGTTACAGAGGCCGTCAATTGATTTGATAATGAACCACCAGATTTAAGATTAGATAAACAATAAACAAATGAAAGAAAATACACTTTTACATCAGAGGTACAATGGGCTACCTTATCGCTAAAAGTTACTTTTCCAGATTACCAGACTTTGTATGGTTCTAAATCTAAAGTTAGGTTAAGTGAGGTTAGCATTGCATTCACAGCCGGCTTGCACGACCTCGCAAATCGTCTTGAGAGGGGTTGTGAGAAAGGCCACCCCCACCTCCATGTCGGGGCCTGGTTGCTCGCAACTGGACCGACCGCCGGGGCTGGGTGGTGAATGTTAGCGCGACCCCACCTTGCCCCACCTTGGCGGAATGACTGCTCACCGTGGTGGTTTTAGCCGGTAAGAGTCCGGCATAACCACTCTGGCGCCCCCGCGCTGGAGTGGTAGCGTGAGGATTTACCCACGTTAAAAAAAGGTTAGCATTGCATTCATCCGATCAATGGCTATCTATGGTGCGCTGGTTTGGGTGGACATTCTAACGGCCAGCAACATAGCCCTTTTGTGGAGGCCGCAGAGGATAATGGCGGTTAGAGCGATACGCGGTTACTGCACCGTTTCGTATGAAGCTGCGTCCGTATTGGCGGCATCACTAACATGGAAGTTACCTACGCTAGTTGCCTTGCGTCAATTTATTTTTGGCTTGAGCAGGAAATTGATGGAGGGCAAACACCGACTCCAAGAGAAGTAGAGGGAAAAGAGACGAACTGCGCGATGCACTCATTGAGAAGTGGCTTCAGAAGCTGAACCAACCTAGCGCTGGTTTTGAGACTGTCAGTACAGTTCATCCGTTCGACACAGATGCTTACGGGGCATGACTGCTTCTCAAAGTACCTGTGCCGAATCGAACAAGAATCGACGGCAGAGTTCAACCACTGTATTAAACCCTCCGTCGTCCGAGACATGTTCTCGGAGACCCGGATGACGAAATCAGCTCCGCTAATGCATAAGAGTCATCTACATTAGACATAGCAAACACTTCATAGATACACCGACCTCGCCTGGCGGCGAGGTCGACGAGTCCCTTCAGTCGCCGCCTATACGAGATACAAGCACGTACCCTGGCGTTTCTCTCTTATCCTCATCCTGGCAACGCCCCAAGCAGAGGTTCGTACCTAAGTGGTGCCCTTGCGCTAATTGCCTCATCAAAACTTACAGGGCTGAGCGCTATCTGCGCTCGCCAAAAGCTCGGTTAAGCTGCAACGGCCTCAGAGGCCAACAGCGAGATAAGTCCATTCGAAAAAAAAATACCACTGTAGTACCGTAGAAGACAGCGCAGCACACGCTCGAGCTTTGTAGTCCTGCCTGGGCAACGCAGCGCCAGTCACTAGTACTACAGTACTAGGCCAGGATCTCTCGCAGTAGTCGAGACTATGCTTGACAGTGATAAAGCCTAGGATGCCGCAGTCACCTTCTATGAGCAGGTGATGTCCCAGAAGGAGGCTAAAAGATAAAAGGTTGGCATTGCATTAAAAAACTAGTATGAGACCAGGGGCATAAAGACAAATTATTTAAAAAGAACATAAGATTACTACTCAGAATAATAGGAATGATGCATTTCAACAAATGTTATCGAGGCTTGCGTTACGTGTAAAGTATAGTGTGTAGGTAAAGATCGATTAACATAACTTACGCTCGCTCGTTGATCCCTGTAATGATAAAACTGTGGACCTCATTATTTTGTAGAATTACCTAGAGGTAGATTAGTCTCTACTAGCTAAAGTGTTCGGTTCTAACCTACGGTGCGCAAACATGGCCATTGACCGAGCTGCAGAAGTCCAAGCTCAAGATTTGCCAAAGGGCAATAGAACGCAGCGTCCTAGGATTCCGTAGAACCGATCGGGTGAAGAATACCACGCTTCGTTCTTTAACTAGCATTGCCGATGTGGGAGACAAAACCGCGAAGCTCAAGTGGGATTGGGCCGGGCACGTAAGTCGAATGCTTTCGGAGAAATGGGCCAATATCATAACACCTTGGGTACCGGAGGATGGACAGCGACGTCCGTGTTGGCCGCGAAAGCGTTAGCGCGCCGACATCAGCGGATTCGAGAAGGAGTGGTGGGAATCTGCCTAGGATCGCGATCGGTGGAAGGAGTTCGGGGAGGCTTTTGCCCAGCAGTGGGAAAATGTAGGCTAGATAAAAAAAGTAGTCTAGTAATGCTGATCTTATTATGAAAATGGAATATATAAGAATTCAAGTCTTCTTCAGCAGCAGTATTTAAGTATACGGTCAATTATTGCTATCAGATGACAATTTTAATTTTACTTCGATTGTTATTATCTTGAAATTGTTAGAATGCATTTATTTTATTGGTACCATAGTAGGTATAACAGTAGGTATATATTATTCATATTTTGTATAATGTATTATGTTTATCTCTAATGTAGGTATAGTATAAAGGTATTATTTTTTTTAATATGGTTCAGTGTTGTATTTATTATAGTATATACTATATATTAGTATTCTACTCCAATGTCATTCCCTGTGCACGTACCCACCACTATAATCAAATATCTCTATCTTCAAAGGTTTGCTGGAAGAAAACTTTAATTAGGGTTAAGCTCGCCTTTGTACATGTCCATTTTGTAAGCTATTTTTATCTGTAAATCTATTTGTGTACAATAAAGATTAGAATATAACTGGTTTTAATAAATTCTATTACTATTCTTTACTAGGTGACCCGCTCGCGTCTTCGCACGCGCGGTTACTTCATAGAAACATTACCCTCCTTCTGCGCAGTCGGTTAAAAGCTTATATTTTAATCCCAATCATAATCTACCTCTATAAAATTCAAACTTCCAAATTTCATAGAAATTGGTCCCGCCGTTCGTGAGTTGTAAATAAAAATAAATAAAAATTGGTGGACATTTCAAACAGCGCTATCTAGTCCCAAACTAAGCTTAGCTTGTAACATGAGAACCAGATAACGATAGAATACTTATATACATTTTTTTTTGTAAATACATACTTATAATATATAGAAAAACATCCAGACCCGGAACAAATATTTGTAGATCATGCAAACATTTGTTTCGAACCCGCTACCTCCTGCGTCTCAGTTGGCTATACGTCCACTGCGCCGAGGAGGTCGTCAGTAAATGTTGTAACTAATCCGACTTTGTTATATATATATATAGATTTACACGTCGAATACCTGCGGCCAATCTTCCATTTACTAATACTCCTCTCGATCCTAGGGTTGTCTGGGAGAGATCACTTTCTTCAGCGATAAGACTGCACATTATACAGGATAACCTGTTGCTCATTCTGTCGTATCAAGCTTGTAAGGTATAATAAAGAATGTTCATTCGACCATTCATTCATACCTATAAGTATGCAACACAACAGCTTAAGCCGCTTTTTCCCGCGGGGGGAAAATAGGATTTCCTATACATTTACTAAGACTCCCTTCCCAATTTTGGTTACAAAGTTATCCTTTGGAACAATTTAGATTCAGATATTAGAAGATGTGCATACTCCACACTCTACATGCATTATTTATCTAAAAATGAGGGTTGGTCTCTTCAAAGCCATTTCTTGTAATTATATCAGCTTGTGATTAACGGGTATTTATGTACCTTATGTAAATGTATGTAAATAACCGGCCAAGTACGAGTCGGACTCGCGCACGAAGAGTTCCGCACCATCTAATATATAAAATTCTCGTGTCACAGTTTTCGTTGCCATACTCCTCCGAAACGGCTTGACCGATTTTGATGAAATTTTTTGTGCTTATCCGGTATCTATGAGAATCGGCCAACATTTATTTTTCATCCCCCTAAATGTTAGGGGTAGTCCACCCCTAAATTTTTTTTTTATTTTTTAGACAAAATTTTTAATTTCTATTTTTTTATGATACAACATACAAAAATACATACAATCTTCAATTTTCACCCTCCTACGATCAACCCTTATTTTTTAATAGCAATTATTTAAATGGCAAAACAACGTTTGCCGGGTCAGCTAGTTAACTATAAAAAAGGCAAAATAATCACGTTAGTTGTATGGGAGCCCCTCTTAAATATTTGTTTTATTATAATTTATATATTTATTTATGAAAGTGAATATATGACTAAATATTCTGTGAATATTTCAAGCGTCTATCTGTTGCCGTTATCAATATCGAGCTAAAACGAGCAAAAAAATCACGTTTGTTGTATGAGAGGCCCCCTAAATATTTGTTTTATTCTGTTTTTAGTATTTATTGTTATAGCGGCAACAGAAACACATAATCTGTGAAAATTTCTACTGTCTAACTATCACGGATCATGAGATAAAGCCTGGTGACAGACGAACAGACAGCGGAGCCTCAGTAATAGGTTGCCGTTTTACCCTTTGGGTACGGAACCCTAAAAAGGTACATACGCAATAAATACCCATTTTAAACAGTAATTATATACAGTGATCGCGAAAGTTTGAAAAATACTATAAGTCTTCTTCTTTTATCTTCTTCTTTTTTATCGTGTCAATGGTTTATGAATATTATTTATTTATATTTTCATAGCCAAAATCAGGTTGGACGCTGCAGGAAAGACCTCTGTAGGTGGGGAATACGAGACCATTCACTAACCAGCTGTGATTGTGGGTACCCCCTCCAGATCATGCCTCACCTGCTTAACTGTCCTCTGTGCCCTATGACCTACACAAAGAACGACCTCAACAAGACTAGGTACCAAGACTGGAAGAGACGTGGCCAGATTCTAAAGTAAAGTACAGTAAAATTTATTTCGAAAAAGTAAGTTTACAAACTTAAAATCTAGATTTAAACTATATGCAATCATGTTTCCTAGTGTAAGTTAAGTTTGCAGTTGTGATGAATACATAGTCAAGTGACTACCCTCCGTACTAGTTTTCACTGTATGAAGGCAGGGCGTCGTTGCTCTTCCATATAATGCTATCGACTTAAGAATTTGAACTTTTTAGTTAGAATAATGATGTAAATATGAGGCCTCAATCGAGTCTCCCAACGGGTAGGACTTAAAATGAACATGGACAAGACGAAAATCATGTCGAATGTCCATGTCGTCCCTGCCCCAGTTATGGTTGAGAACTCGGCTCTTGAAGTTGTCGACGCGTATGTATACCTAGGACAAACAGTCCAATTAGGTAGGTCCAACTTCGAGAAAGAGGTCAATCGTCGAATCCAACTCGGATGGGCAGCGTTTGGGAAACTTCGCAACGTCTTTTCGTCCAACATACCTCAGTGCCTTAAGACGAAAGTCTACAATCAGTGTGTGTTACCAGTGATGACATATGGAACCGAGACGTGGTCCTTCACTATTGGCCTTATGAATAAGCTCAGAGTCGCTCAACGAGCTATGGAGAGGGCTATGCTCGGGGTTTCTCTACGGGATCGAATCAGAAATGAGGAGATACGTAGGAGAACTCAAGTCACCGACATAGCCCGACGGATTAGCACGTTGAAGTGGCAATGGGCAGGCCATATAGCGCGCAGAACAGATGGCCGATGGGGCCGAAAGGTTCTCGAGTGGAGGCCACGGACCGACAAGCGGAGCGTAGGGCGTCCACCCACAAGATGGGCAGACGACTTGGTAAGAACCGCAGGTCGGCGTTGGATGCAGGCCGCTTCCAACCGCAGTTCCTGGAGATCAATGAGGGAGGCCTTTGTCCAGCAGTGGACGTCCTACGGCTGATATGATGATGATGATGAATGATGTATATTAAAGTCATATAAATCTACTAATCAGTATTTATATATATTATGTTAACTAGAATATATGTTATACTCATTATATACGTATAATTACTGCTATAGTTTGACCAAAAGCGCTATACCGCTCCTTAGGAAAGTGCGGCGAGGTGGGGGCCGAGGAAAAAAGAGCAAGAGTACACATGAGATCGATATTGTGGGATATAATATATCTTAGGATATCGTAAACGATATGGTTATTTTATATAACGATATGTTTATATTTTTTTATAACTAAATTATCTACAGATATTCTGATTTTCTTTCTAAAATATTCGGCCACTTTAAAAATGACGGTCTTGGCATCACGAGATAGCGCTCGACACATATTTGGATATTTATCTAGTGTGCGTCTGACATAGACCGTCCGGTACAAAAGCTACCTACCGCCGTGAGCGTTGACGGCAGTGATAGATCGGAATGGCCGACACTTCCCCCCGTCGCGCCGCGCGCATACCTCAGGAGCGGTACAGCGGTTTCGGTCAAACTATATCTGTGAAATGCTTAAATTTGAACTAATACTTAATATGGAATCTAGAATTATATCTCATACCAAAATTATCTTGATAAGTATCTAAACTTCGAGATATCTTCTCGTCCAAAATTCCCCAGAGCCTGAAGACAAAGTCTTCAATCAGTGTGTGTTGCCAGTGATGATCTATGGCACTGAAACGTAGTCCTTTACTCGTGGCCTCATGACCAAGCTCAACGTCGCTCAACGAGCTATGGAGAGAGCTATGACCGGGGTTTCTTTGCGTGACAAAATCCGCAATGAGGTAATCCGCAGAAAAACTAAAGTTGCCGACATAGCTCTTAAAATTAGCAAGTTGAAGTGGCAATGGGCCGGCCACATCGCTCGTAGAACCGATAACCGTTGGGGAAGAAAGGTTCTCGAGTGGAGACCACGGACTGGACGACACAGCGTAGGCCGGCCCCCCACAAGGTGGACCGATGATCTAGTAAGAATCGCGGGGAGCCGTTGGGCGCAAACGGCTGCCAACCGCTCGTTGTGGCGATCTAAGGGGGAGGCCTATGTTCAGCAGTGGACGTCTTCCGGCTGATGATGAAGTATCTGAAAATGTAAATAGTGTCTAAATCTGAAATTATCTTCTGTAGGTGTGTATTTAATTTTAACTTTAACGTAGATTTGTGGATTGCTTGTTTTTTTTATTTATTATTTGTTCAATTATTATTTGTTTCTACTCAATGTCAGTTTAGTTTCAAACCTATAAAAGCTTTAATAGCTGTCCTGTCGTTTTGGTTTACCACCTTGTATAGGAAATCTACGAGGTTTTAGAAAAACGAAGATACAATAAGTACTACAAGCTATGTAGTATACTGTATCAACTACAAAGTAAAGGTTTAATTTTATTGTAGGCACAAACTATAAAATTGAATTTCGCATTTTACGATGTATCAAATTTAACAGCTGCAGGCTTCTTATGACAAAATAAAACTCAGACGCATACTAATGCTCTGCAGTGACTGAACTGATATTTATTTAGAGAAAACAACGGCGATACAATTTGTATGGAGAGGTAGCCTAGAACTAAATGTAAGGCTAATAACAGGTTTGTACGTTTAAAATGAACATAAAAAAAATTAAAAATGATTTATTGGTTTACATAAGAGTAAATACATAGGTAACATATATATATACAAGTAGCCAATTTGTTACTAGACACTGGGGTACGAATAATTATATACAAATCTATAACAAATCAGGAAATAAATACCTGAAGTATATAATAACCTAAGTAAGTACTATCAGGATAATGGTGCGTCAAAAACTGGACTAGATTTTCTGTATCGCAGTTTTTGACGTCTTCCATTGGACAAACGAGAGTGAGCTTATAGTATTTATCTTATACTAATGTTAAGTTATGACATAAATTTAAATTATATTATATACAACTGCATTACCACTCACTGACTCATTGACATCATTGTTCTCCCAGATGCCCCCTAGTAGGGTAGAAATGTTTGGTAGGGTCGTATATAGGGAGTTTCGCTGAGTTGGGAATAAATCCTAAAGTACCCTTTTTGTCCCCCATTCGCTCCCATCCACATCGTATCCCGGAAACTAAAAAACTTAGAGCATTAGCGCCAAAACGAATGTTGCTCAGGACATTGTTTTCATTAAAAAAAAACAATTATCATACAAAAAAAAATTGTCCCATACAAAATATTTTTTTGTAAATACCGTAACCGTATATTTCGTTTGCCGTAACTTTTATACCGTTTTTGTAAAGAGCCAAACGGCTTGTGGGTACTAAAAAATTGTTTTACTGTAATTTTATTTATTGGTGAAGGGACATGAGATAACTACATTTTCAAGTTTATTCGACATCCATCATTATCATTTTGGAAGTCCAAAAATTTTTTTTTTTTAGTTTTTGGAGGGGCATAAGGCAACTTCCTTAGTAATCCTTAGTAAATTTTCATGTTTATGCCACATCCATCATCATCATTATGAGACGTCCCATGTTTTTTTAGATTTTGGAGGGGCATAAGGCAAATTTCTTAGTAAATTTTCAAGTATATACGACATCAACAAGGATCACTTTAAAACGTCTAATATTTTTTTTTAGTTTTTGGCAACTTTCTTAGTAAATTTTCAAGTATATGTGACATCTACAAGGATCACTTTAAAACGTCCATTATATATTTTTATTTTTTGGAGGGGCATAAGGCAATTTTCTTAGTAAATTTTCAAGTACATATATGCGACATCTACAAGGATCACTTTGAAACGTCTAATATTTTTTTTAGTTTTTGGCGGGGCGTAAGGCAACTTTCTTAGTAAATTTTCAAGTATATGCGACATCTACAAGGATCACTTTGAAAAGTCCAATATTTTTATTTTAGTTTTTGGAGGGGCGTAAAGCAACTTTCTTAGTAAATTTTCAAGTATATGCGACATCTACAAGGATCACTTTGAAACGTCCAACATTTGTTTTAAGTTTTTTGAAGAGTCGTGCTCGAGCCGTCGTACAGTGCGGACCTCTCTGGGGCGTCGTTACGCTGCCCGTTGAATATACGAAGATTCGATCGTCGTTAGTGGTCGAGGCAACATCGCCTATAAAAGGCTCCTCAGATCGCGCGGCACGCATTCGATCGCCGTTAGTGGTCGCCGCTATAGCATGCAGCGGCCACACCTTAGGAACCTAGGCTGGTAGAGGGGGGCTCGAGTGCCGAAACACTTTGTTGTAGCAACTGCGTGTTTCGGCCCTCGAGTCGGCACGGTCACTCCCCGTGCTAGTGCTCGTTGCTTCGGCGTCAACGCAATCCACCTCAAGTGGCGAGGCAACCAGGCAACTGTAGAAGGCCTGAAGGTAGCGATAGGAGTTTTTATCGTTGCCAGATACTGCGTCCTGTTCCCTTCCAGTCGTAGCGGTTCTCCGTTCCACTGGGTCAAGGGGAGTAAGGAGGAGAGGGTGCATCTGTGTACGGCGCGCACACTTATGCAACTTAATATATCCTGCGCATCTGACTTGGCTTTGTCATTCCGAGTTTAAAAAAGTCCTGGGCTTGGTCTAATACCTGGACACGGGTGGCCTAAGGAGAGGAGAGTGGTCGCTCTAGCACTGCATCGGGGTGACAGTGTGGTTCGGCAGCACTCTTTGAGACAAAGCAGCTTTATTTAGAGAGGCACTGCTTTCCTCGCTCAGCCGGGGAGGGGGCTAGAAAAGGTGCCCCAAACAAACGCTCATTCCTCGCAATAAGAATAAATCTAAAAACATGCAGATGAATATGACTTTTGGTGCGTGGAATGTACGTACTCTTTTAGACCGACCCAACAACCTCTGCCCAGAACGTAAAACCGCCATTGTGGCTCGCGAGCTCAAACGCTATGACGTCGACATAGCCGCTCTCAGCGAAACACATCTAGCTGACGAAGGTGAGCTTGTTGAACGTGGTGGTGGGTACACTTTCTTCTGGAAAGGCACACCAGCTTCTGAGCCTAGACGGTCAGGAGTAGGCTTTGCTATTAAAACTACTTTAGCCTCTAAGTTGGAAGAACATCCAGTTGCTATCTCTGATCGTGTCATGTCCTTACGTTTCCATCTTCGAAACAATAAATACTTAAATGATATCAGCGTATATTCGCCAACACTCGACAAAAGTGATGACGTCAAGGACAAATTTTATGAGGAAGTGTCAGAAGTGCTGACTAAAATCCGGCGCTGTGAGAAAGTTTTGCTTCTTGGCGACTTTAATGCTCGCGTCGGACGTGATTTTGAAGCTTGGCCTCGGGTGATAGGGCGACATGGCATTGGTAACATGAACAGTAATGGGCAACTGTTACTAAGCCTCTGTTCCCAATTTCATCTGGGTATTACCAATACCATGTTTAGACTCCCAAATAAATACAAAACTACCTGGATGCACCCAAGGTCCAAGCATTGGCATCTTATTGATTATGCTATAGTCCGTCAACGGGATATAGCGGATGTCAAAGTAACGAGAGTAATGAGGGGCGCAAACTGTTGGTCGGATCACCGACTTGTTGTTACAAAACTATTTTTGCGTCTTAGCCCTTGCCGTAGACCTCGCAGGGCTAAGCCTAACTGTCTTCATCTGAAAAAGCTAGAGTCTGCTAAAATATTGGCAAATTACAGGGAAGCTGTCAATACCTTTACAGCAGGCATACACCCCGAAGATGAACAGTTAGACGAGGGCTGGAAACTGTTAACTACAAATACCATCAATGCGGCTACTGAGATCTTAGGCCAAAAACCTCGTGTCTGTGAAGACTGGTTTGACGAAAATGATAATACATTGACAGTCGCCCTAGAAAAACACCGCCAGCTCCTTCGAAAGGGAAATCAGACAACTGCTTCTGAAAAAATAAAGGAGAGTACGAGCCAAATAAGGAGACTAACTCGAAACGCAAAAGATGAGTGGTGGCTGAACAAGGTTCGCTATATTCAGTGGCTTGCTGATTCGAATAGACTCGGCGATTTCTTTAACGAGATTAAAAAGTTAGTAGGAAGTCCACATCGAGTAAACGTACCACTGAAATCACTTTCAGGTACCCTCCTGGTAAGCAAAGGAGAAGTTCCTACTCGCTGGGCAGAACACTATAACAGCTTACTCAATGTGGATCGTTCTGCTGACATAAACTATTTAGCATCACTTCCTGCCTTACCACAAGCCGTAGATCTGGATCAGCCTCCTTCTCTTGAGGAAGTTATCATCGCCATCAAAGCGCAGAAAAACAATAAGGCTGTCGGCATCGATAACATACCAGGAGAACTATTAAAATATGGCGGAGATGAGTTGCACTACAAGATTTGGCAATTTTTCCAGCGCATGTGGGAAATGGAGTTCGTTTCTCCTAGTTTTGGCGTATCACTAATTTGCTCTTTGTATAAAAATAAAGGTGATCGATCTGTTTGCAACTCTTATAGGGGTATATCACTTCTGTCTACTCCAGGAAAAACTTTTGCCAGAGTACTCTTAAATCGTCTTATGGAGCTCTCTGAAAGTATATTGCCTGAAACGCAATTTGGGTTTAGACCCAATCGCGGCACATGCGAGGCCATATTCTCTCTTAGACAACTGCAAGAGAAAAGCAGGGAACAGTGTCAACCTCTGTTTCTCTGTTTTGTTGATCTGGAGAAAGCTTTTGACAGTGTACCTCGCGAAGCTTTGTGGATTGTGCTTTCGAAACTTGGTTGCACCGACAAATTTATACGCTTGATAAGACTTCTTCACGACAACATGACTTGTTGCGTAGCCGTCAATGGTGAGCAGACAGAGCAATTCCCTGTCACTTGTGGTGTAAAACAAGGCTGTGTATTAGCACCCACTCTTTTTGCTCTGTACTTTTCCGTTGTCGTGAGGGAGACTTTACAAGCCAACACCGAAGGGATCCGCATACGTTTTCGCACAGATGGCAGTATCTTTAACCTGGCTAGGTTAAAAGCGCATACAAAGGTATCGTATGACCTCATTACCGAATTGATGTATGCTGATGACCTATGTTTCGTTGCGGAATCTTCTGAGGGACTCCAGGACTTGATGGCTCGGCTTGACGCTGCGTGCTGTAGATTTGGCCTCAAAATTAATATTACAAAGACAGAGGTGATGGCCATGGACACTGTTAACCAAGCTCCACTGAATCTGCAAATCGATGGAAAGCCCATAAAACAGGTCGATACATTCAGATATCTGGGAAGCAGCATAACAACAAAATGCGACCTTGACTCGGAGATCAACAGCAGACTTGGCTCCGCTATGGCTGCTTTTGGTAAACTACGAGTCCAGGTATTTCGCTCCCATAACATCAAATTGAGTACCAAGATTAAGGTGTATATGGCTATTGTACTTCCTAACATCTTGTACTCGTCAGAGACATGGTGCCTGTATCGCAGACACATACGCACGTTAGACAGATTCCATCTGAAATGCCTCCGCGACATTCTTAACATCAAGTGGTCGGATCGGGTCCGTAATACCGATGTTCTACGACGGGCTAATGTCTGTGGCATAGAGGCATATTTGATGCGGCGTCAGCTGCGTTGGTGCGGGCACCTGTCTCGGATGTCTGATGAGCGAAGGGCGAAACGCATTTTCTTCTGTGAACTAGAACATGGTAAGCGGAAACGCGGAGGTCAGTTCCTACGTTTCAAAGACGTACAGAAGAGGCACATGAAGAGGTGTTGTATCGATCCGTCGCGCTGGGAGGCTCTCGCTGAAAAACGACCTGAATGGAGGCGTCATGTTCAGGACAAAGTGTACGAGTTTGAAGAAGAAAGGAGGCAAGAACTAGACTTAAAACGAGATCAGCTTAAAAGTCGACCGCCGGCTAATATCAATTACAACTACATTAATGGCGCCTTAACTTGTGTTCATTGTAACCGGACTTTTAGCGCAAAAATAGGGTACATCAGCCACATACAGGCTAAACACCTAGGCCAATAATCACAAAGTCAAGTCTCTGTAGCCGAAATCGGCTAGGAGGATTATTATTATTATTATTATTAAGTTTTTTGGAGGGGCATAGGGCAACTTTCTGAGTATATTTTCATGTTTATTTCTTTGATTGCTTCTTCCATTTCGATATCCTTTTTGATTGCTTCTTTAACTTCGACATCCTTCTTGATTGCTTCTCCTTTTTCGATATCCTCTTTGTCTATTTTTTTCATTTTGATAACCTCTCTCACTTTAATAACCTCTTTGATTGCTTTTTCCACTTCGATATCCTCTTTGATTGCTTTTTGAAATTTAATATTCTATTCGATTGCTTCGTTAACTTTGATATCTTATTTGATAGATTCTTCCACTTCGATATCATCATTGACTGCTTCTTCGATTACGATATCTTCTTCACAAAGTTATGATTTTTCTTAAAAAAATTTAATCGCTCGTATCTTCTGGACGTAAACAGATAGACATAGTAAACTTTTACAAAACGGTAGTACAAATTTTTAGTGGAATCGTTTTTTTATTGTTATCATCGACTTCGATAGGTATCCTTTTAGATTACTTATTTCACTTCGGTATCATCTTTGATCGTGTTTTCAATTTCTATATCCTCTTTGATTGCTTATTCCTTTTCAATATCGTCTTTGATTGCGTTTTACACTTTGATGGCCTCTTTGATTACTTCTTCCATTTCGATACCCTCTTTAATTTCTGCTTCCACTTGGATATCCCCTTTGATTGCGTCTTCCATTAAGATAACCTCTTTGATTGCTTCATCCACTTGAGTATCTTCTGTGATCGCGTTTTCTACTTGGATATCATATTTAATTGCACCTTTCTCTTTTTGACTGCTTTTTCCTTGTGGATATCCTCTTTGAATGCTTTTTCCATTTTGATATCCTCTTTGATGATTGCTTCATCCACTTCGATATCCTTCTTAATTGCTTCTCCTACTTCGATATCCTCTTTATTTGTTTTTTTCATTTTGATATCCCCTTTGATTGCTTCTTCTACTTCGATATCCTCCTTGATTGCTTCTCATACTTCGATATCCTCTTTGTTTGCTTTTTCTATTTTAATATCCTCTTTGATAGATTCTTCCACTTTGATAACCTCTTTGATTGCTTCTTCTACTTCGATATCCTCTTTGATTGTTTTTTTAAAATTAATATCCTCTTCGATTGCTACGTTAACTTCGTTATCTTATTTGATAGATTTTACACTTCGATATCTTCGTTTATTGCTTCTTAGTTTACGATATCTCTAAACAAAATTATATTTTTACTTAATTATTTTTAATCGCTCGTATCTTCTAAACGGCAGCAGTTAGACATAGTAAACTTTTAAAAAAGGTAGTTAAAATTTTTGATTTAATCGATTTTTTATTGTCATCATCGACCTTGATAGGTTTCTTTTTAGATATCTTCTTTCACTTCGGTATCATCTTTTATCATGTTTTCTACTTCGATATCCTCTTTGTTTTCCATTTTGATATCCTCTCTGATTGCTTCTTCCACTTCGATATCCTCCTTGATTGCTATTCCTACTTCGATATCTTCTTTGTTTGCTTGTTCCATTTTGATATCCTCTTTGATAGATTCTTCAACTTTGATAACCTCTTTGATTGCTTTCTAAAGTTTTAATATCCTATTTGATTTCATCGTTAATTTCGGAATCTTATCTGATAGATTCTTCTACTTCGATATCTTCCTTGATTGCTCCTTCTACTACGATATCCACTTAACAAAATTAAGATTTTTTTAAAAAAAAGTTTGAACGCTCGTATCTTCTAAACGAAAGCAGATAGACATAGTAAACTTTTAATAATAGGAGTACAAATTTTTTGTGTAATCGATATTTTATTGTCGTCATCGACCTTGATAGGTATCCTTTTAGATATCTTATTTCACTTCGGTATCATCTTTGATCATGTTTTCTACTTCGATATCCTCTTTGATTGCTTATTCCACTTCGATATCGTATTTGATTGCGCCTTCCACTTCGATACCCTCATTAATTTTTGCTTCCACTTGGATATCACTTTTGTTTGCTTTTCTCATTAAGATAACCTCTTTGATTGCTTCATCCACTTGGGTATCCTTTTTGATCGCGTTTTCTACTTGCATATCTTTTTTAATTGCATCTTTCCTTTTTATATCCTTTTTGACTGCTATTTTTACTTAGATATCCTCTTAGGATGCTTTTTACTATTTGATATCCTTTTTGTTGATTGCTTCTTCCACTTCGATAATCTCCTTGATTGCTTCTCCTACTTCGATATCCTCTTTGTTTGCTTTTTCCATTTTGATATCCTCTTTGGTTGCTTCTTCCACTTCGATATCCTTCAAGATTGCTACTTCTACTTCGATATCTTCTTTGTTTGCTTGTTCCATTTTGATATCCTCTTTGATAGATTCTTCAATTTTGATAACTTCTTTGATTGCTTTTTAAAGTTTTAATATCCTATTCGATTGCTTCGTTAACTTCGGAATCTTATTTGATAATTTCTTCCACTTCGATATCTTCCTTGATCGCTTCTTCTACTACGATATCCTCTTAACAAAATTATGATTTTTCTCAAAAAACTTAATCGCTTGTATCTTTTAAACGGAAGCAGATAGACATAGTAAACTTTTAAAAACGGTAGTACAAATTTTTGGTGGAATCCTTTTTTTAATTGTCATCATCAACCTAGATATCCTTTTTGATTTCTTCTTCTAGTTCGGTATCATCTTAGATCGTGTTTTCTTCTTCGATATCCTCTTTGATCGCTTCATCCAAATTCGATATCGTCTTTGATTGCCTTATTGATTACTTCTTCCATTTCGATACCCTTTTTAATTTCATGCTTTTAATTAGATATCTCCTTTGATTGCTTTTTCCGTTTAGATAACCTTTTTGATTACTTTATCCACTTGAGTATCCTCTATGATCGCGTTTTCTACTTGGATTTCCTTTTAGATTGCATCTTTCGTTTTGATATCCTTTTTGACTGCTTTTCCACTTGGATTTCCTATTTTATTTTCTGCTTTTTCCACTTGGATATACTCTTTGAATGACTTTGCCATTTAAATATCCTCTTTGATGATTGCTTCTTCCACTTCAATATTCCTTGATTGCTTCTCCTATGTCGATATCTTTTTTGTTTGCTTTTTACATTTTGATATCCTCTTTGATAGATTCTTCCACTTTGATAACTTCTTTGATTTCTTCTTCTAATCGACATCCGCTTTGATTGCTTTCAAAAATTTAATATCATATTCGATTGCTTCGTTAACTTCGATATCTTATTTGATAAATTCTTCGACTTCGATATCTTCGTTGATTGCTTCTTCGACTATGATATCCTCTAAACAAAATTATGATTTTTCTTAAAACACTTAAATCGCTTGTATATTCTAAACGGAAAGAGATAGGTATAGCAAACTTTTACAAAATATAAGTTCAAATTTTTTTTGTTGAATCTCTATTTCATTATCATTATCGCCCTTGACAACCTTTTTGAATGCTTTTATTACTTCGTCATTCTCTTTGAATGCTACTACCACCTCTTCTTTTATCTTCTTATCTTCTTTGATTACTTACTCCACTTTAATATCTTCTTTGATTGCTTCTTCCAATTCAATATCCTATTTGATCGTTTTTTCCACCTCGATATCCTCTTTGATTGCTTCTTCCTCTTCGATATACTATCTGATTGCTTCTTACACTTCGATATCCACTTAGATTGCTTCTTTATCTTCGATATACCCTTTGATTACTTCTACATCTTCGATATCTTCTTTGATTGGTGCTTCTACTTCAACATCTTCTTTATTTGCTTCTTCTTCTTTGATGACTTCTTCGATTGCTTCTTACACTTCGATATCCTATTTGATTGCGGTTTCCACTTAGACATCCTCTTTGATTGCTACTTCTACTTCGATATCGTCTTTGACTGCTTCTGTCACTTTAGTATCTTCTTCTCTTTGGTTGCTTTTTTAAATTTAATATCCTAATCGATTGCTTCTTTCACCTCGATAACGCCTTTGATTTTTCTTCCACTTCGATATGCTCTTTGATTGCTTTTTCCATTTTGATATCCTTTTTGATAGATTTCTTTTTTGATAACTTCTTTGATTGCTTTGTCATCTTCGATATCCTCTTTGATTGTAATTTTATTCGATATCCTGTTTGGTTGCATCTTTCACTTCGATTTCCTCTTTGATTGCTTCTTCTACAAACAGAAAAACACGCGACCTCTAGTTATGCTATATATAGCTCGATTACCACTCACTCACTGATTGACTGACTCATTGACATCCTTGTTCTCCCAGATGCCCCCTCGTAGGGTAGAAATGTTTTGTAGGATCGTGTAGAGGGAGTTTCGGCGAAATGGGAATAAATCCTAAAGTCCCCTTTTTGTCCCCCATTCGCTCCCACCACCTCGTATCTCAAAAAGTACAAGTCTTAGAGCATTAGCGCCAAAACTAATGTTGCTAAGGACATTTTTTATACCCGGATCCATGAAAAAAAAATGCCCTTTCATACAAAGAAAAATTAGTCCCATACAAAATATTTTTGTTCAAATACGGTACACGGTATTCGTAACTTTCTTTCGTTTGCTGTAACTTTCTTAATGTTTTTGTAAGGAGCCAAACGGCTTGTGGGTAGTGTAAAATTTATATTACTGTAATTTTATTTATTGGTGGAGGGCATGAGATAAATAAATTTTCAAGTTTATGCGACATCCATCATCATCATTTTGGAAGTCCATGTTTTTTTTTTAGTTTTTGGAGGGGCATAAGGCAACTTGCTTAGTAAACTTTCATGTTTATGCGACATCCATCATCATCATCATTTTGGATGTCCAGTTTTTTTTTTTAGTTTTTGGAGGGGCATAAGGCAACGTGCTTAGTAAATTTTTATGTTTATGCGACATCTATCATCATCATTATTTTGGATGTCCAATTTTTTTTTTTTGTTTTTTGAACTTCCACTTCGATATCGTCTTTGACTGCTTCTTCCACTTTGTTATCCTCTTTTATTGCTTTTTTAAATTTAATATAATATTCGATTGCTTCGTTAAGTTCGATATCTACTTTGATAGATTCTTCCACTTCGATATCTTCGTTGATTGCTTCGTCCTTTTTCCGCTGAGTTAATACTAATACAGATCCTATAGTGACTTTACAGGACTTTGTAGCAAATTCGACCATGATCTGAAATCTTAATATTGTTTTCACTTTATTAGTCCAAGGACTACACCATCATCATCATGGTAAAAACTCAGCTTTTGCTCAACTAGATAGCACAGAACCGTCTTAGGCAGTGGTGTCTTCATCGTTTACTTCTAGCAGTCTTCGTCAATCGTACCGAAACGAAACAATATATTGACGGAAGAAATTTAGACAAATGAATAGCACGCGGTAATTCCCCTACTCGGTTCTAAGCGAGTACCTAAACGTATTCATTATTTGTGGGAATCCCCGAATATACGTTTCGATTTCAAACATAGACAATGTGTGGATTGCCATATGTGTATAAAAGTAGATAATTACTGCTGACGTAATCACCATCTAGACCCCCCACAACCCCCATGTCATCAAAAATAAGCGAAGCATAGACCCCCCGCCCCCCTATAGTGCTTACGTAATACTTGAACGGTCCCTAATGTTATAATTATCTGGTTCCCATAATACAAGCTCTGCTTAGTTTGGGGCTAGATAGCGCTGTGTGAAATTTCCAGCATTATTTTTTCATATATGCAAGTGTAAAAAAATGGCGGCCACAAAGTACAATATGTGTGTAAACAATTTAATAAATAAATAATGAAAGAATGAATGAAGCTGAACGCAACAGATTTAA
Organism: Philereme vetulata; assembly: GCA_918857605.2. Lineage (NCBI taxonomy): Eukaryota > Metazoa > Arthropoda > Insecta > Lepidoptera > Geometridae > Philereme > Philereme vetulata. The sequence continues at coordinate 9,377,306 of OU975439.1, read as the reverse complement.
AGAAATAAACAAATAAAAGAAAGCATAATGGGCGGTCTTATCGCTTAACAAAGCGATCTCTTCCATACTACCTATGGATGAAGAGGATCATTGCTTAATGGAAGATTGGCCGAGGTGTAAAAAGAATAAACTTATTAACAGAAAAAGAAAAATTACTGAACCCTTAATAGTTATATAGATACATATTAGGTACATAAATAATTTTAAATAAACAAATATCATGGTGAAATATACATAACTGAAATCTGATATGTGTATGAGTTTTCTTACACGTATCAAGAATTACATTAAGGGGGCACCGGAGGGACAATCGCCCATACAACACGTACTACCAAGATCATTTCTAATTGGAGCATATTTCTACCTTAATAAGGTATTATTTTAATTTGAATAGTTTTATCTAAGTTCCCAACCATATATTAGATCAAAATACTTACCTAAAATGAAATAGAAGCGTATCGCATTCTGCATGTTTTTACGTCATAAAAGACCTGTTTTTAACCTAATTGTTTCGTATTAAAAACAATAACATCTTACGTATCCTAGTCATGGGAACATAATATATCGTCTAGTTACAGAATAATAACACAATGAGAAAAATACAACAAGTTTTCAGTCATCATTTTTGGTATTACGGAACACAGTCAAAATCTAATGAAATTTAGAATCGTTCTATTGCTATCACTGTCGCTCTGCGTGGCTAAACTTCGTCACTAAACAGGGGTAGCGATATTCAGGCCGAAGTTTTTGACGTGGCCGAATTGAAGTTGCGCTCAGTGTTCGCCGGCGCGTTAAGAAGTAATTTTTACCTTTATTCAGAGCAAAGATATTATAACCTAAAAACCTTTCTGGATTGTGACCTAAAGTCGACACGGTTGTTATGTTATATGAGCTCGCAGTGTTTTACGATTGTCACATTTAATTACTTCATTGCTGGCAATTAAAGTTTGGAAAACGATTTTTTTATAGTTTACAGCTGCATTTGGGTAAATAAAAGCTCGCATCAACTTATTTGTTTTTTACCACACACGATCTTGAACTAGTGCTGGCCAATATTATCGATAATATTGGCATTTAAAGAATGTACCATCCTAAAAATGTTTCCTATTTCTCAATAGGAATTTTTTAGAAGTAAATAACTTCTTTTCAATGATATAATTTTGAATTTGTTGCAATTATTATATAAGACAAAGAATATTATCGCGCGCCGAATCAATTAATATTTAAGAAATAATACACATATTTCACTGATTTGAGAAACAATATTTTTTGATTATCGATAAAATACATCCCAGATTTCATCGACTCAAGCGTTTGTCAGCAGCACATCACAGTAATTCTCGGATCGGTCATAAAAAGGACGGCCCGTAAATTTGACAGGAGCACGTGTGTCGTATCGATACTCGGTCGATAAATATCGATAGTTGACGATCGATATGAATTTATTTATATTTTATTGACATCGATAAAGTTTTGCACAGCATCACCAATGATTTAATCTGTTTTAATTAGTTTTATTAGTGAGTTTAGATTACATTAATTGGCTGTGTTCAAGTGTTCATTAAAACCTAAATGCTCATCATAAAATTGCTAAAATGTGACATCCTGTTTTGATTTTGATTACCAAAATAATAAAAAGATACAAAATCATATATTTTTCGCAATAAACAAATACATTTTAGCCATTACCATCGAATCACAACACCAAGAATAGTTACAAATATTTGCATATCATGCAAACATTCGTTCCGAATTAAGAATCTAGCTGATTACTCGCCAGAGAGCCGCGTTCATCACAGTTTTAAATTAAGTTTTTTTTTTAATTACAGAAATAGTTTATGCCAAAGGGCGGCCATATTGGTGATAGTTCTTTTCTTCCAACCTTAGGATTGCGAGTAATCAGCGAAGCAGTAACGGGCGGCTATAACATAGCGTTATTCTATACTATTGTTGTCCACTGAGAGTTTCACATTAGACAAAAATACCGAGGCATGTACGCACTGGAAAACGTAGCAAAGGACAGCCTCTACTAGATGGAAAAATGACCTGGGCCCGTAGCCAAGTTACATTTGCTTCGAATCGATTCAATTTCTACATAGGTTTATTGTCGATATATCACGTGATATTTCCATAGCATGTGTCAAATCCCATAATTTTACGGACTTAGTGACTAGCGTCATCGCTAATCGAATGTAACTTTGCTAAGCCCTATGGTAAAGGTAGGTCACACAAGATTTGTCACTCTGTAAATCTATGGGGGAGGTCTATGTTTAGCAGGGACGTCGCTAATATGATAATGATGATAAGGTACATCTATCAATTTAAAGATGGTCCACACAGCGTCTGGTGTCCAGTTGCAGTACTAGTTGGATGAAGATCGCAATCGCTGTATGCCTGGGATAAACACTTTGCTAAACACAGATACACCGACCTCGCCGGCGAGGTCGATGAGTCCCTTCAACTGCCGCCTGCACAAGTTATAGACATTTACATGGACGTTTTTTTCATATCCCTGTTAACGGTCTAAGCTGTTGCAAGTCTTGTCCTTGAACTATTTGCCACTTAAAAACTACCTGGATTTTACTTACTTAAAAATTCGGTTAAGCTGCATTGGCCTCAAAAGTCAACAGCGAGTTTGTTCCGTATCGGAATTGATTGGTAATAGACCACACAATTTGGAGAGTACATCAATCCTCATTTTTTCTTGATATACCTACCCGCATTGGCTGAGCGAAGTGACAAACCAAAGTGACTGTCAACGCGTCCCTACGGGCCGACCAGTTCTCATGCGTGACTCTCAGGGCAAGCCCCTACCAAAAATCAAGTTAGTGTACAGCGCCGTCCGGTGGTCAAGTGGTAGTTTTCGCACGGGTTACATCCCAGAAATAGACGACATACATTTACCATCAACCACAGCAGCCTATAGATAAAGGAATTGCGGAGTTCCCAAGGGCACGCGGAACGCAAGACAGAGTAAACTAAAGTTAGTCGCTTTCGCATCGGCCTTTATTGAATTCCCGTACAGAGTTAGTCCTACAGAAAAAAAAACTTTGCTTAACAAAGTTGCAATCTAAATCTAATACCTACCTGCCCGGCCAATCTAGCACGGTCTACTTAACCACGTGAACGGCGTTTAGTTTCGACATGGCTAAGCAACTGTAACCAAGTATATCTAGATGCTATTATGGCATCTACTTGTGTACAGTGTTTCAGAAGAATGTATGTTAGCCCGAAAGGAGGTTATTCTCAACTTTAGTATTAACATTTTTGGAAATAACTTAGTTTTATAGAAAGAACAGAAGGTAAGATTTTTAGCGGTTATCGGCTAAAAATAATAAATTAGCTGTTATACTCGTAAAAAGGAACACAGTACGGCGTTTCGACGCATGCCAAAATCAAAAGATTTGGCGTTTTGCGATAACTTCTTCTATCGTATCAATGGTTTATAAATAACTAACTGACCCGCCCGCGGATTGTAATCCCAATCACAATCTATCTTTATACCAAATTTCATAGAAATCGGTCAAGCCGTTCTCGAGCTTTAAATGGTGTAACTAACCCCACTTTGTTTTGTATATTTAGTTAATATAGGTTCGAAACTATATATGTTGGTAACTTTGTTAAGGTCGTTCTTTGTGCAGGTTATAGGGCACAATGGACAGTTAAGCATGGTCTGGATGTGGTGTTCACAACCACAGCTGGTGTGGGTGTCTCAGTGAAGGGTCTCGCATACCTACATAATTTGTTCCTGCACCGCCCAACCTGAGTCCGGAGTCAATTGATGGATTTCCAGATCGGCCACGGAGGGTTGTATCTAGGAGGGAGGTGATCGTGAGGTGCAATAAAGCCAGGCGGTAACTAAATAATACTTACGCAAAATGTCCAATAACACACACACATGTTGGTCCCACTAACACCCTGAAGATTGTGGCCGAGAGCTACGACGTTTCAGGACAATCATGCCGTATTTGGGCAATCTGTCTTCATGTGTTTTTTTATGATAATTAAGCTACCAACAATTATATTGACCTCCGTGGCGCAGTGAGTGAATAGCCGGCTGAGACGCATGAGGCAGTGGAACAAATGTTTGCATAATCAACAAATAGTTGTTCCTGGATGTTTTTCTATATATAATAAGTATGTATTTACAAAAATAAAACCGGTCAAGTGCGAGTCGGACTCGCGCACCTTTATCCGTACCATTATTTAGAAAAACGGCAACAATATCAAGTTTGTTGTATGGGAGCCCCTTTAAATATTTGTTTTATTTTAAAATTATTATTTATTTTTAAAATGAATATATAACTAAATATTCTGTGAATATTTCAAGCGTCTAACTGTTCTCGTTATCAATACCAAGATAAAACTAGCAAAAAAATCACGTTTGTTGTATGGGAGCCCCCCTTAAATTAATACTCTGTTTTTAGTATTTGTTGTTACAGCGGCAACAGAAATACATCACCTGTAAAAAATTCAACTGTCTAACTATCACCTGGTGACAGTGACATACAGCCTGATGACAGACGGACAGACAGCGGAGCCTTAGTAATAGGGTGCCGTTGCACCCTTTGGGTACGAAACCCTAAAAAGTATACCTATAAGTATTCTATCAGCTATTTGGCTCCCTCAGTACAAGTTCTGCTTAGTTTGGGGCTAGATAGCGCTGTGTGAAATGTCCAGTAATATTTATTTATCGATTCTTCTAGTTAAAAATAAACACATGATTAATTTATTTATTTATAAAGATACATAAATCGAAAGAAATCATCATGGTATGGTAGGTATAGTTAAAATGTTTCCAAATTTCTTAAAAATTAAGTTGAATTTCGAATTTACCTTTCGGACTAACATGTCTTGGCCTGTGTCACCTTGTATACGAAGGTAGATAACAGCCTATAGTAGATTCCAACATGGCCGTCAGAAGCGTAGCAAACGTAGCAATTGCAAAGTTCAGGTTAGACCAATCCAGTCATTGTTTCATAGATTAAACTGAGATTTAGTGTATTGCAGTGAAGGAGTAAAGGAATGTTATACATATGGAGATGATACAACCTCAACAGTGTGTGATATCCACTAAAAAAATTAAAATCTAGGAAGTAGTTTTAAGGTACGGCATAGTGACAACATTTTCTATCACCACTATCCCATTTCCCACTCATATTATTAACGCGAAAGTTTGTATGGATGTATGTGTGGATGTTTGTTACTCTTGCACACAAAAACTACTGAATGGATTTTAATGAAACTTGACAAAAGTATAGCTCATACGTAGGCTATTATTTATAAAGCTATTGAGGAAATTGGCCAAAATATAACAACAAGTGTCACATAAGTCCGAAAACAAATTATCTGCGAGTCATTCTGGCGTGCGCTGCAAAAACCGTAAGAGTTACGAATATAATCACATCCTCGCATACACATGGACACACACACACACAACCAAACTCAAATCACGCAACGAACACACTCGCACACTTACACATACATTCACTGAACATTCCATTATGAGCATAGTCCGGAGGGAGGTATACATAGGTATGCCATCATACAGGTACATCCTAGTTTGGGTACCTATGTATTCCATCCTGAATTGTATTATACCTAGTAAACCATTGTAGTTTTTTGTTTGTTAAATACTGAAGTTTGGTGCTTAATAAATAACATTATTATTTGTATAAAATAAAATAGGCTACTCGAAGTACTAATCCTGCGGAGATGAAGTCGCGAATGAAGAAGCTAGTCTACACTAATTATAAAGAGGAAAGATTTGTATTTTTGTGTGTATGTTTGTAATGAATAAACTCAAAAACTACTGTGCTGATTTCTAAAATTCTTTCATCATTAGAAAGCTACATTCACCTTAAGTAATATAAGCTATACTTATTGCTAGAAAAGATTAGATATCCTTACTAAAACTTAAGTAACGTAACCCAAGGTGTGAAAGAAGTGCCCTAAAACGTCTTTCGTCGCATGCGCTGCGGAAACTATTGATGATAGAACACAAGTATGTTTTAAAATATTAAAGAACATATCAATATTTACAAAAATAATATTATAAAGAGGAAGAATTTGTTTGTTTGTTTGTATTGAATAGGCTCCTAAACCACTGGACCGATTTAAAAAAATCTTTCACCGTTGGGAAGCTACACTATCCCCGGGTGATATAGGCTACTTTTTACCCAACTGCGCATAAGGAGGGTAATATTTTTATTGAAAAACTACGCGTGCGAAGCTGCGGATTGGTCAGCTAGTCTTTAATAAAACCCGAAGACTCCGCTCACTTTGTTACCAGTTCACTATAAAACATGTCACACACAATACTTAATATACTTCAACATGTTTTTTAGTTATATATAGGAAATAATAAAATAAAACTAGCATCCCATAATTACGAATGAACTGTTGATTATCTCTTCTAACTAAGGTTATGTATAAGGTCAGTTCTAGTATTCTGAACTTCTGAAAACAACTAACGAAGAAGAATTTCAACGTTGACTTTGACACAGTTTTTAACATCTTACAAATAAGACATTGCGTTATGTAATTAGATTAGCTCAGCGTGTTATTTATCCGTTGGTATTTGTCCGGTACCGGATAAGGTAGAGTTGTTAATACCCCAATTAAAAAATGAGCAAATAAAAACGAGTGTGCTTGACCACACGACTGAAATATAACTTCAATAAAAATGTTCAAGAGCGAAATTAAATTACGAAAAATAATCAAACGAACTACTGACTGAGTTAAATACGAGTATATATTTCATGCGCTGGCTATATAAATAAATAAATATAAATATTGCTGGACATTTCACACAGTGCTATCTAGCCCCAAACTAAGCAGAGCTTGTACTATGAGAACCAGGTGACTGATAGAATACTTAATTATTTTTTTATACTACTTATATGGCAAACGAGCATGCAGTCCACCAGATGTTAAGTGGCTACTGCAGCCCATGGATATCCACATAGAATTTAAAACAAGCTATTATGTTGTCTTGATCTCTATGTGGATACGTTGCCATACTATAGGACTTAGGTGTTATGCCTATGTGCCAGTCATTACAGGAACATACCATTACCATCTGACCGGAACACAGCAGCACAAGTACTACTATTTGGCGGCAGATAAAGGTAAGGCAGTGGTGCCCACTTCCTCGAGCTCGTTCACAAAAGCTCTACCACCATTACAATAATACAATATATACAATGAGAGGAAGAGAGAAAGAAAATGTGCGCGCACCTTTCTATCTTCACTAACTTATATCTCCCTCTCAACTTCCGTTGCGCACTCTTCGTAACGCATTCACCAGCCTACTCCCCAAGTATAGTGCGCGTAAAAAAGTCTTACTTCAAAATCGCTACGAAACATCACACAGGATTACCAACTGATAAAAGGAATAGAAATTACACGTCAAAAGTAATAAACCTTGCAAAATCGCAATCAATAACCCAGTCGGCAATTATCCGTATCCGTTCAAATAAATTGACGGTTACTAATTGGGGTATTAACAACTCTACCTTATCCGGTACCGGACAAATACCACCGGATAAATAACACGCTGAGCTAATCTAATTACATAACGCAATGTCTTATTTGTAAGATGTTGTGCAATTTTGTATTGCAATTAAAACGGCTCCGGCACGCTTGTTAACAGAGTTTTGAGTCTGTACGGCGATTTGTTTTGAAGTAACTGCTAGTATTGACAAAAAGACGCCGAGTAGCCAGACTTTCAGTTTTTTACAAGATACATTTTGGTGAATGTGCGCAAGATCTTCATGACCTTATCCCTCCTTCCCCCTTCCAACACCGGACAAGCAGACGTACCGAGAATTACCACCCATACCTGGTCGGCATACGAACTTGCCGTACCAAACGATTTGCTTCAACTTTTCTTGTCAGCACAAGTAAGGAGTGGAAATCATTTCCGGCGTATGTTTTTCCAAACCAGTATAATCTTAGAGTCTTCAAGTCCAGAGTGAATAGGTTCTTTCTAGGCAAGCGTGCTCCATCTTCGATCACACCTTCATTTACCATCAGGTGAGGTAGTGGTCAAGCGCCTAGCTATCATCCATAAAAAGAAAAAAAAATGTTAAAGCTCTACACATACATTTTATTATTACATTATAGCGAAGACCGGCGTCGCTGAAATGGGCATCAAGGCTGCAAAGCTGAAATGGAACTGGACGGGTTATGTCTCCCGTATGCAACCCGATAGGTAGGATAAGGTCACAAGCATATGGACTCATAAAGACGGAAAGCGACGCCGAGGAAGGCCTAAAAAGCGCTGGAGCGATGACTTGGACGTCTTCAAAAGAGACTGGCGGGATGTGGCTCTAAACCGGCGTATGTTTTTCCAAACCAGTATAATCTTGAAGTCTTAAAATCTAGAGTGAATAGGTTCTTTCTAGGCAAGCGTGCTCCATCTTCGATCACACCTTCACTTACCATCAGGTGAGGTAGTAGTCAAGCGCTTGGCTATCATCAATAAAAAAAAGATTGTAGTATTACGTTCAACGTTGTTAGATCATTCGGTTATTTAAATTTATAATCCATACAAATATGATTAATTCGATAGTAACACTGTTTGTTTCTTTGTAACGTTTTTACGACTAAACGGCTATACAGATTTCGGTAAAATTTAATCAAAGTCAAAATCTTTTATTCATTAAAATCACAAGGATCACTTTGAAACGTCAAATTTACTGCCTGTTCCTTCGCGACCGAGCCAGGAAAGAAAGGCAAAAAACAAGGCTTGTTGTCTTTTTAATGATCCTTTTACAATACATATCAATACAGGAAATAAATTACGTCTAAATTGTAACATTTTGAACGAGTTGGAGCAATTTCAATCCCAAGCTTCTGTATCATCTAAATAATCCGATATTTTATATTAGGCTTTTTTATAAAGATTTTTAAATTTGTTAATTGTGTATTTTTGTACATCACTTAGGAGTTTGTTATAAAAGCGAACACCTTGGCCTTTAAACAATTTACTAACTTCAAGAGAGATCAAGAGAGATTATGACCAGGATTGAAATATATGCTACTTATATCTGACTAAGAAGGACGGCCATGTTTTTTTGACAAAACACGTGTACAAAATCGCGGGCAAAAGTTTGTAGAATAAAATTTCTATCACTCAAGGTTTTCGCTGAAATATGAGTCGGCAGAATTATTAGTGTAACTGATTTTTTCTCGGTTATCCTAAACAGCGAAGCAGTAAAGTACCTACTTGAAGCTCTGGAATCAATTGAGAGAAAAGCCAAGAAGCTCATAGGCAACGATGAGCTAGTTGATGCAAGGCTCCTCAGCCTGGAGCATCGACGTAAGATTGCTAGCCTCTCGATTTTTTATCGAGTACATTTCGGGGAGTGTGCGGTGGAACTTTTCAACCTGATCCCACCATCTCCATTCTATCATCGGACAAGCAGACGCTCTGTGGTGCGCCATCGCTATATGGTAAAAATACCTACCTCCCATTCGCACAAAGCAGTTCTCTTCAACCTTTATTATGCGCACCGCCAAGGAGTGGAACGCCTTGCCAGAGTCCTGCTACAACCTGGGTATCTATAATTTGCGAGTGAATAGGTTTCTTCTAGGCAAGCGTGTACCATCGTAGACTGCATCATCGCTTACCATCAGGCGTGATCGTGGTCAAACGCAAGCCTATAATGTACATATATAAAAAAAACTATGAAAACAATTACGAAATTTCGTCAAATTAAATAAGCAGAATAAGCCACGAAATCTTCGTCAATTTATTTTTTGGAATAGTGGAAGTTTTGATCAATATTGTCCGATCTGTTGTTGACAAATTAAAAAAATAAATATTGTTGGACATTTCACACGGCGCTATCTAGCCTCAAACTAAGCAGAGCTTGTACTATGGGAACCAGATAACTGATAGAATACTTAAATATATATATATATATATTTATTTTTTGTAAATACATACTTAGAATATATAGAGTACCAACCAGACCCGGAAAAAATATCTGTAGATAATGCAAACATTTGTTCCGCGGCGGGATTCGAACTCGCTACCTTCTGCATCTCAGCCGGCTATTCGCCCACTGCACCACGGAGGTCGTAAAAAAATAGTTATTAATTTTTCAAAAAGATGGCCTATTGGTCAAGATTTTAATGCTGTAAGCCATTTTTTACAATCTTAGTTATGGGATTGTCCTTAAAATCTGTATATCAATGATACTTAATTATTACTGTATAAAAACATAAACGATAAAGATTCCACCGTACAAGAATGTACGCGCACGGCTGTTTGTAAAGCTGCGCGCGCGCACAAAGGACGACAATTAATACGATTATCACGCATGATTTGATCAAAACATGTCAGCGTCTAGACAGGTCCATAGAGACAAAGCATGTAGATTTGGAATACCTGATTATTATTATATACATAGGAAGTTTAGATTTGTGAACTTGTCTAGTTAAATTAGGCTTTGAGTAACATTACTTTATAATTTACAAGTCAGAAAAAAAATATAAATTTATAGATTTTTTTAATAAGTTATGATATATGGAAACCATGTATATACTTATTTATGAATGATAGAATAATATAATATAATAATTATTTTTATGTACAAACATCCTTATGTATGTTATGTATGTAGACAACCTCTGTGGTACAGTGGGCGAACAGCCGGCTGAGACGCAGGGAGTATCGGGTTCGATTCCCGCCGCGGAACAAATGTTTGTATGATCTACAGATATTTGTTCCGGGTCTGGATGTTTTTATATATATTATAAGTATGTATTTACAAAAAAAACAGTATTCTGTCAGTATTATATCAGTTATCTGGTTCCCATAGTACAAGCTCTGCTTATTTTGGGGCTAGATGGCTTTGTGTGAAATGTCTAGCCACATTTATATGTATAGGAAAATATCCAGACCCGGAACAAATATCTGTAAATCATGAAAAGATTTGTTCCGCGGCGGGAATCGAATCCTTCTGCATCTCAGCCGGCCACTGCGCCGCGAAGTTAGTCAACACAATAAAAACACTCGGATAACTTTTAGGAAAACAAGATAACACAATAATGTTAGACAGCTAAGGATAATAACGAGTTTTTATTGAGTTCGCATAAAGAGATTATGAATATTTAATTATCATTTGGAATTATACAAACAATTTTACAATTTATTAAAAACTAGCTAACCAATCCGCAGCTTCGCACGCGTAGTTTTTTTAATAAAAACATTACCCTTCTCCTCCGCAGTTGGGTAAAAAGTAGCCTGTGTCACCCGGAGATAGTGTAGCTTCCCAACAGTGAAAGAATTTTTTCAATCGGTCCAGTTGTTTAGGAGCCTATTCAATACAAACAAACAAACAAATCTTTCCTCTTTATAATATTACAAAGTTTTTTGTTGATATTGATATGTTCTTATAACGTTTCTATATTGTTGAACATACTTTTGTTCTATCATCAATAGTTTCCGCAGCGCATGCGACGAAAGACGTTTTAAGGCACTTTTTTACATCTTGGGTTACGTTACTCAAGTTTTAGTAAGGATCTTTAATCTTTTCTAGCTATAAATATAGCCTATGTTACTCAGAATGAATGTAGCTTTTTAATGACGAAAGAATTTTTGAAATTGGGACAGCAGTTTTTGAGTTTATTCATTACAAACATACACACAAAAATACAAAATACAAATCTTTTCTCTTTATTATATTAGTATAGAAGTTAGATATTGCTCGCAATTCATACGCTTATAATATTACCGCTACTGACCGTAATACATTTAAATATAATGAACGGTAAGGTACAAGTCGCCACGATCAAAATATGATCCTAATTTTTTATATTAACGTACCCGTCAATGCCCATACCACATACGGTGATGTCATGACTTACACCAATAAAAATGAAATATCATGTGGTCGTGAGACGCATTCGTGATAACTTTCGTGCTACACAAAAATAGCTCCACGCAACGAGTAATGAACCTTAAACAAATCAAAATAAACTCAATAAATAGTAATAGACTTCATGACGATGCGATGTTGAAATGTCGACTTGTTCCCTCGAAAGTCAAAACTACAGTCGATACAGTTGACACTAATCACGGTACAACAATAATAAACTCGGGGTTTACGGTCAACGCGTTCCTATATCAGAGACACGATCAATTCCATTTGTCAGATGACTCAGCGTTGTCGTTGACGTGACGCTTTCAAAATGAAAATTTTCGAAAAATCGAACAATGTAAATCTCGAAGCCGATCTCGATCCGTCGTTTTGAACCGAAGGGATCTTGTCCCGCCAAGCAATTGAATTCAGTCGATCACTAATCGATGTCTTGTCCGTGATAGGCGCAGTCGGGGGCCGCGGCAGCAGGGTGCCGACTTACCACACAATCCATCGTTAACTTCTTTCTTTCATTATCACCATCACTTACAATATCAACTTTATTCACAACTCCTGTTAAGTCCATATTATTTAGTACTGTATTAAATATCTTACCTTTTTGTACATAATTTTCTACCGCATCTTCGTCAGCAACTTCGATCGGTTCAATACCAAAAGGTACCTTAAGAGTTATAGCTTGGATATAAAATTCTTTATTCTTCGGATTGAGATATTTCCTTATAGAAATAAGTACAGAATTTAACCTCATTACCTATCTTAATAAAAGATTTGCCCTTTCGCGCCGACTAATCACAAATGAGCATGTAAAGTCTGTAAATTATGTTGCATTGAGTTCATATTACTTGTGTTTTTGTACTTATTACTTGGAGATTGCTTATTCATAATTAACCCCCCTCAGAGTTTATTACTTCTGTACAGGTGAGCGTTATAAGCAGTTTTGATTTGTATGGCTTGACCTTTTTGCACTGCCTCTATCAGATCGTACTTTGTTAATCGAAACAGCTTCAATGGTTATTATTTCTTTAAAATCTTCAAAGTCGGTTTATTTTTTATTGACTGCATCAAAATCATTGTTTACTGGAAATTAATGATCATTCAATTGAACTTTATTGTTTTCATTGCATTCTTGTGGGTCATCAAAATTCTCGGCGGTGCTTACATGTCTCGGTGCGTTAGTTATAGTGGCGTAGTCATTCATTTCCCCCGCTGGTATACATTAAGTGTCGAAGGTTGGGCTGATGACTGCAGAGTCAAGCAGCCAGCCAGCTCGTGGTAGCCCCCTATAGCTTCTCCCCGGGGGATACGCCGCGCGCCGAACTAAATCAAATAATGACTAATCGATTTTCTCTTATATTGCACAGTAGGTACACGTCAAACGTTATTCCCTTAATTTTTTAATGTACGGACGCATTTACAAACAAACCTGGTTGATCTGGGCCACTCTACTGTTTACTGGTAAAAAAACTGCGTACCTACTAGTTTGATATTAAGCATTCCTTTGTACTGACGGCAAACTTGAGTCGCATGTGTGTTACAATGCTTAAAAGTTTCTCATTAAAGTCATAAATGCTTAGAGTGTGAGTATTTTCAGGATCTGTTTCATTCGTAAATGTAACCTGGCTTTTTTTTTGTTTACATAAATCCCTATAGACAATGCTATGATTGATTCGTTTTCGTAACGGATTGGCGGTTGATTGATGTTTATTAGTCCAGTAGTCGGGTCTAAGGAATCATTAGAGAAGTTTGGTACTTTATGAAGAGTAATGGCTGTGCTGCTTGTGGTGCTTAACTTAATTCGTGGATTGACCGTGGGTTATTTATGATCCGGATCGAGTAGTACGCTACTCACGATCGTGACGTCACTGATAGCTATCGTGATTCACATCTGTGTACGTCTATTCTAAGGTTTCTGTTGACATTGCTTTGTACCTCGAGCCTACTATCAAACTTAGGAAATTTTAGGTTCTAAGTATTTTTTTGAACACATAAATTGCGCGTGTAAATTAATGTTTGGAAAAGAAAATTCATAAGTACTTTGTGTTCGAAAACAAAAAGTAAGTAATAAAACCGGCCAAGTGCGAGTCACACTCGCGTACGAAAGGTTCCGTACCTATAAAAGGCAAAAAAATCACGTTTGTTGTATGGGACCCCCTCCCGTATTTTTTTTTATTTAATTATTTATTATATTATTTCGAGACTTTTGCCCAGCAGTGGCATATTTATTTTTTAAGTTAATAATGTATAACTCAATATTCTCTACATATTTCAAGCGTTTACCTGTTGCCGTTATCAATATCGAGTAAAAAATCACGTTTGTTGTATGGGAGCCTCCTTTAATTTTTTATTTTATTCTGTTTTTAATATTTGCTGTTATAGCAGCAACAGAAATACATGATTGTGAAAATTTGAACTGTCTTACTATCACGGTTCATGAGATACAGCCTGGTGACAGACAGAGAGACGGACAGACAGCGGAATCTTAGTAATAGGGTGCCGTTTTACCCTTTGGGTACGGAACCCTAAAAAGCAATAAATCCATTTATTTTGTAAACAAAAAACATTTGCAGGTTCTAAGAGTAAGTTCGGTATACAATTCTTTTGATTATATTTGGTGCTAGTTAAGGCTTATACTTAGCAAAGTTAGAGTACTTACATGAGGTGGAGACAGTTACTTTCGAATTTATAAAAGGTATTATAGTCTCAAGGTCGCTCAACGAGCTATGGAGAGGGCTATGCTCGGGGTTTCTTTGCGTGACAAAATCCGCAATGAGGAAATCCGCAGAAGAACTAAAGTTGCCGACATAGCTCTCAAAATTAGCAAGTTGAAGTGGCAATGGGCAGGCCACATCGCTCGTAGAATCGATAACCGTTGGGGAAGAAAGGTTCTCGAGTGGAGACCACGGACTGGAAGACGCAGCGTAGGCCGGCCCCCCACAAGGTGGACCGACGATCTAGTAAGAATCGCGGGGCGCCGTTGGGCGCAAACGGCTACCAACCGCTCGTTGTGGCGATCTAAGGGGGAGACCTATGTTCAGCAGTGGACGTCTACCGGCTGATGATGATGATGATGATGATGATTATAGTCTCAGCAGCGCTTGTGATGAAATACATTTTATAGCAAGTTTTTGTACACCTTGGGTTATATTATTGATGGTTTAGTAAGGATCCCTATTTTTTTCTAGTAATAAATATAGCCTATGTTACTCAAGGATAATCAAGTATTTTAATGGAAAAAGAATTTTTGAAATTGAACCAGAAGTTTTTGAGTTTATTCGTTACAAACATACAAAAATACATATCTTCTTAATATTATTATCGTATAGACAAAATCACTGTTGACATTTTTATTATTAGTATTTTTTTTAATTGTTATGTTACTAATATAATAACATAACACATGTAGCCGTGTGTACACATCAACCTATAAGATCCAGTATAAGCTGACCTCACATTGTGTTGGCTTTTGGTAGAATGAGAGGTCAGCTTATACTGGAAAATATTGCTTGATGTGTGGCCGTGTGTACCAGATTCACACTTTTTTCAAACTTTTATTGCTCATGTTATGTAAAATAAAATATTGTGAATTATGAAAATAAAATGATAAGTCCAACGGATGTAATGTGCAATTTTATATGGGAAAAATGTATACCGAGAGGATTTTTGTTTTCAATAACGGTTCTTTCCAGAGTTAGCTTGATAGAGAAATTTGCATTAAACACTTTCAAAATGAATATATTAAAACCATTGATTGAAATAACTCATAAAGAACTAGAGACAAATCATTATTACCGCGGCAATTCGACTCCATCGATATATGGCGTTTCCACCCACGCGCCATATTCATTCACACCAGATAACCTGTCTTCACTAAAACTGAGTATAGTTTGATTGTGCTTATGAAATAAACAACAGATCAAGATCAGAATCACTTAGTTTCTTTTTTACTGACTGCATTTAAATGTAGCAATATCAACTTCACAAAATTACAAGTTAACTTGGTTATTTGCGACCAAACCTATCTCTAACAAAATCAGCTTTCGTGTGTTTGTGACCGCAAAACTCGAAAAGTAGACGATGAATTCACTTGTAATTGTTACCCTACGTTGCATTTCTATTTAAGAGTGTTTTATTTACTTTTTATCCTGAAGTTCCTACGGAAATGGGAAATACCAAGCGTGCGAAGCCGCGGGCGGGTTAGCTAGTGAAATGATAAAAATAGAGAATATAAATCTTTACTTCTGATTTTTCTCAACGTTAAAAAATAAATATTTAATGATTTTTAAAATCGTCTCAAAAATTTCAAGCCTAGACGGGACTTGAACCTTCCTCTTGATACGAGGATGCACTATCCAACTGTGCTACCAGGCTAATTCACGTCTATGTAATTATACGTCGTATTTTCCGTATGTGTTCGGATAACACTATAAATAAAATACTATTTGAAGTATTTGATGTTTCTTTTTAAATAATATGATAAACACGTTTTGAGCTGGTTCATAATGTTTTTATTTTACCATCGACAGTACGTAACACAAAGGAATGCCAGAGAAAAGATTTCAACGCGCATCTTGCTGTTGAACTAAACTATTTTGTTCTAATCTATATTTGTATTTTTAATTGAACCGTCCTTGCTTGCTTTTTGGATTAAAATTCTTAAATTCGTTTTTAACCTTTTCGTAATACAAAACAAAACAGAAGACTTAATCGCTAAAACATCTTACTTCGGTAATAGCCAAGGTGATTTCTCAAAGCAAATAGTCCCGATCAAACATAATGGTTTACTCGCTATGTTTATCCAGGCACTCAAGAATTCAACCAATGTTCGCCGAATTGATCGCAATTCAGTTAGAACAACTTGGTACCTGAATGCAATGTGTTCGAATAAATTTGAATGTCCTCAACTACACACCGCAAATCCTTCCTCACTGTTACTGCAGAATCGGCTTTCTAGCTGAGGAATTTAAAGTGCAGTATGGATTAAGTGAGTTTTGGTTGTATGGTTGTACGTATTGTAAATAGTGATGCGAATCAGAATGTTCGCAGCAAGTATGTACGGGAGTCAACTGCAGGTGACAAATAGTCACGCCATTCTGGAAAGGTCGGGGGCGAAGCGACATGTCGATGTTTTTATTTGTTAAACTCGACGACTTAATGTTAGTGATGGAAACTATCGATATCATTTTATTACCACTCGATATCAAAAACAAATACACTGTTTTGTTTACAAAAACACAATTTTCATGTGTCTTTCTTCTGCGCTGACTATCATTCCTTAAAAAAAGTTGCAACGTGTACTTATGTGTAAAAATATTTTTATAAACATAAATACCGCGTTTTTTAGTTTTATTATATTTATCGACAATGTCAAAAATATCGATAACAATATCGGTATTGTCCAGTAGCGTCACCTCTCTCAACTTATAGATTCATATCTTTTAAATGTATGCATTCACCAGCACATAATTCAGGATTACAAATTGTTTGTTTTAGGCTGCGACACCAAATGGATCGGTGTGATTTCAACTTAAAAGGGTGGCGATAAATATTTGGTGAACTGGCGACCGCACTTGACTTTGCACGGGAAAAATAATAAATATATAATGAACTAGCTGACCAATCCGCCGCTTCGCATGCGCAGTTTTTCATTAAAAATATTATTACCCTCCTTCTGCGCAGTTGGGTATGTCACCCGGGAATAGTGTAGCTTCCCAACCAACGTTGAAAGAATATTCTAAATCAGTCCAGTAGTTTCGGAGCCTATTCAATGAAATCAAACAAACAAATATTTCCTCTTTATAATATTATTTTTGTAGATATTGATATGTTCTTTAATATTGTAAAACATACTTTTGTTCTATCATCAATAGTTTCCGCAGCGCATACGACGAAAGACGTTTTAGGGCACTTTTTTACACCTTGGGTTACGTTACTCAAGTTTTAGTAAGGATCCCTAATCTTTTCTAGCAATAATTATAAACTATGTCACTCAGGGGAAATGTAGCTTTCTAATAGTCAAATAATTTTAGAAATCGGACCAGTAGTTTTTGAGTTTATTCATTACAAACATACACACAAAAATACAAATCTTTCCTCTTTATAATATTATAGTACAGAAGTATAGACTAGTATAGATGACTTTTCACACAGCGCTATGTAGCCCCAAACTCAACAAAACTGTATTATGGGAACCAGAAAACTGATAGAATATTATATTTTTTATATACATACATAGAGTACACGAGCGTACAGAAACACCAGACCTGGAACACATATCTATAGATCAGGGGGCCAATTTCCGTAACTTGAAATAATAAAGTTCTAGTATTGATCTAGTCTCGTTATGTTAAATGTCCTTGGTATTTACTTAACTGACAAAACTGATATGAACAATGATATGAGTTAACTGGCATGCAATTAAAGACTTTATTTATTTTAAGATAATATTCTAATATTTATAATTTTCTCAGGTGTACAAACTTTTTGCAAAAATCATAACGATCCGGCTCACCCTTCAGCTTGACGAGGCCCAGCCTATCGAACAAGCCGGCTTCCGGAGCGGATACTCTACCATAGACCATATCCACAGGGTAAAGCAGCTGATGAGAGCTGTGTCACGAATATAACAGGCCCGTTGCCATGGCCTTCATCGACTATGAGAAGGCTTTCGACAGTGTCGAGCATTGGGCCGTGTTCCACGCTCTCCATCGCTGCCACATCGATTCCCGCTACGTGGAAGTGCTCCGAGAGCTCTATACTTCGGCTAAATTGCAAGTGCGAGTTCACACGCTAACAGATCCTGTGCCCGTCCAGCGTGGGGTGAGACAAGGGGACACCATTTCTCCAAAGCATTTTACAGCTGTCCTTGAAGATGTTATTAGAACCTTAGAGTGGGAAATTTACGGAATAAACATCGATGGTGTCAACTTTTTGCAGAAAACTTTAGTGATCTCCAGGCAATGCTGCAACATCTTTTTGATGCTTCTTTGAATGTAGGCCTTCAGATGAATATGTCCAAGACGAAGGTGCTCTCGAGTGTCTCCGGTGTCACAAACCCCATTGTAATAGTGGGAAATGAGAGACTGGAGACAGTCGACCAATATTTCCAGTATTTAGTAGTTATCTTCGACATATTCTATCGTTTGGTAAAGAGCATCAGCAGAAGGAGATCTCTAAATGGATTCAATTGGGATGGGCTGCATTCGGCAAGTTAGACAACATCCTTAGGTCGTCTAAATTTCCTCAGTGTCTGAAGACCCGCTTATTCAACCAGTGTGTTCTGTCCACCATGACCTACGGTGCCGAGACGTGGACGCTCATACAGGAGGCTGTGTACAGGTTAAGAGTTGCACAAAGGGCCATGGAGCGTACCATGCTTGGCATCAGACTGTTAGATCGAGTTCCAAACGTCGAGATCCGTAGACGAACGAAGGTTCATGACGTTGGGATTCGAGTTATGGAGCTCAAATGGTCTTGGGCGGGACACTTGGCTAGACGTGGTGATGGCAGATGGAGCAGGACAGTGACTGAATGGTGGCCGAGGAGCGGGTATAGAAGGGTAGGAAGACCAGCAGCGAGATGGGTGGCTGACATCGTAAAGGTCGCGGGCCGTCAGTGGGTGAGACTAGCGCAGGATCGTGGTGGATATGCTTAAACTTGGGGAGGCCTATACCCAACAATGGGTGAAGACAGGCTGTGGATGATGATGATGATGATTCTAATATTAAGCAGAATGCCAAAATATATTCAATTCATAATACTATCTCATTTGGGTCAACTGTTGTTGTGATTTTAAAATTGTATTACGGGAATTGGCCCCCCGGAATCCAGGCCGCAACCTTTTGCGTCTCAGCCGGCTATGTGCCCACTGCGCCACGGAAGTCGTTAGAACGGACGGACGGACACCGAGGATATGTATATAATTGTATACTTTAATTAAGCAATTTGGTGATATCAATCAGTACAGTTAATTATACCGTCATAAGTGTAACAACAAACAAACCTTTCTTTCTATCATATTATGTTGATATTGTGATGAGACATTGCAGAATGTAAGGAAAAGTATATATTTTCTTGACATAATTTTTATTTGCAGACAAAGGACAAGTAAATTTACTTTCGAGTTTCGTTGTTTATTTGGGCTTTTTGTTTAGTATGTACTTTGGAAATGAATAATTTGAGAGGTTATTAGGTTCATTGTTCTTTATTTGCTTGTAGTGAAAGATGGAAAAAAAAAAGATTTCCTACTTTATTTAATTTTACTAAAATTACTTTTTTTTATTTTTTTGTGTATTTCTTTGTCTGTTTAAATTTGTTTTGTTTGCAAAAAAATCAATGAAAATATTTTTAATATTTTTTATGATACCATTAATAGTAAGAACTGAACAAATACACACAGTTGATAAACCATATTAATATTATAAATTTGAATTGTGTGGAAAGTGTTTCTTGTGCACTATTTTTCATTTATACATGGAAATTTATCAATTTCTGCTATCTGTATAAAAATACGCTAAAAGAAAACTTTGTAACCCTCTTTTCGAATTGCGCGCACAGAAGAGTTTGAGATTTGGCATAGCTAAAGTTTAGATAGACGGAAGGGTCATTGGGAAATTTAAGCTAAGAAAACAGAATTTATTTCCACTCACTGGCAACTAGTCCATATATGTTTATTTAAATAAGTTTAATGCATTAAAAACACGTTCCAAACGTCGAGATCTGCAGATGAACGAAGGTTCATGACGTTGGGAATCGAGTTATGGAGCTCAAATGGTCTTGGGCGGGACACTTGGTAAGACGTGTTGATGACAGGTGGAGCAGGGTAGCGACTGAATGGTAGCCGAGGAATGGCTGTAGAAGGGTAGGACGTCCGGCAGCGAGATGGGTGGACGACATCGTTAGAGTCGCGGGCCGTCAATGGGTGAGACTAGCGCAGGATCATGGCGGATGGCACAAACTTGGGGAGGCCTATACCCAGCAGTGGGTGAAGTCGGGCTGTGGATGATGATGATGATGAATGCATAAAAAGCATTTTATAAATTCTAGATTTACAACGTGAAATAACAAACATTTTTCAATTTCAGCCTGGGTATCTTCAAGTCGCGAGTGAATAGGTTTCTTCTAGGCAAGCGTGTACCATCGTAGACTGCATCATCGCTTACCATCAGGCGAGATGGTGGTCAAACGCAAGCCTATAAATGTACAAAAAAAATTGTCAAAAGACTTTTATGCCTTGATCACACGTACCGAGCAAACTGGCGAGACAGTAAAATGTTTCTCGGCCGAGACAGTGTAGTAAGCGAGTAGCTGTTCACACACGTTTTGAAATAAGCACAGTCAGTTCAGTTCTATTGAGACTACAATTCGGATATGATGGATCGTAAAAAGATAATTATAAAATATACAAAGTTACTTATTCCACTATTAGTAGAAAAATTAAATGAACTGCTGGAAAAGGAGCAACGCCACATTTGGACAAGGCCATGGATGTTGAGAAGATCTAGTTTTGGCGCCACAAACACTGTTTTTAATGAATTAGAGGTAGAAGATCCTGATGAATTCAAAATGCTTTTAAGAATGGATGTACAACATTTTGACACATTGTTAGGAAATATTACTCCATTGATACAAAGGGAAGATACAGTCATGAGAGAAGCTATAACTGCAAAGACTAAACTACACATATTGTTATGCTATTTGGTAACTGGCGCGAGCTACCGTTATTTGCAGGCTTTTTACAGAGTATCTCGGGCTACAATATTAACACTCATACCGGAAGTCATGGATGCAATATTTACTTATTTGGAAAATTATTTAAAGATACGTACTTTTTTCTTACATACTAAAAATAAAACTTGAGTGAATTTATTACTTTTTTATTAATTTCAAACAAAGGGTACGAAAAAGACAAAAATAAAAATCAAACTTGTTGTCTTCCATCTGTTTCCATAGCTGCAAACATCGCAGCTGCTACAATGTCATTAGTGCTAATAGAATCTGGCGTAGCGTTGACATTAGGCACTGGAGTAGATGTTGCAGCAAAGATTGTTTGCGATGTAGAGAGAGCTGGTGTTGGTAGTTGTGGCGGAGAATCCACATAAGTTTCATCAAACTGATAATAGTCATTAATCGTGTCTGAATATACAGAAGACGGTGTTTGGTAGCTGTGATTAGAAAAAGACGAAGTAGTTCTTTGTCTAAGTTCTTTTATCCCAAATTCTGTCAGAATATTCTGGATTCTACTTTGTGCTATTAGAGCATTCTCTGCCGATAAATTCTTAAATTGTAACGCAACACTCCTTCCAAACACATCAAATACGGTTTCACTCTCAGAATTTATCCCATCATTTAACTTTTTGAAATCAGAAACAGCTTGAAAAATTTCTTTAGTTCTCTTTTTAGCTCTCGCAGTATTTCTAGTGTTAGTCGTAGTTACAGTAAGTGGTGCTTGCTGGTCGTTGCTTGTATTAGCTAATACTTCCTGGTTGATGTTTGGATGCGAAGATGTAGCAGAGCTACTGTCCTGAGAAACTGTGTCTGCATTACTAGGACCAGGAATCTGTGAAATGAAATGAAAATAAATTATTGTTTCAGGTACTGCAGAACAATGAAGAATGGAAAGAAATAGAATTAGGCTTCAGAACAAGGTGGAACTTCCCTGGTTGCCACGGCGCTATAGACGGGAAGCATGTGATAATTCAAGCACCACCGAATTGTGAAAGTGAATAATTTAATTACAAGGGTTCCAACAGTGTGGTTTTGATGGCTGTGGTGGATCATGACTATTGTTTTCGATATGTAAATATTGGGGCTAATGGAAGAAATTCAGATGGAGGGATATTCAAAAACAGCAAATTACGTAGTGATCTTGAGAATAATTTGCTTCCAAAAGGAGGATTTTTAGTTGGAGATGATGCGTTTCCACTAAAATCATATTTATTAAAACCATACAGTGGCACAAATCTTTCAACAAAACAATAAATATTCAATTACAGAGTCTCTAGAGCACGGAGAATCGTCGAAAATGCATTTGGTATTCTGGCAAGCAGGTTTAGAATTTTTCAAAAACCCATACCAACTAATGACGAAACCACCGATAAAATTATTCGCGCCTCATGTGCGCTGTACAATTGGTTACGTCTCACAAGTCCCGGCCATTACTTTCCAAGGGGTTGTGTTGATGAAGAAGATATAGATTCAGGATCCGTTTCTGAAGGGAGTTGGAGGCGAGAACTTATAGCTATTTTGCCAACTATCACTGATCATAGCACCAACAATGCAGCACGTACAGCAAGGGAGCTTCGAGATAAATATGCAGAGTTCTTCAGTGGGGCAGGTGCCGTATCGTGGCAAAACAGAATGATTTCATAATTTTATTTAAAAAATAGGGACACTTCATCTCTAGGCGACATATTTTAACGATGTTATAGATATTTTAATCGGTAATAACAGTAGAAATCTCCCAAATGTACGGTGAACTGGTATTTTTTCATGATATTTGGGCCGAAAACTACTCTCCCTGATATTATATCAGGAAGAGTTGATTATTTATTAATTTATGACCGGAAATATAAAAATAACTTGGCCTCTTTCGAATGTTTGATAAATATTGAAATTCTAAAGCGGGAAGTATAATACATTCAACGACGGTAAAAAATATAATAAATTAGCGATAAAAATAAAAATAGGGAATCAAGTGTCCCCAGTCTCCCTTATCTACATTATAACATAAAAAGTAACAATAAAAAATACTTACGTTTTCAAAAACATTTTTGTTTAAATCTTTTGAAAACACCTTTCCCATCTCTTTCAGCCATTTAATATTAGAAGTGTACACATTACTGAGACCCGCTCCGGATTTCTTCGATACTTGAATTTTTTTATTTTCTTGTTGGTACGTCGACCGTAAATTTTTATTTTGTTTTTAACTTCTAGTGTACCGAATCCCGTTATATTCATTCCATTAACTATGGAATTATATGCCGCATCCCGTTTTTGCTTTATCTTGTATTCAGGTGATTTAAAGTTCCATAGACACGGATTTAGTTTATATAACCGTATAAATTTAATAGTTGTTTCGACGTCCCATTTGATATTTGTAGACATTTTAACTTGTTTTAAACAATTGCACTCAAAAAAACCACGTGCGGCGACGCGACAATCATGTGGCCGAGTGGCGAGCGCCGAGACAGTGCACGTTCAATCAAACCTGCCGATTGAGTGAGCGAGACAGTGCGGGGAAGCGGGAGGGTGGTAACTCGGTCTAGTAGGTAGAACGGCAGCCGAGCTGTTGTCTCGCCACTTTGTTCGGCCGAGCGCTCGGCCGTGCACTCGGCGCTATGTTTATACGTACCGAGTACTCGACCGAGAGCACTGTCTCGCCAGTTTGCTCGGTACGTGCGATCAAGGCATTAGAGACGTTTCATCCTGTCGAGTCAGTGGATGAATAGTTGTTTAAAATACCTAAACTGTGTTTAGCGATATTTTATTACTTATGTATTTCTGTTAAGACCTTTGAAAACAACACAGTCCGTATGTTCATAAGTTGAATACAAACGAAAAAAATATTTGAAAACTCTTTTTTGAAGTAGAAATATAATGATTTCATTTCATTTTATTTCATTTATTTGCAAATTTATTGGTAAAGAAGGATGATAGAGAAGTAAATTATACAGATGTAAATCTTTGGAGGATATTCCGGTGCAAATAACACCCCAAAATTGCGACAGGATTAAATATAATAAAATTATGTGTGCTTCTAGTTCGATGGTTCGATGACAAGTGAGTGAACGAATGGTACAACTAGGTTGATGAATGATTGAATGAAACCTTGAATGAGTTAGTTACAAAGCGCCATATAGAATGAAGATATAAATTGTTAATCGGGTATTATTGAGGGCGTTAGCCTGACCAACAGATATGCAGCATACAAAATTAAATTTGTCATTTATATAAACAATAATACATTAAATAAAAACATATATTCGAAAAACAACGTGTATGTGTACTTATGTAAGCACGTAAGAAGTTATACTTCTTTGGCGTAACAGAACAAAAATAGCTTAAGATTGCATCCCGTATGCCATAAATCTTTGTTTGTAAAAATAATGATAAATGAATAAAAATTGCTTTGAATATAGTTATGAGTTTTCAAGGAAACTTGAGAGACAGTTGTCAGCTAACTTCATCATGCCGCTATTTGGCTGTCGGTGTGCGCGCGCATCGTCAAAATGTTACTCTCATACTTATTTGCCAAACGCGCCAAAAGAAGTATAACTTCAAAAATACTAAGCTACGGATAGAAGATGAGTTAAGTGATACGCGTGCATCAATTTATGTTTCAAATAACTTTTAAAAAGTCTCGTAAAAATTCCTAAACACTTCATAAAGTATCACCAACATTTTAAATTTTTATCAATATGAGATAAGCCGACTCTAATAATAGCTCAGATAATAATATTATCTATAAATTGTAGAATACTGACAGTGTTATGGCAAATTATGACAATTTATGTGCAAAATCAATAACTCTGGTTGTCAAATGATTTTATATGAAATGGGTTGACAAATTTCATTCACAAAATCAGATTTGATTGACAATAAAAGTTTGATTGATCGTGATGACGAGAAAAAACCATATATGAATATCTGAGTGAATGTAGAATGAGCTATAAAAATGACATATGTTACTTATGACGCAGATTAGAGACACAGGAAATACATTTAAAAAATATTTAAATAAACAGATACCTACTCACAGATCTTACATAGGTTAGATTTATATTTAATACTATAAGATAAGATAACTCTTTATTGTAAGCCAAAGCAAAACTCAGAACATAATTCTTACAAATAGATTTAGTACAGTGGGCGGTCTTATCGCTAAAAGCGATCTCTTCCAGGCAACCTTTGTATGGACAGGGTTATAATGTATCACATGACGGCGGTGCATCTATATACAATTAAAAACATACTATAAACCTAAAATACAAGTAATAACACAAATTTATTTTAAAATAAGCAACTATAAAAATGGTTATGATGAATTAACAAGCAGTTACAACTTCAACACAAGGACAGATAATGGGTGTGCACTTTTGTTTTAAAATTACTAATAGACTTGGATGTTCTTATAGAAAGGGGTAAAGCGTTCCACAATCATACGGCTGTTAGAGTGAAGGATCGACCTTAAAACTCTGTCGTATGGACAGGAGTTTTAAGTTGGAGGGAATCTGAAGAATGAAAATTGCAATCATTAGCCTGGTGGAGAAACTCAAAACGCTCTTTAAGATAGAATGGAGAAGAAGGGTACCTATAAGTAAAGAACGATGTAGTAAGTATTATACGATGGCTTTTGATTGAGAAAATGAAGTCCAACACACAAGTTTTTTTTTAAATATTTTCTAATTAAAAATATTAAGGTTAATCCCACATGTTAAGCACCTTTTTCACAAAAACCATCTGCTCTATAGTTATCTTTTATCTGAATCTCCGATCTCCAGAGGCGTGAATACCCTAACCTTGCAGACTTATTTTCGGCGCAAGCCCATACTCGGTCAAAGTTTAGCGTTTGACCCTTTGTGACCCCGCGAGTGCATACCGGTACTGAGAATATACGCGAAGCTAAGAATGTGTATGTATGTGTTAGTGCTCGTTTAGTGTAAGATTCTCTATGATCAAGACCAACATAGATACACTAGAAATGAACTCGTAACTAAATCGCATAGATTTTTGATAAATCTTGCACCGATGCTAAAGAAACTGATAATCAAAGCGCAGAAGATCTTGATTATTGCTTGATTTTATGGGCAATGTCTAAATCGATTTAAACCACATCTTATTTATTACAAACAGTCTCCACAATTCGTCACTGTTCTGACTTAGTGACGTAACCGACATTTTGGCGTAACTGACATTTGTAATGTTACTTTTATCTACTACTGAAGACGAACCGATCTCTCTAATCGGCGTATCTGTGTCGTCTACCTGTGTCTAGATGTATGTTTGACGTATCTACATATCTTAAAATTATAAATCATTCGAAGTGTCCAACGTACACTTACGACTTTTAATAATATTTTCTAAAATGTCAGTTACGTCACTTAATCAGAAGAGCGACGAATTGTCCTTAAGCCTATATCAAAATACACACAAAAAATGTACCAGCCTCATAAATGAGTAGTCCCCTAACATAACCTTAAAACGTGTCACGAAAGCCCGAAACAATATTAAAAACACCGGACCGTATTCAAATGAGCTCATAATGATGAGCGGCATATGATTTCTGGTAAAAAAAGAAAAAAAGATGTTAAAAATATGTACGTTATTTAGGTGCCTTGACGACGGCAGCCGCAGGCGTAGATGCTAAATTAAAAACACGTCAAATGGTAAATTGGACCGAGACATCTATTAAGGAGGGTTAAGGCTGGTTTATATGGATATAATGGAAAAGGATATTTATTGGTAGGCTTTATTTTACGACTAGCGATAGGCACATGAGTAACTGGGACAGCAAGCTGCTTGGTGATAACTTGAAACTTTCGTCAATTACTGCGATAATTATCATCAACACGGGAATGATCAGTGCCGTTTTATCGGAGTTACGAACGACAATGTTCATAAATTGAGCCGAAACAATTAATACGATACATCGATAAAGTTGTCCGCAATTATCCCGTTTTTATAATCATCATCCACAGCCTGACTTCACCAATTGTTGAGTATAGGCCTCCCCAAGTTTGTGCAATCCACCACGATCCTGCGCTATTCTCACCCACTGACGGCCCGCGACCTTTACGATGTCGTCCACCCATCTCTCTGCTGGTCGTCCTACCTTCTTCTATACTCGCTCCTCGGCTACCATTCAGTCACTGTTCTGCTCCTTTTGTCATCACCACGCCCAAGACCATTTAAGCTCCATAACTCGAATCTCAACGTCATGCACCTTCGTTCGTCTACGGATCGCGACGTTTGGAACTCGATCTAACAATCTGATGCCGAGTATGGTACGCTCCATGACTCTCAGTGCAACTCTTAACCTGTACACAGCCTCCTGCATGATCGTCCATGTCTCGGCACCGTAGGTCATGGTGGGCAGAACACATTGGTCGAATAAGCAGGTCTTCAGACACTGTGGAGTTTTAGGCGACCTAAGGATGTCGTCTAACTTGCCGAATGCAGCGCATCCCAATTGGATCCTTTTAGAGATCTCCTTCTTCTGATGCGCTTTACCAAATGACAGTATATGTCCAAGAAAGAATATGTCCAAGATAAATAATACTGTTTGCTATTTATTTTGTTTTACTGAACATTCTGTTTCTACAATACTGCATGAAAAATATCTGAAGATATCGGGTTCGAAGTCATTGACCAAATTATGATATAAGCGGCAATGGACTTGCTGGAAACTGTTAGTTTCTGTAAAATAAAAGTATTTCTAATCTGCTGACTTTGACAACATATTGATTATGCGTGGTTTCTGTACTGTCAAAGGCCGAATTACAAATAACATTAGCTTAAATTCTAAAATCTACACAGTTGCAATAAATTTACCGACTTATGCTTTCACATGAGACATTTACATAATTCATGCTGGTAACTGATCAGAATCTTGAAAGAACAAGTTGCAGACAGAAACAAGACTTATCTTTGAAGACGTGCTATTCTCCTGCAAAATCTGGCACTTCTGTTTTTTAATTCCCTGCAAAGATCTTTCCCAAATTCTTCAATTGTTTTTCTGAAGACTACGTTCTGGGAAAAGTTAATAGGTGTCTTCTAGACCTTCGTGCTCCATCTTAGACCACATCATCGCTTACAAACAGGTGAGATTGTGGTGCAAAAAGATCTATTCGTGTTAAGAAACATGTAGGTATAGCGGTCTTTCAGACTTTCTTGTAGGCCACTAGATCCCAACAACGTCTTCTCTTCTCTTTCACAAATAAATTAGTGGTTCGCCCCGAACTGAGATCTTGTAAGTCTCCTATAAAAATTAAAATAAATATTATTTGTAATCTTTGACTATCAAAATTTGGCCACGAATACATACCAAATAATTTAACGTACAGTTTCATTCAAATTACAGGTAACGGGTGTTTATGTAAATTGGATACGCTTTTTAGGAGTACAAATTGCAGTTATTTTGGATTTAAGACTTTTCCCTATATTTTTGTCAATAAAGCTACACGCATTCTAAATTTCAGCACTGTGGGATCACTGGTGTACCCTGTGAATTTCGTCAAAGTTCAGTTTTTATTACGGTTAATAACTCAAAAACTAAAATGATTAAACTAAAAATAAAAACAAGGTCAAAATATACTAATGAAGACCTTTTATTAAACGTCCCATTTGACCTAATAGTCTTGAAACCCTCTTGAACCCCAATATCTCATTAGTCACACCAGGATTGTGCCAGCACTATCTATATACCAAATTTTATGATTATTGGATCCACGCTTCGAAAGTTATCCTCGGACAAACAAACATACATACATACAACGCCGATTTGCCCAAGTTGATTTGGAGATCTCGCTTCACTCGATCAATCACCTTTTTATCAAGGATCCAGTGCAAACGCATCTTTATTCCCAACTAGAGGTATCAAGAAACAAGAGCTTCGAGGCTTTTACTTAATTCAGAAGCACAGCGGGTGTTCCCCAAACCATTGGTCAGCCTCGTGAAATATGGTACACCGGTGTGCACCTCAGGGCAATCCTGCGTGGTTTGAATACCAAGGCTCTGGAGTAAATCGGTTGCAAATGGCTCTAAAGGTAGAGTTATTTGTGTCTACTTAATAAATACAGTAATAATAATAAATAAATAAATATTGCTGGACATTTCACACAGCGCTATCTAGCCCCAAACTAAGCAAAGCTTGTACTATGGGAACCAGATAACTGATAGAATACTTACATACATTTTTTTTTGTAAATTCATACTTTTTTATAACATATAGAGAAACAACCAGACCCGGAACAAATATCTGTTGATCGTGCTAACATTTATTCCGCAGCGGGAATCGAACCCGCAGCTACCTCCTGCGTCTCAGCCGGCTATTCGCCCGGAGGTCGTCACAGTGTTGATCTATTTCAATAAAGGTAGTCATTGTAGGTGGTAAAAGTGTTTTTTTTTTATTATATTTTGTAGGTTTATCGTACGTAATATATTGTACAGATTGGTAATTGAAGTAACCCAAGAAAGCTTTTTTTAAAGTAGTCAAAACATACGTTCAAATGTTTGTAGACTTATTATGTGCATTTGTGAGTTTTTTTGGTTTATATTTTTGATCGAGCGAAGCGAGATCTCTAAATCAACTTGGGCAAATCGGCGTTGTATGTATGTATGTATGTTTGTCCGAGGATAACTATCGAAGCGTTGATCCGATCATCGTAAAATTTAATACATAGATAGTTAGTGATAGCACAATTTTGGTGTAACTAAATGAGCTAAAATGTTTGGGGGGTTGTTGAGATATTGGGGTTAAAGTAGGGTAAAAAAAAATTTAATGAGTCTAACTGGTCAAATGGGACGTCAAATGAAAGGTATTCATTAGTACATTTAGATTCCGTTTTTATTTTTCGTAAACTCTGTATAGTTTTTGAGTTATTAGTAATAATAAATACTGAACTTTGACAAATTCACAGGGTACACCAGTGACCCCACAGTGCCTTAATTTGGTATACGTGTAGCTTTAGTAACACAAATATAGGCAAAACTCTGAAATCCAGAATAACTGCAATTTATATCCCAAAAAAGATTAACCAATCCCATGAACTCTCGTTACCTTTAATTTAAATGAAACTGTAGGTCAAGTCATTGGTTATTTATTTCGTGACACTATTTTGATAGTCAAAGATTACAAATTATATTTTTTGTTTTAATCGGAGACTCGCGAGATCTCAGTTCGGGGCGAAGCACTAGTTATATTTTATGTAGATTGAACTATGGGCCACCTGATGTTAAGTGGTTACCATCGCCTATAACAAAGTAGCCTTTGGAAACGTGCCCTACGACGCGCTGCCCTGCTTTCATTAACTTGAGGTTGCCTCATGTGCCTGTAATTTCACCAGAAACCATGCCTTTCACAGCAAAATACATCAACGCTGCTGAGCGGCAGTAAAAGGTATGTTAGTACGAACTTCCCCGGGCGAGCTCTTATTCAAAGATCTCTGCTGCTCTTACAAGTTTGTACACACAGCTACACCTCAAGCTATAATTTCCAGTATAAGCTGACCTCGCATTCTACGAAAAGCCTACACAATGCGAGGTCAGCTTTTGCTGGAAATATATAGCTTGATGTGTAGCCGTGTGTACAATCAAAGTCTTATTTTAGTAAAATATGACGAGTAAAATAGTGAAGTATTAAATATTACCTGTACCAAGAGTATACAATACCTTAGACAACTTTAAATAAAACTGGCCAAATGCGAGCCGGACTCGCGCACGAAGGGTTCCGTACCATTATCTATAAAAACGAGCAAAAAAAAATTGTTACCCCCTTATTGTATACCCCCTTAAATATTTGCTTTATTTTAATTCTATTATTCATTTTTAAAGTGAACATATAACTAAATATTATGTGTATATTTCAAGCGTCTACCTGTTACCGTTATCAATATCGAGCAAAAAGAAGCAAAAAAATCACGTTTGATGTGTGGAAGCCCCCGTATCTCTTTTATTCTCTGAATACTATTGGTTGTTATAGCGGCAACAGAAATACATCATCTGTGCAAATTTCTACTGTCTAGCTATCACGGTTCATAAGATGCAGCCTGGTGACATACAGACAGACAGACAGCGGCCTCTGAGTAATAGGGTGCCGTTACACCCTTTGTGTACAGAACTCTACAAAGTATTTTTAAAAATCCCTAAAGTCGAAATATGGTTACTGGTGGTAGAGCTTTTGTGAACGGGCTCGAGGAAGTGGGCACCGCCGCCTTACCTAAATCTGCCGCCAAATAGCAGTACTTGTGCTGCTGTTTTCCGGTTAGATGGTAATGGTATGTTCCTGTAATTACTGGCACATAGGCATAACAGCTAAGTCCTATAGTATGGCAACGTATCCACATAGAGATCAAGACAACATAATAGCTTGTTTTGAATTCTACGTGGATATCCATGGGCTGCAGTAGCCACTTAACATCTGGTGGACTGCATGCTCGTTAGCCATATAAGTTTTATAAAAAAAAATGGTCTATCGAAATATAGATACCCAATAAAAAATGGTAAAGTGTTGATAACGTATTCTCATTTCTAAGTTGGTTCATCATCATCATCATCATATCAGCCGTAGGACGTCCACTGCTGGACAAAGGCCTCCCTCATTGATCTCCAGGAACTGCGGTTGGAAGCGGCCTGCATCCAACGCCGACCTGCGGTTCTTACCAAGTCGTCTGCCCATCTTGTGGGTGGACGTCCTACGCTGCGCTTGCCGGTCCGTGGCCTCCACTCGAGAACCTTTCGGCCCCATCGGCCATCTGTTCTGCGCGCTATATGGCCTGCCCATTGCCACTTCAACGTGCTAATCCGTCGGGCTATGTCGGTGACTTGAGTTCTCCTACGTATCTCCTCATTTCTGATTCGATCCCGTAGAGAAACTCCGAGCATAGCCCTCTCCATAGCTCGTTGAGTGACTCTGAGCTTATTCATAAGGCTAATAGTGAAGGACCACGTCTCGGTTCCATATGTCATCACTGGTAACACACACTGATTGTAGACTTTCGTCTTAAGGCACTGAGGTATGTTAAGTTGGTTGTGAAACACTAAATATCACAAAGTCTGCTTTATTACTACATTACTTTTATCACATTTGATTGTGTTACATTGTTTAAATTCAAGCTTCTCAATTAACTAGAATGATTAATCTACATTCATCGACGGAACCATTATAGAAACTTCCAGTTTTAATTGTTTACATTTCCTCTTCAGAAGCACAAAAACTTATCATTAACTATAAAAAATAATTAAATTTTATAACAACCCCGCCTATTTTTGGCTACCATTCCACTCCCGTTTTGAATTCTATTAAAATCTAATTAACTCTTCGGTCAAGTTGTAAATCGAAGGTCCGTTTTGCTACTTCCAAACGTCACTTGTTCGGTTGATAAATGCGTTTCGTTCGGAAATTGCGTTTTATTTTGTCAAACGCCGACAGACAAGGGTCGTCACGGGTGTTATGAGAATTCTTCGAATACAAATGAATTATTACAAGTTTGAATGCCCCTCAAAGCGTTTCGATTTTACAAGTTTTTGTGCGAAATTAGTTTGGGTTTGTTTGTTTTATTACTTACTAAAGATTGTCTTCGTTTGGCGGATTTAAAAAAATAGTTTGACGTACTTGTAGTTTCTGACGGTATAAAGAATTTTAGCTTAGCTTAGCATGCTCGATCTTAACTCTCCGTGGGTGATTTTCATTATAATTAAGCTGCTCTATCGGTATCTGTTGGTGGCGATATAAAATAATAATAATAATAAATAAATATTTATTCATTTTTCATATTGCTAAGATTAACATTAGGGATTAACATCTACTTATAGGTAAGATTTTATACATTGCCTGAACTAGAAAAACCTGTATCTCAGGCGAATAAGGCTGGACTGGGGTAACTTATGAATACTCAAATTAACAAAACTTAGAATCTATTTACATATTGAAAAAAAAATAACTAAATTAACTAAGCGCAAACATGGAAGGTTTGAGTTTACGCACAATACAATCTTTAAAATCTTACTTTATAACGGTTAGTGATTCATCAGTTTCCTCGTAAGATAGATTGGATAGAGCAGACTGTAAGGCTCTTTTACAGTTTGAGAAGTTCATTGAGTGGATGTTCAATTTACGATTTAGCCTTTTGTACAGCAATAGTCCTACGAACATAAGAAATCTGGATGCAAAATCATGTTTTACTGTTGTAAGTGTGGACGATATGTTTTCATCTTTTGTTAGTACTTTCAGTGTTGTAGGGAAGTGCTCTGTGTTGTCTTAAAACTACGTTTAGTATAAATATCTGCCTGGTATGAAAGGCATCATGTAGGTTAGGCTCAAGAGTTGTACGGATCTAATCAGAGCAACGTATCGGGCTACGATCCCGTTGTATATTCCCTTCGATTTGCCAGTAATGATGAGTTTCACCGTGTTTCCTTGCGCCCAAAGTATTTAAGGACACGTTGAAGGTTATTCCTCAAAACTACTTAAATCAATACCTACTGAATCGTGAAGTAGTAATTTCGAACTATTTGTCTTTCTGTCCATCCAGTTACAGCCGAAAGAGCTGTATAGCTGAAATTTTAGATGATTATTCGTTTTAGTGATGACTAGTAAATTATTGAGTGAAATATTTAAAAAAAAACATTTTAAGTGTACTTCCCTGTATGGTAGCTAGTGATCATTTATTTTAATTAGTGATCCCATAATTTGGGGTATCTATCGTAGTAATAGGTGTAATAAAAACATTTTACATAATATCATCATCGTATCCGCAACAGGACGTCGGCTGCTGAACATAGGCCTCCCCCATAGATTTCTAGAGCGACCAAACGGCCTACACCCAACGGCTCCCACCAACCTTTAACAGTATTTTCATCTAGTTGGGGTTAGTTATGAAATATAAAGTTTTATAATCTGCATAATAATTGATTTGCGTCGTATATCATCTATTCACCTCCTTATAAACTGTATACGTCACACTGAGTACTATGATACTTTGTGTAGGGATGGAACATTTCACAAGTAGCATATGAAAAATCATATGAAAATAATAATCATACGTCACTTATGCTACTTCTCTTCGCTGAAGATACTTAAAATCATTCCAATGAAATCGCTCTATAAAATAAATAAATGTTGTTGAACGTTTCACACATCGCTATCAAGCCCCAAACTAAGCAGAGCTTGTACTATGGGAACCAGATCACTGATAGAATACTTAAATACTTCAAAGC
Organism: Philereme vetulata; assembly: GCA_918857605.2. Lineage (NCBI taxonomy): Eukaryota > Metazoa > Arthropoda > Insecta > Lepidoptera > Geometridae > Philereme > Philereme vetulata. The sequence continues at coordinate 9,342,480 of OU975439.1, read as the reverse complement.
TATTAAAATTAATTATTAAACAAAGTGGCGCGTATTGAGAGGCCCTAGTGTGCGGGTATAGAATTAAATAAATAAATAATCAATATTGCTGGAGATTTCACACAGCGCTATCTAGCACCAAACTAAACAGGGCTTGTACTATGGGAACCAGATAACTGATAGAATACTTAAATACTTCAAAGCTATTAAAATTAATTATTAAACAAAGTGGCGCGTATTGAGAGGCCCTAGTGTGCGAGTATAGAATGAAATAAATAAATAATCAATATTGCTGGAGATTTCACACAGCGCTATCTAGCACCAAACTAAACAGGGCTTGTACTATGGGAACCAGATAACTGATAGAATACTTAAATACTTCAAAGCTATTAACATTAATTATTAAACAAAGTGGCGCGTATTGAGAGGCCCTAGTGTGCGAGTATAGAATGAAATAAATAAATAATCAATATTGCTGGAGATTTCACACAGCGCTATCTAGCACCAAACTAAACAGGGCTTGTACTATGGGAACCAGATAACTGATAGAATACTTAAATACTTCAAAGCTATTAACATTAATTATTAAACAAAGTGGCGCGTATTGAGAGGCCCTAGTGTGCGAGTATAGAATGAAATAAATAAATAATCAATATTGCTGGAGATTTCACACAGCGCTATCTAGCACCAAACTAAGCAGTGCTTGTACTATGGGAACCAGATAACTGATAGGATACTTAAATACTTAAAAGCTATTAAAATTAATTCTTAACCTAAGTGGCGCGTATTAAGGGGCCCTAGTGTGCGAGTATAGAATTAAATAAATAAATAATCAATATTGCTGGAGATTTCACACAGCGCTATCTAGCACCAAACTAAGCAGAGCTTGTACTATGGGAACCAGATAACCGATAGGATACTTAAATACTTAAAAGCTATTAAAATTAATTATTAAACAAAGTGGCGCGTATTGAGAGGCCCTAGTGTGCGAGTATAGAATTAAATAAATAAATAATCAATATTGCTGGAGATTTCACACAGCGCTATCTAGCACCAAACTAAGCAGAGCTTGTACTATGGGAACCAGATAACTGATAGAATACTTAAATACTTCAAAGCTATTAACATTAATTATTAAACAAAGTGGCGCGTATTGAGAGGCCCTAGTGTGCGAGTATAGAATTAAATAAATAAATAATCAATATTGCTGGAGATTTCACACAGCGCTATCTAGCACCAAACTAAGCAGGGCTTGTACTATGGGAACCAGATAACTGATAGAATACTTAAATACTTCAAAGCTATTAACATTAATTATTAAACAAAGTGGCGCGTATTGAGAGGCCCTAGTGTGCGAGTATAGAATGAAATAAATAAATAATCAATATTGCTGGAGATTTCACACAGCGCTATCTAGCACCAAACTAAGCAGAGCTTGTACTATGGGAACCAGATAACTGATAGGATACTTAAATACTTAAAAGCTATTAAAATTAATTCTTAACCTAAGTGGCGCGTATTGAGGAGCCCTAGTGTGCGAGTATAGAATTAAATAAATAAATAATCAATATTGCTGGAGATTTCACACAGCGCTATCTAGCCCCAAACTAAGCAGAACTTGTACTATGGGAACCAGATAACTGATAGAATACTTATATATATATAAGATAAGATAAGGTTAGATAACTCCGGCTATATGGACTGACGATTTGGGCGCTGTGGCTAGCAAAGATTGGTTGAAAAGAGCTGAGGGTCGGGCTCAATGGCGTACCCCTAGAAAAGCCTACGTCCAGCAGTGGACTGTTATAGGTTGATAATGATGATGTTGAAGATAACTCTTTATTGCACACCAAAATAAAATACAGAACATATATTTTTACGAAGAGATTTAGTAGAATAGTGAATTATGTATATAGCTGTTGAATGTGATATGTAATTTTAAAGCTATACACTAAAATTGCAGTACTCATTAAAATTATTTTATTTCTATATCTGCTGAGCTAGTATTGTTTAATTACTCTGTACCTTTTTTTGGTTAGTGAAGCGACAGGTCATCAAACCAATGACTATCAATCACTGCGCCTCTGTCATATCTGCAAACAACTATGAATAAATCATCATGATTTTCTTAGAACTTCATCACATCACTTAGTTCTTTGTTTAGTAGTATTCTTAAGGTAACGCTGAAATGCCTTTTTGAGTAATGCCTATAATGATTCTCGTAAAACAGGGTGCTTCGGAATAATAAAATAAAAATCATAATAATACTATAAATGCGAAAGTTTGGGTGTTTACTCATTTGTTTGTTACTCAATCACGTCGTAACGGCTGAATTGATTGCAGTGAAATTTTGTATATACATAGATTATTACTTGGATTAATACATGGGCTACTTTTTATTGAAAAACCACGCCTGTGAAGCCGCGGGCGGCAGCTTGTTATTAATATTTTATTAATATAGTTAAAAAAAACTCTTTTTTAGATACTCCCTCTATATATGTATTTATCTATCTATATATATATATATATATATTTGACTACCTCCGTAGTGCAGTGCGCGAATAGCCGGCTGAAACGCAGGAGGTACCTATCCGGTTCGAATCCCGCCGCGGAACAAATATTTGGATGATCTACAGATATTGGTTCCGGGTCTGGATGTTTTTCTTTTTATTATACGTATGTATTTACGAAAAATAACGTATTTAAGTATTCTATGTAGTCTATGTATTCTAGTATCTGGTTCCCATAGTACAAGCGCTGCTTTGTTTGGGGCTAGATAGCGCTGTGAGACATGTCCAGCAATATTACCCTCTATCGGGAATTAGAATATTGTGAACAATAAAAAAACATCTTCTCTATACAATATTAGTCGTGAAAATGTAACAAACAGACAGACATACTTTTGAATTTATAATATTAGTGTGCATTACCCACTGAAGTTTACGGAAGTTAGTACTTATTTAATCAGATTAACCATACACGTTCTTGAAATAAACATACAAATCAGAATTACCATACACATTCTTAAAATAACCATACAAATCAGAATTACCATACACATTCTTGAAATAACCATACAAATCAGAATTACCATACACATTCTTGAAATAACCATACAAATCAGAATAACCATACACATTTTTGAAATAACCGTACAAATCATAATAACCATACACATTTATGAAATAACCATACAAATCAGAATAACCATACACATTCTTGAAATAACCATACAAATCAGATTAACCATACACATTCTTGAAATAACCATACAAATCAGAATAACCATACACATTCTTGAAATAACCATACAAATCAGATTAACCATACACATTCTTGAAATAACCATACAAATCAGAATTACCATACACATTCTTGAAATAACCATACAAATCAGATTAACCATACACATTCTTAAAATAACCATACAAATCAGAATTACCATACACATTCTTGAAATAACCATACAAATCAGATTAACCATACACATTCTTGAAATAACCATACAAATCAGAATTACCATACACATTCTTGAAATAACCATACAAATCAGATTAACCATACACATTCTTGAAATAACCATACAAATCAGATTAACCATACACATTCTTGAAATAACCATACAAATCAGAATTACCATACACATTCTTGAAATAACCATACAAATCAGATTAACCATACACATTCTTGAAATAACCATACAAATCAGAATAACCATACACATTCTTGAAATAACCATACAAATCAGAATAACCATACACATTCTTGAAATAACCATACAAATCAGAATAACCATACACATTCTTGAAATAACCATACAAATCAGATTAACCATACACATTCTTGAAATAACCATACAAATCAGATTAACCATACACATTCTTGAAATAACCATACAAATCAGAATTACCATACACATTCTTGAAATAACCATACAAATCAGATTAACGATACAAATTCTTGAAATAATGTTTGTACTGCAATTATAATTAACGTATCCATAATTCCAGCAGTAATCGTCAAACTTAACATCCTCCAAGAAACTCGGGATGAAATCATATTTTTCAATCCTGCGGTATCCTCATTAAAAATTCGCATAAAAACGTTTTGAGGAATGACAAAAGGGTATAAGCTGAGTGCATTGTCATTAAAATAATATCACAGTTAACAAAAAAAATAACAGTAATTCATCTCTATAAAACCTCCTTGAAACTATGTATTTGAGTAGTCCTAGTAAGACCTAGTAAGTCAAGTCTGGAGCCCATTGTCGAACTGTATCAACTAAATAGCTTATTTTGGAAGCTAAAAAAAAAAAACGAATCAAAGTTATAAAATTATAAATTAACTACCATTTATTTAGCTCTAGAATCACTCCAGTTTTCCGCACGTACGATTCATAACTAATGATCATTTATTTTCATAAATGTATGTAGAATAGTTCGTACGTACATATATGTCAAATATAAAATAAGATTCAATTACATTCTGCCTCATCGAGGCGTGCGGAATTATAAGATAAAAAGGAATAATACTAACAAATGAAAATGTCAAACTCTCTACGCTAAAATACAATAAATGTACAAATAATGATAATACTTAATTTCAAACATGTCAAATTCATACAAAAAAAAACACAATAATAATGTCTAAATATTAAAAATGACAAATTCTCTAAATACAATAATAATAATGTTAAAATTAATCTTTATAATACAATAATAATAATAATGTTAAAATTAATCTTTATAATACAATAATAATAATGTTAAAATTAATCTTTATAATACAATAATAATAATGTTAAAATAAATCTTTATAATACTATAATAATAATAATGTTAAAATTAATCTTTATAATACAATAATAATAATAATGTTAAAATTAATCTTTATAATACAATAATAATAATGTTAAAATTAATCTTTATAATACAATAATAATAATAATGTTAAAATTAATCTTTATAATACAATAATAATAATGTTAAAATTAATCTTTATAATACAATAATAATAATAATAATGTTAAAATTAATCTTTATAATACAATAATAATAATGTTAAACTTAATCTTTATAATACAAAACTAATAATGTTAAAATAAATCTTTATAATACAATAATAATAATGTTAAAATTAATCTTTATAATACAATAATAATAACGTTAACATTAATCTTTATAATACAATAATAATAATAATGTTAAAATTAATCTTTATAATACAATAATAATAATAATGTTAAAATTAATCTTTATAATACAATAATAATAATGTTAAAATTAATCTTTATAATACAATAATAATAATAATGTTAAAATTAATCTTTATAATACAATAATAATAATGTTAAAATTAATCTTTATAATACAATAATAATAATAATAATGTTAAAATTAATCTTTATAATACAATAATAATAATAATGTTAAAATTAATCTTTATAATACAATAATAATAATGTTAAAATTAATCTTTATAATACAATAATAATAATAATGTTAAAATTAATCTTTATAATACAATAATAATAATAATAATGTTAAAATTAATCTTTATAATACAATAATAATAATAATAATGTTAAAATTAATCTTTATAATACAATAATAATAATGTTAAACTTAATCTTTATAATACAAAACTAATAATGTTAAAATAAATCTTTATAATACAATAATAATAATGTTAAAATTAATCTTTATAATACAATAATAATAACGTTAACATTAATCTTTATAATACAATAATAATAATAATGTTAAAATTAATCTTTATAATACAATAATAATAATAATGTTAAAATTAATCTTTATAATACAATAATAATAATGTTAAAATTAATCTTTATAATTTAAATCGACGATCGACGCTTTCTTTCGACATGTACGCGGTAAGAGCGCAATATTTTATCCACAGATTGTCTGGAAGAGATCGCTCTCAGCGATAAGGTCGGCCATTGTATTGCCATTTTTAATTTAGCTTATAAATTATTTATGTATTATTTCTGTACGTGTGGCAATTCAAGAACGAGTTATCTATTATATATCTATCTATTTTTTCTTGTTATAAATCTTTGAACGTTTACATACAAATTTCAAATTTCCTTTGATACAGTGACGGAGGATCTTCCGATTTCTCGGGGATCTAAATAAAATAGAATGGGATTTATTTGCATAAACTTAAGTTACACAGAAAAGTTATGAAAAAGAATCTAAATACATATATAAAACAAAGTCGGGTAAGTTACACCATTTATAACTCAAGAACGGCTGAACTAATTTTGATGATCTTTGTTTTATTGGATTTGTCTCCACCCCGAATAGCAAAAGAACTATAATATCGGAAAAATACACCCAAAAAAATTATGAAGTAAATACATTTCCTCATACAGCTAATGATGGCCGATTGACAATTCTACCAGCGACGTACATTGGCAGCCCATATGAATATCAAGGCGGTACATAGTTCGCCGGGTTAGCTAGTCTATACTTCTATACTAATATTATAAAGAGGAAAGATTTGTTTGTTTGTTTGTATTGAATAGGCTCCAAAACTACTGGACCGATTTAAAAAAATCTTTCACTGTTGGGAAGCTACACTATCCCTGGGTGACATAGGCTACTTTTTACCCAACTGCGTAGAAGGAGGGTAATGTTTTTATTGAAAAACTACGCCTGCGAAGCTGCGGATTGGTCAGCTAGTGACTTATAAAACTAAACAATCTACTAACTCAGCATGGTGCGGGATGTTACACAACAACCTATGCTAGTCTTGCGTTAGGACCTAAAGTCTATTATCCATCCACTTAGATAATACCTTTCGTGACTTGATGTACTGTATGTATCCACACTGTGTCTGTATGTCATAGTAGTATGTAAATCACAGGAATCGTAACGAGAAGCAATGATTTATCTTGAGCAATTAAAAGGCACAGTTAAAAGCGATATAAAGGACAGAATGAGATTAAATCGATTGGTTGCGCTTGAGTGGTGACCGTAAAGTATTGATATTTTTTGGTTAGAAATGTCGTATAAATCATAAGGTTTGAGGTTTTGCGACCTACATCAAAGAATCCACAGTCTTAAAGTAATAGTATCTGAATCTTCGTTGTCGTTTCGCTTCATTCTTGGCCAGCTTATGGTAAACTTGACTATGTAATTGCGAAAGAGGATTCAAATCAAATCAAACTGTATTTGTTGCGTAGTATGGATAATAACAAGGTGTTGTACAGTTTTTGTGTAGGCACAGCCATATTCAGACGACCTCCGTGGTGCAGTGGGCGAATAGCCGGCTGAGACGCAGAAGGTAGCGGGTTCGATTCCCGCCGCGGAACAAATGCTTGCATGATCTACAGATATTTGTTCCTGGTCTGGTTGTTTCTCTATATAAGTATGTATTTACAAAAAAAATGTATGTAAGTATTCTATCAGTTATCTGGTTCCCATAATAATCTGCTTAGTTTGGGGCTAGATAACGCTGTGTGAAATGTCCAGCAATATTTATTTATTATTTATTTATATTCAGCATTTAACGCACGCAATGTTATGTTTTGCAATGCATGCAGACTCTCAGTTTTTTACAAGATACATTTTGGTGAATGTGCGCAAGATCTTGATGATCATATCCCTCCTTCCCCCTTCCACCACCGGAAAAGCAGATGAACCGAGAAGTACCACCCATAGCTGGTCGGCATACCATCTTGCCGTACCAAACGATTAGCTTCAACATTTCTTATTAGCACAAGTGAGGAGTGGAACTCACTTCCGGCGTATGTTTTTCCAAACCAGTATAATCGTCTTCAAGTCCAGAGTGAATAGGTTCTTTTTAGGCAAGCGTGGTCCATTTTCGGTCACACCTTCACTTACCATCAGGTGAGGTAGTGGTCAAGCGCCTAGCTATCATCCATAAAAAGAAAAAAAAATGTTAAATCTCTACACATACATTTTATTATTACATTATAGCGAAGACCGGCGTCGCTGAAATGGGCATCAAGGCTGCAAAGCTGAAATGGGACTGAGCGGGTCATGTCTCCCGTATGCAACCCGATAGGTAGGCCAAGGTCACAAGCATTTGGACTCATAAAGACGGAAAGCGACGCCGAGGAAGGCCTAAAAAGCGCTGGAGCGATGACTTGGACGTCTTCCAAAGAGACTGGCGGGATGTGGCTCTAGACCGTGATAAGTGGAAGGAAGAGGGGGAGGCCTTTGCCCAGCAGTGGGACAGTATGGGCTAGTAAAAAAAATAATAGTTTTGCATTTAAGCACAATCTCAGGGTTTTGTATTTATACTAATTATAATAATTTTTTGATGCTCTGACCAAATAAAATTTTATTTTAGATTATTACTTTATTCGTACTCATTTATTGGAAAATCATTACATAGGACATTGAATACTAGTAGAGCTCCTTGTTAAAGGGTTCACCTGGGTAAGAACTACCACCACCATTTCTGTCACCAAGCAGCATTGCTGTGTTGCTGTTTGAAGGGTATGATTGCTGGTGAAATTACAGGCACATGAGGCTTTACACCTGTATGCCTCAAGTTAAAGGACGCATGTCAGTGCACTGCAGAGCACGTTTCTAATATGCCTCACCTACAAGGCAGTATTTTGTTATAGGCGATGGTTACTACTTAGCATTAGGTGGGCCATATGCCTGTTTCATCTCCAGGTCGTAAAAACACGAAAAAACCTATGAGGGAGACCTAGATTCTCCCCTCCTCAAAAGTGTTTATAATATATCATTACAAATAAATCATTTAATTCAGGAATCAATAAAATAGTCACAGGATTATCATTATTATCATCTAAGCCCGTCTGCACTTACTTTTGGGTATAGACCTCCTCTTTATTACGCCATTCTTTCCGGTCCCTTGCGAGTATCATCCATTCCATTCGACCATCGGGCGAGTGGTCTGTCTCTTGGTCTACGAGCATGGCTTGGCCACCACTCTGTGATTGCCTTCGTCGAACGCCCGTCATCCCTCCTAGCCAGGTGTCCAGCCCATCTCCAGTTCAGCGATGCGATCCTCATACTCACGTCCACAACCTTTGTGCGACGTTGGATTTCTACATTGGGTATGTGGTCCAAGAGTGATATACCGAGCATGGCACGTTCTTTTGCCCGTTGAGCTACTCTAATCTTATGCATGTATTCCTTTGTGAGCGGCCATGTCTCGGAACCGTAAGTAAGAATGATAGTAAATAATTATTCTACAGTCCATAAAGATACCTACTTTTCTGCCTTGGATACCTTAGCCTGAAAATAGACATTATAATAAAAAAAGTCTATATATTTACTACATATGCAGATACTTCTGCTAAAGCGATTCTAAAACCAGCGTAGCTGAGCCCTTGACCTATTTACCGCCACCTTCTACCTTGGTGCTATTTACAATAATGTACTAGTGTTTCTTAGATATAGGCCTACTTTTATACTTACATAGCTTTCAAGATTTTTAAAACTATCTCAAAATTTGTAGCCTAGATGGGACTTGAACCCGCAACCTTCCTCTTGATACGAGGATGCACTATCCAACTGTGCTACCAGGCCATGTCAAAAAACTGTATAAGTTTTCCTGTAGATGGAGTTAACGGCACTTTAGTCGTAATCTGAATCATCTCACTAATTTCGACCCTGACGTGACATGGCCTGGTAGCACAGTTGGATAGTGCATCCTCGTATCACGAGGAAGGTAGCGGGTTCATGTCTTGTTTAAGCTTAAAATTTTTGAGATGGTTTTAAAAATCTTGGAATTTTCCATATGTGTTCGGATAACACTATAAAAATACTATTTACCTAGCTTTATTTAGTATTCAATGTACCTACCTACTTCTGTCAGCTTATTAGGTGTGTGTATATAAATAAATGCTTCTTATTTATTTGTTTATAAACACTGCAATTTTAGACGTGAGTTCTGTGTTCAGTTTATTGTATTACTACCTTCCGCCAGGGGCTTCGCATCCGAGGTTTGCCAATTCAAAGTAGCCTATGTGTTAATCCAGGTTATAATCTACGTATATACAAATTTTCATCGAAATCGGTTCAGCCGTTGCAACGTGATTGAGTAACAAACAAATAAATAAATAAACAAATATTAAAATTTTCGCATTTATTTATTTAATACTTTCACACAAAACAGAATAGTGCTAGGAGGACTTAATGCTAATAGCATTATCTACCAGTCATCCTGGTCGTGCTAAAAGAAGGTAAGGCGTGACACAGGAAAAAATGTATTTTAAAGCTAATAATAAATAAATAAATAAATATTGCTGGACATTTCACACAGCGCTATCTAGCCCCAAACTAAGCAGAACTTGTACTATGGGAACCAGATAACTGTTAGAATACTTATATACCTTTTTTTTGTAAATACATACTTATAATATATAGAGAAACAACCAGACCCGGAACAAATATCTGCAGAGCATGCAAACATTTGTTCCTCGGCGGGAATCGAACCCGCTACCTCCTGCGTCTCAGCCAGCTATTCGCCCACTGCACCACGGAGGTCGACAATAATAATTACAGACCCTAAATGACTAAATAAGAACATATTATTATATGCCTAACGTAGTTATTAGATTAGAACAGAAAAGAAAACGCTTTATCGTATACCACACTTAAAATAAAAAAATCATATTTAAACAATTAAAACTAGACACGCGATGGTACAATTGGCGGTCTTATCGCTAAAAGCAATCTCTTCCAGACAACCTTAACAGACAACATAATAATTATGATATATATGTATATATATATCTTACGTAAAAATCTATAAATAAGTTGGAAAATATGTAATATATTAGAAATTACATTGCAAACCTAAGTCAAAAGCAATAATGGTATCGGTGGCTAAACTATCTTAAACTATTTAGTGTAATGTCAAAATCATTAGGATACTGTACGTGTACATCACCGGTTTTACTTAACGTCTGAATTAGGGAATCCCGATCTCGCGAGATCTCGTGTAATTTTTCGGGATCAATCCCGACGCATCATATGACGAGATCCCGTTCGAGATTGACGGGATTGGGCGGCAGTGGTCAGCGACGCTACACACGTCCACTCGGGGCGCAAACGGCGCGTTGACTGACGGCCGCGAGCGGCAGGAACGCCAAACAGCGTTAGAAAACTATTCCGACTATTTCCGAATATTAGCGACATAATTATTTGGTGACGATAATTATTTAATTGGTAAGATTAAAGAATAACGATTTTTATTTTCTTTCGAGTAATATGTTATTTTAGTTATCCTCACTATCACAAACAAGCAGTTATTAGCTTTTTCAGTCATTCGAATTTAACATTGTTTTTAAACTAGATGGGATCTCGAATTTGCAATCTCGAGTCGGGATTGCATTCCCTAGTCTGAATACACCTATGTGCTTTCAGACATCCTCTTAACCGCAAACGTAGTCACTTACACATTCCTACTTACCAGTACCTACAAGTACATATAACCATAATTACACATGTCAACAAAACTAAAGACCATCAGCGAGTCCATTATTTTTATGATTACTTTATAACCACACCATTTCGATGTTCATAAACGTCAAAAGTCAAGCGATCGTTTCTCAAGCGATTGTTTGTGAATGATTGGGATACCATCTCATGGTGTTTGTTCCTCAATTTGGGACTGACACATAGTAACAAAGAAATTAATTGATGTTAGTAATGATGGAAACTAATGAATGGATGTGTAGGTTAGTTGTAGGTAGAGGTAACAAACATTTGTTCATTACTAGCTTCCGCCAGCGGCATCGCACGCATTTTTTTATACTACTGATATGGCAAACGAGCATGCAGTCCACCAGATGTTAAGTGGCTACTGCAGCCCATGGATATCCATCCAGATAATTCTTTATTTTTACACTAAATTGCAATAACTTAACCTAGAAAATCTTAGACTAATACATGGTGGTACAATGAGCGGCCTTATTGCTTAAAGCGATCACTTTCAGGCAACCTTTGGATGGATTGGATTGAAAACCGTGTGAGGAGGCGGTGTTACAATAAATACCTATTTATGTAGGATACAAATAAATACCAACACCTAAAAAAATCCCACATATATAAATAAATATAAAATACTTATATACTTTTTTTTCTAAATACATACTTATATTATATAGAAAAACATCCAGAGCCGGAGCAAATATCTTTAGATCATGCAAACATTTGTTCCGCAGCGGGAATCGAACCCGCTACCTCCTGCGTCGCAGCCGGCTATTCGCCCACTGCGCCACGGAGGTCGTCGTCGGAAGAAAGTGCCAGACTTTTTAGTATTTCTAAAAATCTGAAAAACATCGGTAGTACAATTTGACTGCTTATAAAGAAAACAATCGAATCAGATGCTATCAAAATTGTATTTTTATGTGTTTTCTGCACCTCAGACTTATGACTACACTACACAACTCGTCATTACTAATAACTCGTGAATCAGTATGGCACAGTAAAGCCAATCCATCACAAGCAGCTCTAGGGCATCTCGTGACTCCTGCTTGCGCGCAACAGCAATGTTTGCTTTTAATTAGACGACCATATCCGATAGGTAACATATAGCGTGAGAATATGAGAATATATATTTTTACAGAGTACGTAGATGCTACTATGAATCGAAAAATCAATCACTAAGTCTGCGGGTACGAAACTTGCGACGGCCGGAGCGACGGCGGGGCGGCGCGACGGCGATGTAATCAAATACATTAAAAACATTAAGCGCTGTGTACGAAACGGGCGACGGCGGAGCGGCGCGATCGAGCGATGTACAGGCGGCGGTAGAGCGGTGGCGGCGCGGAGCGACGAGAACAAACTAATTTGGTTTAGCCGCTCGCGCGGGTACATAGTGTTGCATTTTTATCACAGTAATAATATTATTAGTTATGGAAATTGACAATGAAGAGTTAATATCTTTTATTCAGATTCCAGATTACTTCTAATGTTCTGTAAAACATAATCGAATGTCTCTATACTCATTCTTGTATAATTGTAGAACTTTCTTGAATGACAACGTAGCTCGTAATAAAGTGTAGAAAATTCTCCCAAACTGCGTCGTCGTTGATTTATTGGATGAACACCATCTCTAGGTAATAAAAATTCTCTCATTAGGAGACTGGGCTCCAATAGTTCTCTTCGACGTGAATTCATGGTTATCACAACACTACGTGAGCGCGACTGCGCGGAAGTTTGTTTCGTACACACAGAAGGCACCGCTATCTTTTCGCCCCGCCCCGCCGCCGCTCCGGCCGTCGCAAGTTTCGTACCCGCAGACTTAGGGCGACTTGCGCAAAAATGCCTAAATGTATTTAGCGGATATGATTTATGGAGTTGTCAAATCATATAAACACGTCGTATAAAACACGTTTAATTGCTAAATACGTTTGGGGATCTTTGTGCAAGCTGGCCTTTGCAGCGAGAAGTGAGTGTGTAGTTCCTATAGTTGTCTCGCTGTGCTATAAAGCGAATGAGTGAGTGCGGCGGGCGATACTCGCACTCGCTGAGCGTGTGGCGCGTGCGTTACGTTCCGCTGGTTCATCTCACGGCAGCGTGTGTTCTGACCGCCAAGCGAGCATCGCTGAGCGAGTATCTCTGAGCGAGTATCGCTGAGTGAGTGTTGTAGTCGCTACGAGAAAATAGTGCAGAGCGAGTTCTCGCCGGCGGCAGTGTGAATGGCCAGCGATCAACTATTAATATACATGTCTCTTTTACTGACACGGAATCTGTATCTTTTGTTCGTTTCTTGAGCGAGAAAATAGTTGATAGCTAATCGCTTACTCTACGGTGGTGAGACAAGACAATGCCAACTAATGGTTATGTTAATTCAGCAATGCGTGTATTCGATATGCACCAAGTTTCACTTTATAATGAGGAATTGCATTTTTTTATTGATGATAGCCAAGCGCTTGACCACTACCTCACCTGACGGTAAGTGAAAGTGTGATCGAAGATGGAGCACGCTTGCCTAGAAAGAACCTCACTCACCTTCACTCTGGACTTGAAGACTCCAAGATTAATTCCAAGATTCTAGTAGGTACATTCAGAAACTAGTTATTCCTATGTCTATGTTTTGTCAGGACGATATTCCAACATTTGGTTTGCTGGTTTTGCTGTTCGCTGGTAGTATTTTGACTTCTGCCACATCAGACCTTTAAGAACTTACTAGTAGTTCGCCCCAGATAGAGATCTCGAGAGTCTTCCATAAAAACAAAAAAGTATTATTAGAACTTTTTAAATTTTCGCGAACTATACTCATGTTTTTAATTATAATATTGATATAAATCTGCGCGCGAAAAGACCCGTTTTGTCTTAAAAACAAAAGTATTATTAGTAATCTTCGACTATCATAAATGTGCAACGGAATACATAACTATCTGACGTGACCTACAGTTTCATTAAAATTATAGGTAACGGGAGTTCATGTTAATGGTTACTCTTTTTTGGTGTAGAAATTGTAGTTATTCTGGATTTCAGGCTTTTTCCTATATATATGTCACTAAAGCTACACGCATACCAAATTTCAGCACTGTAAGATCACTGGTGTAGGTACTCTGTGAATTTTGTCAAAGTTCAGTTTTTATTACGAATAATAACTTAAAAACTACAAGATTTAAACTAAAAATAAAAACGGGCCTAAATATACTCTTAAAAACTTTTTATTAAACGTGCCATTTGACCGGACAGTCCCATTTTTGTTTGGCTTTACCCCTCTTGAACCCCAATATCTCAACGACCCCCCCACATTTTTAGCTCATTGAGTCACGCTAAAATTGTGCCATCAGTAATGCCAAATTTTAAGATGATCAACTAAATAAATTGTCACTTATTTAATTTAATTACAAATAAATATTTATCATTTTATTTTAATTTTGACTATAATTAACGATTATGTACGCATAAAGATTTGCTAATGGTTAACTCTGGTAAATACTAGTAAGTAGTTACCAAATCACCAAGCACCCTACTATGGTAGAGTATACGATGGAAAAATATTGCTTGAATAAACCTGTTCACAGGCGACATGAAGGCTCCATATCCAACCTAGGGGCTCTCCTTGTCGCCTGTGAAGCCGCTAGGTTTCACGCCAGGTTTATTCTAGGTAGGTAGGGAAACACATACTCAGGTAAGTTGTTACACTTTCTGGTGGTGGTAAGAGGTAAAGAGAAAATAATGTTTTCCTAATCATATGTCATTCCTATCGATATCATTATCCAAAGATGGCGATAGACAAATGGCATCGGTTAGCGGAAGGCGTGGGAAATGATTTAGAATCAAAGATACGTAGATATGGTAGACCACAATTTGTAGTACTCGATTAGACCGCTATAATTGGTTAGATTAATTTAAATTTATGTTTGGCGGTCGGAGATAGATGTGAAAAAATATGGCGATAAATAAAAGAAGAATGGTTCAGTATTCAATATTATTTATTCACCGTTTCATTACATTGCATAATATAGGCATGTCAAAAATAAATTACATGTATAAGTTTAGTACCTAGATAAAAATTAACTTGTTTACGGTTGACTGCGCGGTGCTGCGCCCCTCATCAGTGCCAGTGCGGTTCGGCAGTCGAACAGCTTGGTCACCATGGATTATCGTGTTCCAGGGCCGCCCGTAGGATTTCCTGTCACGCTAGCCTTAATGATATCAACCGCCGGGCTTTTTGCAGCGTCAACGTTCCAGCCGTTCTCGAACCGAACGGTCTGATACATGACGATGGTAAGAGGTCTGACGGTATGACTCTTATACCTTGGGAGAAGGGTAGGCCTTTGGTGTGGGACGCCACGTGCGTCGATACCCTTGCGCCATCTCATCTGGTACAGCAGTTGGGGCCGGTGCGGCGGCAAATTCAGCCGAAGATCTCAAGCGGCGCAAATATGGAAGTCTCGACAGAGCTTACGTGTTCGAGCCATTTGGGGTTGAAATACTGGGTCCATGGGGTACCGGGGCCCATCGCGTTTTCAAAATTCCTTCTAGGCGTCCGGTCGAAGCGAAGTGTGTTGTGAGAGCTGGCGCTTATCTGGGTCAACGCATAAGACTGACTAATAAATAAAGTAAAAACTTTACAATAAAAACATAAAACTGAGTGCGTTGGTTTTGGAATTAGAGAGGAAATATATCAATATTTCCTTAAATGAAAATAACATGTAAAACATTTATACTTGTAATCTTGCTTGATTGCGGCCACATTGTATATGGGTCTTTGTTTTCCTGGCACAATCCCTGACTATTTTAACTCACGGGTTAGAAATTTCTGATGACATACATAACTGAATAGAAAATGGCGTTTTCGTACCACTTGCTTCAAAAAGTGACATTCTATGCCACAAAAAGCGATCATAACAATAGTCATTTTTAATCTGTTAAAAACAGGGAAAGAAAATTGTACTGAATTTCATTCATCCTCTAGGGGGAGAATGTGATTTAAATTTGGAATACTTACCGAAATTTATACTGAACTACATCTGTGTTTACACCATTGAGTTTGTATATAAAGCATTATACATCTTTTTGAAAAAGGAATACGCATTTATTATGCAGTTATGATTATTAAATAAAATTACGAAAACCGACGAGGCCGTGTGAGCTTGATGCCTTTGCTTTTCCGACAAAAAAATATTAGTCTAGGAAGTTAAATTTATTTTAATTGTCATTATTTTTAATAAATGCTTATCTCATATTATGATTGTGTTAATTTTTTCGCAAATGGTACGAAAAGTAGAGTATTTTCCTCGGTGATAAAGCTGTCTTAGTCTTTGGTGAAATTAAATCCCTCGCTACACTCAGGACTCGTCTTAAATCCCTCGCTTCGCTCGTGATTTAAGTTTTTAACACCCTCGTTACGCTCGAGAGTAAACCTCGAGTCCTTCGTTACGCTCGCGATTTAAACCGTCACTCGCGACAGAAGACACTGCTTTATCCCCTTGGTTAATAATCTAATATTTTTTTAGGTCCGTCTTTATGTCTAATAAATGCGGATCTTTAACTAATTTATGTACACTCACAATATTCTATTTTTTGTCAGTTTTACACCTATTTTTACCTAAACTTATATTACATTTGCACACTCACGAAGCAAAGACATGTGCTCCTCACAAACAAGACTACCGAGTTATAAATAAAAAAAATCAGTTATACTGTTATAATCATAAAGTATAACTGGACTTCACTACCCTCCTATAATTTATACTGTTACTCAAAGGAACTTGTAAACCAGTTCTAAAATATACTCAAATTATTTTTCATTGTCAACATCAAGTAGTCCTGTGAGATAGTTCTATGCACCGGAGGGCATGCCTCTAATAGTTTCTATTTTAACCTACCACATTATCTTACTGTTCTGTACACCTTATTCTAACATAATAGGGGTGGTATTCCCTTGGCAAAATCAAGGGTAAGTTGGCAAGGTTGAATCGTGCATTGACTATTTAAATCCTCGATTGGTAGAGGTCTCACAGCAGGGAGTGAAACCTTAATTGGGCCTGCAATATGTTAAATCTTTGGTCAATCAGTGGTGATACTGTTTATCGTTTGCTTTTTTAGGACAAGACAATGATTGCTTTGATATGGAATTGAACTTTCATTACGTTATTACAGAACAGGGAACAGAATAAGGGCTTTTACATCTAGCAAATTATTGGAGACTAGCTTCCGCCTGTGGCTTCGCACGCGTAATGTGCAGTAGTCTATGTTTTAATGCAGGTCGTTACGACGTGATTGAGTAAATAAATAAATAATGCTGGACATTTCACAGAGCGCCATCTAGCCCCAAACTGAGCAAAGCTTACTATGGGAACCAGATAACTGATACAATGCTAATATACTATGTTTTTTGTAAATACATAGTTTTAAACTATAAAGACCCAAAATAAATATATGTAGATATATTTCTTCCGCGGTGGGAACCGAACCTGCAACCTTCTGCGTCTCAGACCTATTTCACCTATATATTCACCTATTGCGCGTGACTCCAAACTCCCAAGTGATGTACAAAAATTGACAATTAACAAATTTAAAAACGAAATTAAACAAAATCTTTATAAAAATGCCTTTATAAAAATCTTTATAAAATATCGGTTTATTTAGATGATAGAGAAGCTTGGGATTGAAATTGCTCCAACTCGTTCAAAATGTTACAATTTAGACGTAATTTATTTCATGTATTGTAAAAAGATCTTTAAAAAAACAACCAGCCTTGTTTCTTGCCTTTCTTTCCTGGCTTGGTCGTGAAGGAACAGGTAGTAAAATTGACGTTTTAAAGTTATCCTTGTGATTTTAATGAATAAAAGATTTTGACTTTGACTTTGCGCCTCATTTATAATATTAGCTTGATGGTATAAACAATGATTGGTAGCAAGTGGCAGCAGCACTATATAGATAAACCTATTTTGGACTAAGTAGGAACACTCGCACCATTTTTTCAACTTAGTCAGTCTTAAGGTCACTGCACACCGGATGCGTACGCGTACGTTCCACTTGCGTTGCAATGTACGCGATGTGTGCTCATGTACGTGACAACGGACATTCACACGTTACTCAACTGGTTAACCGTGTCTCATACAGTCCCATACATTGCACACCGGATGCGTACGGGGACGTTCCACTTGCGTTGCAATGTACGCGATGCGTGCTCATGTACGTGACAACGGACATTCACACGTTACTCAACTGGTTAACCGTGTCTCATACAGTCCCATACATTGCACACCGGATGCGTACGCGTATGTTCCACTTGCGTTGCAATGTACGCGATGCGTGCTCATGTACGTGACAACGGACATTCACACGTTACTCAACTGGTTAACCGTGTCTCATACAGTCCCATACATTACTACTTCTTCATGGGAAGATAGATGCCCCTGATTTCCACGATAAGCTCTTGCGGTTCTACGTTCCCGACAATTACCGCCGCAGTAGGAGAGATTGTTCTTGGAGTCATTTTGACGAACTCAGTCGCCCATCTCGCGAACCCTTTCTGTGGTCAATGCCCTCCTGGACGCCCTGAATGTGAAGTGTTTGCGGACGGATGAAAGATAATGATGTTGAAGTGCTTGAGGTTTTGTGACAAGAGTGTGTGAATTTTTTTGCTTAATATTATTTTGTTGCTTTTGTATTACATATTTAATTTTTATCTTATTGTTTTGACACTTTTTTATAACATTGACATTTTTAAATTTTTTGTGAATATTACTTACTCCCTTTATCCAAATTTTATTATTACGACATGCATTGTAATTATTAAACATTTGTAATTAGTATAATTGTTCAAGGCCGGTTTACATAAGCAAATAAAAAAAATACAAAAATACATTACAACGTATTGGAATGTCTACGCATCTTTGCTTACGCGACACATACGTGTTGCATCTGTTGTGCAGTGGCCTTAAATAATTCAAAATAAATAATATTTAAAGCATTGTAAGTCTGGCACCACAACCATACAAAAATGTATTGGCATGGTCCTGAACGAGTTAAATGAATGAATTTTTATTTTTTACGTTTTCTTATACTCCCTGGCGATGAAACATGCATATGGCCCAACCATCACCTATATAAAAGTATCGCCTCATAGGTCACGCACACTTAGAAACGTGCCCTACAACGCACTGCTCTGCATCCATCAACTTGAGGCATTCAGGTGTAAAGTCTCATGCGCCTGTAATTTCATAAACGAACTCAAAAACCTCCATTCAATATTTATCAAGATTCATTTTGGTGAATGTGCGCAAGATCTTCATGACCTTATCCCTGCTTCCCCCTTTCACCACCGGATAAGCAGACGTACCGAGAAGTACCACCCATACCTGGTCAGCATACCACCTTGCCGTACCGATTTGCTCCATCTTTTCTTGTTAGCACAAATGAGGAGTGGAACTCACTTCCGGCGTATGTTTTTCCAAACCATTATAATCTCGGTGTCTTCAAGTTCAGAGTGAATAGGTTCTTTCTAGGCAAGCGTGCTCCATCTTCGATCACACCTTCATTTACCATCAGGTGAGGTAGTTGTAAAGCGTTTGACTATCATCAATAAAAAAACAAAAGAAAACAATAGATTGAGCTATGAAAGGCTTGCTCTGCTTATTCTAAGCCCTTAGCAATTGGCATAAAGTAGATTTTCTTTTGACATTTTATTACTGTAATAATCAAACCATGTAGTTACTCGTACTCTAACGAAGCGTGCGCTATGTCAATAAATATCTACAAAATTATAATTGAAAGTTTTTTATAGTCTTTAGACCAATAGCGTAGGTTTAAAGTTGATATTATTTGGAATCGGTTTATGGTCGAAGATTTTATAAATTGAAATGATAGAAGAAATAGTTTTTATCGATGAATCAGACAACATAATTATATACGCGAACACGAACGAAGAAGACGGCTAAAAATGAAAAATTAAAATAGTAATGTGACTCAGTGGACATTTTCAGGATCTTTTAGTGAGTACACAGACTCGTAAAAATATCTCACTAGTCAGTAAAATAGCCAACAAAATTGAGCACCTTAGGCACTTGTCTCACCGCCGCCGCCGGCGATGAACGAGAAGAGAGTAGAGCTAGAAACTAGAAACGAGTTGGCGAGCAGCGAGAACCGAGTGTGTAGTTCTTAGGCTCGGATTATATGGCGTCTGGGCTAGTCAGGCACCGTTTTTTAACGGCTTCTGACCAATCCGTTGCACAACCAAACATTTGAATTTTTCCTGCATTGATTACACACGATCCGAGGCCATCCGACTCCGTCTTTTACCTGGAAGCAACCGGGACATGCTCCGGTTTCACAGGATCGGGGAGACCCGGATGCCATATAGTCTGAGCCTTATAGTTGTCTTGCTAGGCTATTAAGCGAGTGAGAAAGTGCGGCGGCGTGCGATATTCGCGCCACTCGCTGGGCGCATGGCGCTTGCGTATTTCATCTCACGGCAAGTGTTCTGACCGCCAAGCGAGCATCGCTGAGCGTGTATCGCTGAGCGAGTATCGCTGAGAGAGTATCGCTGAGCGAGTGTTGTAGTCGCTGCGATAAAATAGTGGAGAGCGAGTTCTCGCCGGCAATGCGAACGGCTAGCGATCAACTATTTATATACGTGTGTCTTTTACTGACACGGAATCTAAATATTTGGTTCGTTTCTTGAGCGAGAAAATAGTTGATAGCTAATCGCTTAATTGCCGGCGGCGAGACAAGTGCCTAATGTAGGTACTATTTATGTATTTTGTTTAAGTATATGTATTAATTAATGTTTGCAAGTTTAGATAACAAGTATAGTTAAATAAGTTCTAAGTTCAATGTTTGTTATAACTTGGAAACTATACCTAATTGTCACACAGTAAAAACTTTTCTTTTAGAATGCTGGCCACAAAAAAGTTTATAGAATTCGAATTTCGAATTGTTCATGAAAATAAAAATGTATACTTTTTAGAATTTTACTCATTTTTAAATACGGAGTAGACGCTTAAAGAAGACCGTGTTGCAGTTATTGCGTTGCATCGTTGCGGTTACGCGCTAATTCAAATTTTTGACATACTGAAAAATTTTAATATAACCAAAAGATTAGTTTATCGCACCATCAAACGATACAATGAAGACTCTAGTGTAGATGACAGGTCAAAAAGTGGTCGCCCTCGGCCTGTTAGGACTCCAGCAGTGTTAAAAGCTGTGAAGGCGCGAATTCAAAGAAATCCCAAACGTAAGCAGAAACTGTTGGCCCTTCAGACGGGGTTAAGCAGAACCACGGTGAAAAGGGTGTTAAATGAAGACTTAGGGCTTCGGGCATATCGAAAAAAAACAGGACATCGTTTGAATGCTCGTCTAATGGACCTGAGACTGAAGAGATGCCGCGCTTTGTTGAAGCGGTACGCGGGAAAAAAATATCGGGAAATTATTTTTTCGTATGAAAAAATTTTTACCGTAAAAGAGAGCTATAACAAACAAAATGATAAGGTGTACGCACACAATAGTGAAGAAGCGAGCAACCGTATTCCGCGTGTCCAACGAGGTAATTTTCCAATTTCGCTCATGGTATAATTGGGAGTTTCTTATTGGGGCTTAACAGAGGTACATTTTTGTGAGAAAGGTGTAAAAACGAATGCAGTTGTGTATCAAAATACAGTCCTGACGAACCTTGTGGAACCTGTTTCTCATACCATGTTCAATAACAGGCACTGGGTATTCCAACAAGATTCGGCGCCAGCTCATAGAGCGAAGAGCACAAAAGACTGGCTGGCGGCGCGTCAAATCGACTTCATCCGGCACGAAGACTGGCCCTCCTCCAGTCCAGATTTGAATCCGTTAGATTACAATATATGGCAACACTTGGAGGAAAAGACGTGCTCAAAGCCTCATCCCAATTTGGAGTCACTCAAGACATCCTTGATTAAGGCAGCCGCCGATATTGACATGGACCTCGTTCGTGCTGCGATAGACGACTGGCCGCGCAGATTGAAGGCCTGTATTCAAAATCACGGAGGTCATTTTAAATAAACTTTAGTGTCATAAGAATCTATGTTTTGTTAAATTCATTTTGGTATATAAATGGTTACATAATGAATAAACTTGTTTCAATTATTTTATATTAAACATGTGACAGAATTTATGACCTGACTAGGTATATGAAGGTTATTAGTTTGGTATATATTAGTCTATCTTTAGGTATTTGTTTATGTATTGGGATAATAAGCATTTCTTTTATTTGTAAATATACTCTGTGCACCGCTGTCCATTACTGCTTCGCTCTTTACATTCCATCCAAAGGTTGCCTGGAAGAAATCGCATTCAGCGATAAGGCCGCTTATTGTACTTTATTTAACGTAAATGAGTTTTTTTTTATTATTCCTGGTGTACAATAAAGAATTATTATATTCATTCTTTTCTAAGTACTTTTAAATAATACCTAAATATCTAAGTTTCTATGAGGGACTAATGGGATGATTTTTTGTGACGTTCTTCCCCTTTATAATAAGCGTTATTTTTAAATTAAATCTCAGTATAAATTTATATAATAATAAACTTTCATATTTTTTAGAAGCTTTTTATTAACTTTCAATGTATGTATGTTTGACCGGGAGGAATCTTGCAACTGAATTTTAAGCCCGTTCCCCTAAACCGATTGAGCTGAAATTTTGAATACTTATGTAACTTCGGTGACAATGCAACAAAATGGTACCATGGAAGTGGTCTCACGATGGAGACGGATGCTAGACAACGGAACTTCTGAATGGATTATAGTAGGTTACTAGTGTTTGGGCTCATTTGAATCTGCTTGCGGTTTTAATTATGAATTTTATAAAAGATTGTTTTGAAAAAGAATTTTTTCTACAAAAACTTATTTACTTAAAAATCAATCAAGAATTCTAACCAATGGCACATGGCTTAGAACTTTTGACATGGCTGTGTTTTAATAAAAATTACACATTGGTAATTTTAAGTTACAAAGCTGATATAGCTCTGCAGGAAGACAATACGTTTAAATCTCATCACACTATCACACTGATGCCACTAGTATTATAAACGCGATAGTTTGTATTTATGTATGTGTGGATGTTTGTTACCATTTCCCGTCGTAACGGCTGAACCGATTTCTTTGAAATTTTGTATGTACGTAGATATAACCTGGATTAACACATATATTTAATCCATGGTTAATTCAGGTTTTAATGGGTAGATAATATTATTATATGGTAGATTATAACCTGGATTAACACATATATGTGTTAATCCAGGTTATAATTTACGTACATACAAAATTTCATCGAAATCAGTTCAACCGTTACGACTTGATTGAGTAACAAACTAACAAACAAACATTCAAACTTTCGCATTTATAATATTACTAGTTTCCGCCAGCAACTTTGCACGCGTGGTTTTTCAACAAAAAGTAGCCTATATATGCTACTTTTTGTATCTTACTCAATCACGTCCTAACGGCAGAACTGATTTCGATGACATTTGGTAAATAGATAGACATTATTAATGCCTGCATTAAAATATAGGCTACCTAATATTGACAAAACACGCATGCGAAGCCGCTGGCGGAAGCTAGTAACAATATAAATAAGTACCAATGATCTGAATTCAAAAAGAAAAATGAGTAACACGAAAAACAAGGCACCATCTTGATAGATACCATTCATTCATATTACCAAAACGTTCAATCATAACCACACATGTTTGACACATGAAAACAACGCCTTCATTCTGTACTACTAAGGTTTAAAATCACATGACCTGTCATTGCTGATTTTTATTAAGTTACTAGATACATATACGATCAAATGTATTCAAAATGTTGATTGATTTGAACATGCAGAGTATCTGATTGAATGAAGATACATAATATTAGTGTCTTGGGTCAGATAGCAGCTTTTGGTGCAGACAAAATAGAATAGCTGGTTTATTACAATCAAAATTGTAAGGTTATGGAAACTGCTCCAGTCTAAGGCTCGTAATTAGAACTGATTTATTACAATCTTTATTATAAATACGGGCTTTATCACATACCGTTTTATCGGTGTACCTATAAGTCGACTGAAACGCCGATAAAACGGTACGAGTACGAATGAGCGGTTAGCTTTCTCAGTTTTCAATGACTAACAGAGGTTCCCAAACATTTTTTTCTTATAGACCACTTACAAACTTTTGTTAGTTCCGATGGACCCCTGCAGCTACATTTGTATCATATTCCCAGTTGACAAAAAATGTGAAGATTATCTCTTACTATGGAAATTTGCGTTGCGGCTGAGTTCCAATCACGGATTAACAGTTTTCGCTTTGCAAGTCTCGGCATGTTGTACTGAATATGGAATATGCAAGTTTTTACCGGAAACAGTCGCTGAGCTTCTTAAATATTATCTGCCTACATTGATAGGTGAAATCATGTCAATATTTTAGTTCTTCATTATGGAAACCATAGACATTTACGTGGACCGCTCAAGAATTTTGAACACCCATTTTTTGTCGAGTCTCCCGTGGACCCCTGGGTATTCACCTGAACCACTTGGGGAATCAATGGGCTAAACTGTCAAAAGTCTATGCTTGAATGAATGGTATTAATTCAGCTTTGAATTTTGTTCTGGAATCCAGCCCTCTATGGGGTAATTAGCTAGCTACTTTGATTTGGTGTAAATACAGTACTATACAAAATGCTTTATTGTTTTAATAAATTTGTTCATATTCATTTATCATTAAGAAGGGGTTTAAAACACGCGACGAATAAAATTCTTGTTCTCTTTTATTATTGGAAATATAAATCACATTTCCAACTAAAATAGTTTTAATTTTACACTGTTCTTATTTTTTGTGTTTGTTGATGATAACTGTGTTTTAGTTTTTTTTATTCATGAAATTTGACACTCGGTTAGAAAATTAAATCATAATTATTTTGATGTCTAAAATTTAACCATCAAATGATGATGATTAATTTATTATTATTCAAAATCAAAATAACTTTATTATGAAACAAAAACTTGGGACAAAAATACTGGAATACGATAGTATTCGCAGAAGTTATAAACTGTGTCGCGAAAACTAACGCCCCCTCAGAGTTTATTATTTCCTATTATTTTTACATAATTATACAAGTAATGTAATAAAAAGTATATAAGTATTAATATTTTATTTATAGTGTTATCCGAACACATGCGGAAAATTCCAAGATTTTTAAAATCATCTCAAAAATTTCAAGCCAAGACGGGACTTGAACCCGACTTGACAAGAGGAAGGTTGCGGGTTCAAGTCCCATCTAGGCTTGAAATTTTTGAGATGATTTTAAAAATCTTATATAAGTATTATTAATATCTGAGTTTTAAGGTTCCGTAATTGGAATTCCGTAGTTTCGTAATTGTACTGCTGCTTAACAATTCTTGTTAAAAGTGGTTTAATGAGCAAGCCGCTCCCATATTCAGCTGTGTCTAGTACATTCTTACTGGTGACCTGTGGCCTCATGTCGACGGCTGTTGTGACGGGGTGGAGCTGGATCGTGGTAGCTTATTAAGCATAATTTTGACCGTCAAAGATCTCCAGTGTTTTGATGAGGAGTGGTCTTTGAGAAGTTGTTTCTTTTTCTTTCTATTGACAGATAAGTGAAGTCTAGCTGTTGGTGACTTGCGCAACGTTCCCTAATCGTATTTAGTGCCTAAATATGTTTAAGAGATTAGTCAAATCATACAAATACGTTAAATTTATCGTAGGTATCGTTGTGCGGCCTTAATAAAATCTAGTAAACATCTTACTTTTAAAATTGTCTATTTAGAACAGAAAGCCGCGCGCTTAAATAATTTGGGTACCATATACGACATTATTTAAAATATCTACGGCTAATAGCATTTTAGCTACTTTTAGCTTTTGTATTAGAAGTAATATTTATCTGATCTCGATGTTATGTATTGCTCTAGAACCAAATACCCCATTTTTAGTTCTGGTATAAAAGAGCGTTCAAAAAACTTATTCCGATATTTCTTGCAATTATTCCTGACATTATCGTCGTCGTTATTTTACATTATACCCATAACTCATAACTTTTTCACCACAAAGGCTACACCGCCAAAAGGTGGCAATTAGTGACAGGTGCTCCCATTTGATTTCGAATATATTTTTACTTTTTTGCCCCCTTTTGGACAAAAAAATACCATTGTTCCGTCCAAAGTTTAGTCCAACACCCTTTGTCATTTCTGCTACCATCAAGAGCATAGAATACGATGTATGGCGACATGTGGGGGTGGATTTTTAAGAGTAGGTATACATGATGACGTCTACAAATTCGATACACTGATTTTTGGGTTTTTTGCTAGTTATTCACCTTTTTGTTTGTGCAAAGGCGACCCGTAGTCTGTCGTTTCACACGATTTTTGAAAATTTTGATTAAACGGCTATTGTTGGATTCACAATATGATAGAACCTTTTCTTGGATATCAAAAGAATTTTAGTTGGTAATCGTCTAATGAAGCGTAAATAATACTTTTCGCTGTCGGTTATTGGGGCAGAGATGTTTTTTTTTAACACATTATAGATCTTCGTTTGACCACAATCTCACCTGATGGTAAGCGATGATGTAGTCTAAGATGAAGCACGAAGATCTAGAAGAAACCATTTACTCTTATCTTGAACAGGAAAAACAGACTACGCTAAGTGTTCCATCGTAAAAATCGTAAAAATCCTGGGCACATTCCCCAAAATGTATTCTGTTCGAGACTTTAGGTCTTAGTCTCCGCCATATATTGCTCAAATAAAAACCTAAAAGCTCTACGTTCTATCGAGTCTAAGGTAGCGAGCTGGTGTTTGGCCAAACCATCCTAAAGGCAGCAGTACTCCATACCAGATCGGACTTGTGCTTTGTAAAGATGTTTTCGAGTAGAGACGTACTGGAACGCCCACTATATATATGCCTCCCCTATAAATGTCCATTGCGATCGATTGACGTGGCCTGCATGGACTCAACGGCTACCAGCAACCTTAATCAGGTCATTTTTACATCCAGTAGTGGGCCATCCTGAGCTGCTTTTTTCAATGCGTGGTCTTCACTCGAGAAACTTTCTGCCCCAACGGTCATCAGTTCTTTGAGCTATGTGCCCCGCGCACTGCCACTTCAATTGGCTTATCCTTTAGGCTATTTTAGGGATTTTAAAGTACAAGATCCGGTATAAAATCGTCCTGCACTCATCTGTTTGTCAAATGAAAAGTATTCTTTATTAGATCATGTTTATGCAAATAAATTGCGAATGGGTTGCCTTAAGAAATATTATGTTCATGTCTACGCTTCATTATACAAAAAACCATAAGTAATATTTTTTTTTATTTTAAATGTTTCACTTGAATACTGAATAAATGTACAACGACTAAGGAACATGTAAGAGTTGGGTTGCCTACCTTTTTCTAATCCGTATTACAGGGTTGCCATCATCTGCTTTTTCATAAAAATATATATCAGATAATATTATTATAAACAAGTCGACCCGCCAAACTTCGTACTACCTTGACATGACATGCATATAACGCGGGCTGCCAATATATACCTACGTCACCCCGGTAGAATTGTCAATTGACCATCATTATATGCAACAAATCCAATTTCATCAAAATCGGTCCAGCCGTTCTTGTGTCCTAAATAAATAAATAAATATTGCTGGACATTTTACACAGCGCTATCTAGCCCTAAACTAAGCAGAGCTTGTATTATGGGAACCAGATAACTGATAGGATATTTATATACATTTTTTTTGTAAATACATACCTAAAATATATAGAAAAACATATATATTACACATAGATAAAGTGGTATAAGGGTAATCGCAACCCATTATATTTGATATAAAATTCTTTTCATCAGGAAAGCAGATGGGTGCAGGATGATCTTAGGCCGAATCTTAGACATTTGTCTGCGAATCTCCCAATTTCTGATTCGGTCTCGTAGAGAAATACTAAGCTTAGCCCCTCCATAGCACGCCGAGTGAATTTAAGCCTCTCAGCTTAATCAGCCTTCACTTATAAAAACGGCTTTAAATTATTTTATAACAGTAATGTATCTCACACCCAGCAACCTATTTCGACCGTTTCCCGATGTTACCAAATAACGAGCCTGTGTCACAGACTTTTAATAAGGGACAATAACAGTAAACAACATTCACTATCATTGTCTGCCCACGTGGGATACAACTTACATTCTTGTGTTTTAGAAATTGACCAGTTTTCATTGAGCAGTAACATAACTGTTGAACTGAGAGTAATGTTACCATCATTTTACCAAATTTCCGGAAAACTAAAGCACCTAAAATTTGTTTGTTTTTTTTTATTGATGATATCCAAGCGCTTGACCACTACATCACCTGATGATAAGTGAAGGTGTGATCGAAGATGGAGCACGATTGCCTAGAAAGAACCTATTCAATCTGGACTTGAAGACGCCAATATTATACTGATTTGCTTACATACGCCACTCCTTACGTGTGCTAACAAGAAAAGTTGATGCAAATCGTTTGGTACGGCAAGGTGATATGCCGACCAGGTATGGGTGGTACTTATCGGTACGTCTGCTTGTTTGGTGGTGGAAGGGAGGAGGGATAAGGTCATGAAGATCTTGCGCACATTCACCATAATGTATCTTGTAAAAAACTGACATAAAACTGTTTTTATATTATTACTAGCTCACCCGCCAAACTTCGTACTGCCTTGACATGCGTATGACGCGGGCTGCTAATCTACGTCACCTCGGTAGAATTGTCAATCGGGCATCATTAGCTGCGTATGTATGAGAATGCAATGTATCCTCAAAATTTCTTTTTCGTGAATTTTTCCGATTGTCATACTGCTATACGGGACGGAGACAAATCCAACAAATCAAAGATCATCAAAATCGGTCCAGCCGTTCTTGAGTAATAAATGGTGTAACTAACCCGACTTTGTTTTATTTAATAAGATTAAACCTATTCCGTCCCACTGCTGGGCTAAGGTCTCCTTGCAATCTACGGCTCAGCAATCTTTATCAGGTCGTCTTTCTATCTCCATCTTTCTATCTGTTGGGAGAGAAAGAGGTAGGGGGGTAACTGTCAAACACACGTTACTCTCAAAAAAGTGTCTTATTCTTTTCGTTTCCCGGCATTAAAAGCCTCATAGAGAAGCTTTCAGTTTTACTAAAGCTAAACTCCACCGTGACTAAACCACAATAATAAACAGAGTACATGGATGTCATGCCACTTTAAAAAAACAAATTACCAGCTTACATTCAAACACACAAAGTTAATACCAACATTGTAACTTAAAAGCCAGATCATCCCACCATCAACAATTCCTTTTTTACCCCAAAATATCAATTTGTTTAATGTCAGATCTCTATATTTCATAAAAAGGTCTGGTCACACTAATCATGAGCAATTTACAATAAAACCCCGAACATAACCGGGGCATAGCTTTGTATAGTATTATGTTCTTCGTTCTGTTTAGTTGATTTCTATAAAATTTTATAAATGAGACGGCTACCACCACGGGAATGACCAAATATTATTAATAGGGTACGGGAGGCAGAAAATCCTTGTCATATTATGAAGGCCATAAGATGGCGACGACATTCGGAGCGCTTTAACGTTACATAATTTGCAGTAGAACTGCAATAAAGCGCGTTATTACTAGTGATCGGCGTAGGTAGTGCTATTCACGAGAATTAGTGACCGTTGACTTAACATGGATATGCTCTACATCCCGGGAAATATATTTTTATTTTATTTAATAGGTTTTTTAAGGAATTCGTGATTTAAATAGTAACTATTTAGCTTTAAGCAAATACATGTTGTATTGGTTACTAAAGTAATCACTTTCCCTGACGCTTTTGTAGCTTATCGTGGGTTAGGTGACTTTGATAAGTCGTCGGGCGTACTCATAGTATCTTATACAGTTTAATTTCATTTACATTCAGAAAAATATGCCCGGGAATCGGAGAATAAATCCCGGGGCATATCCACATTAACTGATCATTCAGGTTCATTGACCCAAAATAGCACTATCTACGCCGATCCCTAGTTATCACACTGGCGATTTGCGAGCGTGTTTTCAGCCAGGCGATCAGCCAGTTTGCTCGCTGCCTGTGCGTAACGGGCTAGCAACGTGCACGGCGGCACTCGGCGTTTTTCCTACAATGCGTACGACTCACTAAAGTGTGGTGGAGAGCGCGAGTGTATCTATAGAGCGAACGCGGCATTCGCGTTGCGGCGTCGCAGTGAGCTCGCGGCAAAAACGTTCATAAATCGCCAATGTGATAACTCCCTTAGTTATTTAAAATTCGGGATACTTTTCAGGCAGATATACCTAATTTTTTTTATTATCACCCAGGATGAGGTATGTCATGTATGTATTGCTATTAGCAGTAAGTCTCTCTAGCACTACTATGTTTTGTGTGAAAGTATTAAATAAATCAATCAATATTTAGCATAATAAATAGCATACACACCTACGAACCATAAGAAGGTGCCCAAAAAATAGATGAGTATTGGTAGTTCAATAGTAAAATGAAACAACTACCCTTAACCGACAAGGAAGACAAAGTCGCCTATGTCCCAATCCAGCTCTTAATTTATCTATATATCACAGTCAAAAAACTCCTGATATTAAAACCAATAGTTGGTTTTGGTAGCAGGTAAGTGTCATCATCATCATCATATCAGCCGTAGGACGTCCACTGCTGGACAAAGACCTCCCTCATTGATCTCCAGGAACTGCGGTTGGAAGCGGCCTGCATCCAACGCCGACCCGCGGTTCTTACCAAGTCGCCTGCCCATCTTGTAGGTGGACGTCCTACGCTGCGTTTTCCGGTCCGTGGCCTCCCTTCGAGAACCTTCCGGCCCCATCGGCCATCTGTTCTGCGCGCTATATGGCCTGCCCATTGCCACTTTAACGTGCTAATTTGTCGGGCTATGTCGGTGACTTGAGTTCTCCTACGTATCTCCTCATTTCTGATTCGATCCCGTAGCGAAACCCCGAGCATAGCCCTCTCCATAGCTCGTTGAGCGACTCTGAGCTTATTCATAAGGCCAATAGTGAAGGACCACGTCTCGGTTCCATATGTTATCACTGGTAACACACACTGATTGAAGACTTTCGTCTTAAGGCACTGAGGTATATTGGACGAAAAGACGTTGCGAAGTTTCCCAGACGCTGCCCATCTGAGTTGGATTCGACGATTGACCTCTTTTTGCAGGTAAGTGTATTCTAATGATAATTTTGTTTCCTTTTTTTATTTAATAATAATAATAATTTCATTTATTAATTTCAAGCACATAATAACAATTTTAAATAATATAATTTACAAAGATTTATAATTTAAATAATGGCTTGTATGTACATCATAATTTCAATCAGGACCTATAATAAGTCGAGTGGACTTGTGCTGTAGATCCTGTAACTGTATTGCCTGTTTAACAATTTTTACATCCCTCCATCTCAGAAAGAGTATTTTTGCTCTTCGATATCTGAGTGCAAAAGTAGTTTTTATCCGCTAGAGGATAAAGTAAATTGAATTTAGAACATCGTATGCACTAAGTTTGTGAATGCAAAACATCATTAAACCTATTTACTTCTACCTTCATGGTGCCGAATTTATCGTACAGCCTTTTTCAATTTGTTAAAAACTCAGACTCGGAACCTTCTTGGTGTATTACTTTTTTGCATTTAGTCATTTCCTCGCCGAGGTGAGATGAAAAGTTTCGTGTTGCACTCGAGTGCAAAGATTTTTCACCTCGTGCTCTTTTGATTCCCTCGCAAACGCTCAGTATTCTAATTTTTCAATTTCAATTTTAGAATCCTTCGCTTGCTCGGTCATCAAACTTAAGCACGCGGTTAAAAAGCAACTTTGCACTCTTGCATAAGAAATAACTATTGCATGCTGTGCCTACTTCTAGAAGGTCGTACAGCGTCTTTGGTAAAACTGTATTATTCTTCCCTGAATTGTTTCGTTTAACGTTCAGCTTTTGAGCCAAATAAGAAAGAAAAATCATCGAAATCGATCTAGCCGTTTAGCAGACAAATTTATAATATTAGTTTGGATATAAGTAGAGGTGAATAAAGGCATAGGATTATAACAAGTGGAGATCCGTGGTGACAGAACGTATGTTTGTATGATTTTAAACTATGGATTGATATATTTTTGGAACTTTCGCCCTCCCGATCGCCTTATGCAATCCAAATCCAGAAATATGGAATATTCTTTATGTTTGGCTCGCCGCGTGAGCCCCGCAGGGTTCCTCCCGCTCACTCGATGACAAAGCCCGACGCTCAAGAATCCGTTTTTCATAGTGTCGGCCTTTTTATTTGACCATTTGCTACCAACTGCGTTATGAAAAATGGATCGTAACATCGTATAGTCTGGCCACGATAAGTTTGCAAATTCGTAGGAACAAAAAGGATTTTGGAACAAAAAGAACACCATGCACTAGAAAGCCTGGGTGTTGTTAAGTTGGGAGTGAACAGGTTTATTCTAGGCAAGCGTGGTCCATCGCAGACTATAATAGTAGTTTTGAAGTAAAACTTCTTTACGCACGCTTGACTTGGGGAGTAAGCTGGTGAATGCGTTACGAAAAATGCAAACTGAAGTTGAGAGGGAGATACGTTTTGTATATATTTAAAAGTGCGAGTGCGAGTTGCGTCTGTCCAGAATGAACATATACTGATCGACCTACAGACGTGTGGAGAATTTTGTAATTGAAAAATTTTATAAATTAATATTTTGAAAAAGAAGTTTTAATTCAGTCGTGTGGTCTAAAGCACACTCGTTTTTTTGGGATAATGCAGTAATACACTGTTTTTTTAACAAATAGGCTCTCGAACTAGTTAAAAACTGTTTTTGAGCATCATCGCTTACCTTGAGACAAGATAGTGGCCAAACGCAAGCCTATAACTTATAAAAAGAAAGCGTAGCGAACGGCCTAATAACATAACCAATTATATGTTACTGGGAGCCGTTAGGTGCAGGCAGGCCGCACGAGATCGGTCGCATATGACATCTATAAGAGAGGCTTTTGTTCAGCAGTGGACACCTTATGACCAATTTATTCAAGATCAAAGTCATGATAATGCTAGATTTTATGGAACCATGCTTTTCTACCATAAGAAATACTGAAATACTTAAACAAAAACTTTTATTTAGCATTTTAGTATCGAAAATTCTTACATACCATTATTAAAGTACATAAATCTAAGTCATAATAACTCTCTCGTGACTACGACCGATGTAACTTGGCCGAAACGTCGAGGTTAGTCAAAACTATGATTTTGATATAAATCTATGCGCGAAAAGACCCGTTTTGTCTTAAAAACATGAGTATAGTTGGCGAAAATTCAAAAAGTTCTACATAAATCTAGACAACAAAACTGGTCGTCACTCAACGGTGTGCTACAGTAGCGCTAGATTTATTTGACTTTTTAGTACCTAGTGGAAAACACCATGAGTAAATAATTTTTTGATATCTTTTATTCGCAACATATGCATACTTAGCGTAGCCGGACCAATCCCTTTTCTTATTTTTTTTCCTTCAAATATATCATGTCATTATATTTTAATAGTCACGCCAGTGAGTTAGTTAGGTCCTTTTGTATCGACTAAAGAGCCTTTTCATTCGATTGTTGGACTCGATGGTTAAATCGACTAAATGCCGTCTTAATTTCATTAATCGACTGCTTTGTAGGAATTAAGATTTAATTGAGTTTTGTATGCGAGGAATTTGAATTATTTGAAAGGATTTATAATGAACGTATCTATTGATGGACCACAGTCGCGTGCTTTATGTCTTCAAAAAACGATGAGAGGCGATTGTTAAAGAGTTTTGAAAAGACTTGAAGGGTAGACAAGAATAGACATATAACAGCTGCATTCTTTTTGATACTGTTTTTCACCTTGCTTTTTAGGGAGAGAATTCAAAGGATGTAAAAATATAGGTTTGAAAGAGTTTCTTGTATTTATTTTTCTAATTGAAACACACAGATGGAACTGAAATTAGGAACGTACAGTTAATTTTATTCTTACTTTCCAGATTGCAACTTGTTTACGGTTGGGTTCGCGGTGCTGCGCCCCTCATCAGTGCCTTATCAGTGCCAGTGCGGTTCGGCAGTCGAACAGCTTGTTCACCATGGAATATCGTGTTCCAGGGCCGCAGGTAGGATTTCCCGTTACGCTAGATATCATCCGCCGGGCTTTTTGCACGTGATGATGGTAAAAAGCCTGACGGTATGATTCTTATACCTTAGAAGAACGTGCGTCGATACCCTTGCGCCATCTCACCTATATGGTACAGCAGTTGGGGCCGGTGCGGCGGCAAATTTAGCCTAAGATCTCAAGCGGCGCAAATATGGAAGTCTCGACAAAGCTTACGTATTTGAGTTTTTTTTTGAGACCCTGGGTACATGAGGTACCAGGGGCGTTTTCGAAATACTGGCGCTTATCTTGATCAACGCATAATCATTCCAATTCAGCGGGGCAATGTAGCCTGAGTCGTGTGGACACTGCCGCCTGGTGAGCTATCTATAGATCGTTTGCAACGGTCTTTAGATGATTCAACTGTTTCTTCTGTATTTTATTGTAAATAACTGTAAATTCCTTTTGTTATTAAAGATTTATTTATTATATTTTATTCTTATCTTTCACACAGATGGAATTAGAATGATACTTATTTGTTTACAGAAACGAACGTTTTACAATTTGCACTGTAATTTTCAAAGTAGTAATATATATTAAGTTAAGCAATGTTACTGTTATATCACTGGACATAATCCAGTATAATAATGTAATTAGATGTTCTCTGTAAGTGAACCCTGTTCTTTGAGAATAAATATGCCAAGTATAACATATACTTGGCATATTTATTCTCAAAGAACTCAAGTATAACATATACTTGGCATATTTATTCTCAAAGTACTCAAGTATAACATATACTTGGCATATTTATTCTCAAAGAACAGGGTTCACTTACACAGAACATCTAATTACATTATTATACTGGATTAAGTCCAGTGATATAACAGTAACATTGCTTAACTTAATATATATTACAATAACTTAATATTCTTTAGTATATAATTTCTCAATCTTTTTGTAAATACAGACATACTAGGGGCTTCTTTGACTATATTGGGCAACTTATTATATAGCTGTGCTCCTTCAAATGTTATATTTTTCTTTCCGTAATTAGTTCTAGGTCTTGTTAATACAAAGTGTTTATTTTTAGAGCTTCGTGTATTATATTGGTGGACTTGATCTGTCCTCATAAAAGTTATGTCTGTATGTAGTATGTAATTTTTACTATTTTTCTAATAAGGCAGCACGTATTAAACGTGTAGAGTTGTTTTATACTCATCAGTTGGGTTTCTTTGTAAAGTGTTTCTGTCCGTGTAAAGTAGTTGTAGTCAAACAAGACTTTGATTATTTTGTTCTGTGCTGTTTGTAATTCCTTTAAATTTGATTTTGCTGCGGTTCCCTAACTTGTTTAGATTATTACTCATATGATGATAATCTTGTCCAAACCGTTTTACACCACAGCGCAATGATGCTGCTAAATTATGTTGATATGAGTAGCTGTTACGCGCGTCTTGCGCAAAGATGCGTAAACGTATTTAGTATCACTGTGTGCTCCAATTCTAAATATGATTTAGAGAGTTGTCATACAAATACGTCAAATTTAATCATGTTTAGTCGCTAAATACGTTTAGGGTTCGTTGTGCAAGCCGGGCTAAGTATAAAAATTAAGGAAAACGTAGTCCCTTTTTATAAACTAGTTTGCGGTTTAATAATCATTTATTCTCAAAATTATGTCGAATGTTCATGTCGTGCCTGCCCCAGTTATGGTTGAGAACTCGGCTTTTGAAGTTGTCGATGCGTATGTATACCTAGGACAAACAGTCCAATTAGGTAGGTCCAACTTCGAGAAAGAGGTCAATCGTCGAATCCAACTCGGATGGGCAGCGTTTGGGAAACTTCGCAACGTCATTTCGTCCAACATACCTCAGTGCCTTAAGACGAAAGTCTTCAATCAGTGTGTGTTACCAGTGATCACATATGGAACCGAGACGTGGTCCTTCACTATTGGCCTTATGAATAAGCTCAGAGTCGCTCAACGAGCTATGGAGAGGGCTATGCTCGGGGTTTCTCTACGGGATCGAATCGGAAATGAGGAGATACGTAGGAGAACTCAAGTCACCGACATAGCCCGACGGATTAGCACGTTGAAGTGGCAATGGGCAGGCCATATAGCGCGCAGAACAGATGGCCGATGGGGCCGGAAAGTTCTCGAATGAAGGCCACGGACCGGCAAGCGCAGCGTAGGACGTCCACCTACAAGATGGGCAGACGACTTGGTAAGAACCGCAGGTCAGCGTTGAATGCAGGCCGCTTCCAACCGCAGTTCCTAGAGATCAATGAGGGAGGCCTTTGTCGAGCAGTGGACGTCCTAGGGCTGATATGATGATGATGATACTCAAAGAGATAACAATTATCACTTACATGAAAATCAGAACACATCGAAAAGTTAATGTAATTCGTTCGAGTTATGTAGGTAAGTACTCAATTAACGCTTTGATAATTAGTTTAATAATACTTAAGATCTACGAATTGGTAGGTCTTTGCCTTGCGGTGGGATACCGTCTGAAAATAAATAAATGAATACAGGGGAACGTTTTCGTTATGAGGATGCACGCAAAATCTGCTCGTAAATTGCAAATCGATAAAAAATCAACTCAGTATCAATATTCGATAGCCAAAACCTTAAAAGGTGCGGGCGGGATCGCTACGAGGCCTGCGCGGGGATCGCTCGGGGCAGGGGTCACGCGAGCCGAGATGCGATTAGTGTAGGGATACAGTCGATGAACTGATATAAATATATCGATGTACAGCCGTCGAAACACAAATAATAATATCAAATCTCAGATATTCAATAGTCAGAGTAAACAAAATATATTTTTACAAATAACATTACACATGGGATTATCAATATTCGATATCCAAAACTATAAGTGTTGGCGGGATCGCTACGAGACTTGCGCGAGTGGGGTTCACAGGGGTCATGCGAGCCACGATGCAATTTGTGTTGAATACTGTCGATGGACATATAAAGGTACCGATGTTTAGTTGAATTTATTTTAATATAACAAATAGGAATTTCTAGTATCTGCACACACTTCAGGGAATACGAAGAAGGTATTAGACTAAACTAGACAAGAGTATAGGTCCACTTAGAACCACTCAGATAGACAAAGACAGGTAACCAAGGCCCCGATCATAGCTAGAGCTAGAATTATTAATAACGGGTGATTATTTAATGTTCATTTTGATAAATTAAATCATTGTATCATGTTCTAGCTTGATGAGGTACTTGGCGGAGAAACTTGAAAGTCTTTTACAAATAAGCCGCTGTCATTTATTTACAATGCTTTATGTATCAATAAATGGCATGAATCTTAACTCTAGCTTTTAGTTTTACGTGAACCGTACAGCTTAATTTGTAATAAATAGATAACTGTAATAATTATGTAATAATCACGGAAACACTATTTTATTTTAGTACACAATTATTAATTGTTTTGATCCTTCCCCCCCCCCCCCCCTGTGTTAACAAATGGTAGGTATCGTAAGACAGGTTTAAAAATTGTATAAATCTTTATTATGTAGAGCGTATATGTGGTTAATATTAATAATCACAGATAAACGAAATATAATAAACTTGCTGGCTCGAAACGTTTGATAAATGCGTCTTTACTTCATTTTCTTTTGCACTTTTGGTTCTTTTACTATTTTATGTTGGTTATCTTTCATAAAAAGAGTAATACAAAGAATAAAAATACTATAGGGTACGATGTTTTCAAATTAAATTAAGAACTTTTGAATTCAATTTTACTGTTCATCGATATCGATATCAATGTAAGTAATGTCCCATCTCTACAGACCACACCTTGTTTTACCCATCGTCTTGTCATGGCGAAAATGTAACTTTAATTCGACGAGTCATACCACCATAAAATATTACATAGTTCAGTACTCTTGTTTGATATGTTAAATAGCTCATAATTGCAGTGAGTTGAAATAGTTCCCTAAGTATGTGGCACTAAAGTTATATAAATATTTATCTAGTAGTATTAAAAGTCGATTCCATATTGATAAATACACGAATAAATAATATAAATAGCATATATCAAATACATATTATTTATATGTACCGTAATCGAGTTTAAAACATCGAAGACAATCGATTCAATTACAATTCTTATTTATAAATGAATTGAACTCTCCAAGTCAGACCCCCACAGTCGTACACAAGGTGTTAAATTTCAATACAAAACAGGAACAAGACTACATGATGCGATCTCGATTCTTCCGATCATTCATATGGAGGGCTGTATGCAAATAAGAACCAGGAAAACAATGTCTGTGCTGGTTCCTGTTGATAATCTTTGAATTTAATGGATCTGATTTGAGGAATTGGAGCGCACGTGTTGGCATTGTTGATCAGTTCTTTTTATTAGTTCCTGATATAAATTAAAAAGTGTTATTTTATTAGCTGTATGTATATGTATTTTTTTTATTTTGATCGAGTGAAGCGAGGTCTCTAAATTAACTTGGGCAAATCGGCATTGTATGTATGTATGTTTGTTTGTCCAAGGATAACTTTCGACGCGTTTTTCCGATCATCGTGAAATTTGATATTATACCTATATAGGTGATTGCACACTTTTGGTGTGACTAAATGAAACTTTTTAAATTTTCGCGAACTATACTCATGTACCCCATGATACCCCCTTTTATACTCCAATATCTCAGCAACCCTATCACATTTTTAACACATTTAGTCACGTTTTTAAGACAAAACGGGTCTTTTCGCGCACAGATTTATATCAAAATTATAATTTTGACTAACCTCGACGTTTTGGTCAAGCTACATCGGCCGTGGTCTTTAGTAACCACTGCCGATGGAAAAACGTGACTAAATGAGCTAAAAATATGAGAGGGTTGTTGAGATATTGGGGTATGAGAGCGGTAAAAAAAAAACAAAATGAGACTATCTGGTCAAGTGACACGTCTAATAAAAGGTATTTGTGAGTACATTTTGAACCCGTTTTTATTTTTATTTTAAACTTTGTAAATTTTAAGTTATTAGCTATAATAAAAACTGAACTTTGACAAAACTCACAGGGTACACCAGTGACACATTACTGAAATTTGGTATGCGTGTAGCTTTAGTGATACATACATATATAGGGAAAAGTCTGAAACCTAGAATAACTGCAATTTCTACCCCACAAAAGGGTAACCAAATTACATGAACTTCCGTTACCTGTAATTTATAACTGTAGGTCAAATATTTGGTTACTCATTTCGTGGCACTATTTTGATAGTCAAAGATTACAAATAGTATATTTTTTTATGGGAGACTCGCGAGATCTCAGTTTGGGGTGAACCACTAGTGTAGCTAGTTTTAATTCAGATTGAGGCAGCCATTTTGCAGGCCGTGGTGTTGATTGAATATGCTTAAATTATCGAGCTCACCTCGGCCAACTTTTGATAGTCTTGTGCGTTGTTGAATCATTTTCTGAGGTGCATAACATTAGTACAGAAGGAAATAAGTTTCTATAACTATTTCAATCAAATAATAAAGTAAAAAATGCACCCTTCTTATACATTGCGGCAGTGCGGTTTGTATGCAGTGGAGATTTTCAACACGTTCCCAGCGGCACAGATTTATCTGTACTTTCCATTACTGCGTTACGATTCGTTTTAAGCCTTGTCCTAAACCAGAGATTGTGGCGGCACGAGGCACATTAAACCTCACCGCCCGTAGGAGACCAAAATCCTATATTTGGCGCCAAATAAGACAAAGGGTACGGTTTTTTTTTTGTGTGCGGCACGAGGTCTAAGAAACCCGGCATTGAGGTTGATATACCATAGAACTAGGAATCAATAGCACATCTCAGATATATAGTTATCTCTTTCCTACACTGAGCCAGATGGAAGTTATGCCTCCCGCACGACAGAGACGTTTAAGTTTTTTCTTGCCGCTATGAAGACGAGACACGGACAGGGTGTTTCAAGCCCTGTTTCGCACTTATCGTGTTAAATATTGAATTAAAATAAACACAGTCTTTGTTCTAGATTACGGGAAAACCTCAAAATTTGTCAACTTATTAGAAATTAAACTCTTATATACTTAACATGATTAATATTTTTTATCGTAAGGAAACACCATCAAGTTTCCCAGCAAGCGGAGGCTCTATCCTATGGGAAGCAGGCGTTTGAATGAGTTGCGGAGATTGTTCAGAGATGGCGGTAATGTATAGCTCGCGGGTAAGCCCAACAAGCTGTTGAGCACTGGATGGTTCTGAACCAGGTGAAGGCACAAAGAGTACTTTATTCGAGTATTTCGTCGTTTCCGCGTACGGATACTGAACACCGAGAACTCGGTATTTATCTATATCTATACTATCTATACTAATATTATAAAGAGGAAAGATTTGTATTTTTGTAATGAATAAACTCAAAAACTACTGTACGGTTTCAAAAATTCCTTCAACATTAGAAAGCTACATTCACCTTGAGTAACATAGTTTATATTTATTGCTAGAAAAGATTACGGATCCTTACTAACACTTAAAGTAATGTAACCCAAGGTGTAAAAAAGTGCCCTAAAACGAATTTCGTCGCATGCGCTGCGGAAACTATTGATGATAGAACAAAAGTATGTTCTACAATATCAATATCTACAAAAATCTTCGTAATATTATAAAGAGGAAAGATTTGTTTGTTTGTTTGTATTGAATAGGCTCCGAAACTACTGGACCGATTTTAAAAATTCTTTGACTGTTACGAAGCTACACTATCTCCGGGTGACACAGGCTACTTTTTATCCAACTGCGGAGAAGGAGGGTAATGTTTTTTATTAAAAAACTACGCGTGCGAAGCTGTGGATTGGTCAGCTAGTGTAGTAAATAAATTAGTTTAAAAAAGTTATGTAATATACATATTTTACCTACTGAAAAGTTTTTATTATATGTATTAAGTATTTTAGGCTAAAGTAGGGCTCATATATCTTCATGGAACGTAAAAGAAGTTAATTATTATCCTGTAATTATATTATTTTACTTAGAAATAAATCATTTAATTCAAGCAGAATTAAATTTAATATGCAGGGAGGTTATATTCTCCCTTAACACATAAGCTACTTTTCGTTGACAAAAAAAGCGTGAGAAGCCGCTGGTGGAAGCTAGTTGTTTATAAAGCTTTGCGGCTTAAGGGCCCTGTCTTCTGTTACCCATTTTATGCGAATATTTCGAACAAGTCTGTGGTTCGGTTGATAAGGAGAGATAAACAAAAATAAATACACCTAAAGTTTGGTTCATCAAAACTTAAAAGCTTGAAAAAAAAATTTAAACATATCACATTCGTCAAATAAATTAATTTGTAACTCGCGTTTTCGTAAAATGAGCAATTGAGTGAATTATCTAACCCTGTTTTTGCCCGAAAAACGAATCGTAAAGTTTTTAACATAAATAACATTACAACAAAAATACTGTCTTCTTTAAAATGCGTTTAAAAAATTTTAGTATAATAATACAATATTTAAATTTTTTTTTAAATCACCTAAAATGATGAAACGCAACGTGGCCCCTGGCAGTCTGCGCCGAGCGCTTTTGGAGGGAGGACGTGTCGCTTTTCGTCACTAGCACTATACATAGTTACGTATATATAATACTATAGGCAACAGCCAGTGCCAGCATACAATTATAGCGCGACCGAGTGATTTGACCTGTATGGATACTTACAGATCTATAAAGTTATTACGTAGTAAACTTTAATCAGATTATAATTAGTTATATTAACTATTAGAACTCTAGTGACTATGAGTACAGTAACCTGATCTGATGATGGAGTCAGGAGCTGTTCCATGGAACTCCTCAGCAAGTTGTTTGATTGGAGTAAAACTTTGCACACCAGTAGAATTAAAATAAAAGTTCTCAACTACACTAAAAATGCTCCGATCTGATGATGGAGTCAGGAGCTGTTCCATGGAACTCCTCAGAAAATCATACAATTGATGTAAAACTTTGCACACCGGTAGAACTGAAATAAAAATTCTTGACTATACTAAAAACGCTCTGATCTGATAATGGAGTCAGGAGCTGTTCCATGGAACTCCTCAGCAAGTTGTCTAATTGAAGTAAAACTTTGCACACTAGTAGAACTAAAATGAAAATTCTTTACTATATTAAAAACACTTTGATCTGATGATGGAGCCAGGAGCTGTTCCTTGGAACTCCTTAGAAAATTGTCCGGTTGAGCTGAAACTTTGAACACCGGTACAATTCTAAAAAAAATAGTTTACTACAGACTCAACCACCTGATCTGACGACTAAATCAGGACCTGTTCCATGGTACTCCTTATCAAATTGTCCCATACTTCTAGATAGCTTCACTCCAAACATATGTGCCATACGCAAGAAGATTTCCAGTAGACCGGTTCCGGCGAAACCCATATTGACGATCGCTGAAGAGCTTTAACTTCAAAGTACGAGAGGAATTTTCTATTAAATGTATAGGAGTTATAATAATGCCCGCCCTCGACCAAGTCTGTTGCAACACAGTCGAAGCATTGGGATAACAAATAAAAAAGGTACATACGCGATAAGTATCCGTTTTAATCAGTCATTATGTACAGTGATCGCGAAATAATGATTGAAATAAATCACAAAAGTTTTCTAAGTAAATTTGTTTTAGATAGAGACTTCGTGTTATTTTTCCTGTAATCTTTGTTGATGTTCCTATCAATCATGGTAATTTGAGATTGTTCGCACTCTAAAACAAAATAAAAAGTTGTTTTGTTATGTGTAAGTTACCTAGGACTTCTTATATGATACCAAACTGAATTTTATCCTACATACTTAGGTAAAAACTTAAATGCAACTGTAGGTTAAGTAAGTTGGTTATGAATTTCGTGGCGCTGTTATACAAGTGGTTCGCCCCGAACTAAGATCTC
Source organism: Philereme vetulata (assembly GCA_918857605.2). Taxonomy (NCBI): domain Eukaryota; kingdom Metazoa; phylum Arthropoda; class Insecta; order Lepidoptera; family Geometridae; genus Philereme; species Philereme vetulata. Next base: position 9,299,021 of record OU975439.1, on the reverse strand, counting down.
GCGAGTCTCTCAAAAAACAAAAAAAAATATTATTCATAGATTTTGACTTGTAAAATAGTGAAACGAAATAACAACAGTTTTATTCAAATAACAATTAATGGGAGTTCATGTTAATTGGTTACTTTTATAGGGGTTGAAATTGCAGTTATTCTGTATTTTAGACTTTTCCCTGTATTTGTATCACATAAGCTACACGAATACCAAATTTCAGTACTGTGAGCTAACTGGTGTACCCTGTGAATTTTGTCATAGTTCAGTAAACTCAAAAACTACAATGATTAAACTAAAAATAAAAACAGGGTCAAAACGTGCTAATGAAGACCTTTTATAGAACGTACCATTTGACCTAACAGACTCGCGAGTTCTTAGTTCGGGGAGAACCTCTTGTACAACAGCGCCACAAAGTTAATAACCAACTTACTTGACCTAAAGTTGCATTCAAATTACAAATTACGGGAGTTCATCTTAATTGATTACCTACTAGTTTTAGGTAAAAAGTTGCAGGTATTCTGGATTTTAGACTTTTCCTTACATTTGTGTCACATAAGCTACACGAATACCAAATTTCAGCACTATGGGGTCACTTGTGTACCCTGTGAATTTAGTCAAAATTCAGTTTTTATTACGACTAGTAATTAAAAAACTACGAAGATTAAACTAATAATAAAAACGGGGTCTCAATGTATTAATGAAGATCTTTCATTTAACGTCCCATTTGACCTTACTAGTCTTAGTTTTGTTTGTTTTCGCCGCTCTTGAACGCCAATATCTCAACAACCCCCCCCACATTTTTAGCTCATTTAGTCAAACCAGGATTGTGCCAACACTACCTGCCTAAATATCAAATTTCACGATGATCGGATCAACGCTTCGAAAGTTACCCTTGGACAAACAAACATATGTACATACATACAACGTCAATTTTCTCAAGTTGATTTAGAAATTTCGCTGTGCTCTATCAATTAGTCAAACAGTATGAATAATAATTTTTTTTCATTCGTGGGAGACTCGCGAGATCTCAGTTCGAGGCGAACCACTAGTTATTTTACTTGTAGAAATCTTATCAGACCATTATAATCTCGGAGTCTTCAAGTCCAGAGTGAACACGTTCTATCTAGGCAAGCTGGCTCCTTCTTACACCTTACCATCAAGTGAGTACCTAAGTGGTCAAAGGCTTAACCAATACAATTAAAATATAAATACTTTAAACTACAAGTGAAGATAGGTACGAAGATACCCAATACACTATAAATAAAGATTTTCATTTGATCGACATGACAAAGGATCAAAATTTGTTGTCCTATAGTGAAGTGTATAGAACACAAACACACACATCCGCAAGCCGTGCACACCGCAAGCAGCGAGTCGAGCGGCCGGCCGACTTCGTGAATATCTAAACTTGACAGCGTCAGATTTTTAAACTGCCTCATAACCACTCGCCGTCATGTCTTATAAATCGATGAACGCCGGCTGTACAGACGAAAAAGTGTCACGTTCCGCCTGATCCGAGCGTGCAAGAGAGAGCGCGAAACAAGCGATAGAGAGACATGATCTGCTTAAGCGTTCGGCTTGTGACGCATTTATCTCTCTTTCACTTGTTATCACGTAAAATTATCGTCCGTAAACCGACTTTACAGAGACGCAGGAGGTAGCGGGTTCGATTCCTGCCGCGGAATAAATGTTTGCATGATTTACAGATATTTGTTCCGGGTCTGGTTGTTTCTCTTTGTATTTATGTATGTATTTACAAAAAAAAATGTATATAAATATTCTATCAGTTATCTGGTTCCCATAGTACAAGCTCTGCTTAGTTTGGGGCTAGATAGCGCTGTGTGAAATGTCCAAAAATATTTATTTATTTTGTATTTGTGTATCTTGTCCCGCCTATTTGAAAAATAATTGATTTAGATTTTGAAACTGAAATGAAAGACAATTTTATGATAAATACATTTCAAACACATTCTTGAAGAAAACCACCATAAATCTTTAAAAAAAAATCTTCAGAGCGAAAGTGGACGGCTCACAATCAAAGTTAAAAAAGTGTAAAAGTTCTCGGCGCAATGCGAAGTACAGGGCAAAAGGGCGATAAATTCCAATCAGAGCTTGCACTGTGCTGGCCTGCCAGGGCACTAGGTCGTGCCGGTTCGGTTAAGGCACGGGTTGGTTATGTCACTCCTTTTACACTCTTGAAACAAAAAGGAGGTGTTAGTATTTTATCAACATTATAACAACACCTAAATAAAAATCCATGCATACTCTCGGACTTAATGTCGCTATGCCCGTTGAACGAAAGATCTACTTGTCATTAACCCCTTTTCGACCAGGCGTATACTAGGTCGTCACTAGGCCATGCCGGGTCGGTTAAGGCACGGGTTGGCTATGTCACTCTTTTTGTAACTCCTGAAACAAAAAAAGTTGTTAGTACTTTTACTGGCAACATCTTAACAACACCCATATAAAAAACCATGCATACTCTCGAACCTAGACTTAATGTCGCTATGCTCATTGAACGAAAGATCTACATGTCATTAATCCCCCTTTCGACCAGGCGTATACTAGGTCGTCACTAGGTCGTGCCAGGTTGGTTAAGGCACGGGTTGGCTATTTCACTCATTTTTTAACTCCTGAAACAAAAAAAAAGTTGTTAGTACTTTTACTGGCAACATCTTAACAACACCTATATAAAAAACCATGCATACTCTCGGACCTAGACTTAATGTCGCTATGCTCATTGAACGAAAGATCTACATGTCATTAACCCCCCTTTCGACCAGGCGTATACTAGGTCGGCACTAGGTCGTGCCAGGTCTGTTAAGGTACGGGTTGGCTATGTCAGTCTTTTTTTAACTCCTGAAACAAAAAAAAAGTTGTCAGTACTTTTACTGGCAACATCTTAACAACACCTATATAAAAAAACCATGCATACTCTCGGACCTAGACTTAATGTCGCTATGCTCATTGAACGAATGTCCTACGTAGAATTAACCATTTTCATTTAATTTAATTTAAAATAACCTCCTCTGTCTCCTTGCTATCTTAAAGAACGTTTTTCTCCTCTTTTTCTACCTGATCGTCCTTCTCGTGCTTCTCAACATCTTTTATTCAAGACGCGTGAGCATAAAACTTCTTTCTTCACTAACTCTTTCACTGTGACTGCTATCTGCTTTTGGAACTCTCTTCCAGTGAAAATCCGATCATATTAATAATCATCCTAGGTGGGGGGGGGGGGGGGGGGGGGGGGGGGGGGGGTTAAAGAACGGATCGACAAAGTCACTCCTTTTTAACCCAAACACAAAAAAATGTTATACGTAAAAAGAGTACCTAACAACCATTTAATATCAATAGTTAATTGATCGACCGAAGCGAGATCTCCAAATCAACTCGGGCAAATCGGCGTTGTATATAATTGTTTGTTTGTCCGAGGATAATTTCCGAAGCGTTTATTCGATCATCGTGAAATTTGATTATACATAGGTAGTATTAGCTATGAGTAGTATGAGCTAAAAATGTGGGGGGGTTGTAGAACTATTGAGGTTTGAGGGGTAAAAAAACCAAAATGAGATTAATAGATCAAATGGGACGTCCAATGAAAGGTCTTTATAAGTAAATTTCGACCACGTTTTTATTTTTAGTATAGTCCTGGAAGGTTTTGAGTTATTAGCACACAGAACTGTGACGTAATTCACAGAGTATACAAGTGACCCCACAGTGCTGAAATTTGTTATTCGTTGGGCTTTAGTGACACAAAGATAGGGAAAAGTTATAGGACTGCAGTTTATAACCCAAAAAAAAGTAACCAATTTACATGAACGCCTGTTACTTGTAATTTGAATGAAATTGTGGGTCATTTTGAGTAAGATCCCTAAACTAAATTTGACGTATTTGTATGATTTGACAACTCCTTGAATCATATTTAACCACTAAATATATTTAGGCATTGTTGCGCAAGTCGCCTTAAGATTAATCTTTTTTTTTTTTAGTTTTTTAGAAGATTTGCGAGATTTCAGTTCAGGACGAACTTCTGGTTACGTGTAAAAAAGGTGGAACATCTATGCAGCTTAGCAAGACCCAATCCAAAAGACCAAAAGATATCAAAATGATATCAAAATATTTGCGCCGCGGAACAAATGTTTGATTGATCTATAGATATTTTTTTTGAGTCTGAATGTTTTTCTTTCTATTATAATATGCTACTCAGCCACTGCGCCACGGAGGACCACTAGCGGAAACCTGGTTAGCCCATCTATCACTACGGTGGTCATAATTAAATTTAATTCATTTATTAAATCAGACAATTTACAAGTCCATTTGTGTAAGGTTAGTTAGGTTAGGTTATAAAACTTAAATCAATATATGTTAGTAATAGTATATATAGTATTTTACATTTTTCATTTCATAGTAGCATGTATTTTGTTAAAATTTTCATTCACTTCCCAACCCAAGAGCCATAAGGCTATTTGATCAGGATCATAATGCTGAGTTGAGGCCACTTGATGCCCATTTGATGTTGTAGCACACAGTACTGAAATCTCTTCTGTGTTTGCTTTATATATTACTAGCTGCTGCCCGTGACTTCGTACGCGTTACACTACTAAATGTGTAGGCAACCTAGAAATAAAGCTAAACTCGCCGTTGCAACTTTACTTGACACCCCATTTTTATCCCATGGGACTTGATAATTGTTTTTAAACAATTTAATTTTTTATATAATCCATCGGTTGAGCCGTTACGAGGTGATTGAGTAACAAACAAATAAATAAATAAACAAACATAACAACTTTCGAATTTATAATATTAATGTGATAGTGTGATGTTTTTAGTTTTTCCGCTTGTTATTGTATTTTTTATTTTATTGTACTGTGTGAAAAGTCCAGCATTACTCATTTATTTTCTCTGTATGTCCTAAATGTTATTTTATTGTGTGCTTACGTAGTAAATAAATTAATGTCTATGTCTTCGTCTATTTTGGTGAAATAAAGCACATTTCAGTAGATTACTGCGCTAATAGTAGAGAGATCGTGAAAAAATCCACCCACATTGCGCGCGCGGTTCATTCTACATTTAAAATGGGATGTATGCTAAAGAGATGATGAAACGCACAAATAAAAAGCATATACTACGATTAAATGTAATAACAATAATATAAAAACTTTCCTATATCTGCAATGTAGTTTTTAAAGTATTTATATAAATCGCATTTATGTCAAACATTACTTGGAAAAAAAATGGTGTACTTCATCATAAATAAATTCTGGTTTAAGATATTTATTTTATCTCAAAGAATTACAATTCACTTAAAGAGAAACCTAAAAATATTAGTTACAAATTTGTTGGGCTGATCGTCCTGTAATTACTAGCACATAGGCATAACAGCTAAGTCCTATAGTATGGCAACGTATCCACATAGAGATCAAGACAACGTAATAGCTTGTTTTGAATTCTATGTGGATATCTATGGGCTGCAGTAGCCACTTAACATCTGGTGGACTGCATGCTCGTTTGCCATATAAGTAGTATAAAAAAAACTACTAACTAAGTTAAAAGTGATAAAAAAGTTTGTAAAAAATAAAAGTTGATTGCGGGTAGTTTTGTAACATTTGGCTCATCCAATTCAGTCTAACCAACTAAGAAGTGACACAAATATGCGCAACCGGAAGTAGCATGGACATTATTGTGATTTTGTATATTGGCAAAAGCTATGTTTATGTTAGGTAAGTATAAATTTATTTACGTAATTTTATATTAACGTAATTTGTAAACTACCACGTCTTTTAGGTCGACATTGTTACCGAACACCGAGAACTCAATGTGTTATGTAGTATATAACAATAAGGTTATAATATTACTAGCTAACCAACCCACAGCTTCGCACGAGTGGTTTTTCAATATCACATTACCTGCATTTTGCGCAGTTGGCTAGTAGCCGATGCCCTTTCCCATGATATAATCTATCTCCTTGCAAAATTTCATTACGATCCGTTCAGCCGTTTAGGTAACAAACAAACAGAGTTATGTTTGTATTATACATATAAACCTATCTCTTGAATCACTCTATCTATTGCTGGAAACTAGATTAAAATCCGTAGGGTAGTTTAAAAGATCTAAGATAATAGACTGCGGAAGCGACTTCATTTTATGCTATGAAGATAAGGTAGTGTTGGTAACATAGCAACTTATAATGTATTACAAAGTAAATTAAACATTTTATAGGAATAAGAAAAGAATGTTAAAGGAAAAGCAGAGAAAATAATTTAGCTAAAATAAGTTTTAAGGCGTAACATGCACAAAATGGCGTAACCTCGCGATTATACCGCGAAAGCGACTTCATTTGCGAAATTAAAGCCGCGGAAGTGACTTCATTAAATACTTGTAAAGATATGTATTTTAGGCTAAGGTATATATTTATGGGCCGTAGAATAAATTCTTGACTATCCTGTAACTATTGTTGCTGCCTAAAATAAATGATTTATTATTATTAATATTAAAGTTCATAATTCAAAAGTTACGCACCCCCTCTTATTTACTACACAAAGCGTAAAAATTTTGATTTCTAGTTTTTATCTAACTTTGCGTAGAAGCGGGTGGTAATACTTCAAACTACCATAAAGTCTATTTCACGAATAAATTCCGTTAGCCTGGCGCTGAAAAACCATACATTTTACATTTTATTACATTACATTTACATTTACAAACTTATTTTCCTCTCATAACCGTCAGTTCCTCAGAAGGCCGCAGGACTTTTTTGTGAAAAGGGCTCTAGCAACTCTATGTAGTTACAATAATGATGCGCCAAATAATAATCTTCATTGTAAACGACCAGTCGGAACAAGTCTATACTTTTTCTCTTATTATCAAAACAGCGAATTTCTTTCCCACGATAATCAGAGCTTATTCTCTTCAGGAATTTGGGGATAAATCACAGGACAATTTGATCGTTTGACGGGGTTAAGGATGTATTTTGCCACTTTATGCCCTCCGGTAAACCTTATGGCAGCTTTTGTTATTATTCACAGCTTACTAATAACCAATAAGGTAGGGAAATAAATAAAAACCGGCCAAGTGCGAGTCAGACTCGCGCACGAAGGGTTCCGTACCAATATCTATAAAAACGGTAAAAAAATCATGTCTGTTGTATGGAAGGCCCGCTTAAATATTTATTTTATTCAATAGCACAATTTTATTTATTTACCTTATCTGAGGTTGGTGCCGATTAAGCTAGTCCTCTAAATTGTATGAGCGCCCATACAACTCAGAGGACTGTCGTAATTGACGTCAAATATGTATGTATGGGGACGCCCTTTAATTTTTAACTGATATTATTTTTTGGAATTTTTCCTTTAATTGTGCTGTAAAACCTTGCTTTAAAACCTATAGGGTACTTTCGGTTGACCAAGAATTTAAAATTTAGGTTAAAAGCAAGGTCTCAGTCAGCACAAGTAAAAGGAAAATACCGAAAATAAAAAAAGTTAAAAAGTATGGTAAATTTTAGTACTTACAAGTTTTCGCGAAAATCTAAATTTGCCCATATCTTTTTATCGTGTTGACTCAGTACCTTGATTTTTATATACCTAATAGGGACTATAGACTTCTGTATCTAGATATAGTGTTCAACTTGCTAGGTCCACCCGTTCATGAGAAAATCGGTGGTGACACACGGACAGACGGACAAGAGAGTAATCTTCTAAGGGTTCCTTTTTTTTCTTTTGAGACACGGAACCACAAAAACCCATCAAAAAGTATTTATGGGAATCATCATCATAATTTTTTGACCACCACAAGACTTAGGGCTTCTCTTAGGGGAAAATGACTGAAAACCAAAATTACTCTAGAACTGTTGGGTTTATTAGGTATTGTGCGGACTAAATTCATTATGTCTGTTTCGTCCGTTCTACGCTTAGCTTTCTAGTGCGTAATAAAAAGTATTTAGTTCACATACCTATATATGCCGCCAAGCAGCAATGCTGTGGTAAGAAGGGTATAGTTTTTTGTGAAATTACAGGCACATCAGGCTCTACCTAAATGCCTCAAGTTGATCGATGCTGGGCAGTGCATCGTAAGGCATGTTTCTAAGGTGCGTGACCTGCGAGGCAATACTTTGCTGTAGGCGATGGTTACCACTTAACATCAGGTGGGCCATACGCTTGTTCTACCTACAGGTAGAATAAAATATAAAAAAAAATGCTGGGACTCGGGGAGTGCCGCCAGAAGAGAAAACTTTAATAGGCTACACTACGGGATAATACTACACTACACATATGTGTAGTGTATATACACTACACATATACAGAGGTGTCAGTAACAGTGTCGCGAGTTAAATAGTTTTTGGTTTTGGCTGACTGAGACGCAGGAGGTAGTGGGTTCGATTCCCGCAGCGGAACAAATGTTTGCATGATCTACAGATATTTGTTCCGGGTCTGGTTGTTTTTCTATAATATATTATATGTACCTATGTATTTACAAAAAAAAAGTATGTAAGTATTCTATCAGTTATCTAGTTCTCATAGTACGAGCTCTGTTTAGTTTGGGGCTAGATAGCGCTGTGAGAAATGTCCAACATTATTTATTTATTTATTATTTTCCCTATCTCAAAAAATGCCCAAAGCGCCTAAAGAAGTTTTCACATCAAAAAAAAAATGCTTGATAAAATGCTATCAGTGCCCGCTATTAAATTTTTATGCACTTGTGTATGTCATTCTCGAGGACTCTTTATTCGAATATTTGATAACCAATATCTCAAAATAATTTGTCTGGGCTTTTAAATTACAAGGTAATATACGTAGGGAGTTCAATGTATTCTCGGTATCGGGGTAATAAACTAATGATGAGGGTAATTAAATTATCTCATTAGTTTATGACACTCATTTAGGTTATAAATAAAAAAAAATATTTGATTGTCGCCATTAGTATTCAAAATATCATTTCGGAAAGGCAACTACGATGACTGATACGACAATGTTAAAAAAAATCGAGCATCGCGCTGTGATAAAATTCCTCACAAAACAAGGAAAGACTCAAAAAGTAATTCACGAAGAAATTAAGACTATTTACCAAGATTATGACCCTTCATTATCTACAATTCAGAAGTGATCAATTGAATTTAAACGGGGTAAAGAGAGTATTGAAGACGACCCTCGTGCCGGTGGGCCGGTTAGTGCCGCTACTGAAGAAAACGTAAAAATTGTTGAGAAACTTGTACTCGAAGATGCCCGTGTGAGAGTGAAAATATTAGCAAAAAGAACCAAGTTATTCATGAGTACCATTCACACTATCCTTCATGACCATCTGAATTTGACAAAGGTCAGTGCAAGATGGGTGCCGCGAATGCTCATAGCGCTTCAGAAACACGTATGGAGAACTTATAGACAAAATCCTTCTTTGATCATCTTGAAAAACATAAGTCTCGCCATTTATCAACTATAATACGGATTATCATAACATAAACTTAAAAATGATAGCCAAGCTAATGATAGCGTACTACAGTGGTACCATACCATTGATTGTAGCAATCTGATCCCATTAAAATGTTTGATCAGATTGGGTTTCCCATGGCATTGTGAGAAACTTGTAATCGGTAGCCGCTATTATCCGTTGATAGCTTATTGCTAGTTATTTTGTTTGATGATATCTGTTTGGATGACTACTATAGAGTTAACTGGAGTTTTGAAATCGGTTTGTGTATAATTTTCATAATCTATACTAATATTATAAAGAGGAAAGATTTGTATTTTTGTGTGTATGTTTCTAATGAATAAACTGAAAAACTACTGTGGCGATTTCAAAAATTCTTTCATTATTAGAAAGCTACATTCACCTTGAGTGACATAGGCTATATTGCTAGAAAAAGTTAGGGATCCTTACTAAAACTTCAGTAACGTAACCCAAGGTGTAAAAAAGTGCCCTAAAACGTCTTTCGTCGCATGCGCTGCGGAAACTATTGACGATAGAACAAAAGTATGTTCTACAATATTAAAGAACATATCAATATCTATAAAAAACTTCATAATATTATAAAGAGGAAAGATTTGTTCGTTTGTTTGTTTGTATTGAATATTTGTATCGAAACTACTGGACCGATTTAAAAACTTCTTTCACTGTTGGGAAGCTACACTATCTCCGGGTGACACAGGCTACTTTTTACCGAACTGCGGATAAGCAGGGTAATGTTTTTATTCAAAAACTACGCGTGCGAATCTGGGGATTGGTCAGCTAGTGTTTAATACGTAGAAAACATTTGTCAAAGTTGAATAATAAAATTAGTTATGTGAATTGACATTATATCTACAGGTCTTTGTGATGAGCCTTATAGATGCTGGTTAATTTGAACTAGCATATGTGTTAAATTAGGATAGTATTAACCTGCAGGGGGCCAACCTCAATCTCTTATAGCAATATTAAAATAATATTACACTGACATTTCGTACCATGACCCTCAATTAGTAAGCTTACTTTACTATTGTAAAGGCGAAGCTATTTTGGTGACGTCACCATAAATCAAAACGTTCTACATTAGAGCGTAAAATTATTTTAAACAGAAATTTAATCGTGTTTATTTTCGCAATGTTATATTCTGAATGTGGTGTAATCACTAGAAAACACTAAATATACAACATTATTAGGATTATAACAGTAATGTTTAAAAGTTTTGTGCTTCAAATCGAAGTAATATTGCTACCATTTTTTTAGTTATGTTATTTTTTATGTTTTTTTCAATGTTTTATTTTATTTTATTACCTTCTGTTTTGTCTGTACTGTACTGTTGTCCTTAATAAATATCTTTTACATTACTTTAATTTTACAAGCTTGAAACAAAACGCTCCTGAAACATGATGGTTTTCTAAAAGATTGTGGTTAGTGCCCAGGTCTGATTCGCTACAATCAAACTTTCTCGCCAAAAATCCACAGAATCGCTAACATTTGTAATACTACTAGATTGACAATGTGTACTGTTGTTATGTCGCACTATTAAGACTTGTGAGAGAAGGAAGCATCGCGCAATCGATTATGACTATAGATTTCAATCTAACATAATAAATAAATAAACATTGCTAGACATTTCACACAGCGCTAACTAGCCCCAAACTAAGCAGAGCTCGTACACACGGCTACACACCAAGCTATACATTTTCAGTATACGCTGACCTCGCATTGTGTAGGCTTTTCGTAGAATGAGAGGTCAGCTTATACTGGAAATATATAGCTTGATCTGTAGCCGTGTAGGAACCAGATAACTGATAGAATACTTATATTCCTTTTTTTTGTAAATACATACTTATAATATATAGAGAAACAACCAGACCCGGAAAAAATATCTGCAGAGCATGCAAACATTTGCCGCGGCGGGAATCGAACCAGCTACCTCCTGCGTCTCAGCCGGCTATTCGCCCACTGCACCACGAAGTTCGAACATGCTCAGCAATAACGACTAACTTCTTTCAATGACGATCTTACTTTCAAAACACCCTATTTACCCCGCAACAAATATCTGCAGAGCATGCAAACATTTTTCCGCGGCGGGAATCGAACCAGCTACCTCCTGCGTCTCAGCCGGCTATTCGCCCACTGCACCACGGAGGTTGAACATGCTTAGCAATAACGACTAAATTCTTTCAATGACGATCTTACTTTTAAAACACCCTATTCACCCCATGCCTAAACTGACACAGAGATGCCACTGTCCTACGAGTAATGCACACTAAAAACAACATGCACATCAAAAAATACCATCACAATATGTACCTTCATCTGCCATTATTCTCACATTAAAACAGCCCAAAGGCAATTTTCAAAAACATTGCGTGCAACAAGTAGCTGTCTCTCACGCAATACGAAGGACATTTTATATCATACGGAACAGTTACGGGACGGAGTCCAAAACCTTCACAGTACCTAAAGTACTTCAAGTTTTTGTTACTCTAAATACCCTCAATTTTTAAGAGTTCGTTGCAAAAGGGCTCGCCCGGGGAAGAACTATAACTTTATTTATTTCTACTAAAAAGCAGCAAAGCTGTGTAACGGTTTGAAGGATATGATTGCCGGTAAAATTAAAAATACATGGGACCTGTATGACTCAAGTTGATGAGCACAGGGCAGTGCATCGTAAGGCACGTTCATAGACGTCAAATTTTTGATAATCTTTTAGCTTCGTGCCGAGTCCGTCCCGTCTCACTAAAAACCGACCATACGTATTGATTTAAACACAACTTTACAAAACTAATGATCTTATAAAAGCAATATTGATTCAATTGAGTCGTCCTCAAAGCAGCAAATGGTAGCGATTATTAAGTGGCAAAGAACACGCGATGTTGATTTAATTCACTTTTAAGTGTGTGTGAAAGAATAAGGTTTATTATGTGAATATAAATTTGTCTGTAACAAACCTTTGTTTGGCAAAAGTCCAGCATGACTTATTGGCATCATTATAATAGGTTGGGGAAAAAGTCTTTTCGCATTATAGTATGTACGAACTTGTAATAAAATCTCTTTGGCTATACTATTTGTATCTGGCTTGTTTTGGTATCATTCAAAGTTTAAATTTTAAAGAAGATAATTCCAAATTCAAATTAGGAAAATGTGTAATTTTTATTTGTTTTTCGTACTGTAAAGATGAGTGAATCTAATGAAGAAATTTGATACATTTTACAATTTTACTACAAAAAAGGTAAAAATGCAACGCAAGCCGCGAAAAAAATTTGCGATGTTTATGGACCTAGTGCAGTGTCTGTGAGAGTAGCACCAATTTGGTTTAAGCGTTTTTAATCCGGAAATTTTGATGTCAAAGATGCACGTCGCTCTGGTCGTCCTATTACGGATAAAATTGATGCCTTTTTTGAAAAAGTGGAGCAAGATCGGCATATCAGTTGTTACAACGTAGCTGAAAAACTGGGAATTGACCACAAAACAGTTTTGGCGCATTTGAAAAACCTGCGTACACAAAAAAACTCGATATTTGGGTACCCCACGAGCTTACTGAAAGAAACCTAATGAACCGTGTACTCATTTGTGATTCTTTATTACGACGTAATGAAACCGAACCATTTTTGAAGAAGCTGATAACTGGTGATGAAAAGTGGATCACGTACGACAAGAACGTGCGAAAAAGGTCGTGGTCAATGGCCGGTCAGGCTTCACAGACTGTGGCGAAACCCGGGATAACTCGCAACCAGGTGATGCTGCGTGTGTGGTGGGATTGGAAGGGCATTATTCATTATGAGCTGTTACCACCAGGCAGGACCATCGATTCTGAACTCTACTGCGAACAACTGATGAGATTAAAGCAAGAAGTTGAGAGAAAGCGGCCGGAATTAATCAACAGAAGGGGTGTGGTTTTTCATCATGATAACGCTAGACCTCACACATCTTTAGCCACTCAGCAAAAATTAAGAGAGTTTGGCTGGGAGGTGTTAATGCATCCGCCGTAGAGTTCTAACCTTGCACCTTCAGATTTCCACCTGTTTCGGTCTCTTCAGAATTCTTTAGGCAGTGTCAGGTTAACATCACGAGAGGACTGCCAAAACTACTTGTCGCGGTATTTTGATCAGAAAATTTATATAGCAATGGGATCATGTCCCTACCTACAAGATGGCAAAAAGTTATCGAACAAAATGGTACCTTTAGTTAAATGTAAATAAACTATATTAAAAAATGTTTTGAATTTTCTTAAAAAATGCGAAGAAACTTTTTTCCCAACCTAATACAATGAAAACAGTATTCTTTAAGCTAATGTATGTCTGGATCTGATTGTACGGCCATTAGGTTTTTATTAATGAACATAAATAATTGTTTAGTTTCTGTATATATAATTATATAATAATTAATATCAAAAGCTTATAAAGGCTGGCATCTGTACTTTAACATAGTTTAGTAACAGAGGAAAACAAAGCTTTCTTATACAATAATTTCAACCTCCGATATTTTGTATATCCGGATTTTTTATATCCGATATATTGAAGTGTTTTTTAATTGTAAACTTTAGGGTTCGGTGAGGTTCGGACTAGAAATATCTAATTCACGAAACTCAGCGCCCTCTATCGGATCATTAAGATGGATAGATATATATAAAAATAAATGCTAAGCAAATAAGTAAATGCAACGCATTAGGGCTGCGTTATCGCTGAAAGCGATCTCGTCTAGGCGAGCTTTGGATAGATCGAAATATGCGAAATTAAAACCTTCTCAATTATTAAGCTTACTTTATTATTGTAAAGGCGAAGCTGTTTTGGTGACGTCACCACAAATCGTTCACTCAAAACGTTTCACATTATAACGTAAAATTATCCTAAAAAGTAAGTTAATTGTGTTTATTTTCGCAATGGTTCATTCTGAACATGGTGTAATCACTAGAAAGCACTAAATATACAACATTATTGTGGTTCAAATCAAAGAAATATTGCAACAATCTTGAAACAAAACGCTCCTGAAACATTATGGTTTTCTAAAAGATGGGCTATATTGCTGAAAGCGATCTCGTCTAGGCAAGCTTTAGATAGAGCGAGATATGCGAAATTAAAACCTTCTCAATTATTAAGCTTACTTTATTATTGTAAAGGCGAAGCTGTTTTGGTGACGTCACCACAAATCGTTCACTCAAAACGTTTCACATTATAACGTAAAATTATCCTAAAAAGTAAGTTAATTGTGTTTATTTTCGCAATGGTTCATTCTGAACATGGTGTAATCACTAGAAAGCACTAAATATACAACATTATTGTGGTTCAAATCAAAGAAAAATTGCAACAAGCTTGAAACAAAACGCTCCTGAAAAATGATTGTTTTCTAAAAAATGCGATTTTCTAGGCAAGCTTTGGATAGAGTGAGATTTGCGAAGTTAAAACGGAGTGTTTGGTTTTAATTTTATTCTAATTTATTTGTATCTTGCGAAAGTGTATATTTATTATTGTACCAATATTATTACAAAAAAACACAGTTTTAGTAAGGTAGGTAAACACCCAACAGTCACATACATCATTAGGTACTACGGGATACATACGGGATTTAGAATTACGCCGTTTTATCGGTGTTACGACCGACAATACGATAAAAATGTACGCGATAAATCCCGTATTTGTAATCATGACATATCACAGAAGTTTTCTAAGTAAAAAGTCACATAGTTTTGACGAAGTTCATGGACCCGTGCACGAAGGGTTCCGTACCATTATCTATAAAACGGCAAAAAACTCACATTTGTTGTATGGGAGCCTCCCGCCCCCCGTAAATCTTAATATTACGTGAATATTTCAAGCGTTTACCTGTTGCCGTTATCAATATCGAGCAAAAACGAGCAAAAAAATCCCGATTGTTGCATGGAAGCCCCCTTCAAGTATATTTTATTTTATTTTTAGTATTTGTTGTTATAGCGGCCAATGCATCATGTATGAAGATTTCAACTATTTAACTATTACGGTGCATGAGATACAGCCTGGTGACAAACGGACAGACAGACAGACTGACAGCGGAGTCTTAGTAATAGGGTCCCGTTTGACCCTTACGTACGGAACCCTAAAAATTACTAGTACCACGGTACCCAGACCCGAAACAAATGCATATTTGCAGATCACGAAAACATTTTGTCCAAAAACGTAAAACGAACCCGCATCCTAAGAAGTCGAATGGCCCATATCGTTATACAGAGGTGGTAAATTTGTTAATAATTTTAGCTTGAAGATGCAATGTAATTTCTTGATGCATTTCCTGAAGTGTTTCATCTTATACCATCACCCTTAAGTCCTACAAAAATGCATAATTTTTAGTTTCATAACTCCCCTTGGTCTAAACTTTTTGTGAAGCTATTGACTAGTGACATATTACTGGCTTTCACAATTCATATATCTAAAGAAATCATATAAAATTACATACATATATGAAACGATCACGGACACCACGCATGGGAACGCGCCTCGCGAGGTCAGCACGTCCTGAATGATTACATGGCGGTGTATGTAGACGATTCACTGTCATTCTGAGATGACATGTCATAATGAAAGGTCATCGACAGCTAATTTGCTTAGAAAGGTCAATAGACAATGGGACATGTGCAATCAATCTGAACACTAATAAATGTTGATAATAACCACTGACGCAGAGAGCCTTTGTCTGCAGAGTGTCGCCCAAAGGGATGGACCTTTTTAAATCCAGGTTTTGGAGAGAAGAGGAGAAGAAGTTTTACTGGCGGTAGAGCTTTTGTGAACGGGCTCGAGGAAGTTGGCACCACCGCTTTACCTTTATCTGCCGCCAAATAGCAGTACCTACTTATGCTGCTGCGTTCCAGTTAGATGCTAATGGTGTGTTCCTGTAATTACTGGCACATAGGCATAACGGCTAAATCATATGGCAACGTATCCACATAGAGATCAAGACAACATAATACCTTGTTTTGAATTCTATGTGGATATCCATGCGCTGCAGGAGCCACTTAACATCTGGTGGACTGCATGCTCGTTTGCCATTTAAGTAGTATAAAAAACAGATTATTCACTGTTTTTGAGGGTTTTTAAATCTTGTAATAACTAGTTTTTTAAGCATACAACTAAACGAATCGTAAATGGTTTTATCTTTTTTATATTGAACTAGGTTCCACCAGCAGCTTTGCACGCATTTTTTGTCAACAAAAAGTAGCCTATGTGTTAATCCAGGTTATAAGCTAAGTGTATACCAAATTTCATCGAAATTAATTCAGCCATTACGACGTGATTGAGTAACAAACAGACAAACATCCAAACTTTCGCATATGTAATACTAGCTGTTGCCCGCGACTTCATAAGCGTTACACAACTAAATATGTAGGTAACGTATAAATAAGGGTAAACTCGCTTTTGCAACTTGATTTGTCACCTTGTTTTTATCCAATAGGAATATATAATGATAAAATATATGAAATAAAAGGTAGCTTATGTGGTAATCCAGGTTATAATTTACTTATATACCAAATTTCATCAAAATCAATTTAGCCGATACGACGTGATTGAGTAACAAATAAACAAACATCCAAACTTTCACATCACACATCAATTTTGTAAACGCGTAAGTTTGGATGTTTGTTTGTTACCTAATCACGTCGTAACGGCTGAACCGATTTTGATAAAATTTGGTATATACGTAGATTATAACCTAGATCACCACATAGGCGACCATTTCCATCCAAAATCAGTTCCCATGGGATAAAAATGTGATGTCAAAGTTTATATATCTATTTTACACCCCAGAACAATGCGGGCGAAGCCGCTGGCAACATCTAGTTATTTATAATTCTGGGGTATACATAAGTAAGATTTTGAAGATCATGCAAAGTGATGACCAATTCGACTTTGGATCTAGCATCTTTTCCGTTTTCCGAAGAACTCCGTTTTATTTCCATCTCAGATAAGAGTTAACTCAGTGCTTCCTGGCCACTCCTTCCAAGAAAATAAGCAGTAAATCCTCCCCATTTACATTTCACTTATATATTATATTCAGGTACCGTAAATTTAGGCATAGATAATGTCTAGATAGAGCAGCTCCCGTCACAGCGGCTAGGCGCGGTAACGAAGGGATATGGGCTACATTTTACTTAAGGTTTACGCCCCTGATCGGGACGATTACATGCCGTTACTAGTCTGAATTTACATGTAAGTTTTCTTACAGTTATTTTGCATGTGGGGCTTTGCAGTATGCAGGTAGGTTTACCAGTGAAGGGATAGTATCACACTCAAAATCAAAATCTTTATATGTATTATTACCACAAGGATCACTTTGAAACGAGAACTTTACTGTTCCTTCGCAACCAAGAAAGGAAAGAAAGGCAATAAACAAACAAGGCTGGTTGTTTTTTTAAATGATCCTTTTAGAATACCTACATAACAATATGACGACCTCCGTGGCGTAGTGGGCGTATAGCCGGCTGAGACGCAGGAAGTTGCGGGTTCGATTCCCGCTGCGGAACAAATGTTTGCAGGTTCTACTGATATTTGTTCCGGGTTTGGGTATTTTTCTATGTATTATAAGTATGTATTTACAAAAAAAAGTATATAAGTATTCTATCAGGTTTCTGGTTCCCGTAGTACAAGCTTTGCTTAGTTTGTGGCTAGATGGCGTTGTGTGAAATGTCCAGCATTGTTTTTTATTATTATTATTAATAAAGAAAATAAATTACTAATATTATAAATGCGAAAATTTGGATGTTTATTTATTTATTTGTTTGTCACTTAATCACGTCGTAAACGTTGAACCGATTTTGATTAAATTTGGTATTTAAATAGATTAAAACAGGCTACTTTTTTATGGACGAGGCGTTCGAAGCCGCAGGCGAAAGCTATTACTTACATTAGTATTGTACAATTAATAAAACACGTTTTTTATTGAAAACTATGATACAAAAAATAGATATCAGTTTCAGGAAAAAATAATATATAATGCTGGACATTAAACAGCTATCTAGCCTGAGCAAAGCTTGTGCTATACGATCCAGTTAAGACTTTTGTACTCGTAAATAGCATATATTTTTTTTATAAATCATAGGCGTCAATGTATGAGACTAGCGCAGGATCGTGGTGGATGGCACATACTTGGGGAGGCCTATACCCATCAGTGGGTGAAGTCGGACTGTGAATGATGATGGTGATGCAGTCTACGATGGTACACGCTTGCCTAGAAGAAACCTATTCACTCGGGATTTGAAAACCCCTAGGTTCAGACTCAGGCAAGGCACTCCATCAACAGTCACTTTATTTAGGTATAGAGAAATACCCATATTCAAAGCAAATATCTGTAAATTAACTAAAATATAGGTAAAATAGCAGTTGTTTTTTTTAATTTCTTTTTCTAATTACCTACTTGCAAGGTATATCGAAACTTGTTCGCGTGGAACTGGCAATTTGAATATAGAATCGTACGCCCGCCCCGCAGGCACGCCCATCGGTAGGCAACTTATCAGATCCAACTTATGTAAGACTGATTAGGTATGCATTTTCTCTAACCTTACTATGATTTTACAAATTGCTATGTAGAGAATTTATTTTTTTAAACTAACCTTTCAATATCCACTGCTGGACAAAGTTTTCACCCAAGTCCTTCCAGCCATCCCTTAACCCGCGTTATTTCCCACCATACACTGAAAAAAACCACCATACAGTCACATACATATTCCCCACCATGAATTACCTGCATTGTGTCAGGACAGGAATTAAGGGCGCACTATACCTGGGAAGACGATAAATCGCTTATTGAGAAACAATGTTTTGTTCAACTAATTGTGTGCTTTAAATCTGTAATTCATAAATGTTATAGCTAACAATACGTGCTAGAACGCCTGTGTTGTGAAAACACGATTCCGTAAAATTTTCTCGATTGAAAAAAAATCCAAAGATGACTCCAAATTTATCTTAAAACCATTCTTATGTTCAATACTTCAATTTAGATCTTGAAACTTTATGCAGTAATTCTACACAACATAAATAAGTGCATCTGTGTTTTAAATTTTCAAAATATCTTTTGTTTTTATCATAAAATGAAAATACCTAAGTTATGCACTAATGAAACCATTCGTTTCGGACGCCTGGTCCGCGATTCAGTCTGGCCTCGGCTTTCAGACGGGGTACCCGTGACGCTTGTCGCTCCAAACGATCACGTAATTCAAAAGTAGAATTTAATATTAAGTTGGTTTTTGTAAAGACGCAGTAATGAGAAATAAGCACAACAAGATAATGAAGGGACTGAATGATAAAAAAACCGGCAAACATATGAACCACGGCGAGATAAGAATAGAAGCGGGGGTGAAATTCGAGTTTGGGCTGAGGTATAGTCAACTCTTAAGTAATGTTTGTTATTATTACCTATAGGTTTCTTACAAGCTAGACAACAACAGAACAGAAAAAAACCAAAGTAATAATAGTAAGTTTAATGTCCAGGAGTACCATGTTACAAAAAACTCAGACATAATCAAAATGTACAAATCATGAAAACTATTATCCCAAAGCAGGAATCGAAGCCGCAACCTGTTCCATACTAGTCGGCTACTCGCCTAGTTTTCCTAAGAGGTTGTTCACCAGAGTTAGTTACCTCGTTATTTCTCAGAGCTGAGAAAATAAAAGGTGCTTCGAATATGTGTGTTAACCCGAAATGAGGTTATTATCCTCACTTAGGAGAACAATGTCTGGTCTACTTCTTTTCCAAAATTTGATGTTTTAAAGAATTAATTGGTAGGTATTCAGTATTTTATTTCTGTAAATTAATAGAAAGGTTATGTTTTAGCCATACGTTTAAAAAACGAACAGTTTTTTATGTGTTCTTTTGTACAAACCTAAATTCAGCTGACATAAGTAAAAAATCAATATAACAGCTGATTTGGGCAAGTCAAGCATTAATGGGTTCTAGCGAAGGTGCAACATAGCTGATATACGAGTAAGCATTAATGAAATCCTAAAACGACAAAATTAAGTTTTTAGGGTTTCTTAGTCAAACTAGGCTGTTTGTCTGTCTATTTGTTCGACCATTTACAGCCTTTTTACAAGTTTTTAATTAACTTGCAATGTATGTAAGTATCTTTGTCCGGGTGGATTCTTGCAACTACATTTGAAATCAGTTATCTTTCACCGATTAAGCTGAAATTTAGTATACACGCTTATCTTGGATGGCAATGCATGCTTAGCTATGTAACGTCATTCTAATTCTAATATGGCGGATCATCCAAGATGGCGAACTAGTTCTTTTTTCTGCACTACCACAGTATGGGTATCAAATGAAAGGGCTTGCTGAGGAGAACACGAAAACTAATACAACGTCACATTAAATTTAAAATATGTGGGACCATCCAAGATGTATACTATAAATCCAAAATGGCGGAACCTCCAAGATGGCGGAGGATATTTTCTGGTTTGTATAAACTGTCTAAAAGCATGTTTTAAAAAGTAATTTTATAACAAAAAACGTCTTAGTTGGAGGCTTTTAGTACTGTAATTCTTAAATTCAGCACAATGCGCGATAATACATATAAATAATGCTAAAACGCAGGTCTTTCATCGAGCAACAAAATAAGTAATTAAATAGATAACGAAATAATTGGTCAAGCACAGGTTGGACCACGCTCAGTGATGGGTTCCGCAGTCTCTCAGGCAATTTAAAATACAAAGATAATTTTATCATTTTTTACCACAAAATGATTTAGATCATTTTTTTGAACATTATGAACTCATTATTATAAATACGGGATTTTTCATGAACTACTGTTTTATCAATAAAAAATTAATAACTACCGCACTCGTCTACTCGCCAACAGCGTACAACAACGGGTAGAGAGAGAGAGAGAGAGAATCACACTCACCCTGCTTAAGCTGATCACGGTACGAATCGAATTAAAACATTGTCGGTCGCAACACCAATAAAACATTGATAAATTCCGTATTGTCGTTCTCGTATCGTATGATTGAAATAAATCACGAAAGTTTTCTAAGTACTTAACATTAAGAACTATTTTCAAACCCAACTACATGCCTAGTTGTTCGACTACCGCTAGTACACTGATAATCTGGATTGAGATATAGGCTATATATAATTAGTGGTTCGCTCCAAACTAAGATCTCGCGATTCTCCCAAAACACAAAAGAAAATATTCTTAGAGCGACTCGCGCAACTATGCCTAAACGTATTTAGTGGCTAAATAGATAGATAGAAAACGCTTTATTGTATACCACAATTAAATTAACAAATCATATAAACACTTAAAACTAGACACGCGATAGTACAGTTGGCGGTCTTATCGCTAAAAGCGATCTCTTCCAGACAACCTTTGGATGGACTGGATTTTACGAGAATGTTAAAGCACTAATATGATTTAAATATGATAAATAAAAATAAATATATTAAGATTAAATAAACATGATTAAAATACGTTAAACGTTAAATATGATTTAAAGAACTGTTAAATATAACAAATACGTAAAATTTAAACATGTTTTGTCGCTAAATACGTTAAGGGGTCGTTGTGCAAGACGGCCTTAATCTTTGACCAATAAAATAGTACTACGAAATGCGTAACCAAATTTACTTGACTTGCAATTTCATTCAGATTACAATAAAATTAACTTATCAATAAAAAAAAATTATGTTATTTGTGGGGAAACAGGCTTACGGCCCACCTGATGGTGAGCGGTCACCGTCGCCTATTGACACCGCCAACACCCGGGGTATTGTCGATGCGTTCCCTACACTGTAGAAACCTCTTTACATTTCTCTTGAAGCGTGACATGTCGTAGCCTAATGGGAAAACCTCAGATGGTAGCTCATTCCACATCTTGCAAGTATGGGGTAGAAAAGATCGCGTGAAGCGTGTGGTGCGTGATACCCAATTGTCGATGGTATGTGGATGAGCTTTATTACGTTGTCGAGAAGTGCGGTGGTAAAATCTCGAGGACGAGATGAGATCAAATAGTTCATTATCAATTACTTTGAAAACAATTTTTTAGTTTTTAGTATAGTATTCGAGAATCGGATAGGACAGTGGGATACTATAGTAAGGGCCATGACCGGGCCAAGTACCTACACCCATTTCGCGATGCCCAGTAGATAGGGCACGCGTGTGTGAACGCTCCGATAGCGTCTTCTATTGTTATTTTATGTAAAGTATCATGGGTGCTTAATGGCCTACTTGCATCATGTTAGACGCAAATAGATAGACGGAGTCTTCAAGTCCAGAGTGAATAGGTTCTTTCTAGGCATCTTTGATCACACCATCACTTAACACCAGGTGAGGTAGTGGTCAAGCGCTTGGCTATCATCAACAAAAAAGAGCATACTTTGCTGCAAACATTACGAAATATCTCATTACACATTTTTTATACTATCGGAAGAGTGGTCATGAAACAAGGATGCGTTAAGTGGTACCCATCGTCTATATCAAAGTATTCCTTTGCTACGCAACTTAGAAACGTGCCCTACGATGCACTGCCCTGCGTCCATCAACTTGAAGCATACGGTTGTAATGCCTCACCCGTTTTGGTTCGAAGGACCATTCCTACAAAATCACAGCAATGCTGCTTGGTGGCAGACAGTTGGTGCTTGGTAACAGTTATGGAATCAAATCAAAAACAAAACAAAAAGGTAATTATTATTATTTAGATGATTATTTGAGGACCTCCGTGGTGCAGTGGGCGAATAGCCGGCTGAGACGCAGGAGATAGCGGGTTCGATTCCCGCTTCGGAACAAATGTTTGCATGATCTACAGATATTTGTTTCGTGTCTGGATGTTTTTCTATATATTATAAGTATGTATTTACAAAAAAAAAATGTATATCAGTTATCTGGTGCCCATAGTACAAGCTCTGATTAATTTGGGCCTAGATAGCGCTGTGTGAAATGTCCAGTCATATTATATTATTATTATTATTAATTATAAAACCAAAATCGGGTTTGTTCAAACACTTATAGATCGAGAATGGCTGGACCGATTTTGATGATTCTTGATTTGTTGTATTTGGCTCCGTCTCGAATAGCAGAATAACTATTAAAATTAAAAGATATTATGAAGAAACATCATTTTCTCATACATTGATGCAGATATTGATGGCCGACGTATATTGACAGCCCGCGTCATATGCATGACAAGACGGTACGAAGTTCGCCGGCTCAACTAGTATTGTTATAAACATAGGATTTATCACGTACCGTTTTCTTGGTAATACGATCAACAATGTTTTAGTTCCATTCGTGACAGAGAAAATATTGTGCCATTGAGATTTTGTCATATCACACATATTATAAAACAAAGTCGCTTCCCGCTGTCTGTCTCTATATATGCTTAGATCTTTAAAACTAGCAACGGATTTCGATGGGGTTTTTTTAATAGATAGAATTATTCAAGAGGAAGGTTTATATGTATAATACAAGCATAATATAGTAGAGAAATACTGATAATTTTAGAGGTTTCTAATGTGATGTCGTAAATACTCATAATACTCATTCAAAATACTCTTTCAAGAGTAACTTATAAAGAAAACATGTCTGTAAAAAAAAGCTGTGAACGTTATATATAAAGACATTCTGTAGCATATTTAGTATAAGCATTGCACCCGTGCGAAGCCGGGGCGGGTCGCTAGTAAACTATATTTAATGGCGGCGTATCTCTATATAGCGCCATCTACTACGCTAGTTGGAACTATATTGTATTTGAAAATTTAAATCCCTCATTAGTCTGCACAAGTGATCCTAGACAAGTGACATCAAAAGCGCTTTGGTGATCTGCAATAAAAATCTAATCTCTAATAACCTTTAGCAATACCACGCTTCGGAAATATACAACCGTTTTGACACTAACGACGAACCGCGACGCAAATGAATCATTTTGCATGCGAGATATAAATTAGCCGGGACCATAACGTAATTGGTCTGTAAATATCCCAACAGATGAGCGTTAATGATCCTGAACCAAAACGTGTCTTCATTTGAGATATTTATGTTCTCATTCGGAAATTTTTGAATTTCTTGAAGTATTGTTGGTTACTTTTGTCTTTTTTTTGTTTATTGGCAACATTCATCATATTCTGAGACAAGAACACTCCAGGGTTAAGGTAGCCTGCGGTTCTTAGCGACGGCAAGAACCGAATGCTACCTTTAGACAAACCGACTATGCAAATGCATATTCCAGTGTTCATGATATTGTTTTTATCAATTGCAATCAATTAACTGAATCGAAAATTGAATTATATCTGCAAGTACGTTTTTAGAGCGAAATCGTTTTTCGATGACGTTTCGGTTGCACCTTTTGTTTAGACCTACCTACCTACCTAGAGATATTTCGACTTCATCATCATCAAAATTTCTTTACCAGAGGCCAAAAAACACTTTAGAAATAGATAGTTATTTCGGTATATAACCACCAATACAAAAAGTGGTAGTTACGTTACAAATGCGGTCAAGTATGTAGTTGTTTTTTCTGGTATCATCTTTTGACCTGAGCTCATGTCCCCAGGCTAAACAATAATTTAATGTTATTGAAGTATATGAAACAAAACTATTTTTTTGATAATATAAAATCTTAGATCTGAAAGAGCTGTTATAACCATTTTTGGCTATTTATTTGATTCAAGCTCGCAGCTCTTTACGCGTTAGTTAATAAAAACCAACCAAGTGCGAGTCGGACGCGCGCACGAAGGGTTCTGTACCATTATCAATAAAAACGGCAAAAAATCACGTTTGGGAGCTCAGTATCGGACTGTCTATGTCAGACGTACATGACATAGACAGTCCGATACAAATAACACTACCTGCCGCCACGAGCGTTGACGGCGAACTGACAGAGCGCAGCAGCCGATTCTCCCCCCCCGTCTCGCCGCGCGCATACCTCAGGGAGTGCACAGCACTAATGGTCACACTATAATAGAAATACGTCATCTGTGAAAATTTAAACTGTCTAACTATCACGGTTCATGAGATACAGCCTGGTGGCGGACATACAGACAGCAGAGTCTTAGTAATAGGGTCGCGTTTAACCCTTTGGGTACGGAACCTCAAACAGTAGCCTATATAAATATAAATAATGCTGGACACCTATGGGGAGGCCTATGTTCAGCAGTGGACGTTTTATGGCTAATGTGATGCTGATGATAATGGGCACCATTTAAGAGATAAACAGATTTTGATAAAACTGCACAAATCTGATCGCTTATATAACAATAAATAAAAAAAAATAAGTATTCTATCAGTTATCTGGTTCCCATAGTACAAGCTCTGCTTAGTTTAGGGCTAGATAGCGCTGTGTGAAATGGCATGCCTTAATTATATAGTAAATCTTTTATTTTCATTGTTATATTAATTCTATGGGAAAGAAGCGTTGGCGCGATCATTTTGACATTTTTTACAGGGACTGGCAGGATTTAACACAGGATTGAGATAAGTGGAGAGATAAGGATCCTATCCACTCTTCTAACTTTTATGACAACTCCTTTACTGTACTAGCCATCCTTTTATGGAACTCTCTTCCTTCTTCTACTAGATCTGCCAAATCCCTTCCTATCTTTAAAACGCTATTGTTTAAGCACTATTTGTCTGCATCAGAGAGCTGAGTCAACTTATTTTGTTATTATATTTGTCGTTGTTACTGTTTGTATTACAGCCGTTTCATATTGTATTTTATTTATTATTAGTATATTTAATATCATAGAATGTTTAAGTATAATATTTATATTAATACTACCTACCCTGGTATCTATTTATTTTCTTTTGCCTAAGTATGTATACCTACAGTTAAATAAAAAGCTTAAGTTATAACGCTACCGTCTTTTAACGTTCTCGTAAAATACAGTCCATCCAAAGGTTGTCTAGAAGAGATCGCTTTTAGCGATAAGACCGCCAATTGTACTATCGCGTGTCTAGTTTTAAGTGTTTAATTATGATTTGCTAATTTAAGTGTTGTATACAATAAAGCGTTTTCTATCTATCTATCTGAGGGGGAGGGCCTTTGCCCAGCAGTGGGACAGCATATGCTAAATAAAAAACAAAACAACCTTCCGTACATAATGTCACACCAAAACAATTGCTATCACACCACGGTTTACCACTTTGATTCGTTTCACTGGAGTCGCGTTCGCGTTTTGCATAGAGGTCGTTAGTTATGATGGATGGGTATCACAAGAACTTTCACGGAACCACCCGAGGAATGAGTTGAAAGAAACTAGTTAGCTCGAGGCAAGGCAAATCTGGTTTAGCAGTTTAAATGAGATGTCAGCAACAATCATTTTCAATAACAACGATTTTTATCTAGGTACTTACCTAGTACAATAAATTCGGTCAAATTCAAAACTGGTAGAACTCGCGCAAGGGTTCCGTATCTACCTATATTTGTTGATGGAGCCAAGCGAAATCTCCAAATCAACATGGGCAAACCGGCGTTGTATGTATGTATGTATGAATGTTTGTTTGTTCGAGAATAACTTATGAAGCAGTGATCCGATCATCGTGAAATTTGATATACACGGTGTCCTTTAAATCACTGTTTTCCCAGAACAAACGGTGTTCAGACGATGGTCTTCTAACAGTTTATAATATCAAATTAAAAAACAAAACGAAATCGGTCTTTGAATAATATAAAAAGATGCGAACTTAAAACGTCTATTTTAACGTTACGCCCTACAACATAGTCAGCGCGCTGTCCGGTAGCTACTAGGTACATATCTAACTAAGGAGTAGGTAAAACGCTACGACTAGCGTACCCATGAACTTTATGTTACGGTTAGTTTTTGAACAAAGTTAGACTTATTTGAGAAAGTCTAGATTTTATTTTTTTATTCTTTTATTTGATGTTATAAATCGTTAGTAGACCATGGTCTGAGCAACGTTTGTTTTGGAAAAACAGTGATTTATAGGACACCGTGTATAGGTAGTGATGACACAATCCTGGTGTGACTAAATGATCTAAAAATGGGATGTTTGTTGAAATATTGCGATTCAAGAGGAATAAAAAATGGATGCCACTATTAGGTTAAATATGACGTTTAATGAAGTGTCTTCATTAGTACATTTCGACCCACACTTTATTTTCAGTTAAATCTTTATAGTTTTTGTAGTTTATAAAGAGCCAAATAAAAACTGAACTTTGACGAAATTCTTAGGGTACAATAATACAATACAATACTTTATTAATAACTCCATAGTTACAAGTCATTAAAAATCACAATAAGTTCTATAATTTCTTTATAATATAATTCCTTTCAATCCGTTAATTTATGTTAGTCCTGGTGCGACATTCTACAGTGCAGGTAGTTCATAAAACTCATCTACACTATAGAATATCCCACTCAACAACCACTTTTTAAGCCTACTTTTAAGCCAACAGTGACCCCATGTTGCTGAAATTTGGTATTCATGTAGATTTAGTGACACAAATATAAGAAAAAGTCTAAAATCCATAATAACTGCAATTTATAAAGATAACCAGTTTACATGAACCCCCGTTACTTGAAATTTGAATGAAAATGAGTGAGTTGGTTGACATTTCGTGGCACTATTTTATTAGTAAAAGATTATGATTAATTTTTGTTTTGTTTTTTTTTGAGATCTCAGTTCGGGGCGAACCACTAGTTGGTATTTAGAAGCGACATCTTGTTATGTGACTCTGAAACCAAATAAACTTATGGCAGGTTTGTAAAAAACTCATTAATATGATAATGTAGAGAACAATTTCTAGGGATGCAATGAGAAAAAGAGAGTCAACTTACTCAGCACACGATTCTATAAACAACTAGTTGTACTTCGTCTAGCAATTTTCTAGATCTCGACTACTTGGTCCATTTGAGAATCTAAATCATCCAGAGACACAATCAAAGACACACAAATAAAAATTCATAAAAATCGTTTCGTCCGTTTTTGAGTTTTAGCGTGACAAACGAACAGCAATTGATTTTTATGTTAGAAGATTACATATGATAGTATGCCCTCATACTCGTACAAAAAACATTACGTACATTTAGTCATACAAAAAACTGTTCAGTATCGCACACGGAATGCAATAAAATCCGTAACAATCTGAGGCAAACAACGCCTTATAATAATGTTACGTCGCCGCCTTAATCCTCTGAACCTAGCGTGAGAACGGTCCTTCAAAACCAGTGACTCCTCATTTGATATATGGCCCTAAACGTGCCATTTAGCGCATACGCGTCCATTATAAACTATACTTTACTAAATTACAAAAAAAAGTAAACATAACATTGTACGAATTTAATAATTAGATTATAGTATAATGTGGGGGTTGGTAGGCGACGGCGAAGCCTTCGAGCCGTCTCGTCAGAGTTGCCGCCCCGTGGCGCCTCGAGCGAGTCTTTCTGATCCTTCGGGCGGGTGGTTTTTTGACCCTATTTGTTTTAATTACCAAGGTTGTTTGGGACATCGGAGCCTTTGTAATAGATAATTGGGGTAAGGGCGGTAGGTCAATCGGGCCGAGGTAGGGGCGTGTACGCTCATTCTTTGAAGACTGAGCCGTGATTCTCGAGATTTTGAGGTAACAGGAAAAGTTTTAGCAGTGGAAGTTTGTAAGCTTTCTTTAGCAGAAAATAAGGATAAACCGTTAATTCGTACACCATTGTGTTCTTACTTATAATAGTAACAATTTCTAATGATATAAAATAATACAATATCCAAAGGAAGTTTAGCAGATGCTGGAAATTTGATATTTGGAGAAATCAATTTCAATTTCAAATAGCCTTTATTAACAAACTTACTACTAGTAGTTTTACAATAAAAATTATCAAATAATCTAAATTAGACATTGGTTCTTTCAAGGTTGTTTTGCTTGTCAGCATAGGCCTCCCCCAGAGTCTTCCATAATTCACGATCTTGAGCTGTCCTCGTCCACATCGCGCCTGCTGTAGCTTTTAAGTCGTCTTCCCATCTTCGAAATGGTCTGCCTCTTTATCTCTTTCCTTCCCTAAGATACCATTCTGTAACGTCCCTAGCCCATTTTTCCTGTTTACTTTGAATGTTATGGCCTGCCCACTTCCATCTTAGTTATTTGATTGTATACGTGACATCTGCAATATTTGTCTTCCTTCTTGCGAGTTTAAGATTTATTTTATTATTTAATTTGGAGAATATTAGATTTAAATTATTTCTCGCAGTATAACTTATGTGTATATGATGGTTTGGCATTCGAACATTTTTATCTAACCATACCTATCGCATACTCAAGTCTAGAATTGCTTAGAGTGTCATTTTTATCAGATCAGCAAAGTTAAGCAACGTTTCGGGCGATTTCTACTTGGATGGGTGATGCCAATAGCATTTTCAAGTGAGCGCTTCCGTGCTTCAGAGTGCACTTAAAATGATTGTTAAGTAATGTCAGAGGCCTTCAGAGGCCTTCGGCCGACGTGTCTTGCCGCGAGTATTGCAGAAAATTAAAAATAACGACACTCGCCTGCGAACTAATCTACCAGGTAGCGACGTTTACCCACAAAAATATTGATAGTTTCAAACGTAGAGGCTTAAATACCTTCCGAGATCTCCGCAGCAATAAACTAGCCCACCTTTTAGTCGCACCTACTCATGAGCTGCGCAAATCGGAGAGGTCCGTGTACGTCATGGGTCTCTCTGTATATAACAGGCTGCCGGACACAATCCGAAGGGATGCAACTTCCACGACGGTCTTTAAATCGAGGCCAGAAAGTGGCTCCTCGAAAACTCGTTTTACGCTATAAACGAATTTTACGAACTGTAACTTCGTTAATAATAATATTTCATAATAATTCATATCAATAATTAATATACCTTTAATTTTAATCCTTAATTTAACATGATTAAGTTTAATATAATTGTAAATATAAATTATTGTTAACTAACATATAACTTAATAATATATAACCTATATATAATATATAACCTTGATACTTGACCTATAACTTAGTGTTATCAATAAAGACATTGTATTGTATTGTTTCAGCCTAAAAACTTCTACGCCAGAGTTGGCCACTAACCCAGAGTTACTATAGTAAGTTTTTCCCAAGTAAAAGCAATTCGCACCGCCCGTTCACACACTAATGCTTCATAATATATTTATATTTATCGCGGTATCGTCAACCGTTGCCTGAGGGCACTCCGCCTGCCTCGCCGGTTCCCACGTGCCCTGAATGCTTGGATTGCGTGTGACCTGGACCAAGCATGCCTGTACATATTACACTAGTACTTTCACTGGCCAACACTGGAAGGAACAAAATAATTGGTGAGGTAGGTTTAATGACAAAAGTCTTTTATATTCTCTACTCATAAACAGTATCTGGAAATAATACATTTTTGTAGATCATTTCTTTAATAACACTGCCGTCCTTAACCTGTCTTAGACCAAAAACAACGGGCAAGTAAAACCGTGGACAGAAGCCAGTAGACACCCTTTTTCTCTACTGGTAGAATACACGGTACTAAACGTTTTATTTACGGGAAATGGGTATATAAGTACGCTAATAACAACCAGCCTTGTTTCTTGCCTTTCTTTCCTGGCTTGGTCGCGAAGGAACAGGCAGTAAAGTTGACGTTTCAAAATGATCCTTGAGATTTTAATAATTAAAAGATTTTGATTTGCCGAGATCCGAAACATTTGCACGAAAAATAATAATAATAAATAAATATTGCTGTACATTTCACACAGCGCTACCTAGCCCCAAACTAAGCAGAGCTTGTACTATGGGAACCAGATAACTGATTTAATACTTATATACTATTTTTTGTACATACATACTTAAAATATATAGAAAACCATCCAGACCCGGAACAAATATCTGTAGGTCATGCAAACATTTGTTCCACGGCAAGAATCGAACCCGCTACCGCCTGCGTCTCAGCCGGCTTTTCGCCCACTGCGCCATGGAGGTCGTCAATAGATTTATTTTTCAAAATCGTATCTCATCCAACAGAAATCAAATACATTGACCTTCAGGGTACCTGAAATAAGCTGACCTCCTAAAAAATTTGACACGGGCGAACCCTGGGTTCTTAATATACTCTAATCTGTAGCTTTTCCGCCGGCAGGGTCATCATAATCAGTGGTCCCACGGATACTGTTGGCTGCTTCAGTGGGTCTACCGTTTGCTCCAGGCTAGATCTCAACATCATGACCGTGAGACTTTTGTGAGGTAACTTTCGGAGATCAGTCCACGATAAGTAATGGGTTGTGGTCAATGTTGGAGCAAAAACTTATAGTCTGTACTTATTGTTTTGGTGAGAGGTGTGTTTTTTGAGGATCGATGGTTTTTTTAGGCCATCGTTGGAAGCTAGGCTTCCAACGATCTTTAAATAAATGTATGAATTCTCTATTAGTACAACTTAGGGATAACTTTAATCATTATAAAGGCTGAATCAAAAGATTGATATATACAACCGGCCAAGTGCGAGTCGGACTCGCGCACAAAGGTTCCGTACCGTATTCCGCCGCGGAACCAATGTTTGCATGATCTACAGATATAAGCTCCTGGGTCTGGTTGTTTCAAAAAAAAATTATATAAGTATTCTAT
This sequence comes from Philereme vetulata, assembly GCA_918857605.2. Lineage (NCBI taxonomy): Eukaryota > Metazoa > Arthropoda > Insecta > Lepidoptera > Geometridae > Philereme > Philereme vetulata. The sequence continues at coordinate 9,267,062 of OU975439.1, read as the reverse complement.
CAGTTATCTGGTTCCCATAGTACAAGCTCTGCTTAGTTTGGGGCTAGATAGCGCTGTGTGAAATGTCCAGCAATGTTTATTTTATTTATATATTTATATTTATTATCTATAAAAACGGCAAAAAAAATCACGTTTGTTGTATGGGAAGCCCCCCTTAAATATTTGTTTTAGTTTAATTCAATTATTTCTTTTTAAAGTGAATAATAACTAAATATTCTGTGAATATTTAAAGCGTCTACCTGTAGCCGTTATGAATATCTAGCTAAAATGAGCAAAAAAATCACGTTTGTTGTATAGGAGCCCCCCTTATATATTTATTTTATTCTGTTTCTAGTATTTGTTGTTATAGCGGCAACAGAAATACATTTAAGGTCACTGGTGTACTCTGTGAGTTTTGTCAAAGTTCAGTTTTTATTATAACTAATAACTTAAAAACTACGAGGATTTAAATAATAATAAAAACGGAGTCAAAATATACTCATAAAGACCGGATAGTCTTATTTTGTTTTTTGTATGAATGAATGAATGAAAACACTTTATTGTACACAGTATAAACAAAAAAAAATATAAAGCAAATAGTATAATGGGCGGTCTTATCACTTAGAAGCGATCTCTTCCAGACAACCTTTGGATGGAGAGGATTTTGTTATAACAAAGATAATGGTCGGGGGTGTACATTTATGGCCAAACTATTTATTAAGAGAGTGCGTCTAATACCATAATAAAAAATATAACTAGATAATAAATTTTATAAATAAATACTAATACAAATAGAACATATGTACTTACATTAAATATATATATATATATGTACACATATAGAATATAATAAATACATATTATTATACATACTTAATATAACAATATGTTTTATAAAGATAAGCTGATAAATGCGATTACATATATAAATGAGTTGTGCGATACTACGGCGTTTCTGAAAAATACAAACTTTTAACCCTGGATTTAAATATGGCTAGGGATGGGGCTTGCCGTATTGTTACTGGTAACGCGTTCCAGAGATATACTGCACGGACGGTAAAGGACCCCTCTTGAAACCCAATATCTCAACAACCCTTCAACATTTTAGGCTCATTTAGTCACACCAAAATTGCGCCATCACTACCTACCTATGTATTTATTTTCACGGTGATCGGATCAACGCTCCGAAAGTTATCCTTGGACAAACATACATACATACATAATACATACATACAACGCCGATTTGTCCAAGTTGATTTAGTGATTCGCTTCGCTCGATCAATTATATATGTAGATAAACAGGTTCCTTGTGGTTGTACACATAAATGTATTTTCATTTTATCTCTCAAATTATCGTGAATGAGACATAATAAAAAATCATCAAATGCACAAATAGTCCTATCGATAAGAAAACCTTTGCGACTTTTATATTATTTCTGAGGAGTTCAAAGAAAACGGTTTTTTTTTGACATAAACAGATTGTATTAAAACAGAGAAATTGTAGAATATCTATTTTAGATCACTCTTCCCTAAAAGTTTTCAGCCAGGCTGTTAAAAAAACCTACTTGATTTACATAATATTAGTTGATTTAAATCATCATTAAGAAATAAATAAATAATAATCAATATTGCAGGACATTTCACACAGCGCTATCTAGCCCCAAAGTAAGGAGAGCTTGTACTATAGGAACCAGATAACTGATAGAGTCCCAATATGTTTTTTTAGGATTCCTGGATTTTTTAGGATGGCAAAAAACGGAACCCTTATGGATTCGTCATGTCTGTCTGTCTGTCCGTCCGTATGGTACAGCCACTTTTTTCCGAAACTATAAGAACATTATATGTTGTAACTTGGTAAGTAGATGTATTCTGTGAACCGCATTAAGATTTTCACACAAAAATAAAAAAAAGCAATAAATTTTAGGGGTTCCCCATACTTAGAACTGAAACTTAATTTTTTTTTATCAAACTCATACGTGCTAACTATCTAAAACTATCTATGGATAGGTCTTTAAAAATAATATTGAGGTTTCAAATATCATTTTTTTCTAAACTGAATAGTTTGCGCGAGAGATACTTCCAAAGTGGTAAAATGTGTCCCCCCCCCCCCCCCCCCCCCCGTAACTTCTAGAACAAGACAATGATAAAATTAAAAAAAATATATGATGTACTTTACCATGCAAACTTTCACTGAAAATTGGTTTGAATGAGATCTAGTGAGTAGTTTCTTTGAATGCGTCATAAATTGTAAATCGCAATTTACCTTTCATTCAATCAACTCAAATAATAAAAAAAGTTACAACGAACTACAAGAACTTTTATATTATATTACTTGCTGCTACGGAACCCTTCATGGGCGAGTCTGACTCGCACTTGGCCGCTTTTTTTGGAATTACATACTTATAATATTTAGAAGTACATCCAGACCCAGTACAAATATCTGTATATCATGCAAACATTTGTTCCGGCGGGAATAGAACCCGCTACCTCCTGCGTCTCAGCCGGTTATTCGCCAACTGCGCCACAGAGGTCGCCAGTACCTTTCTGATTTACAATGACGATATTTGTTGCAAACTGATCGTAAAGTCAAAACTATTTTCTCAAATTCCAACAGAAAGGCAACAAGAGTAAAACGTACAGATCCATGTAATAGCTGTGTTCGAAGTAATGACGCTAACCCACGGAGGTGATTACAAGATTACAAGCGTTTACCGAATGATTCGGTAATCGGCGAGCACTTGTTGGATATCAAGTTCGAAAAGCCGGAAAAGTTGGAGTTGGTCACTCAGATCCGATCAAATAAATATTATGCTAGTTTTGGGCCCACAACTTCGTCAGCAAGTTTCTGGATCTCGACAACATCGCCACCTACCAGGTCCAATTGTCATTTTAAACCACCCAGAGCATACACAACAAATAATCAAAAGCAGACAAGCCGTTTTTGAGTTAAAAGAAACTAACGAACAGCAGTTGACTTTTATTTAAACAGAAGATTGTACACTGTTTAGTTAAACAAATAAATGTATTACTAAAAGAAATAGGTCGATCGCGAAGTAGATACGTTAAAAAAATATTAGGAAAGAAGCTATGGGTGAACTTCAATACACCAACAACGAAACAGAATACTTCCTTAAAACAGTTGTGTCAAAAAAATGTAATCTCGTAATAAACAACAAAAAAATTATATAATTAATTGATGGATAGATATACCTAGTCAGGTCATAAATTCTGTCACATGTTTAATATAAAATAATTGAAACAAGTTTATTCATTATGTAACCATTTATATACCAAAATGAACTTAACAAAACATAGATTCTTATTACACTAAAGTTTATTCACTATGACCTCCGTGATTTTGAATACAGGCCTTCAATCTGCGCGGCCAGTCGTCTATCGCAGCACAAACGAGGTCCATGTCAATATCGGCGGCTGCCTTAATCAAGGATGTCTTGAGTGACTCCAAATTGGGATGAGGCTTTGAGCACGCCTTTTCCTCTAAGTGTTGCCATATCTTGTAATCTAACGGATTCAAATCTGGACTGGAGGAGGGCCAGTCTTCGTGCCGGATGAAGTCGATTTCACGCGCCGCCAGCCAGTCTTGTGTGCTCTTCGCTCTATGAGCTAGCGCCGAATCTTGTTGGAATACCCAGTGCCTGTTATTGAACATGGTACGAGAAGCAGGTTCCACAAGGTTCGTCAGGACTGTATTTTGATACACAACTGCATTCGTTTTTACACCTTTTCCACAAAAATGTACCTCTGTTAAGCCCCAATAAGAAACTCCCAACCATACCATGAGCGAGGATGGAAAATGACCTCGTTGGACACGCGGAATACGGTTGCTCGCTTCTTCACTACTGTGTGCGTAAACCTTATCATTTTGTTTGTTGTAGCTCTCTTCTACGGTAAAAATTTTTTCATCCGAAAAAAGAATTTCCCGATATTTTTTTCCCGCGTACCGCTTCAACAAAGCGCGGCATCTCTTCAGTCTCAGGTCCATTAGACGAGCATTCAAACGATGTCCTGTTTTTCTTCGATATGCCCGAAACCCTAAGTCTTCATTTAACACCCTTTTCACCGTGGTTATGCTTAACCCCATCTGAAGGGCCAACAGTTTCTGCTTACGTTTGAGATTTCTTTGAATTCGCGCCTACACAGCTTTTATCACTGCTGGAGTCCTAACAGACCGAGGGCGACCACTTCTTGACCTGTCATCTACACTAGAGTCTTCATTGTATCGTTTGATGGTGCGATAAACGAATCTTTTGGTTATATTCAAATTTTTCAGTATGTCAAAAATTTGAATTGGCGCGTAACCGCAACGATGCATCGCAATAACTGCAACACGGTCTTCTTTAAGCGTCCACTCCATATTTAAAAATGAGTAAAATTCTAAAAAGTATACATTTTTATTTTCATGAACAATTCGAAATTCGAATTCTATAAATTTTTTTGTGGTCAGCATTCTAAAAGAAAAGTTTTTACTGTGTGACAATACTTATGACCTGACTAGGTATAGATAACGATTTATCGTACATCACTTATATTAAAAAAAAACAATATAAAATACAAATAACTAGACACTATTGATAAGTACACCTTAGAATAAATAAATAAATATTGCTGGACATTTCACACAGCGCTATCTAGCCCTAAACTAAGCAGAGCTTGTACTATGGGAACCAGATAACTGATAGAATACTTATACACTTTTTTTGTAAATACATACTTATAATATATAGAATAACAACCAGACCCGGAACAAATATCTGCAGATCATGCAAACATTTTTTCCGCAGCGGGAATCAAACCCACTACCTACAGCGTCTCAGCCGGCTGTTCGCCCACTGCGCCACGGGGTGGTCGTCAAATACCTATACACATTTTTGTCATAGAGATTCATCGACGGAATGCACTTCTTCTTTCAGCACCATTTACATCAGAACTAATGAGAATCATACATACAATCCCACTATTCGATATATGTGTGGATGCTTGTCACTCTTTCACGCCGTGAAAGAACCGATTTCGAATTAATTTGGTATGTACGTAGATTATAACCTGGATCAACACCTATGCTACTTTTTGTTGACAAACAACGCGTGCGAAGCCGCTGGCGAAAGCTAGTACGTAACAAATCTGAAGAGAGACGGGGGCTTCATTGTCCGGCTAAAAGCTCATAACAACAACCCTATAGAAGAATCGATAATATTGGGAATATCGGGATGAAATTTCAAGAATTCCTATCGGAACGCCATCTGGTGAGATCCATGTAATCACTCGTCTGGACTAAGGAATGTATGGAAAAAATCTTTACGGTAAACACTGTATTTAAATTATGTTAATGTTTTAAAATTGGGTATAAAATTCCAAAAGATATTGAAGTCTACCGTTTAGCTAGAAGTTCAGGTAATCATCATCTAATCTGCCGCCAAATAGCAGTACTTGTGCTGCTGTGTTCCGGTTAGATGGTAATGGTATGTTCCTGTAATTACTGGCACATAGGCATAACAGCTAAGTCCTATAGTATAGCAACGTATCCACATAGATATCAAGACAATACCTACCTTGTTTTGATTTCTATGTGGATATCCATGGGCTGCAGTAGCCACTTAACATCTGGTGGACTGCATGCTCGTTTGCCATATAAGTATTATTAAAAAAAACAGGTGTCGTGACTCACTAAATAATTGAAAGTAAGATTGATTTTTGAAGAATTCGGAAAGTAGGACCCGTGGCGCCAAGAACCTAATTGCTGATAATGCATCGTCAGTAAGTTATAGACCAGCTGATGTTTAAGGTTTCTAGAAGTAGGTAGATAACTAATAAGGCGATATGACCGCCAATTTTAGATCTAATTTAATTATACTATTTTTTATGATGTACAAATTAATTTAAATTCCATTTGTCAAACTGATCCGGACATTCACTTTGACTGTCCAGCATAATAACGATCTTGTGTTTTGGGCCCTAGTACGTCGAACATTTTATAAACAACACGTCATTGACAAAACTGTTACTTTCCGTTTTCATTCTGTATTGTGTTGGACCTGTCATAGTTGTGCTTGCTACTTATATATGTATTTTACATTTGACTTTTTAATGCAGAACTATATCTCCAACCCTGTTTTCTGTATACATATATATAAATATATATTTTTCTCATAATTTGTACAACTTTTTTGTGAAACAGCTATATCCGCTTGTCAACATAGTTTTAGTGCATGTTATGTTCACCTGTAATTGGTTGTGCATGTAGCTATACGATAAAGACATAAAAACTCTAGTATTATAACATGTAACAACTGTTGGTGGACCTAAGAAATAAATCTAAATTAATGCTTCGTTCATTACTTTTCATCCAAAAGTTGCCTGGAAGAAATCGCTTTCAGCGATAAAGCCGCCGATGTTTAGTAATAACTAGTTTTATAAGTATTACTGGTGTAAAAATAAAGCGTTATTCTATTCTACAAAAGAATTAATTATTTATAATAATTGTTTTTTTTTACATATTTCAGCAGTCTAATTTGTAATTTCAATTCTAGCAAATAAATCAGCTGCAATAATCATTAGGAAAAGTTTATTATAGTGTTCTCAAAAACAACCAAACCCTCAGACAAACAGTCTAACCGAGTCATTTATAACGCGATCGTGGACGAACCACCATAACCCCCCGGCATGACGGCCCGCGGCAAATTCTCCAAAACGTGGGGTCAAATGTCGAACAATTTATTGCCTCTTCAGTGTACCCTTTGGGAATCGCGAGCCTCTAATTAGAAGGATTATGGAAACACAGGTGCGGTGCAGCCCTAATAAGCATCTTGGCTGGAGGCGAATCGTGAACAGTTTTTTGGTTCAGTGCAGGTGATTTGGTGATCGTTCTTTTGGAGTTATCTAGGATCAATGCAGGATTAGTGTTTTAAGCTCACTGCGTGAAATTTAGGCATTTGATATTATAGAGTGGATACACTTTTTATAGTTAAATTTATACGAGTAAATCGTCAAAACATTTTTTTGGATAGCTTTGAATGTTTCCAAAATTCTCAAGAAATAATGTACCTATATTTATTGCACCTAGTGAAAATTGTAGTGTGAGACGAGATTCAATGCAGAGTCAATCGCACTTATCGGAGTGGATCAAGGTTTACATATAGAATTTTGAATGTTTTCACAATTTTTGTAACGCAGATATCATTCCCACTTATTAGGTATAATTGATTGAGCGAAGCGAGATCTCTAAATAAACTTGGGCAAATCGGCGTTGTATGCATGTGTGTATGTATGTTTGTTTGTCCAAGTATAACTTTGGAAGCAATGATCCGATCATCGTGCAATTTAATACATAGGTTGTACACAGGTACTGTTGTCACAATTTTGGTGTGACTAAAAGAACACAAAATGTTGGGGGGTTGTTGAGATTTACGAGGGGTATAAAAATGAAAATGAGGCTATTAAGTTAAATGGAACGTAAAATGAGAGATATTCAGAGCATTTAGACTCAGTTTTAATTTTTTGTAAATTCTTTATAGTTTTTGAGTTAGGTGCCATAATAAACTTTGACAAAATTCACAGGGTACACCAGTGACCCCGCAGTGCTGTAATTTGGTATGCGTGTAGCTTAAGTGACACAAATATAGGCAAAAATCCAAAGTTATCCAGAATAATTGCAATTTGTACCCCAAAAAAATGCAAATGAGATGAACTTTCGTTACATGTAGTTTGAATAAAACTGTAGGTCAAGTAATTTGGTTACTCATTTTGTGGCACTATTTTATTAGTCGTATACAAACGCATTTAGCGACTAAACCTGTTTAAATTTTACATATTTGTACGATTTGACAACTCCATAAATCATATATTTTTTTGTGTTTTGAGAGACTCGCGAGATCTCAGTTCGGAGCGAACCACTAGTAAAAGCATACCTTAGATCTATCTGAAGTGGCAGTGGGTGGGGCACATAGGTTTATGTACTGACGGCCATAGGGACAGAAAGGTTCTCGAGTGGAGACCACGCACTGGAAAGCGCAGCGAAGGACTGCCTCCCACTAGATGAAAGATGACATGCTATAGATAGATAGGTTGCTGGCAGGATGTACAAAATCGGTCACTCTGGAAATCTATGAGGAGGCCTATGTCGTAGTATCGCTATAATTATGTATGTATGTTTGTGTATATTTTTATTTTATTGTATTTATTGAAGGTATATTCACATACGTATATTGTTTTATTTTATTGTAAATGATCAGCGCTTTTCTAAACTTTTGTTTTGGTATTGTTGATGATCCTCTCCATCCAAAGGTAGACTAGAAGAAATCGCTTCTAAGCGATAATACCGCCCATTGTACTTGTTGCTTTGTGAATATTTATTTTTACGTCTGATTCTTTTGAAGTGTACAATAAAGTATTTTCATTCATTCATTCTAGGGCTGATGGATGAGGTTCTATCGAAGCTCATAGATCATGCTGCAAACCATCGTTTGTACTAATAGTATCGGGTACCAATTCAAATACTAACTATACTTAACCAAAGTTGTGGTTTAATAGAACATGTTTAAAGAAGCCTGCTTACCATATGAGGACATGACCCTTTGACCCGCCAGTCATTCTCCGCACGTGTTTTTCACATTAGTCTTATCAGTTTCCCGTTAACGGTAGTAAGAGCACCTATGGCCCAATCTTACCCATTTATCAGTCACATTAATACAATAAGATATTTAAGATAACGCTGAATAACATACGTGAAGAAGCTTAATTTTATAATCGTGACAAAATTACAGCAGGAACTAGTTTTTGTGGCTGTTTTGAAGTCGCTTTGAGATCCGCTTTAGCTTTTTTGTACAAATATAAAGAAGGTTTGTTATATAAGTTAGTTTCAACATTGCATTAAAACGTTTTTTAACGTTATGTTATATCGGATTCCTTGGATCTATGCAATTTATTTAGCCAGTAGGAATTAAGTGATCAAAAATATACTTGTCTAATTGAAAACATTTTCTCATAATTTTTTTTCCGACATTTGCAAATTTTATTAATTTTATTCATAACTTTATTGTTGGCAGCGTTTTACTACAAAAACATATATACATATAGTATCTTAGCATATATACCTATTACCCGTGCGCGATAAGTTGGGACCTGAGCGCGGTGACGTCATATTGGCGTGTTTGTACCGCCTGCAAAAAAGCGAACATAACAAGCAGCCGCCCGCGGCTCCGTCTTTGTTTTTTTAACCTAATTTATTATGTGACTCAGGGAGGACGCTGCTTTTTATCTAATCTTTTTTACACTATTTGAATAAAATAAAAATACAATGTTTAGGTTTATACATTTATTTTATCTATTATTTACATTATCTCATCTTCGTCACTACTGAGTGAATTTATGCCTTCTAGAGGTTGTTCTTCGTCCTTAGTCTCACTATAATCACTTGACGAAGAGGTATCCGATAAATTTACAACATTTACTATAACAACAAAAACTACAACAACAAAACAATAACACAAACGAAAACTAAAAGAATTCCAGAGTGCGTCGTTACGTGACGTAGGCCAGTACGAGACTAAAAACTCTAGTAAAAAATAGTGATGCGAACGGTACAATACGGGCGCCATCGGGGAAGTGCAAGGGCAGCGGTCGGGGAGTCGCATTCCTAGCAGGTCCCAAGTTATCGCGCACGAGTAATACTCATCTTAGGTAGGTAGGTATAATTCGTTGGGCAGGGAACTTGTTTTATTTTTTTATAAATTATTATTGTTATTTTTTTAATAAGGCACTTTAACTGACGTCCGTGACGTCAATGTAGGTTTGATGGCTGAAAAGCAGCGTTGAGCAATAAGTGTATTGTTCAGCATAATGACTGAGTACGTATCTTTTGTTTTATTTATAATTTATTGTTTATGTTAACGTGTTATGTAATTGTCTGTATTTAATTATCCACTGTATGTAGTGTCTGTGTGTTTGTTACTTGTGTCGAAATAAATGTCTATAGCTATTTACCAAATTAACAGTTGATTATTTGTGTCTATCATGTATGATATTTCCACCGTATAATTTTACTGTCATTTATAATTAAAACTACTGTGAGACGAAAAAACATAATTCAACATATTCCGCCTACAGTCCCATATAATTAATGCTTGTATTATTGCAAAATAAAATGGACAAATTCGCAATTTAGGTTCATTCATGAATGGGGCAAAAAGTCGGACATCTCGATAATCATAGGTGGTCAGATACCGCAAAGGACGCCATAATTTTTGTCGTGGCCAACGTAAACACCTTGCAGTTTTGGCAAAGAATATTCAAGGTAGAGATGGTAGAGCTAATATAGTATACAAATTTATTAAAATAATACGTTATGTTCTTTCATATTAAATACTAGCTAATCAATCCGCAGCTTCGCAGGCGTAGTTTTTAACAAAAACATTATTTTCCTTAGCGCAGTTATATATAGCTTTTCCATTGTGAAAGAATTTTTGAAATCGGACCAGTACTTTTTGAGTTTATTCATTATAAACATACACACAAAAATACAAATCTTTCCTCTTTATACGTGAACGGGCTCGAGGAAGTGGGCACCGCCGCCTTACCGTTATCTGCAGCCAAATAGCAGTACTTGTGCTGCTGTGTTCCGGTTAGATGGTATTTGTATGTTCCTGTAATTACTGGCACATAGGCCAACTAAGTCCTATAGTATGACAACGTATCCATATAAAGATCAAGACAACATAATACCTTGTTTTGAATTCTAGGTGGATATCCATGGGCTGCAGTAGCCACTTAACATCTGGTGGACTGTACGCTCGTTTGCCATATAAGTAGTATAAAAAAAATATATAATATTAGTGTACATATAGATGAATCGATAGAAAAATAACAGTAAAACTATTTTGTAAGCCGAGAAAGACTTTAAATTAAGCTGAATAAATGAAATACCATCTAATCTTAGACTGATCTCAAATGTCTGCCGCAATATTAAAAAGACCGCATAGCTCTTTGCAGTCATCAACTCGATCATGAACAATAAATATGAGCACCACCGTGTGTCACCACCGATTTTCTTAGAAACGAGTGGACCTAGCATTTTGAAATTTATACCAGATACTATGGTATATAGTCCTTATAAGGTGTATAAAAATCAAGGTCAACACAAAGATATGGGCAAATTTAGATATTCGCGAAAACTTGTAAGTACCGAAATTTAACATAATTTTTAACTTATTTTACCTTCGGAATTTTCCCTTTACTTGTGCTGTAAGACCTAAACAAACCAAAATGGACAATTGGAACCCTTTGTGCGCGAGTTCGACTCGCACTTGGCCAGTTTTATAATTATTTTTAATATGTTTTTCTTTGCAAATGATTAGTCATTAAACTTTGGTGAGCTCAGAGAGGCTCTGAAATGGTAGGCAAATAATATAACACTTAGGGTAAACCTTTGATCTACACCGTCAATAGCCAACCAGACGATCCCACAGGTCTGTTCCCGAAATGATGGTTTAATGATACGTTGGCTGATTAGTTTGCGGTATACAATGTGGTTCAGTGATGGCGATGCTACCACGGATCAGTGGCGCCTACAAATTAGTCATTGCTATGATAGGGACTGGTTTATTGGTTACTCTATGATCAGTGGCAATTTTAGAAATTAAGTGCAGTTTATGAAAGCGTTTATACTTGCAATCTTGTAGTCAATGACCATTAGCACACTTAACCTAAAGTATTTTCGAAAATGCATTCTATAGCTCAGTGTAAAGCTTAGAAATTATTTGTTTTTGAGAGGGTTTTAAAGTTAACTCTTTACCTTCAATCTTTTAGTTTCTGATCTTTAGTAGTTTTAGTAATGAAATGTCACAGATTTTTTTTTCTTAAAACATCTTTACCATTTAGTCAATGATTTGTGTCAATTTTGGAAATCAAATGTTCTAGAAAGTATTACTCTTCACTTTCAAGTCTTATTATTATAGCAAAAACTATAATAAATTTTTTTAACTATAACAGCTTTTCAATAACAATTTAGATAATTTAATTTAAACATTATTAAAATGTTAAAGTTGTTTAAGAATATTTACTAAGCTTAGAATCATCTTCTGTTAGACAATGTTTATATTGACTCTATCCATGTTATGTAAGAAAACTTAATTTAAAAAATCTACAGATCCACAGGCAGCCATGTCTAATGAAATGCTGTGATTCATTTCAAATTACATTTTAAAATGACTATAATTTGTCATTCTATCCTAGGATTACTCATTCATAAATCTTTCATTCACACCAATATTTAAGACCCCAAATGTCACAAACCGATGATTACGGAAATGAAATCATCCCTTTTGTAATATGGCTATTATGTTGCAAAATAACATAGACGCACATCGAACGGAAGGCACGTCTACGATATTAAAAAAGCGTGGTAACCGCAGAAGTGCAGATTTTGGAGCGAGTCATAATAATCATTTATTTTTCGAGTTCGTAGGGATGGGACATTTTTGATGTGTACCTATCATCTGTCATCTCGGTTTGTCGGAGTGATTTTGGCAAAAGGGACGGAAATGTATAACAGGAAACCGAGGAAACTCGCGCTATTTGATTTGATCAATGAGCGCGCGCGGTGGTCAGGCTCGTATATTTTTAAATATTATTTGCATTATTATAATGAGATATTTATTTACCATCGATCGCTTAGTTTTTAAATGTATTATTTTATTTATAAACTAAGATAAGATAACTTTTTATTGTTATTACCACACATAAACAATATAACACTAAAATAAAACTAAAAAAAATACGAGCCCTACAGTAGTCGCTAATGTAACATTATTTCTAGGGTTCCGTACCCAAAGGGTAAAACGGCACCCTATTACTAAGACTCCGCTGTCTGTCTGTCCGTCTGTCTGTCCGTCCGTCTGTCTGTCTGTCCGTCATCTCATGAACCGTGATAGTTAGACAGAATAGTAAGAATTTTCACAGATGATGTATTTGTGTTGCCGCTATAACAGCAAATACTAAAAACAGAATAAAATAAATATTTAAGGAGGGCTCCAATGCAACAAACGTGATTTTTTTTATCGTTTTAGCTCAATATTGATAACGGCAACAGGTAGACGCTTGATATATTTACAGAATATTTAATATATATGTTCAATCATTGAACATGAATGTTCATACATAAGTACGAACATTACCTTATCCATGCATACTCTATTAATGGTACTAGGTGTCTCTAAGTTAGGTAGTAACTCCGTAATTTCTCTTACGCACGTGTGTGTGACTAACACACGTGCGTTCGCCTAGGGTCGCATGTGGGGTGAAGTGCCGGCTAGTGGGTGATATTATGACAATATATAAAATAAATAATTAAATAAAAAAAACTTTTAACAGGGGCTCCCATACAACAAACGTGATTTTTTTGTTTGATATTGATAACGTCAATAGGTAAACACTTGAAATATTCCGAAAATAATAGAATTTATTATATAAATAAATAATAAATAAATATATATTGCTGGACATTTCACACAGCGCTATCTAGTCCCAAACTAAGCAGAGCTTGTACTATGGGAACCAGATAACTTATAGAATACTTATATACATTTTTTTTTGTAAATACATACTTATAATATATAGATAAACAACCAGAACCGGAACAAATACAACAAACTTGATTTTTTTGCACTTTTTTATAGGTACGGAACAAAAATTACAAATTAAATAGAAAACACAAAAATCTTAATCTTATCTTCCGAATTCATCACTCTGAAAGTTGGTTTTTGAATACTCGATAACGACTCCGTAAATGCGATTTAAAAATAGTAATTTAAAGTAATAGTTTAAAGTAGTAGTAAAAGTAAATTTTAAAAAATAGAATGAGGCTCATTGTATTCATAATATGTATCCATGACAAATCCTTGTTTCTATTAAATGAAAGATGCCATAATATAGTCTCGTAGTCGCTTATTAATCAAATCAAATAGCGCGCGCTTATTGGTCATGATGCAATAAAGTAAAAAAATAATAATTACAAAAAAAAGAAAATTAATAATTACTAAAAAGAAAATGTAAATGCAATAAAGGTAGGAAATTAATAATTGCAAAAAATAAGAAAATGAGTAATTACAATAAAATAATAAAATGAAAAATTGAATAAATAAAAAATAAATAATTATAAAAAGTAAGAAAACGAATAATTACAAAAAATAAAGAAAATGAATAAATGCAATAAAGTTAGAAAAAGTATAATTAAAAAAAAGAAAACAAGTAAATGAAATAGAGTAAGAAAATGAATAATTACAATAAAATGCAATTATGTTATAAATTTGAAAATGAATAATTGCAATAGATAGAAAATGAATAGTTGCAATAGATAGAAAATGAATAATTGCAAAAAATAAAAAGAAAGATTATAAAAATGTAAGAAAATTAGTAATTACAATAAAGTAAGAAAATAAAACAATAATTAAATCAAAAATAAATATGCAATTAAGTTAGAAAATGAATAATAACAAAAATGAATATAAATAATTACGAATAATAAGAAAATTTATAAATGCAATAAAGTAAGAAAATCAATTACAAAAAGTAAGCAAATGAATACATGTAATAAAATTAGAAAATGAATAAATGCAATAAAGTTAGAATAATAATATTTACAAGTAAATAAGAAAATGAATAATTACAAAAAAAAATAATGCATAAATGCAATAAAGTTAGAAAATGAGTAACTGCAAAAAATAGGTAAAAAAAAATTAAAAACAAGTAAGAAAATGAACAATTACAATAAAGTAAGAATACGAATAATTAAAAAAAGGAAAATGAATAAATGCAACAAAGTTAGAAAATTATTAATTCCCAAAAAAAGAAAACGAATAAATTTAATAATGTTTAAAAATAATAATTTAAAAAAAGAAAATGAATAAATGCAATAAAGTTAGAAAATGAATAATCGCAAATAATAAGAAAATGAATAATTACAAAAAAGTAAGAATATTAACATTTACAATAAAGAAAGAAAATAAATAATTAAAAAAATAAAATGAAAAAATGCAATAAAGTTATAAAATGAATAATTCCCATAAAAGGAAACGAATAAATGCAATAATGTTTAAAAATAATAATTAAAAAAAAAGAAAATTAAATTCAATATTGTTAGAATATAAATAATTACAAAAAAAAAAAGAAAATGAATAAATGCAATAAAGTTAGAAAATGAATAAATACAAAAGAGTAAGAAAATAAATACATACATACAAAAAGTAAAAAAATGAATAAATGCAATAAAGTAAGATAATAAATATTTGTAATCAAGTTAGAAAATTAATAATAACAAAAAGTAAGAAAATGAATAAATGCAATAAATTTAGAAAATGAATAATGACAAAAAAGAAAATAAATAAATGCAAAAAAGAAAATGAATAAATGCAATAAAGTTAGAAAATGAATAATCGCAAATAATAAGAAAATGAATAATTACAAAAAAGTAAGAAAATTAACATTTACAATAAAGAAAGAAAATAAATAATTAAAAAAATAAAATGAAAAAATGCAATAAAGTTATAAAATGAATAATTCCCATAAAAGGAAACGAATAAATGCAATAATGTTTAAAAATAATAATTAAAAAAAAAGAAAATTAAATTCAATATTGTTAGAATATAAATAATTACAAAAAAAAAAGAAAATGAATAAATGCAATAAAGTTAGAAAATGAATAAATACAAAAGAGTAAGAAAATAAATACATACATACAAAAAGTAAAAAAATGAATAAATGCAATAAAGTAAGAAAATAAATATTTGTAATCAAGTTAGAAAATTAATAATAACAAAAAGTAAGAAAATAAATACATACATACAAAAAGTAAAAAAATGAATAAATGCAATAAAGTAAGAAAATAAATATTTGTAATCAAGTTAGAAAATTAATAATAACAAAAAGTAAGAAAATGAATAAATGCAATAAATTTAGAAAATGAATAATGACAAAAAAGAAAATAAATAAATGCAATAAAATTAGATAAATAAATAATAAGGATATGAATAATTACAATAAAGTAAGAATATGAATAATTACAAAAAAAATGCAATAAAATTAGAAAATGAATAATTATAAAAATAAGAAAATTAATAATTACAACAAAATAAGAAAATGAGTAATTACAAAAAATAGGAATGAATAATTACAATTACCGGTTTCCTGTTACACATTTCTGTCCCTTTTGCCGAAATCACTCCCACAAACCGAGAGGAAAGATGTTACACATCAAAAGACAATACAATGGGCGACCTTATCGCTATAACTCTATTTTTATAATTAGTAATCGACATCTGATCCGTGAAGCTAGCAAGCTCAAATATTTCTCGTATCTATACCACTTTGACCAGATTAAAAGTTTTAACAAAAATGACAGGCAGATGTAAAATTTTTGTAATAGAATCAGAACCAATGACGAGTCCACGTCAAGAAAGTCACAGGCATCACTAACCCGTATCATTCGAAGCTAACTGCCACCATTATAACCGCATTTGCCCCCAAATTCGACATTTAATAACTGGTCTAAAATGTTCAGATCAAATTTTTGAATTTTTATAATTATACGCTCGTATCAAGCGTCATTTTTCTATTTTTTCGGGTTACCTGCCTTACTCAGAAGGATGGTGGGTTAAAAATTCGTTTGAAAAAGTTGCACTAGGTTTTACCCTACTGAGCTAATAGTTTTAATTGTCCGTTACAAAGATTCATATAATTATAGACATAACTATAATACTACCCAAGCATAAAAAAATACTAAACTATCATAAACCAGCTTTCGCCAGCGAATTCGCACGCGTGGTTTGTTAATAAAAAGTAGCCTATTTTTCAATTTAAAAGATCATAATCTATCTATACATTAAATTTCATCGAAGACAGTTCTTATTTCTTATTCTTCTTATTTCAGTATATTTTGACTATCCATACCATTTAGTATTAAGAATTTATTTAACATGTTATTAATCATTAATATTATTTTCCGTTGACATAAAATTTATTATTAGTATCATTTTTCGTTGACATGTTATATCATAATGTATTTTTAATTTTTTTTACTGATTATTAATTATCATTTTCTATTATGTATAACAAAACCGTTGTTCTTTCGCATTAATTACGTATTTGTAAAAGATTTCGTAACTGTAGAATGACAAAAGTTCCGAAACAATATTTCATTGTTTGAGAATAAATAAATGAAACGAGCCGCTACGACGTGATTGAGTAACAATCAAACATCTAATCTTTCACATTTATATTATTTAGTGCCGTTGAAATTATTTTTATTGCATGAAATGTGGTTAAATTATAAAGATCTTACCTTAAAAAAAGTTAAGCATCGTTTATCAACAAAAATTTAAAAGAAGTTTTATAAACACGCGTTTAACAGTTATTTATCTTTTTTGACCAGGTAAGATGTCAATTTTACTTTCTTTAGATTTTACACATTTCGCTAGCTTATGAAGTCTGTTTTATACCGCTGTGTTTTATAAGCAATTTTATGTTTTTGGAGTTCAAAATATGATTGCCTTTAGCTAAATATGAAAAAAACGGCCAAGTGCGAACCGGACTCGCGCACGAAAGGTTCCGTACCATTATCTATAAAAACGGCATTTTTGCCGTTTTTATAGATAATGGTACTGGTATCACGTTTGTTGTATGGGAAAATAAAAATATTTGTTTTATTTTAATTTAATTATTTATTATTAAAGTGAATATAAAACTAAATATTCTGTGAATATTTCAAGCGTCTACCTAATGCCGTTATCAATATCGAGCTAAAACGAGCAAAAATATCACGTTTGTTTGTTGGGACAGAAGAAAATAAATATTTAAGGGCCCATTAAATATTTATTTTCTTCTGTTTCTAGTAACTTTTGTTATAGCACCAACAGAAATACATCATCTGTGAAAATATCAACTGTCTAACTATCACGGTTCATGAGATACAGCCTGGTGACAGACGGACAGACAGACAGCGGAGTCTTAATAATAGGGTGCCGTTTGACCCTTTAGGTACGGAACCCTAAAAACAACAGAAAAATCAAAACAGTAAACAAATTCTTATAACGGTTAGATAACGGTAAGAATCATTTTGACTCATAACTAGCTTTATTTTTCTTTTTTAACCAAAGTAATTACCTAGTGTTTGTAGGTATTTAATTTATTATGTATTACAGCTTTGATGAATGAATGAATGAAAATTCTTTATTATACCTTACAATCTAGACACAACAGATTTATAGAAAAAAAAACAAATAAAAGTAAGCATAATGGGCGGTCTTATCGCTTAACAAAGCGATCTCTTCCAGACAACCTTTGGATGGAGAGGATCATTGCTTAATGGAAGATTGGCCGAGGTGTAAAAAGAATAAACTTAATAATAGAAAAAGAAATTAGTTATATACATACATATTAGGTACTTAAATATCTTTAAATAAATAAATAAATATCATATATAAAATAAATAAATATGTACTTACATACTTATACCTACAATAATAGTATTAGAGATCAGATGAATCATGATATGCGGAAATGTAGTTTAACTACATTGAATTACATTTAAACGGTTATTTTAAGCTGATCAAAGAAACACATTTTGAGAACCGAGGTGAGGTCAGCTGCGATCCGAGAGCAGCGGGTTGATTTTCGCCATTCGATGTTCGCATGACCTGCAAATAATTGAAAAGAGTTTAGTTATTGTATTGAATGAAGCGTGCCATGCTCGGTATATCACTCTTGAACCTCATACCCAATGTAGAAATCCGACGTCGCACAAAGGTTATGGACGTGGGTATGAGGATCGCAGTGCTGAAGTGGAGATGGGCTGGACACTTGGCTAGGAGGGATGACGGGCGTTGGACAAAAGCGATTACAGAAGGCCAAGGGATGCTCGTACACCAAGAGGCAAACCACCCGCCCGATGGTCGAATGACATTAAAAGTGCAGCTGGGTGTCAATGGATGAGACTCGCAAGGGACCGGAAAGACTGGCATAATAAAGAGGAGGCCTATACCCAACAGTGGGTGCAGACGGGCTGAGACGAATTGAATGCGATGTTTCTGATTCCCGTGATAGTTAAACTTAGTGTTGGAGCAACGTTTGTTAAATGACATTTTTGTGAGAAACTAAGTTGTAGTCCAACTCGGATGGGCAGCGTTTGGGAAACTTCGCAACGTCTTTTCGTCCAACATACCTCAGTGCCTTAAGACGAAAGTCTTCAATCAGTGTGTGTTACCAGTGATGACATATGGAACCGAGACGTGGTCCTTCACTATTGGCCTTATGAATAAGCTCAGAGTCGCTCAACGAGCTATGGAGAGGGCTATGCTCGGGGTTTCTCTACGGGATCGAATCAGAAATGAGGAGATACGTAGGAGAACTCAAGTCACCGACATAGCCCGACGGATTAGCACGTTGAAGTGGCAATGGGCAGGCCATATATCGCGCAGAACAGATGGCCGATGGGGCCGAAAGGTTCTCGAGTGGAGGCCACGGACCGGCAAGCGCAGCGTAGGACGTCCACCCACAAGATGGGCAGACGACTTGGTAAGAACCGCAGGTCGGCGTTGGATGCAGGCCGCTTCCAACCGCAGTTCCTGGAGATCAATGAGGGAGGCCTTTGTCCAGCAGTGGACGTCCTACGGCTGATATGATGATGATGATGAAGTTGTAGTACTGCTATGTTTGATGGATCATTTTATTTAGTGAAATAGCAGATATTTTTATTTTTAAGTCTTTATTGCCAACATAATAATTAATTTAAGATCTTATTAATTAAATTAACATAGTTTATATACACGGTGTCCTTTAAATCACTGTTTTCCCAGAACAAACGTTGTTCAGACCATGGTCTACTAAGGGTTTATGACATCAAATTAAAAAAACGAAATCAGTCTTTGAAAAACATTAAAAAGTTGCGAACTTAAAACGTCTATTTTAACGTTACGCCCTACAACATAGCGCGCTCGCCGGCGCCGGCACGCCGGTAGCTACTAGGTATCTAACATACGTCACGTAATATTTTCTGCGTAATATTGACTCCAATTTTTAAGTACCATTCGAAACTCTATTTTTGACATGACTACAGAGTACTTTTTAATACCCTGGGCAGGACGTCTGACGTTCACCCCTTGAATGCAGCCGCCGTATCGTCACAAAAGAAATAATAGGAGGTAATGCGCTATTTCTAGCGTGTCAATGAACTTTATGTCACGGTTAGTTATTGAACAAAGTTAGACTTATTTGAGAAGGTCTAGATTTTATTTTCTTATTTGATGCAATAAACAGTTAGTAGACTATGGTCTGAACAAGGCTTGTTCTGGGAATACAGTGATTTTAATGACACCGTGTATACTGTATAGCATTCAGTATGCGGCCGCTGAATCGGCTGAAACCCTCAAAAGGCGCAAATATAGTAGTCTAATAATCAAATACTTTATATTTGAGCCTTTTGGGGTTAAGACCCTTGGTTCGAGAGGACCGAGCGCACACAAAATTTATAGACCTCTCATAACGCCTGGTCGAGGCGACGCGTGACTAAAATGCTGGCCAGTATTTTGGTCAACGTTTAAGCATTGCCATTCAACGTGGCAATGCGACCAGCATTCTGGGCACGGTGCCAACTGGCAGCGGCTTGTAAGATTAGGGTTTTATATATATTTAAGTTGTACAAAGGTATTTACTTGATCTAAATCTTACCCATAATATAACTCAAATATTACATTAAATATTAGATCGATACTAAAATTAAATAAATTCATTATTATTATTACAATTAAATTGGTATTACATTTATCATTATTTATTGTTGATTTCATTATTATATGTCAGTTAGATAGATAGATAATTTCTTTATTGCCCACATATAAACATATAAAAGAAAATACACTTTTAAATAATAGGAACAAAGGGCGGCCTTATCGCTAAAAGCGATCTCTTCCAGGCAACCTTTGGATGGACAGGATCTATATGAGCAAATAAGGACGGCGGCGTAAGATATTATTAGAATCCCTAGAACAAGTATATCTATATACTTGTACTATGTCAGATGTTCGATGCCAGTTTTTCTGTGTCGGCGTGTCTTTGCGACACGAAAGCCTCCTCCAGCTCTTTCCACTTTGCTCTTGTTTGAATTATTCTGTGCCATATTGGACCCAAATGCTTTCTCAATTCATCAGACCAACGTTTCTTTTGTGTTTTGAAATCGCAGGTATATTGTGTCTTTAACGATACCTACTTAGTCACACTAATATAATAATGCGAAAGTTCGGCTGTTTGTTTATTTATTTGTTAATCAATCACGTCGGAACTGCTGAACCGATTTTGATGAAATTTAGTATGTACGTAGATGTACGTACCTGGATGATCACATAGGCTACTTTTTATCCCATGAATCAGGGCCCATGAGATAAAAACGGGGTATCAATTCAAGTTGCAACAGTGTGTTTTGCTTTATTTCTAGGTTACCTACAGATTTAGTAGTGTAACGCGTACGAAGTCGTGGGCAACAGCTAGTATGTAATAAATCATTACTCAAACAACGACGACTTGACTGTGTGTTTTTGGCCGTGATTTAACCATATTAGCAGTATTGAGTGTTGCAAAATTGTTAATTTATTATTGTATTTGCCACTGACCAGCAAACTCAGTTATTGAAGTAAAACTTCTTTACGCACGCTTGGCTTGTGGAGTAAGCTGGTGAATGCGTTACGAAAATTGCGAACGGAAGTTGCGAGGGAGGTATACGTTAGTGAAGATAGAAAGAGAGAGAGTTACGTTTCGTATATTTTTAAACGTTAATGTGCGAGAGCGAGTCGCGTCTGTCCAGAATGTACATAGACTGATCGACCTACAGACGTGTGGACAATTTTGTAAATTAATATTCAGAAAAGAAGTTTTACTTCAGTAAAAGATGAAGAAAAAAGAAACTAGCATGTAAAACACGTTTCTTACATGCTAGTTTCCTTTTTACATGCTAACTTAATAAAATCCATTTTACCGTCACGCCTCGTTATTTGTAGGAAGTGAACAAAATCACGAAACGTAAAACTGTTGTTCTTTAATTTCCTGCGAAACATGTTATTAATCATTAATATTATTTTCCGTTGACATAAAATTTATTATTAGTATCATTTTTCGTTGACATGTTATATCATAATGTATTTTTAATTTTTTTTACTGATTATTAATTATCATTTTCTATTATGTATAACAAAACCGTTGTTCTTTCGCATTAATTACGTATTTGTAAAAGATTTCGTAACTGTAGAATGACAAAAGTTCCGAAACAATATTTCATTGTTTGAGAATAAATAAATGAAACGAGCCGCTACGACGTGATTGAGTAACAATCAAACATCTAATCTTTCACATTTATATTATTTAGTGCCGTTGAAATTATTTTTATTGCATGAAATGTGGTTAAATTATAAAGATCTTACCTTAAAAAAAGTTAAGCATCGTTTATCAACAAAAATTTAAAAGAAGTTTTATAAACACGCGTTTAACAGTTATTTATCTTTTTTGACCAGGTAAGATGTCAATTTTACTTTCTTTAGATTTTACACATTTCGCTAGCTTATGAAGTCTGTTTTATACCGCTGTGTTTTATAAGCAATTTTATGTTTTTGGAGTTCAAAATATGATTGCCTTTAGCTAAATATGAAAAAAACGGCCAAGTGCGAACCGGACTCGCGCACGAAAGGTTCCGTACCATTATCTATAAAAACGGCATTTTTGCCGTTTTTATAGATAATGGTACTGGTATCACGTTTGTTGTATGGGAAAATAAAAATATTTGTTTTATTTTATTAGCGCACACAAAATTTATAGACCTCTCATAACGCCTGGTCGAGGCGACGCGTGACTAAAATGCTGGCCAGTATTTTGGTCAACGTTTAAGCATTGCCATTCAACGTGGCAATGCGACCAGCATTCTGGGCACGGTGCCAACTGGCAGCGGCTTGTAAGATTAGGGTTTTATATATATTTAAGTTGTACAAAGGTATTTACTTGATCTAAATCTTACCCATAATATAACTCAAATATTACATTAAATATTAGATCGATACTAAAATTAAATAAATTCATTATTATTATTACAATTAAATTGGTATTACATTTATCATTATTTATTGTTGATTTCATTATTATATGTCAGTTAGATAGATAGATAATTTCTTTATTGCCCACATATAAACATATAAAAGAAAATACACTTTTAAATAATAGGAACAAAGGGCGGCCTTATCGCTAAAAGCGATCTCTTCCAGGCAACCTTTGGATGGACAGGATCTATATGAGCAAATAAGGACGGCGGCGTAAGATATTATTAGAATCCCTAGAACAAGTATATCTATATACTTGTACTATGTCAGATGTTCGATGCCAGTTTTTCTGTGTCGGCGTGTCTTTGCGACACGAAAGCCTCCTCCAGCTCTTTCCACTTTGCTCTTGTTTGAATTATTCTGTGCCATATTGGACCCAAATGCTTTCTCAATTCATCAGACCAACGTTTCTTTTGTGTTTTGAAATCGCAGGTATATTGTGTCTTTAACGATACCTACTTAGTCACACTAA
The DNA here is from genome assembly GCA_918857605.2 of Philereme vetulata. NCBI lineage: Eukaryota > Metazoa > Arthropoda > Insecta > Lepidoptera > Geometridae > Philereme > Philereme vetulata. Next base: position 9,243,473 of record OU975439.1, on the reverse strand, counting down.
TATAATAATGCGAAAGTTCGGCTGTTTGTTTATTTATTTGTTAATCAATCACGTCGGAACTGCTGAACCGATTTTGATGAAATTTAGTATGTACGTAGATGTACGTACCTGGATGATCACATAGGCTACTTTTTATCCCATGAATCAGGGCCCATGAGATAAAAACGGGGTATCAATTCAAGTTGCAACAGTGTGTTTTGCTTTATTTCTAGGTTACCTACAGATTTAGTAGTGTAACGCGTACGAAGTCGTGGGCAACAGCTAGTATGTAATAAATCATTACTCAAACAACGACGACTTGACTGTGTGTTTTTGGCCGTGATTTAACCATATTAGCAGTATTGAGTGTTGCAAAATTGTTAATTTATTATTGTATTTGCCACTGACCAGCAAACTCAGTTATTGAAGTAAAACTTCTTTACGCACGCTTGGCTTGTGGAGTAAGCTGGTGAATGCGTTACGAAAATTGCGAACGGAAGTTGCGAGGGAGGTATACGTTAGTGAAGATAGAAAGAGAGAGAGTTACGTTTCGTATATTTTTAAACGTTAATGTGCGAGAGCGAGTCGCGTCTGTCCAGAATGTACATAGACTGATCGACCTACAGACGTGTGGACAATTTTGTAAATTAATATTCAGAAAAGAAGTTTTACTTCAGTAAAAGATGAAGAAAAAAGAAACTAGCATGTAAAACACGTTTCTTACATGCTAGTTTCCTTTTTACATGCTAACTTAATAAAATCCATTTTACCGTCACGCCTCGTTATTTGTAGGAAGTGAACAAAATCACGAAACGTAAAACTGTTGTTCTTTAATTTCCTGCGAAATATGTGAATTTGTTTAACAATAATCATACTCCGTTATTTCTGGGATGAGACACACGGTTAATAAGGATAGAACTTTGAGACCGGCTATTATTTGGGTGCAATATGGTTGGAATGTTGCGGCTATATTGTACTTGGGCCAATATCTGAAGATCATGCGAATATTTGTTCCGCGGCGGGAATCGAACTACTCTTGCGTCTCCGCCGGCTATGCGCCCACTGAGCCAAAACCAAAAATAAATAAATATTTACTTATCTTTTACTAGTTTTGTAAATAGTTACTATTTAATAACGCATCTTTTAAGGATCGTCTTTTCAACCGTGTGTCCACCTACATTAGCCATTATACTTTACGTGTTTAGGGGGTATGGTTACATCACCGATATGGGTGCGACTCGGGCTTAATTGGCCGAACTGAAACCGACGACGGCCGATAATATCACATGATTGACAGCTGCCAATCAGTGTGCGTGAGGGTGCGGCCAGGTGGCGCGTGCGCTGTGGTTTTGAATATGGATTAACTAGGAACTTGTAGGTTTTGAAAAAAGAAGGTACTACCAAGTATTGCATAGTGTAGTGAATTCTAGTGTACCTAATAATCACTATATCCTGTACGTTTGTTAAAAATATTGTTTGAGAACATTTTAAACTCCTGTCATATGATTATTATAAATACGGGATTTATCACGTACCGTTTTATCGGTGTTTCGGTTCAATTCGTGAACCTTCATCAGGGTGAGTGCGATCCGCTCCGAATAACGTCTCGCCTCGCACTGCGCGCCGCTGCTCTCTGCGCGCGAGTGGACGGGCGGGGTGGTGGGGATTGGATCAACGAAAGCACAGTGCGTTGACCCGCTGTGTCATTATCATTATCATCACTGCTGCTCTCTTCTATAGTTCTTGGTACAGGCAAACACACAACACTAACTATGTCTCTACCAGGTTCACTCACTCTTCTGTCACTTGCATCATGAAGACATAGCCTCCAGACCGGCGGTAGAACCCATCCTCTATCCCTGTTAAAGTTCGGCACACGACTTATTTCTATCGCCTCTCGGATCTTGCGAGGAACGAAGACTTTCTCTCTCGCTAAAACCCGGGCCTTGTCGAAATGTATGTAGTGCGTCGAATCAGAATCTATTGAATGTTCCGCCACTGCAGAACTGTTTGAGTCAACATTCTTCATTGCACGTATGTGTTCAGTCAACCTAGTAGATACGTTACGCTTTGTTTCACCAATGTAGCATTTACCGCAGTCACACGGTATCATATATACACCAGGGACACCCAGAGGGTCTCTGTCCTTCGGCGAACGCAGCAGCTAACATATAAAAAATATGAAAACAGCATAACCAATTTTCAACAAAATTAGCTGCGAAACAGCCCGCAAGCACCAGTTTCCACAAAATCTGAACGGTCCATCACATAGAGACGATGCCAAAGATAGACAAAAACTAGAAATAAAGGCGACCTCCGTGGCGCAGTGGCCGAATAGCCGGCTGTGACGCAGGAGGTAGGACGATTCTCGCCGCGGAACAAATGTGTGCATGATCTACAGATGTTTATTTCGTGTCTTGTTTTTTTTCTATAAGTATGTAAGTAAGATAAGTATTTACAAAAAAAAGTACCCATATAAGTATCACATCAGTTATCTGGTTCCCATAGTTACAAACTCTGCTTAGTTTGGGGCTAGATAGCGGTGTGTGAAATAGCCAGCAATATTTATTTATATAAATGATTACGTAGCACTTTTTGCGTCTAGAGTTAGAAAGGATTAAAAATCATTCACAAAATGTACATCTAGATTGTAGTTGCCGATTTTTACAAGGTTAGAAAAAGTTGGATGCAGGGATAGTGTGGTCGACGATGGAGCACACTTGCCTAGATTTACCCACTTTGGACTTAAAGACTCCGATAAAAATAAACGCAGTACGCCAGTGAGTTCAATTCTACCTACTGCTAATAAGGCGAGGTTTTTCAAGAAGTTTAGGCATTTTGCGCCCCCTCATCCCAGTCAATTTAACGCGTCAATTTTTCTTAGAGTGACGTTTATTCACTTTATAGATCTTAGAGTGAAAAATAACATATATTTGTTTCAGATTGTTTAAACGCTTTACCTGCAAATAAAACTTATTGTAAAACATACACTTATTGTAAACATCGTGTCGGCTTATCTCGATGTGGGTCATTGTTGTGTAGGGGTTTTCTTAGATCTAGCTAAGGCTTTTGACACTATCTCCGTTCCAATACTCTTAAAAAAGCTAGATAATCTAGGAATCAGAGGCACCCCTTTGGATTGGTTTAAAAGCTACCTCACTGAACGGAGACAGTGTGTTAAGATTTCTGAAACGATGAGTAGGCCTCTCACTATAAATTACGGTGTTCCGCAAGGAAGTATTTTAGGCCCAACTCTGTTCAACTTGTACATCAACGACATTCATGAGCTTCAAATCGAAAACGCCGACATCTTATGTTATGCTGATGACACTGCAGTGATCTTCCACGGGTCCTGCTGGTCAAATGTTTCGAATGCAGCAGAAGCTGGAATGTCAAGAATAAATAAATGGCTACAACAAAACCTTCTCACACTAAACACTAAGAAAACCATGTATGTATGTTTTCATAAGACAGCAGCATCCGCGCCATCAATGGAAACAGAAATAAAAATACACAGTGCATGTTCCGGGAACACTTCCTGCAATTGCGATGCACTGACCAGAACCAAGGTCATGAAATACCTGGGTGTTTTGGTCGATGAAAATATAACGTTTAAACACCATCTAGAAACTCTGTTGGGAAGAATAAGAAAGGTGGTTAATATAATGAGACATCTGAGAAACGTTGCTTGTGTAGAGGTCCTAAGATCAGTCTATTTTGCGTTGTGTCAGTCGCTTCTATTATACTGCGTCACCTGTTGGGGTAGCGCAGCTAAGACGCACTTGTTACAATTTGAGAGGGCACAACGTTCAGTTCTAAAGGTCATGCTAAGGAAGCCATATAGATTTCCCACAATTGACCTCTACAGAGAAAGTGGTTTCCTTAGCGTTAGGCAGCTTTTCATTTTAAAAACCACAGCCATTGTCCATAACACCGTATTGACCTCTCTAAATTGTGAAACCCATATTGAGAAAAGGATCTTTAAGATACCCACACCTCCATGCAAAACACCTTTCGCACAACGAGTTGGCCTTTTCATAAAGTCACACGTATACAACAGTGTTCTTAAATACTGTGATTTAAAGGACAAATCAGTCTACCAGACAAAATGTGTAGTAAATAGGTGGTTACTTACTCTTTCATACACCGAAACTGAAAATGTTTTAAGTATCTTAACCTAAATTTTATCTACTGTGTCATACATAAGTTCAAATATATATTTATTATATATATATATATGTTATATATCTTGTTTTGTATGTATTATATGTTATGTGTAATATTTTTATTATTTATAGCACCTATAAATACTTATGCTTCCATAAAATAATTCAAACAGTTACTTATGATTTTCTTTGTGTTATTTATTAGTTTTATTTTATATTATTATTTTATTGTCACAATATGTGTAAAATTAGTTTTAGTTATTGGTAAAATTGTGTTATGCTCGAGGTCACGAAATAAAATTGCTAATTCTATCTGACTGGTTTCACGATACAGGCTTGCCTAGTGTGAAGGCCGCTGCTTAATTGTGATCGTAGGTAGTGCCTTCTGCCTCAAACTGTATAAAATGTATATTGCTATTATACCAGGCATCTTAGGTAAATTACAAAATTTATCCTCATGTTACCTAATCTTATTGGTAAGTTTTTGGCTGTAAATAAATATTTTCATTTTCATACTATTGTCGGAAAATATGCATTAAAAATTAAAGTTGATGCGAATCGTTTGTCACGGCAAGGTGGTGGGGGTCTCAACAACTCTTGATTCTAAAGTATTTCTAACACAAATTTAAGAGAACTCGAAACATAACTGGAAACAAAACAAAACTGGAAAGTTGTAACAAATTGTACCACGGCTACACATCAAGCTATACATTTCCAGTATCAGCTGACCTCTCATTCTACGAAAAGCCTACACAATGCGAGGTCAGCTTAAACTGAAAATATACAGCTTGATGTGTAGCCGTGTGTACGACGGTATTTTCTTCAGCCAACTACTTCTTAGAACATCATTTAAACTAAAAAATCTAACGATTCGTTAACTTTATCGGGTCATAAATCATTTTATTGCTACACTCAAAAACCTTTGTTTTAAAGGCATCAATGTTACAGCTTTTTGAGAAAGCTAGATCAGTACATGGTCTAGGAAATTGTGGGGTCGTATCGTAGCTGTGCACAATAGTACATTGTTATTAGGCGTACGATCGAAAGTCAGTGAGGACGCTAACGGGTTGAGGGCAGTATTGATCGCTTACGCCCCATGTATAGCAATCACATCATTGTGTTGTATTTCATTTTAGTATAATACTAGCTGACCCGCCCGCAGCTTCGCATGCGTGGTATTTCAACAAAAACATTACCTACCCTTTTTTTGCTCACTCGGGTGTAGCCTATGTCCTTCCCTAGAATATAATCTACCTCCTTGTCGTATTACATTATGATCCGTTCAGCCGTTTAGTTATGAAAAGGTAACAAACAAACTAACAAACAAACAGTTACTTTCGCAGTTACTTTGTATGTATTATTATACATGTAAACCTTTCTCTTGAATCACTATATCTATTGCTGAAAACTACATTAAAATCCGTTAAGTAGTTTAAAAGATCTAAGGTAACAGACAGTGGAAGCGACTATGTATATGTAAAGATGAATGCAATGAACCTCATTCTATTTTCAAATTTGATTACGGTCCTATGGGAGTAAATCGCATTTACGCATGAGCATCGAGAATAATGAAAATAAACTTTGCACTAGGCGTTGCTGTTTAAAGCATCTTCAATCCATTTGACTTGATTCCTAAAGACAAATTTTATGTTTTAGGAGGTAGTATACACTGTACCAGCCATTTAATCTAAACTGTGGCATCGCTTAGAGCTACAACATAAATCTTCCTCAAAACATCAGTATATCGCGTTATTGTGAACGGTAATAAATTAGACATAATGCCCCAAACTTCGTTTGAGCTACTTCAGGTGAACGTTGCTCACGCCTGAGGACATTCCATCTTCATTATGGACTCATCTAGAAACTAACTACATTATTGTTTTGCTCGTAAAGGCTACACCAGAGAGTTCACCAGTCGTAATGAAATGCCAATTGTAAGCAATCTTTTTTACCCCAATACGACAAATACTGAGGGTTTTAGCAGCTATGTTCCACCGTAGCGCCTAAACTACTATTCCGATTTAGATGAATGAGGTGTCAATCGATTCGTTATTATGGTGCAGATGACATAGGCTACATTTTTATCGGACTACGACCAAGCTATAAGGAAGACTTTTGTTTTTAGCAGTATATGGATGTATTTTCCATCCTAGCGCCTAAACTACTGTTCCGATTTAGATGAATGAGGTGTCAACCGATTCGTTATTATGGTGCAGATGACATAGGCTACATTTTTATCAGACTACGACTAAGCTATAAGGAAGAGTTTTGTTTTTAGCAGTATATGGATGTATGTTCCATCTTAGCGCCTAAACTACTCTTCCGATTTAGATGAATGAGGTGTCAATCGATTCGTTATTATGGTGCAGATGACATAGACTACATTTTTATTTGACTACGACTAAGCTATAAGGAATAGTTTTGTTTTTAGCAGTATATGGATGTATGTTCCATCTTAGCGCCTAAACTACTCTTCCGATTTAGATGAATGAGGTGTCAACCGATTCGTTATTATGGTGCAGATGACATAGGCTACATTTTTATCAGACTACGACCAAGCTATAAGGAAGAGTTTTGTTTTTAGCAGTATATGGATGTATGTTCCATCTTAGCGCCTAAACTACTCTTCCGATTTAGATGAATGAGGTGTCAATCGATTCGTTATTATGGTGCAGATGACATAGACTACATTTTTATTTGACTACGACTAAGCTATAAGGAATAGTTTTGTTTTTAGCAGTATATGGATACATGTTCCACTTTAGCGCCTAAACTTTTCATCCGATTTGGATGAATGAGGTGTCAACCGATGCGTAATTCGGGTACAGTTGACGAATCGATGCGTATCATGTTTTGTGTATTTACTGTGATTATGCAAATAGCATACAGTTATTTTACTTGGAAAACTTTCGTGATTTCTTTCAATCGTTTATAAATACGGGATTTATCACGTACCATTTTATCGGTGTCGGTCGAAACACCCATAAAACGGTCCTTGGTAAATCCCGTATTTATATTATTGAGCATACAGTTACTTTTAGAAAATAGTTTAGTTGTTTGAATGTGAACTTCCAATCGATCTCAAACTTGCATTTTTGTAAATGAACTAAGGCGCCATCCAATTTTCTGATCTGTAAGTTTTGGCAACTCTTAATTCTTTTTGTACCTATTTATCTGCCTGTACCATGTTATCTGCCTATTTATCTCCAAAGTTGATAACAAAAAAGGAATAAATACCCCCAAATATTCGTTAAAGCTACTTCAGTTGAACGTTACGGCCTCGCCAGAAGGCATGCAATCTTCACTTAGACAAGTTGTTATACTAAAATATAGTTTCTCATAAAAAACTATGGTATTTTTTATGATTTACTCGTTATTATTCGTTGTGAGGGTGGTTAGGTGGGCTACAATGTACAGGATCATTATAATTACTGGCATACCTTATATGTGAAAACACACGCTCTTTAGCTAATAGGTAAGGTGCCTGCTGCACACTTTATCAACTCCTATTATTAAGACCCTAACCGGTGAGTTGATTTATTTTGTTTTATGGCCGTCTGAACTATAGGTACCTATAAATTGCCATTTGTTCCTGTAATATTATATAATTATATTGAATTGTTTAATGCTTAGGTTTACTATCAATTAATATATATTTTTTATGACATTAGTTCATGCGTACACCATTAACCCCAGGTAATATTCCCATAGTTAATTTTATCAAAAGATTGTCTCGTAGATATTATTATATACCGATAATATCGCTAATCTATAATATAAAAATGAATCGCAAAATGTGTTGGTAAGCGCATAACTCAACAACGCCTGGACCAATTTGGCCAATTCTTTTTTTGTTGTATTTCTTATTGTCAGGAAAAGGGTCTTATGAAAGAAAAAATTAAGAAATTTGCGCGCAAAATTAGAAAATTTAAGAATACTTAACCACCATATAAAATTATTTATAATCTAACCTTAGCGCTTTTATAATGTAACCTTATGACGTTTGACATAGAATTAACAGAATACGTGCTGCAAATATCGTCAAAGAGGATGTAAAAAAATTAATATCGTTTGAAACAGATGCTTCGGTCGGAGTTATCCCGAGATATATTGTCTGTATATATAAAAATGAATTGCTGTTCGTTAGTCTCGCTAAAACTCGAGAACGGGTGGAACGATTTGGCTAATTTTGGTATTGAATTATTTGTGGAAGTCATTCATTTTCTCATACATAATGATGGTTGGGGACAACAATTGACAATTCTACCAGGGTGACTTATATTGACAGCCCGCGTTATACCTATGCATGTCAAGCCGATATGAAGTTCGGCGGGACCACTAGGTAAATATAAATAAATATAAGTAATGCTGGAGATTTAACACAGCGCTATCTAGCACCAAACTAAGCAGAGCTTGTACTACGGGAACCAGATAACTGATAGAATACATAAATACATTGTTTTTAAATACATACATGTATCTGTACTAATATTATAAAGATGAAAGATTTGTATTTTTGTGTGTGTGTATGTTTGTTATGAATAAACTCAAAAACTACTGAACCGATTTAAAGAATTATTTCACTGTTGGGAAGCTACACTATCTCCGGGTGACATAGGCTACTTTTTACCCAACTGCGCAGAAGGAGGGTAATGTTTTTATGAAAAAACTACGCGTGCGAAGCTGCGGATTGGTCAGCTAGTAAATTATATAGACCGGGAACAAACACCTGTTGATCATGCAAACATTTGTTCCGTGGCGGGAATCGAACCTCCTGCGTCTCAGCCGGCTATACGCCCGCTGCACCACGGAGGTCGTCGGAGGACGTCCACGGAGGTAGAATTGTATCTATCATAGATTTACGTTGTTCTTATATAAGCAATTAAAAGTTATAGGTAGGTACAAAATTGATTGGTCGATTCAGCCCGAATATTCATGAGTACATCTCAATGTTTTCTATAAATTTTACCTATAGTCGACTTTTGGTCGCATTATAAACTATAGAGGCAGAATCACCTTATAGTTACGTTAAGTATGTCAACCATCCCTGTCGGCATTGATCGATTTTTTTTATACAACTTATATGGCAAACGAGCATGCAGTCCACCAGATATTAAGTGGCTACTGCAGCCCATGGATATCCACATCGAACTCAAAACAAGCTATTACGTTGTCTTGATCTCTATGTGGATACGTTGCCATACTATAGGACTTAGCTGGTATGCCTATGTGCCAGTAATTACAGGAACATACCATTACCATCTAACCGGAACACAGCAGCACAATACTGCTATTTGGCGGCAGGTAAGGTAAGGCGGTGGTGCCCACTTCCTCGAGCCCGTTCACAAAAGCTCTACACCATTAGGTTAATTATTCGCTAGATTCGACAGTCGTCTTGTTCCTTGACTCAGTTCAGACTCAAATATACGCAAAAGAACATTACAGACCATCATTTCCTCTAATCGCGACTGTCAGTCGAAATTAGATAAAATATCGGCCGGAACATAAGTTGCGAACTCGAAAAACGCGATAAATTGGATTAATCATTTAATTGGATGAAACAATTTAATGGGAATCTAAATAGTCATGGGAACTGATTCCCTGCGAATTCGCGATTAGACCTCAATCAGAGTATATTCGTTGCAATTTTCATTGACTGGTAAATTGCAATGCAAGAGTTAAGCTTCAAACATCAATCAGTTGGAACCCGTTCGATTCTTGAGAATTGGTTTCATTAGTATTTTATATATTCACACAAAAACATAGTACCTCATATAAATTTCACACAGTACAATAATACCGTCCAAAATTAAGAGTCCATAAGATAAACCTACGTTGAAAATCCTACTATCCTACTAATATTATAAACGCGAAAGTTTGTATGTATGGATGTTTGTTACTCTTTCACGCCGGAACGGCTGAACCGATTGCGATTAAATTTGGTATGTACTAGAATCATAACTTGGATTAATACATAGGCTACATTTTATTGGCAAACCACGCGTGCGAAGCCGCTGGCAACAGCTAGTATTTAATAATTTGCAAATTTTATATTGTTTTTATCTTGTTAACAAAACACAATAACTTGACTGCGACAAAATTTGATTTTATGCAATATGAAAAAGAACCAGCGAGTAGAATCATTTAAGATTTCAATCAAAAATGAGCTTCACACGAAGAGTAAGAATTCTCATTCATCGACTGAATTCAATACGGGTGGCGACATCGCGTTGCAACACGCGACAGTTATTAGTTCCAGCGCTGCGGGACAGATGGCGTCAAGACACACGAAGTATTTTATCGAGTCAATTAACAAAAGAACGCAAGCATGTTGACATATGATATTTTGTTGTATTTAGAAGCAATCTGTTTTCTATTTGAGAATCAATATTATTTCCGTTTTCGTTCTAAAGTTTATTAATGTATTAATAACTAGCTGACCCGCCCGCGGTTATGCATGCGTGGTATTTCAATAAAAACATTACCCTCCTTTTGTGTGCTCGGGTAAAAAGTAGCATATGTCCTTCCCCAGGTTAAAATCTCGTTGTCTTTCATTACGATCCATTAAGCCGTTTAGTTATGAAAAGGTAACAAACAAACAGTTACTTTCGCAGTTACTATGTATGTACTTGTATTATACATGTAAACCTTCCTGTTGAGTCACTTTATTTATTGCTGAAATTTGCATTAAAATTCGTTGAGAAGTTTTAAAGATCTAAGCGAATAGACAGCGGAAGCGACTACATTTTATACTATGTAAAGAAAAAATGTACCCGTAATGGTAATATAAATAATGTACCTCCGTTGACGTTTGACGACCTCCGTGGTGCAGTGGGCGAATAGCCGGCTGAGACGCAGGAGGTAGCGGTTTCGATTCCCGTCGCAGAACAAATGTTTGCATGATCTACAGATATTTGTTCCTGGTCTGGTTGTTTCTCTATATATGTATTATAAGTACACAAAAAAAATGTATATAAGTATTCTATCAGTTATCTGGTTCCCATAATACAAGCTCTGCTAAGTTTGGGGCAGCTGTGTGTGCGCTGTGTGAAATGTCCAGTAATATTTATTTATTTAATGCGCTGATCCTGAAAATGTTTAAATAGATGGACCCATTTGTCATCGTACTCAATTTGGGCTGACGTTGAACTCCACTCTTCATTACGTGACGCAAAAAATGCTATAACAAGTGACGCCTCGTCAAAAAGACTATCAATATAATTTTTTTGATGATCATTTGAACCGTGTATTGAGTTCTTTTTTTCGGCAGATCGTTAAATTTCATCCCATTCCAATACATGACTCAGTCCAACTCATGCAAAGATCTCGGCTCCACCAAAACTGTCTTCTCTTAATTCAGTATACGTAATGCATCTTCTGTAAAATGCGGTTATTTCTATCATAAATGTATTGATATCCTGGCTATCATAAAGTTTTCGCAACAACTGTTTTGCTCCTTGCGGGACAAATTTACCATCCATCCTTTCCTGAAGATTATATTTCCATCGTGTAAACTCTAAAATAATATACATATGTTGTGCTTGCCTTACTTGTTTTCGTGTTTTCGTTTGTCGTGTTTTTGTCGTACAAACCACGTGCTAACTAAAACGGGACCAAATACCAAACCGGCCGGGACGCCGGGACCAGTGCTTGAAACTGGGACAATCCCGGTCAAACCAGGACGTATCGTCGCTGTTCTGACTAAGTGACGTAACCGACATTTTAGAAAATATTACTAAAAGTCGTGTTACGTAAAATGTAGGTACTTAAGTCACTTCGAATGATTTATAATTTTAAGATATTTAGATACGTCAAACATACATCTAGACATAGGTAGAAGATACAGATAGGTACGCCGATTAGACAGATCGGTTCGTCTTCAAAAGTAGATAAAAGTAACATTACAAATGTCAGTTACGCCAAAATGTCGGTTACGTCACTTAGAACAGCGACGGTATGGTAAGCCTAAGTATAAATATACCACTCAAAGTGATGACCACAGTAACCATCCAAAACAGTTATCACAACTCATAATTATAATTAATTTTGTTTGATACTTAAAACCATATAATGACGGTGATGAGTATGGCACGATCTATGACGCCATAGCTTTATGGGAATCTTAGAGTAATAAAAATACTATAGGACTTGAAGTAGAACTTCTAACAGACGAAATAAGCGTGGAGTGTGTCTAATCCTTACTTCTGTACTAACATTATACATACGAATGAATGAATGAAAATTCTTTATTATACCTTGCAAGCTAGACACCACAGATTTACAGAAATAAACAAATAAAAGTAAGCATAATGGGCGGTCTTATCTATGTATTTCTTTAGCCTATCCTGTCCTGCTCCGCTCCTGTCCCGGTTTAGAGCTTCATGATTATGGTAAACCTATTTATACTATTTATAAACACACCTTAGTATTTTAGGAGACTCAACCTTTTAGCCGGTAGGTATGATTAAAAGTAACTCCATAGAATTGGTGGCCAATCCTATAAAAAGAAAAAAATCTATGGACTATTTGCACAGCGCTATCTAGCCCCAAACTAAGCAAAGCTAAAGAATCTAGATAACTGATAAAATACATAAAGGTACATTATTTATATATAAATAAATATTCCTGGACATTTCACACAGCGCTATCTAGCCCCAAACTAAGCAGAGCTTGTATTATGGGAACCAGATAACTGATAGAATACTTATATACATTTTTTTTTTGTGTACTTATAATACATATATAGAGAAACAACCAGACCCGGAACAAATATCTGTAGATCATGCAAACATTTGTTCTGCGACGGGAATCGAAACCGCTACCTCCTGCGTCTCAGCCGGCTATTCGCCCACTGCACCACGGAGGTCGTCAAACGTCAACGGAGGTACATTATTTATATTACCATTACGGGTACATCTTTTCTTTACACAGTATAAAATGTAGTCGCTTCCGCTGTCTATTCGCTTAGATCTTTAAAACTTCTCAACGAATTTTAATGCAAATTTCAGCAATAAATAAAGTGACTCAACAGGAAGGTTTACGTGTATAATACAAGTACATACATAGTAACTGTAAACGTAAACGGCTAGACCGAGTTCGATGAAACTTAGTATACAAATAGATTATGACCGGCATTGGGACATAAACTACTTGCTACTCAACTGCGCAGAAAGAGGGTATTATTTTTATTTACAAACCACGCGTCCGAAGCCGCGAGTGGGTCAGCTAGTTTTCTATAGTTTATTTCAGCCTAGTAAATTCTAGATGTGTTTTCTAGTATTTTTAGAGGTAATTCTGTTAATTTCTAGTATTTACATTAAGGTTTAGAGTTAGGTCCTTAACACGATTAGTTCGAAACAGGGCTTGAAACACCCTGTCCGTGTCTCGTCTTTATAGCGGTAAGAAAAAACTTAAACGTCTCTGTCGTGCGGAAGGCATAACTTCCATCTGGTTCAGTGTAGGAAAAAGTTAACTATATATCTGAGATGTGCTATTGATTCCTAGTTCTATGGTATACCAACCTCAATGCCGGGTTTCTTAGACCTCGTGCCGCAAACAAAAAAAAACCGTACACTTTGATTTTGGTATCCTACGGGCGGTGGGGTTTAATTTGCCTCGTGCCACCACAATCTCTGGTTTAGGTCAAGGTTTAAAACGACCCGTAACGCAGTAGGTAAATGAAAGTACAGCTAAATGTGTGCCGCTGGGAAGATGTTGATTTGTTGGTTTCATAATTGTTTGCAACTAGTTATACTTCACGGTTTTGCATCAGCGGGGTATCCAATTCATAAAAACCTTGACTTTTCTACCGAACAAACCCCTGACTTTTTCAAGTTCTCATTGAGACAGTGTTTTATTTAAGCTGGGGCAAAATGCCTTTGTTAACATAAATAGTATACAATTGTTTACACGACAAAAAAAACAGAAGAAACAGTTGAATCATCTAAAGACCGTTGCAAACGAACTATAGCTAGCTAAACTGCTCCAGATCACTACCAGGCGGAAGTACCAAGACACTGGCTGCAATGCCCCGCTGAGTTGCAATGCTTATGTGTTGATCCAGATAAGCACCAGCTCTCGGTTCACACGTCACGTCGCTGCAATTCTATTTATTTCTGACTAGCACTAACATACAAGGTCTAGTCCTTAATACATACAATATACAATAAACGATGAAAAAAACAAATAACATAAAAACATAAAATAACAGACAGGATCATTCGACTCCTAAGACACTAGACGTGCAAAGTGTGCGCACTCGTCCAGTGTTCCATGAAAGAACAATGGAAGTCCAGCCTCCCTGCAATGAGTTGCAAGTAGCTATTGGGGCTGCCGCGCACCCTGCGCATCAAGGACGCCATTCTCTTGCGCAGTATTGCTGAGAGCCCGTCTACTCGCGCCCCAACAACGCCCTGAACGCATTATTGTATTGTACGCGCAGGGCGTTAAAAGCCTTCTGCGTATGCTTGATCCATAAGCTGCACGTATAAAACGACTGGCAGTACACTCTGAACAGTGTCGTTTTTACCTGCGTACGTTTACTGCGTCATTTTGCACCGTGCAAACCTACGGGCCATCATATTAGCTCTGAATGTTAACGCCCTACGCTCCCTCTCCATGTTGACTTGATCTGTAAGAGCCTTAGTAACCCAGACGAAGAAAATTAATTTTGAAAACGCGATGGTCTCCGGTAGGTACCCCATGGTCTCGACCCTTTAGCTAGTATTTCATGTTCATACTGATAATTGATGCATACCTCTAACAACTTTCTTGGCTTTCTTTACTCTGCTGTGAGAGTTATGGCCTTATTGCCGTTACTTTAGTTGTGTAGGCTCGGTAAGGCAAAGGTTAATTTTTATAGCTTTCTCGATTTTTCTGTATTTGGGTTGCAGATTTGTTGTTTTTGATTTATGCAATGAGTCGTGATGTTATCTCTGGCATAGTTTTAAAACTATTTAAATTAACTTACCTACTTGTATGTGAAAAAGGCGTATCTACCCCCTGTAGCTAATTTATTCTAAATTTCTTATTTATGTACCTATGTTGGTATGGGCTATTTGCCAAAACATTTTAAGGTAAGCTTATGTATGGACTACTAGCTTCCGCCCGCGTTTTTTGTGAATGAAATGTGTTAAAATCCAGGTTATTTTCTACATACATACCAAACTTCATTAAGCGTAACAAACATCCAGACATACATCCATACCAACTATCGCGTTTAAAATATTAGTAGAATGTGCCTCAAATCTTAGGTTTTTACTACAAGACAGTCTTCTATCAATTTCAGATGTTGCTTCGGGTAACCCAATTTAAGTTATGTAAACTTTACCTGCTTACTCAAAATTGTAATTTTTGGTTCAAAATTTTACAAATACCTACCTTTTTATTACGGTTTCGTGTAGTTTTGTGTATTATATTTAATTTTATTAATTCAAGAAAATAAAACAGGTTTGTAGATTTGTATGGATTTTTTTCTTTTTCCTTAATTTAATAATAGCCTCATAGATGTAACTTTTTCTATTATGATACATATTTACAAAAATTACATGCTAATTGAACCTAATTACATTCACTCAATACGATTACCTTAAATTTAATGGGTAAGACACTAATTGAACGTGATATCATAGCCGTAGAATTTGGGAGTGAGAACTTAAAATAGAGGTAATACTTTCCGGTAACTTTAGTAACCTTTAACTTAGCCTACACGCTATCACAATAAATAAATCTTTTACAAAACATAACGATACAACTAAAACTATATCAGTCTTTGAAAGAAGATCTGAGTTTGATGTCATAAATCAGAAAAGAAAACAGTCCCTCTACATAGATTCTATTGAATGAAAATAGCAAATTCCCAAAACACTATCGCGAGTTAGTAAAATGCAAACACGTACACATACTCATATATGTTAAGGTACAAGAAAGGATATAACCGATATGCAGGTAGATAAGTATTACAAATCAGTCAATGAAGTCTTTGGCAAAAACATAGAAAGAACTATACAAGTGACTAATGTTGAAAGTAGTGCGATGGCTACCTGCCTTACGCTTATAGGACTGGACGTCCTTTGAAAGAATACCATAAATATATACACTCTAGATCTAAAGCTAACATCAAATTAACGTTTCATGATGTCTTCTATTGAAAAACCAAGTGTTCTTTTGGGTCCTTCGACAGGTGATTGGTGGATGATGGGGCTGACAGGCGATTGATGCTCCTGAGGCACTGGAGGTGGCGAAGGTTTATGAGAGAGATCCAACAAAGAGTTGTCGGATTGGCTAGTCGATGTAACTTCTTGGCAACCTTCAAGATGCTCCAAGTGGTGTTTGTTCGCATCGCTGTGTGTCATCAAATGCGTCTTCAGGTTAGATCTTTGGTTGAAGCTCTTGTTGCAAACCGGACACTTGTGCGGAGACTCTTCCATATGTAAAATCTTGTGGACCGCCAAAGTTCTTGACTGGCAGAACCCTTTACCGCATTCAGTGCACTTAAAAGGCTTCTCCTTTGAGTGGATATATCTGGAACAAAAAAGAAACAATATAAGTCTCTAGTTTAACTTTTACTAGAAGAACATAATAAAAGGCCTAACGAGGTCTATCTAAATAAACAGATGAATATTATTGCTCTATAGGAGATGAAATAATAACAGTTTTGAATAAAATTGAAGCTATTCACCAAACGCATTATATTGATAATATATACCGTATAATAAGAAATAAAAAATCGTGGGTCTCGTAAAAGCGAAGAAATATAACATGTAATTTGTTCGACGGCGGAGCAAGACAGATATGGTGATCGTAAAGAACCGAACCGGTTGTGGAGGGCGCGCGTGCGGCCTCGCGACCTCACAAAAAGGTTTACACTCTTAATTTTTTTCTATCTCTTATCGCCAACAATGCCCCGATGAAACACGTACTAAATCACGTTGTTGGTAAAAGAAGGAAACATTAAATTAAATATGAACTCTTCGAGATAGTAATAGTGAAAGCAGAATTTATGGGCAATACGAATACATTCATCAGGATAAGTTACAAGACTATCAAATGGGTCTAATGGACAATAACAGTAACTTGACAGCTATAAACAAGATAGTTTGATGCTTACCTATGGTCTCTGAGGTGGTCCTGTCGTCTAAAGGCTTTTCCGCAGATGTCGCAAGAGTAGGGCCTCTCATCAGTGTGCGTTCTTTCGTGAATGAGCAGGTTGTATGACTTTGTGAATTGTCGGTTGCAGTATTTGCAGATGAACTGTTTCTTGGGTCTCGCACCGGGGACACCGGGTGCTCGCATTGGCGGTGGATTTCTTCCAGGCATCCTCTGTGCCATCGCTCCGGGATAGCGAAGTGAGTGATGGTATAGAGCGGCATTTCTGATCCACTGGTTTACCAGCATAGCGTGGTAAGGAGCGGACGGTGGCAGAGTAGCGACTTGAGTCTGCATGTAGGCCGACATCGCTGGATGCGCGTATTGAACTGGGGCTTTTTCGTAGTACTGCGTCATCGGTCGAGGGTAAGTAGGGTAGGGTTGGGGTTGCGTCCAGGTTGGTTGATGGCGTGAGAGGACAACGGCCGGAGGCGTGTCGTCTGTGGGCGTATGTGGCGGTGTCGGCAGTGGTGGCGACGGACGCTCGAGCTTTACCAAAGCTTCGATGGGAAAATCCGGAGGGTAGCCTGGAGAACAATGAGATGCATGTTTAGAAAAAGGATACGGTCCCTGATTGATAGATAAACCATTTATTGGATCGGAAATAATTGAAGTAGATACTTATACTGAGAACTTTGTTAAAAACTATGATAACGTTATACTTTATGATAAAAAAAATACTATAAAGGTAGGATTTTAAGATAGGATAAGTCTTGTCACCGAACCAATGGGTCATTAATTTTTTAGGGTTAGTACCATTAATAAATATTGTAATAAAACATAACTAGAAGATAGTTGTAAGTACCTAAACTAAATTCATCAAATTATTCTTGCGAAGTTAATAAAAACACATATGTAAATATATATAGGAAGTAAAAACAATACAAACTAGTATTTGTAAAACTTTAAACGTAAACAAAGTTCTAAAAAAATAAAAAAAACGCACATAAATTAAAATGAACAACTCCATGACAACACGATACTTACTTGGATTATCCTCAATATGCTCTTCCTCCTCCTCGATATTGATATCGTCGGAACTGTCAACACTGTACGGCTTGTCTTCCATTTCCAAAACAAATCGTTCATACACTAGGGCACTGACACTACACTGTCACTGGGCAAACCGGTTTGTGACTGACAACCGGCTTGAGAGAGCGCGCGGAGCGTTATGAGGTTGGATGTGTGCGTTATCGGGGCCTGCGCTTGCGCGGTGGGGAGGGGGCACATCAAAAGCACCGCTCCACCGGGCGCCTGTCTCGACTTCCGAAGCAGCACCGCACCTCCCATAAAGGCGGAGCTTACCGAGCACTGCCTTCGAAATCGATCGGTAACAATTGCGAATTGTTTCTACCACTACTGTACTTAAATCCACCTGGTCCTATTCCCTATTTGCTACGAGTTTCACTAGAACCCTGTCAAAGTAAGGCAGATGTTTGTACGGAATTGTATTTGGCAATGCAAATTTTTGGTGACAGCCGAACCCCAGTGAAGCTATTAGGTGAACGATTGCTCTCGTAATTCTGTTTCGTAGGCAAGTCTTTGTAGCGATTGTTGTACAAGCCTTTGAAGTCTCTTTGTAATTTGTATCTCTATTGAGATTAGGTATCTACCTATTACATGGTGCGAGCTATTGTATTGCAAGTGAAATCGGATTCAACCTTTGATCTGAGCCGGATTAAGTAACTTTGAAACTAGACTGGTCTAGTGTTCGTTCAGTCAATTGAATCGTTTTAGTTGTGTTGGGTTGTTGCATAAATGCCTATAACATATTAGGGATTGTTATTACCACTGTTCACTTTCTCCCTTATCTTTCCTTTAACTTGCATGCTATTTTATTTAGAACCTGTCTAAAATGCCTTTTATTTTGACCATTGTTGGATAAAATCAAGAAGACGCATATCTTAATCTTTCAATATCACTTCTTCTATTGTTACGTATGTATTTTTTTTTGACGACCTCCGTGCTGCTGTGGGCGAATAGCCGGCTGAGACGCAAGAAATAGCGGATTCGATTCCGCCGCGGAACAAATGTTTGCATGATCTGCAGATATTTGTTCCGGGTCTGGTTGTTTCTCTATGTATTTACCAAAAAAAAAGATGTAAGTATTCTATCAGTTATCTGGTTCCCATAGTGCAAGCTATGATTATTTTGGGGCTAGATAGCGCTGTGTGAAATATCCAGCAATATTTATTTATTTGATATTGGTCTAGTTTAGTCTATCATATAAAGTATTTAAGTAAGTTTATATAAATACCTACCAGCTGACCAATCCGCAGCTTCGCACGCGTAGTTTTTCAATAAAAACATTTCCCTCCTTCTACGCAGTTGGGTAAAAAGTAGCCTATGTCACCCGGGGATAGTGTAGCTTCCCAACAGTGAAATATTTTTTTAAATAGGTTAAGTAGTTTCGGAGCCTATTCAATACAAACAAACAAATTTTTCTCTTTATTATATTAGTATCGATTATATTATATTTATATATTATGCTATTTTTATTACTTCCTGTTCTTGTGCATTACCTTCCATCTTTATCTACAATACACAAAGGTTATCTGGAAGAGAATGCTCTTTAGAATTAAGTTCGTCTTTGTACTAGTTTTATAAGTGCAATAAAGTATAATCAATAAATAAAATAAATAAATATGACTGGATATTTCACACAGCGCTATCTAGCCCCAAACTAAGCAGAGCTTGTACTATGGGTATCAGATAACTGATACAACTCTTATATACTTTTTTTTTGTATATACATACTTATAATATATAGAGAAACAACCAGACACGGAACAAATATCTGTAGATCATACAAACATTTGTTCCGCGGCGGGAATCGAACCCGCTACCTCCTGCGTCTCAGCCGGCTATTCGCCCACTGTACCACGGAGATAGTCAATCAATCAATCAAACTATTATTTAATGTTTGTAGTCACTATACATTATTCTTAAACAATAAACTATACTAGGTATATATAATTAGGTAAGTACCTAATTACCTTCATTACTAAGGTTATCGTGGCTTATATTGCCACTATTGCAATTAGTTTGCTGTAATTCTGTGTCAGACAGACCACTTAGCCAAGTGCTATAGTTTAATTAGTGCAATGAATTTAAGTTATTGTGTGTCGCTGTGTTCATTGTAGGTATTCAAATTATTAAAACGGATTTCATGCACTGTGAGCTAACAAATCCGAAAGTTTGAGGATTCAAATACGTGTACAAATATTTATAGATACCTAACTAGCTGAGCCCGCAAACATTATTCTGTCATATAAATTATCAAAGAAATCAAATGCAGAATGAAATGTCAAAGTGACGCGACATTTCATGTAAATGACATCACTTCAATGAACGACGGTTAAATTATATGGATCTTTCAACCCCTATTTCACCCCTTTCAAGATTATTTTATGAAATAAAATATAGCTTAAGTTCTTCCCCAGGATATACCTAATCTATCTTCTTGCCAAATTTCATTAAGATCCGTTCAGCCGTTTAGTCGTGAAAAGGAAACAAACAAACAGAGTTACTTTCGTATTTATATTATTAGTATGGATCATTTATTGTAGATTAGCTGACCCAGCGATCTTCGTACTGCTTTGACATGCATGTGACGCGGGCTGCCAATGTACGTCGCCGGTATAATTGTCAATCGGCCATCATTAGCTGCATATATGTATGAGAATTGAATTTTCTTCATAATTGTTTTTGCGTGAATTTTTCCGGTATTTTAATAGTTATTCTGATAGAGACTGCGGAGACAAATCCAACAAATCAAAGATTATCAAAATCGGTCGCGCCGTTCTTGAGTTATTAATGGTGAAACTAACCCGACTTTGTTTTATAATAGGTACCTAGACATTTAGATTAGCTTTTTAAGACCTCAAGAAAAAAAAACAATAGGTACCTAGGGTCCACCAAAAGTAGTTCGGACATTATGTCCAGGTTAAACTATTGAGATAAACACAAAAATATATTTTTTTGTAGCAAGAAAACTAGGACACATATGTATTCCGTTTATCGCGTAATCTTAGTTTTAAAGCATAAAGAATCTACATTGTAGAAAACGAAAGGGTCAAACATTAGAATATCATCACACATAGTGTTAGTCTAGCGAGTTGGATGCGCTCGCGCAAACATCGGTCAGGTGGGCGAGGGACACACGACACTCGTCGGCGTCCTTTGTGCGACGATCAAAGGCGCCGACACAAACACTATACGACCATTCCACAATGTTACAATACCAAAGGCACACAGTGAAATGTATCTTTTAAAAACAAACCACTAAAGTCTTTTTAAAGTTTGCGGTTTGGAGTTAGGATGTTTTGCGTGTGAGATGTTCGGTTGGTCGGCTGTGCCACTCACTAGACACCTTGTTGAGTCTAGCTCGGCTTGTTATGTCGATGTATTCGTTATGTAATGTAATGATTGTGTGAAATGGTGGTGATGGCCAAACGATGCCAATTTGATTTGACGCGTATGAAAGAAAGATCATAGGGCACCATAATATGGTGGCCATGGTGCGGTGTACAGAAATAAAATGGGGAAAAATGCATACACTATCTCAATTTTACTATGGTATGGATCGCATTACTGTGGAAGGCATCAAATGGTTATCACTAGAGATCGGCGTAGTGCTATTTTGGGTCAATGAATCTGAATGATAGGATAATTATGGATATGCCCCGGGATTTATTCCCCGATTCCCGAGAATATTTTTCTGAATATATTGCCACATACATAGCGCCGCGTATTGTGTATGTACTTGCAGCAAATGTGTGCGTATAGTGAAACCGATTCCTCACCTCACCTGCGATAAGCTACAAAAGCGTGAGGTAAAAGGATGTTTTAGTGACCAATACAACATGTATTTGCATAAAGCTGAATAGTGACTATGTAAAATACGAATTTATTAAAAAACTTGTTAAATAAAATAAAAATATATTTCCAGGGATTTAGAAGGCATATCCATGTTATGTTAACGGCCACTAATTCCCGTGAACAGCACTACCTACGCCGATCACTAGTTATGACATACTAAGGAGTACTGAGTTATTGTAATCACGTTGAAATAAAATGGGGAAAAATGCATAGATACAGTACCTATCTCAATTTTACTATGGTATGGATCGCATTACTGTGGAAGGCATCAAATGGTTATGACTAGAGATCGGCGTAGGTAGTGCTATTTTGGGTCAATGTACCTGAATGATAGGTTAATAATGGATATGCCCGGGATTTATTCCCCGATTCCAGAGAATATTATTCTGAATAAATTGCCACATACATAGCGCCGCGTATTGTGTATGTACTTGCAGCAAATGTGTGCGTATAGTGAAACCGATTCCTCACTTCACCTGCGATAAGCTACAAAAGCGTGAGGGAAAGGGTTGTTTTTAGTGACCAATACAACATGTATTTGCATTAAGCTGAATAGTGACTATGTTAAATACGAATTTCTTAAAAAATCTGTTAAATAAAATAAAAATATATTTCCCGGGATTTAGAAGGCATAACCATGTTATGTTAACGGCCACTAATTCCCGTGAACAGCACTATCTACGCCGATCACTAGTTATTACGTACTAAGGAGTACTGAGTTATTGTAATCACGTTAGGTCTTTTTCATATGCAATAGCATGCTTGTGTTCGAGTTGACAGAGAAATGCAATGCACCATACGCGCTGCGTTTCCGTAACGCGCTACGTCAACCTTGTCAAATTTTATAGTGTCATATAAAAAACACGAGATATAAACATTTTATTATACCTATTAAAATATTTATACATGGCTTCTGTTTAAAGCCAATAATTGTTTATAATAAAGATTGAGACACATAATAGAGTTTTATATCTAAGGAAAACAAACGTTGTAAAGATAAAATTATAGACGCAGTGTTATTTATTACTATTTACTTAAACTCAAAGAACCTCATTGCGTGAGACTTTTTGAGAAAACAGGCACTTTACAACTAATTTCAAATTTTAACATTGTCTAACTAAAGTGTACTTACCTACAGTCAGCAACTTTTTCAACATTAATTTTATGACAAGCATCAAAGAGCGCGTTACAATCTAGTCGCTATGATTACACGGTAATCCCATTTTTGGGGTTCAAAATAAGTTCATTATGCAAAAGGATTTGAGGGTTCATTTTACATTTACAGCGTCAACCCTAAAGAATAATATCCGGGCCTCATTAAAGTACGAGTGAATAGGTTTCTTCTAGATTTTCGTGCTTCATCTTAGACTACATCATCGCTTACCATCAGTTGAGATTGTGGTCAAACGAAGATCTACACAGTAAAAAAAACCAGCGCCAAATCAGCTAAAATAACTTGTTATAATAACAGCATGTATATGAGTAATATAACTATATAAGTATGTTGACATTGAGAATTTTTGTGTCTTGTCTATATATTTACTATCTCCTACCTGCGGCTTCGCACGTGTGTTTTGATAATGTTTAAAAACAGCGCGCTATTATTTTATAGTTACCTATCTGCCTGTCAAGTTAGCAACACACAGTCACGTGACAAGACAAACTATGCCTTGTCACATGACTGTTGACTTTCTGGACTCTTTTTGTTTTGTAATTCAATTCTGGATTTTAGTTCGATGCGGAAACCATATTTTCTCTCTTATTTTCTTACTTCACGCAAGGACAAAATCCAAAGTCACACATACGTGTTAGTCAACAAAATTGTCCATTGAGCAAACATAGCACCGTCTAATACCGTCAATATACTTCTTAATTTACCTAAGATATGCCAGCTGTAAAAACGTTGCCATGCCAATATACCGGCTACTAAAAGTGCTTGTGGACGGGCAATTTTGTAGAAATTAGTTTTCTGGCGATATATATCTTATACCTTTTTAAATTTATATCATTTTATTTTATCAAAATTTAGATGTAAGAAGCAAATGTCCCACCTGATGTTAAAAGGTAATTATACAACAAAGCATTGCCTAGTCGGTCACGCACCTTAGGAACGAGGTGGGCAACGCTACGTAGGATACGCTACGATGCACTATCCTGGGTCCATCAACTTGAGGCGTATGCCAACTTGAGGTCAGTTTGAGGGTGTCAAGCCTCATGAGCTTGTAATTTAAATTTAAATCTGGAACAATGTCTTAACTGTAAACTTTTAATCACTCTATTTAAAACGTTTCTAAATAATATTAACAATAATATTTCTGACAACAATACAGCCCATATCATAAAGTTTACATTCAAGTTTATAATAGCCCCTCATCCTTAGCGTTTTCTATCTATCTATCCTCTTTCACTAAGAACAGCATGGTTTTCTCAGAAATCGCTCAACAATGACTAACCTATTAACATTTATAGACTTTACAACTTCAAACATGGTTGCTGGTGGCCAACTAGATGCTATTTTCACAGATTACAGTAAAGTGTTTGATAAAATTGACCATAGAATACTTTTATAAAAGATTTTTGATGCTGGAATCCATGGCAACCTGTTTAGGTGGTTTACTTCTTACATTGAAAATAGATCTCAAGCTATCGTACTTAATGGTTACTGTTCAACATGGAATTTTATACCTTCAGGGGTGCCTCAAGGCTCGATATTAGGGCCACTGTTATTTGTTTTTTTTTCAACGACATTAAATCCTGTTTTCAACACTCAAAGTTTTTGCTATATACTGATGACATGAAAATTTACAGGCAAATAATAACACTCAGGACCGTCATCTTCTACAGCAGGTCCTCAGTAGATTTGAAGAATATTGTTGTCTAAATAAACTTGGTATCAACGTCACAAAATGTTACTCATTATTATTTACACGTAAAACGTAACTAAATTTATTTTTACGCTAAAAGGGCAACATCTTATGAACATAAGCGAGGTACGAGATTTAGGCGTCATACACGATTCTAAACTAACTAAAGAAAGTCATATTGATACTATTGAAAAAAAAGCTAACAAGTGCATGGGATTTATTTTAGGATCAAGCTCTCAATTTAAAAGCATCAAGCTCATTAAGTTCCTTTACTGCTCATATTATGTGCGTACTCGTATACTCGAATATAGCTCACAAATTTGGAATCCGCTTTACGATGTATATAATAATAGGCTGGAATCTACCTATACAACGTAGATTTATGAAACACCTACAATTTAAATGCAAAAAATATGACCGTGATTATGAATCAAGATGCAGGAGACATCATATACTACCACTTTATATAAGACGCAACATATCTGACGTATCTCTATACATTAAATTAATTCAGAATAAAATCGACGCTCCCTATCTCCTTTCTAATAAGTTTTTAATAAGCCTAAAAGTACCCACAAGGTATGTCAGACATTTACTTGCATATTCCCCCTTGTTCAATGAACTATAGGCGGAACTCGTTTTTTATTAGATCAGCAAATTTCATAAACAAACTGGACGACTCATCCGAAATTGACTTATTTAATTCATCTCCGAATACATTTAAAAACATAATCTCAAAGAACTGGTTTGATGTGACTTCTTAACTGTCCGTTACTCGCTTTTGTATGTCCGGTCTAAATTACATGTAATATCTTTTTTTTAAATATTCAAGCTAGCAAATGGACTCAATATGCGAAAACGTCTAAATGGTGATCAGCTATAAGTATAAACTAATAATTAAGCATTTTATCACTGTATGATTAAAATAAAATAAAATATCTTAAATTAAAACACACACAGAAAATCAAATAACAACAAGAAGAATTGAATATACAAGAACAAAATAGGGACTGGGTGAAAATAGAAAATGCTATTCTTTACCAAGGGTGACTAATTGAGGAAATTATTTCCTTCTTTAATCACCTTTCGCGCGCGGCACTTCCAGAGCGGAGATGTGCAGCATTCAGCCACCGTCCTCAGGATGCTGTTGCGACTGTCCCTAACTCGGCTCACCAGCGATGCCGTTTGTCGTAGTACTTTTAATATAAAGTTAACAAATTATGATAAAAATAATATATATATAATAATAAAATATATGTAAACCTTTATTAAAATTTTGGCGTCTGACCGATTGATGGTGCAAAGTTGTAATGTTAATAGTGGATTATTAAATGAGGGGATAAAGCAGTGTCTTGCGTCACTGGCGCTATATTGAATCCTGAACGTAACGAAGGATTCTAGAGTTACTAGAATCAGTGTAGAGAGGGATATAAGCACGCCCAAGATGCAGACAGCTTTATCCACGAGGAGAGAGGATACTCTACATTTCACACTTTCTGCGAGACAATATAAACCAAATTTAGGTTGGTGCATTCTGTGCAGAGGTTAGTTCGGTTTACGAATAAGTTCTTATTGTATGGATGGGTGGGTATCTTTGGTTCAAATTTTAATACAGATGAGATTCCAAATTTAAATCACATTATGCCCGCGAGAGCTTATTGAAATTCAGTACAACTTTTACAGAGGTTTACAATGGATTTACATGATATATAATTTGACATTGTCGAGCAGGTGGTGTAAAAAAAATTTACACCACCTGCTCGACAATGTTTGAACGAATTTGGCATCTCATCTGTATTAAAATTTGAACCAAACTGACCAACACAATAAGAACTTATTCGTATATCGAACCAACCTCTGCACAGAATGCACCAACTATAATGTGGTTTAAATGTCTCGCAGAAAGTGTGAAAAGTAGAGTATTCTCCTCGTGGATAAAGATGTCTGCATCTTGGGCGTCCGGCACTCCGGATTCTATTAACTCCCTCGCTCCGTTCGTGAGTTAACTCTAGAATCCTTCGTTGCGTTCGGGATTCAATATAGCGCCCGTGACGCAAGACACTGCTTTATTCCCTCGTTTAATATTCTACTATTACCCCCAAATATAATTATTATGATTTTGATTTATTTACAAAAAAATGAATGTTGCTCAATTTAATTGGCCGTATATAATTTTATAGAACACAAAATTGCGGTAATAACATCATTACAGTTACGAGACCTTCAGATAATAATGTGAACAGCCTAAGGCTAAAGGAAACAAGTACTAATAAATAGATAGGTTTTTCATTTTTACGTAATTTTATTAGTCATCATCATAATTACGATCTCCGTGGCGCAGTGGGCGAATAGCCGGCTGAGACGCAGGAGTTAGCGTGTTCGCTTCTCGCCGCGGTACAAACGTTTGCATGATCTACAGATATGTTTTGCGGGTCTGGATGTTTGCCTATATATTAAAAGTATGTATTTACAAATCAAAAGTATGTAGTATTTTATCAGTTATCTGGTTTCCATAGTACAAACTTTTATAACTGCTTAGTTTGGGTTTGACGTAGCAAGCAAGTAAGTACATTATACCATAATGTTCATTTTGCTTTAATGGCGTGGTTTTGAGAATTTGAAATCATGCATCATTAATATACCAATTAATTAAAATTTCTTTACAAAAGTAATTAATTTTATAAATGATTTTATTTTCGTTCAAAAATTCATAATAATATGAGCGAGACGTAAGCAACAGAATCATGGTCTCACCATGAGTCACATAAAAAGGATCAAGATCGCTCAGATTGCTGTGGAGAGAAACACCAAGCATACCCCATGCTTGGTGTTTCTCTACCTACTACGGGATCGTTTATAAAGATCGAGTTTTCTTGTTGTCAAAAGTTATTGACAATTTAATGGTGAATGTTGGCTTAACTTAAACATTTTTGAAGATAATATAATTATTTATATTTTCTAAGGCCTTTCCTGAAATTATCCGGAATATCCATAAAATCTGGATATGCGTATAGTAAACGTTTTTTGTAGACACTTTACGATACCTATTTCTGCCGGCAAGCAGCATTGCTGTGTGTCGGTTTAAAGGGTATGGTTGCCGGTGAAATTACAGACAGATGACTATGACTTGGCTTAACGTGGTGATGACAGATGGAGCAGGACTGCGACTGAATGGTGGCCGAGGAGAGGGTATAGAAGAGCGAGATGGGTGGGCGACATTGTAAAGGTCGCGGGCCGTCAGTGGGTGAGACTAGCGCAGGATCGTGGTGGATGGCACAAACTTGGGGAGGCTTATACCCAGCAATGGGTGAAGCCAGGCTGTGGATGATGATTATTATGATGACTATGAAGCTTACACTACGAGGTGCGTGAACTGCGAGGCAGTTATCTGTTATAGACGATAGTTACTACTTAACATCAGCTAGTCCATAAGCTTGTTACATCTCCAAGTAGCATAACAAAAAGTATAAATAAATAAATAAATATTGCTGGACATTTCACACAGCGCTATCTAGCCCCAAACTAAGCAGAGCTTGTACTATGGGAACCAGATGATTGATAGAATACTAATTAATAATAATTCAATACTATCCACTACTATTTCACTACTATATGTGCGCAAGATCTTCATGACCTTATCCCTCCTTCCCCCTTCCACCACCGGACAAGCAGACGAACCGAGAAGTACCACCCATACCTGGACGGCATACCACCTTGCCGTACTAAACGATTTGTTCAACTTTACTTGTTAGCACAAGTGAGGAGTGGAACTCACTTCCGGCGTATGTTTTTCCAAACCAGTATAATCTTGGAGTCTAACAGTCCAGAGTGAATAGGTTCTTTCTAGGCAAGCGTGCTCCATCTTCGATCACACCTTCACTTACCATCAGGCGAGGTGGTGGTCAAGCGCTTAGCTATCATCAATAATAAAAAAAAATCCTTAATATCTGGATACCAAAAGCGGACGGATAATGCAAGCCCTACATAGGATGTCCATCCACCTTCTGTATTTTTTTGTGTACCTACCTTTTTAAGTTAAACTTATTTTTCATAATATACATAATATTAATATTAAGTCCGAAAATGAATGTATCATTTTAATTTATATGTTTTTCTTGTATTAGTTTTAGACTAATGTCTAACTAATGTGACTAATGTTTATTAATTTATGTATAAATTTATGAATACTGTGTTCTTTCACGTCACTACGCAGGAATAAAACAATACCGTTGAAAACGTTTGTGGTTCAAATCGAAGTAATTATGCAACAAGACTGAAACAAAACGCTCCTGAAACATGATGGTTTTCTAAAAGATTGTGATCGGTGCCCTGTTCTCCATTTTGAAAGACCCAGACTTACTTAAACATTACCTAAAATCAAGGTTTACTTTCTTAGCCGACAGTCACAATCGTGATCTTAGGTTGACATATTAGCTCTGCCTAGCCACTCCTAAACAATCCTCTGCCTACCGAGACAACTCTTTTGAAGTTAAGGGGAGACCGGAGGGGAATCGCCCATACAACACGTACTACCAAGATCATTTCTAATTGGAGCATATTTCTACATTAATAAGGTATTATTTTAATTTTAATAGTATTTATCTAGGTTTCGCACCATATATTAGATCAAAATACTTACCTAAAATGAAATAGAAGCGTATCGCATTCTGCATGCTATTATGTCATAAAATACCTGTTTTCAACCTAATTGTTTCGTATTAAAAACAACAATATCTTACGTATCTTAGTCATGGGAACATAGATTGTATCGTCTTGTTACAGAATAACAACACAATGATAAAAATACAACAAGTTTTCAGTCATCATTTTTGGTATTACGGAACACGGTCAAAATATAATCAAATTTAGAATCATTTTGCTATCACTCTCGCTTTGCGTGACTAAACTTCGTCACTAAACAGGGATAGCGATATGCGAATTGAAGTTCGCTTGCTTCTTAAGGCAGTGGGCTTATGAAACTCTCTTCTTCTCTTTCAAACGTCCTGTCCATAGTTACTGTTTAAATTCTAATTCCACTTGAGCTTTTCTTATAACTTTATTTGTTAATTTTTATTAGATTTATTTATTTATTAAATATATATATATATATTAATTTTTCTTATTTATTTACGTGTTATATTTGTGTTTTTTATCATTTTTATAATTGTTTTGTATTGGAAAGCGACACCGTGTAAAGCGGTGCGAGAAGAAGGCCTAAGAAGCGGTAGCACGATGATTTGGACGCTTTTTATGGGCACTGGCGGGATTTAGTACAAGATCGAGAAAAGTGGAGAGATGAGGGCCTTTGCCCAGCAGTGGGACAGCATAAGCTAGATTAAAAAAAAAATAGTGGGTATTATTATATATATGTAGGCAATAAGGTAGTTAGTAGTTTTTTATTTCTATTTGTATTTATTGTTAGTACCTAGTTAAGCACGTCAACCTAAGTTTTGTTACCTGTCACGGTTGACTGGTAGAAAATGCTTTTAGCATTAAGTCCTCCATTTGTACATTTTTTCTATGTGTGCAATAAAGATTTAAAATAAACAAATAAACAAACACCTATGGCGTATTAGATTAATTCTGTAAAGTTATATTTAAGTGTAAATATACGAATTTGATTTTTTATTCTGTGGATCCCCCGCTAAACTTATGCTTCCCACAAAGATTTTCAGAGCCATCGATTTTATTAGACCAGCACCCAAAGATCGTCTTGTCATCTATATTCAATTCAATACAACTAAAATCACAGCGAAATAATATACTTAATCTTATCATCGTAGAAAAGAATGTAGCTGGTATTATTTCAACATCACCGATATTATTCTGGGGCAGTGGGCGAAGAGGAATAAATAACTTGATCGTTGCATATTTTTAGATTTAGGTACCTACGAGCTTTACTCTCCAACATTCATCATCATCATCATATCAGCCGTAGGACGTCCACTGCTGGACAAAGGCCTCCCTCATTGGTCTCCAGGAACTGCGGTTGGAAGCGGCCTGCATCCAACGCCGACCTGCAGTTCTTACCAAATTATCTGCCCATCTTGTAGGTCCTACGCTGCGCTTGCCAGTCCGTGGCCTTCATTCGAGAACTTTCCGGCCCCATCGGCCATCTGTTCTGCGCGCTATATGGCCTGCCCATTGCCACTTCAACGTGCTAATCCGTCGGGCTATGTCGGTGACTTGAGCTCTCCTACGTATCTCCTCATTTCTGATTCGATCCCGTAGAGAAACCCCGAGCATAGCCCTCTCCATAGCTCGTTGAGCGACTCTGAGCTTATTCATAACGCCAATAGTGAAGGACCATGTCTCGGTTCCATATGTAACTGGTAACACACACTGATTGAAGACTTTCGTCTTAAGGCACTGAGGTATGTTGGACGAAAAGACGTTGCGAAGTTTCCCAAACGCTACCCATCCGAGTTGAATTCGACGATTTACCTCTTTCTCTAAGTTGGACCTACCTAACTGGACTGTTTGTCTTAGGTATACATACGCGTCGACAACTTCAAGAGCCGAGTTCTCAACCATAACTGGGGCAGGGACGACATGGACATTCGACATGATTTTCATCTTGTCCATGTTCATTTTAAGTCCTACCCGTTGGGAGACTCGATTGAAGCCTTCGAGCATCGTGCTGAGCTCTTCCATCGACTTTGCCATGACCACAATATCGTCGGCAAACCGAAGGTGAATGATGTATTCGCCGTTAATATTGATGCCCAGTCCTTTCCATTCCAGAAGCTTGAAGGCATCTTCCAATGCGGTCGTAAACAGTTTCGGTGAGATGACATCTCCCTGCCTTACGCCTCTTTTTAAGGGAATCGCCTTCGAGCTCTGTTCGTGTACTCGGACTGACATAGTGGCGTTTTTATACAAACACTTCAACACTTCGATGTACCGATAGTCAATACGGCATCGTTGGAGAGACTCAAGCACTGCCCAAGTTTCGATCGAATCGAAGGTTTTGTCATAGTCCACAAACGCGAGACATAGCGGCAAGTTATACTCTTCGGTCTTCTGTATGACTTGCCGCAGCGTATGTATGTGGTCTATGGTACCACCCATACCTTTACGGAACCCGGCTTGTTCGGGAGGCTGGAAGTCATCAAACCTGCATTCGAGACGGTTCGCGATGACCCTCGAAAACAACTCTCCAACATTGCAAATCTCAAAAACCATCATTCGTTTCTGATTTTTTTATAGTATATTTTTTTAAGCGCAAGTTCAGCCACACTTAGAATACTGTTCCCATCTTTGGCACGGAGCTCCAAAGTATCAATTGCGTCGTTTTGACTCCCTTCAGAGAAGAGCCATTAGAATCATCGGTAATCCCAAACTAACCGACAGGCTGGAACCGCTGAGTCAACGCCGTGACATCGGATCGCTCAGTGTTTTCTACCGCCTGTATAATGGGGAATGTTCTGAGGAGCTATTTGATCTCATCCCACCGTCGAGATTTTACCACCGCACTTCTCGACAACGTAATAAAGCTCATGCACATATCATCGACAATTGGGTATCACGCACCACACGCTTCATGCGATCTTTTCTACCCCATACTTGCAAGATGTGGAATGAGCTACCATCTGAGGTTTTCCCATTAGGCTATGACATGGCACGCTTCAAGAGAAATGTAAAGAGGTTTCTACAGTGTAGGGAACGCATCGACAACACCCCGGGTGTTGCCGGTGTCAATAGGCGACGGTGACCGCTTACCATCAGGTGGGCCGTAAGCCTGTTTCTCCACAAATAACTTAAAAAAAAAGTATTATTTTCCATAAATAGATAATCGAAACCTACAAAAATAAATTTTCATCTGTAAATTCTATCCGTGCACTGCAAAAGTTAAGTTTTTTATTCAGTTAGAAATTCCAATTAGCTAAGATTTGTATATACCATCTTCAAACGTAGTCTTCAAAAATATAAACAAACATACGGCCTTCACAATAAGACCTAAACGCATTTTAGTAGCCTCAGTTCAAAGACGCCGCCCGGCGCCATCGATACTAAAACAATGCCTAGAGCAGGCCGTCAGTAAACATATTAGATTATTGTTTTCTATAGATATAATAGCATTAGGAGTCTTACTTGCCACCGTTTCCTTTCAAACGCCGAAACTACCTGCCGTTAATAGTTATCAGTAAAACTTAGCAACATCTGTGTTGAGGTACAAAAGAATAAGTATTACTCGTGCGCGATAACTTGGGACCTGCTAGGAATGCGACTCCCCGACCGCTTCCCCTGCACTTCACCGATGGCGCCCGTATTGTACCGTTCGCATCACTATTTTTTACTAGGGTTTTTAGTCTCGTACTGGCCTACGTCACGTAACGACGCGCTCTGGAATTCTTTTAGTTTTCGTTTGTGTTATTGTTTTGTTGTCTGGAAAAAAGAAGTCAACCATGTGGACAGGCTTCGACAAAAGTATTGGGACGATGACCTCTTACAAGAGACGAATGAATCGCAATTAATTGTAAATTTATCGGATACCTCTTCGTCAAGTGATTATAGTGAGACTGAGGACGAAGAACAACCTCTAGAAGGCATAAATCCACTAAGTAGTGACGAAGATGAGATAATGTAAATAATAGATAAAATAAATGTATAAACTTAAACATTGTATTTTTATTTTATTCAAATAGTGTAAAAAAGATTAGATAAAAAGCAGCGTCCTCCCTGAGTAACATAATAAACTAGGTTAAAAAAAACAAAGACGAAGCCGCGGGCGGCTGCTTGTAATGTTCGCTTTTTTGCGGGCGGTACAAATACGGCAATATGACGCCACCGCGCTCAGGTCCCAACTTATCGCGCACGGGTAATATGTGTATCTACATATTATTGGTATAGGTGAACCTTTCGGGGAAGCTTGTATCATAACATAAGCGAATGGTTTGTTCTAGCACTTTGGAAATACTTATTAAAGAAATGAACTTTCAAAGGAACTTTTTCAAGGAACATACGCTTGTAGTGTATGTTATGTTAGTTTCGATATTTACTTTATTTGGATTATATACTTAATTGGAAGAATCGAAATAAGGGAAGAGCGAGACCCTCTAACACAGGTACTTAAAAAAGAGGGTCTAAAACTCATGAAATGTATATAAATTAAGTTTACTGAAATAAATATGTATATTTATTACTACCTAACCAATCCGCAGCTTCGCACGCGTAGTTTTTCAATAAAAACATTACCCTCCTTTGCGCATTTGGGTAAAAAGCAGCCTATGTTACTTATGGTGAAGGTAGCTTTCTAATAGTGAAATAATTTTTGAAATCAGATCGTAGTTTTTGAGTTTATTAATTACAAACATACACACAAAAATACAAATATTTCCTCTTTATAATATTATTGAAGTACAGATAGTATATATTTGATATGTTAACATTTCACATACAATACTAACTTTTTATTGGCTGTTTCAGGTACGGACAATTTTTTTGATGCAATGTTACAAGACTTACAACATTATAAACAACCACTACAGCATACCTGACTTGTCACAAACACTATATACCATGAACAATAATGCAAGGTTGAGAGGACACTCACTGAAGCTGCAACGCGGGCCAAGTACCAGCAAACCAAAGGAGCACATATTGCCCAATCGCGTAGTGGACACTTGAAATCGATTACCAGAGTCAGTCATCAGTGCCCCCTCAGTGAACGCTTTCAAAAACAGACTGGATAAATATTTAAAAGCGCACTGACAATATGTAAGATATACACGCATCAGCTCTAAGAGCTGCCTGTCTATTACAAATAATAATAATGTCTTAAGATCGTATTTTAGTGGAATGCACAAACTAAAAGAGGCCTTATGGCAGGGTTTGGTTGTGGATGATGATTGAGTAGATACTTTATCATTTTAGACATGCCATTGCGATATAAATGTTTGCATTTTCTATAAATATTTTTTTTTTCAAGAGTATTAGAGTTCCTTGTGAAAAAGCTCGCATGGGGTAGTACTATTTTTAATAAGCATTGCTGTGTTGTTTGAAGGGTTTGGTTACCGTTGAAATTACAGGCACCTGAGGCTTTACAGCTGCATGCCTAAAGTTAATGCCTGACGCAGAGTAGTGCATCGTAGAGCACGGTGATTACTTGCATGACCTACGAAGGAATACTTTAGTAAAGGCGATGGTTACCACTTATCATCATATAGACCTTATTATATGTGTCACATCTTGAGGTAGATTAGAAAAAAACCGGCCTGAGTCTTTATGATGAATTTATAAAAATAAATAGTAGATTATTAACCAAGGGGATAAAGCAATGTCTTCTGTCGCGGGTGACGATTTAAATCGCGAGCGTAACGAAGGACTCGAGGTTTACTACCGAGCGTAGCGAGGGTGTTAAAAACTTAAATCACGAGCGTAGCGAGGGATTTAAGACGAGTCCTGAGTGTAGCGAGGGATTTAAGTTCACCCAAGACTAAGACAGCTTTATCACCGAGGAAAATACTCTACATTTCGTACCATTTGCGAAAAAATTAACACCATAATAATATGAGATAATAAATTAAAATAAACTTAACGTATTTGAAAAAAACAAAAACGCGGTAAATTCCTAGACTAATATTTTTTTGTCGGAAAAGCAAAGGCATCAAGCTCACACGGCCTCGTCGGTTTTCGTAATTTTATTTAATAATCATAACTGCATAATAAATGCGTATTCCTTTTTCAAAAAGATGTATAATGCTTTACATACTAACTCAATGGTGTAAACACAGATTTATTTATTTATTTATTTATTTTAGAAACAACATCATTACAGGTTTTTTTTTTTAAGCCCTAAGGCGATGCTATGTCTAGGTAACTTATGTTAATTAATATGACAAATACAAATTCAATACAAATACTATAGAAACTACACATTTGGGTATACATTATATTATACATTTACTTTCAATGACGACCTGTGCCATTTTTAAGAGTTTCGGCAGGTTTTGGTAAAATATGTCCACGCTACTTTCGGACAGGATATTAAGCAAGTTTATAGCGAGTGACATGGGGGCAAACTTAAGTAAGTTGGTCCTACAGTTGGGCACCTCAAGCATAGCGGGGCGGCGGCGCGCGCCCAAGTAGTCGTTGGGGACGCGCAGCCGTAGCGCCGCCAGCACCGCCGGCTGGTGCAGCTCCCCGCGCAGGACACGGACCATGTACTTCACCAGCGCGACGTCTCTGCGCACTGACAGCCTGCAGTACCCTACCATACCTAACACGAACAGACTCGGGTACATCAATGGGTAATATGGATAGACTCCATATTCTTTTAGGTACAAAAAGCGAGTAAATTTATTTTGTATCTTTTCTACCATGAGTTTGTACTTAGCTTCGTTAGGGTTCCAAATTATAGCATTTGTTTCTAGATGACTTCTTACAAGGGCATTATATAAAAGTTTAATAACATTTATGTTTTTAAAATGCACACTCTGTCTCAGAATAAAACCCAGGTTTCTAAAAGATTTGACGCACACATTTACAATATGGCGCCGGAACCTTAAGTCAGGGACCATTTCGAGGCCTAGGTCACGGACGGACGTCTTTCTCGGCAGCACTACCCCCTCCACCTCGTACTGATACTGCAAGGGGGCGCGCGCCCGGCTGTAGCTCATCAC
Organism: Philereme vetulata; assembly: GCA_918857605.2. Classification (NCBI taxonomy): domain Eukaryota; kingdom Metazoa; phylum Arthropoda; class Insecta; order Lepidoptera; family Geometridae; genus Philereme; species Philereme vetulata. The sequence goes on along the minus strand of OU975439.1, from coordinate 9,206,813 downwards.
GGAGCACTTCGCTACGTTAAACAGTAGCTTGTTGGACCTGCTCCATTGGACCACCCTATCTATGTCGGACTGGAGCCGTTGACAATCGGATGTGTCCGCTACTGTTCGAAACACTTTCAGGTCGTCCGCAAAGAGCAAACAGCCTGCCTCCTTAACAACCCCCACAAGATCATTAATCATAATGACGAATTCAAGAGGACCAAGATTGCTGCCCTGACTTACCCCCGAAAACGTGTAATATGGGGCCGATTGGTACCCCGCGTACTCCACATACTGTCTGCGTTCGCTAAGGTAGCTCGCGAAGAATTTGAGCAAATGCGGCGTGAAACCTATTGCAGAAAACTTCGACAGTAATACATCGTTATCGACAGCATCGAAGGCTTTCTGAAAGTCGAAGTACGCGCAGTCTACCTGCCCACCTGCGTCCACTGCTGGCGTCAGGTGTGTTACGAATGACAGCAAGTTGCTGGCTGTGCTGCGCCCCGGCCGAAAGCCGTGCTGGGCGTCGGTAAGGCGCGCGCTCACTTGCGTATAAATACACTTATGTAAAATTGACTCAAATACCTTAGCGAAGGCCGACAGCACGGCGATCGGACGGTACTTGCTCACATCGGACCCACCTCCTGCTTTTGGGACCGGAATTACTCGTGTCGTTTTCCATCGGTCAGGATAACGGCACTCGTCTAAACATAAATTAAAAATGTGTAAAAGGGGTTTCTCAAAAACAAACCGACAGTCTTTTATTAAATAAGGAGGAATGTTATCGGGCCCTAAAGAGTGCTTAGGCTTCAAAGCACGGAGCGCAGTACGCACGTCACGGGCAGTCAGCTGGGCAACGTGCACCCGGGTGGCGTCCCCCCCCCCCCCCCCCCCCACGGGTGAGGCGCACTCCGCCTTCCTCGGGTCTAGGTTCGGCCGAACCGGACTGTACACAGAGTGGAAGTATGACGCAAAACATTCCGCACACTCTTCATCACTCAACTCCCTCCCCTCTTTAGTGATACGAGTTTTATTTCGCCTCGATTGCTTTTGCTTGATAAAAGCCCAAAAAGACTTAGGGTCATTTTTAAAATTTAATTGCGACCTCTCTTGGTAGGCGTCAAAAGTTTCAGATAATTTAATTTTAACTAAAGACCTGCATTTAGAAAAAAATTCGTAATCACTTTGTTTACCTGTAATTTTAAATATCTTATGGTAACGCCATTTCCGCTGAATCTCGATTATCAAATCTGCCGTATACCACTCAGGATAGTTAAAACGAGACTTATTTGCTACCTTAGCACATTTCTTAGGTGTACACTCGGAAATAGCTTGGTTTATGACTTCATAAAAGTATTCCAGCGCCGCCTCTGAATTCTCAGTCCTATATAATTGATTCCAATCTATGGATTCTAACATGTAGTATAACATAGGAAAGTTACATTTAGTGAAGTTCCAACAAAGATGATCTGCAGAGCTACCCATATGGTGACATGGTGGTACGGGGCCTCCTCGGCGTGTGACCGTCGTCGTCACACAGACGAGTGGCGGATGCTGAGGGTCAATAGGTACCAAGGGATCGTAAGACAAAAGTACGTCCAAGTCACTCGCTGGTAATGAAGACAAAACTAAGTCTAGCGTGCGGTTATTACTATTAAGTAAGTTATTTACCTGCCGAAATCCACAGAAAGCATTCACATACTCCATATAACTTTGTACCTCCACAGTTGTCGAAGGCATATTGAAATCACCCAACACCAATACATTGTCGAACTTAACACACTCAGTTTCTAAAATATTAAATAAATGCATATATTCGTTATCATTACTATTTGGTGGAATATAAACTACACAGCACATAAACAAAAAAATATTTTTACAGATGTAGTTCAGTATAAATTAACGGTAAGTATTCCAAATTTAAATCACATTCTCCCCCTAGAGGATGAATGAAATTCAGTACAATTTTCTTTCCCTGTTTTTAGCAGATTAAAAATGACTATTGTTATGTTCGCTTTTTGTGGCATAGAATGTCACTTTTTTGAGCAAGTGGTACGAAAATGAATTTTATCAGTTATCTGGTTACCATAGAACCAGTTTTGCGTAGGGAAACTTAGGGTTAAGATAGATGGGCAAGAAATACACTATGTCGATGAGTATATTTATCTGGGCCAGATAGTCTCTTTCAAGAACAGACAAGCTCGAGAAGTAGACCGTCGTGTTGATAACGCTTGGAAGAGCTACTGGTCCATGAAAGAGCTAATGAAGGACAACCTTCCATTGTCACTTAAGCGAAACACTACATGTGTATCTTACCTAACCTAACATACGGTGTTCAGACTTGGTCATTAACGGACTCACAAAAGTTCAAACTCGGGGTGTGCCAAAGAGCGATGGAGCGTAGCCTTTTAGGTGTTAAGCGAACTGATAGAATCCACAACTCTACTCTATGCTCTAAGACCGGAATTATCGATGTGAGGTATAAGGCCGCAAAACTCAAATGGGACTGGGCGGGTCACGCGAAGGCACCCTAAAAGGTGGACTAAGAGCTCCACCGAGTGGCAACCTACAGGACGACGGCAACGAGACAGATCACGAAAACGTTGGCGCGACGATCTGGATGGGTTCCGCTCTGACTGACTGATTTCTGGAGAACGCAACGAATTATAGAAAATGGGGAAAACCTTTGCCCAGTAGTGGGACATCATTTTCAGCCCGTGTCGACCCACTGCTGGGCATAGGCCTCTCTTTGTTTTTTCCATTCTTCCCGATCCTGTGCCAGTCTGAACCACGTACGACCCACGGTCTTATGGATGTCGTCGACCCATCTCGCTGGTGGACGTCCCCTATTTCGATGCCCAGTTCTCGGCCTCCATTCTGTTAGGGCCTTAGTCCACCTGTCGTCACTACGTCTGGCCAAGTGTCCTGCCCAACTCCACTTGAGCCCCAATAATCGCTAGTTGACGTCTTGTACTTTAGTCTGCTTGCGAATTTCGGTATTGGGAACTCGATCTAAGAGTATGATGCCGAGCATGGTGCGCTCCATGGCTCTCTGTGCTACACTTATTTTGTACACAGTCTCCTTCGTGAGCCTCCATGTCTCGGCACCATAAGTCATAGTTGGCAGAACACATTGTTTACAGAGACGTATTTTAAGACATTGTGGAATACAAGCGGATTTTAATATGTCAGCTAATTTGCCTAAAGCCATCCAAGTTGAACACGCCTGATGATTTCCCTCATCTGATACTCTTTGCCAAAAGATAAAACATGGCCAAGGTAAACGTATGAGTCGACCATTTCTAGTTTCTCGTTTCCAACAACGATGTTTGGGACCGAAACTCCAAAAATGCTCGACATAACCTTCGTCTTGCCCATTTTCATCCATTCAGAGAAGTGGGACAGTATATGACCATTAACCACTGACATACGTCTGTCAGACGTAGGTCTTATATTACGTATATTGACGTAGGTATATTTTTAAAATATATATGTACCTTAAATACTTACGATACTTTTATTTTCATATCAATGAACCAAAAACATTAAGTAAACTGGGTACTAACTAAAACATAGATAATATTGATACACTAGCTAGTTATAAGTATTTAAAAAAACTCACGGTACGTCAGTTTAAATATAAGTATATGCACGTCAGTGGTTAAGGGTTAAAAAAATATCTAACTTATTTATCGCTGTGGATGGAAAGCTACACCGTGGAAGACCTAAGAAGCGTTGGCGCGATGATTTGGACGCTTTTGTCTAATATAAAAAAAATGTCTTAGAGTTACGAAGAAAGAACAACTGAATTGAAATACTCGTGATAATGCCAAATGCTCAATGATGTCAAATTGATCAATCTTAATCTTAACAGTACTTACTCGTATCAAAGACATAGGTAAGCTCTCCTACCGTTTGTAAGAAGTGCCGAAAATGATTAGATAGTCACTATCAAAAATCGTTTATTAGATCACATTTCTATATAACTAGTGGTTCGCCCCGAACTGAGATCTCGCGAGTCTCCCATAAAAATAAAACAATATTATTTGTAATCTTTGATCATCAAAATAGTGCCAGGAAATATTTACCATATCACTTGACCTACAGTTTCATACAAATTACAGGTAACGGGAGTTCATGTTTTTGGTTATTATTTTTAAGGATACAAATTGCAGTTACTCTGGATTTCAGACTTTTGCCTATATTAAGCTATACGCATACCAAATTACAGCACTGTGGGATTACTGGTGTACCCTGTGAATTTTGTTAAGTTCAGTTTTTATTATGACCAATAACTTAAAAACTACAAAGTCTAAACTAAACATAAAAACGGGGTCAAAATGTACTCACAAAGAACTTTTATTAGACTTGCTATTTGACCGGATAGTTCTATTTTTTTTTACCTGTCTTGGACCCTAATATCTCAACAACTCCCCAACATTTTTAGCTCATTTAGTCACACCAAAATTACCTACCTATATACTAAATTTCACGATGATCGGATAAACGCTTCAAAAGTTATCCTCGGACAAACAAACATACATACATACAACACCCAAGTGGATTTAGAGATCTCGCTTCGTTCGATCAACTACTATTAGCCACACTGAATTGAGTCAAGCAAAACGTGCAGATTGCAGAAATGTACTTGACTAGCGGATCACTTTAGCGATTCGATATTGGATGCAGTTTTGTCGTTAATTTGTGTAGGTTTTTGACTTGATTCGTGCCTTGATAATTTTCAAATGAATAATGCAATTTGTAATTGTGATTTGCTGTTAGTAAATTGCAAAAACATTTTCTATAAAAAAAAACTGAAAGAATAAATAAATAAATTATATTTGTAGAGAAGCAATCATTAAATGTATATTAAATACACACAAACTGTTAAACAAAACAGTATAGATAGCTTAACTGCTCCAGATCACTACCAGACACAAGTGTCCCCAAGACACTGGCTGCAATGCCCCGCTGAATTGCAATGCTTATGCATTGACCCAGATAAGCTTCAGCTCTCGGATCACACGTCACTTTGACCAGACGCCCAGAAAGAATTTTGAAAACGCGATGGGCCCCGGTACCCCGTGGACCCAGGGTCTCGACCCCAAATGCCTCAAATACGTAAGCTCTGTCTAGACTTTCATATTTGTGCCGCTTGAGATCTTCGACTGAATCTGCCGCGTCTCCGGTCCCAACTGCTGTACTAGACAGATGAGATGGCGCAAGGGTATCGACGCACGTGGCGTCCCACACCAAAGGCCTATCCTATAAATAAATAAATTACATCTTTAGATCGTTTGCAACAATCATGTATAATAAATACATGATTGTTGCAAACGATCTAAAGATAGGTAGCTCAACTTCTTCAGTTCGGTATCGGTGTTTAGATAATTCAACTGTACCTTAAGTATTTTAAAGTCATGCTAATAACTGTATATTATTTCTGTTAATTAATATTATGCACTAATTTATTCGCGAAAAAGTCAAAAATAGATGATTGACCTAGCCCATGTCAAGGTTGTGAATAACTATTGATTATGATACCCACAGACCTTCGTTCTGTTATATCCTTGTATTGTAAGGAGTTATGCTTACGAGATACCTACTCAGCATTATATATTCTATGTGTATTTCTTAGCAGTGACCCATCTCCAGTCACGGGCTGATCTTCCTAAAGAGCGGTTGCGTCCGGGGGTTAAAATAATATCCTTAATTGTATCTTAATCCTTTATTAAACTCTTAATCAGTAAAATATCTTTTTTTAAAACCCCTTCGGACTTCTGTCGTATAACATTTGGTGGCAGCGGTGGGATACCGAATTTCCCAGTGTCCCTAAATTCCTCAGCCGGACTCAAACAAATTCCTCAGTATCCTGGAATAAAACTATCCAAGTGAAAGTGAAAGTGAAAGTTCAAGTTATACGCTACTTACCTTCGGTTTCACGCTCCAGCTGTAAGAGCTCCTGTAACTACTCACTTGTCTGTTGACATCCAGTATCCTGCAAGATAATCCTGAATTGGCGTCTCGTATCCTGTATCCTCGGTGACGTCGTGCATCCTATCGTGATACTAGTAAGCACGTCGTGTTTCCTGCAACAGTATCCTGCAAGAGAACCCTGCATTGGCGTCTCGTATCCTGTATCCTCGATGATGTCGTGCATCGTGTCGTGATATCCTCAAGAAGCATTCTACATTTTATCCTGATATCCTGTTCGCATTGAAAAAAAAAATCAAGAATCGATTACCGTCTCGCCAGACTCCAACGAATCTTTATCGCGTCCGGAATGCCGCTCATGAAATTCGCGGTAGCCGTCGCCTACGCACTAATGTCAGTCTTTAGTCATTGCATTGCATTAGTTATCTGATTTTTAGGGTTCAGTTGAGAATTTAATTTAATATAATCCGTATTTGTAATTAATTCAGAGCTATTATGCCAAAAGTTCCTAAGGCAGAGGACGGTAAATTAGCAATTAATGTCCAAGAGGTAGAAAAGTCTCCCAGCATCAGCGAGGTAAAATCACCTCTTAGTTCGCCTCGACTTACGAGATCAGCCGCAGCAGCTGCTACAATGGCCGAAATTGAGCTGAACATTTTGTTCAAGTTTATTAAACCATATGATGGCAGTCGCGAAACCGTAAACTCGTTCGTCATTAATTGTAATAACGCATATGAACTTGCTTCGGAGGCCCAAAAACCAATCCTTTTTAAATTCATTCTCAGTCAACTTAGTGGCAAGGCGGAGCTTGCTTGCTCAATTAAAGAGTTCTCATCCTGGGATCAGTTAAAAGAGTTCATTAAAACTCAATTCAGTGAGCGTAAACACTACGCTCACCTTCTCACTGACCTACAAGAGAGCAGGCAAGGCCCGCAGGACAGTGTCAACCAATTCTCATTGCGTGTGGAAACATATCTCTCCCAGTTGCTTACCGAAATCACCTTATCCAACACAAAGGCAAAAGAACTGCCTGGGCGTGTCGCTGCAATGGAGGATCTAGCCCTCCATCATTTCCTCATGGGACTGCATCCTCGAATTTCTAATATTGTTAGGTGCAGGTCTCCAAAGACCTTGAATGAGGCCGTAAACATGGCAATTTCAGAGGAACGGATCCAGCAGAGCTTATATAAACGATCAGCAGCAGATAACTTCAAATTGAATCCAAAGCCCAAACCAGGTTTTCCTCAAGTCTCAGGCCCAAGGTCGAATCCGCAACCTGGTCAGGTGAATACCAGCCAACCTAAAACCGGCAACGCACTACTCTGCCGATACTGCAAGGGTGTCGGTCATAACATTAGCAACTGTAAAAGGAGGGAATTCAATAACAATAAATTCAATTCGCCAGGTTACCAACATCCGAATACCTCCCGTGGTAACTTTGGTAATAACAGGGTGAATCATATATCCGAGATGCCAGAAAAGGAAATGGCACCTCTTCCATATGAGGATCCCCAGAACGATTTAAACGAGGTGTTGTCTTGCGAGGGTGCCGCGCTAGACAATCAGTAAGAAAAGGCACCATTCAAACACCAAATCCAAGGACTAACCGACAGGGTAACCAGCCCCAAACTGACAGTCCCATTCCAAATCCAAGGACTAACCGACAGGGTAACCAGCCCCAAACTGACAGTCCCATTCCAAATCCAAGGACTAACCGACAGGGTAACCAGCCCCAAACTGACAGTCCCATTCTAAATCCAAGGAATAACCGACAGGGTAACCAGCCCCAAACTGACGGTCCTATTCCGAATCCGAGGACTAACCGACAGGGTAACCAGCCCCAAACTGACAGTCCCATTTACGAAGTAAATCTCGATTTATCCAAAAGAATGTTGCCGCACACACTTCTCTATTCAAATGTTTCCAATATTCCTTTGACATTACTCGTGGACTCCGGTGCCGCATTATGTCTCCTGAAGAAGTCATGTATTCTGAATAATCCAAAATTAATCCAAGAATCCATAAAACTCAAAGGCATAGACCCTGGTGACGTTCCAACGCCAACCAAGGGTCATTTTCAACTCAAACTCCAGTTGACTAACAACAAATTCATATCCTACAGATTCCATGTCATCAAAGACATAAGCTTACCTTATGATGGCATTATCGGTTCGGATCTGCTCACAGCTTTCGGGTGTAAAATTGATTATACCACCGATGTCCTGAGGTTAGGAAAACAAGACATTAAATTGCATTTTTTAAATCCTTCTTATGTCATTCCACCTCGTACCGAAACCATCATTGAATGTTCGGTGCAAAATCCTAATCACCTCACCGAAGGCGTCATTCAAGATCAACATTTGTCCAACAATCTGTTAGTTTCCAATTGCATTGTCAAGGTAAAGGAAAACAATCGTGTAAACCTTTCAGTAGTGAACACATCCGAATCTCCTATCAACGTAAATTCTAATTTAAGTTTCAAAGTTGAACCTTTAAACGCCTATGCAGTCAAACTTAGTGCTAGTCCACATGACACTTCCAACCGCACGATTGCGGTCATGAATTCATTGAGAACCAATCATCTCAACCAAGAGGAGTGTGATGCTCTTACGGAACTATGTTCCCAATATTCTGATATCTTTCATCTACCCGATGACCAATTGTCCTATACTAATGTTCTTAATCATGAGATTAAAACTAATAGTAATATCCATATCCACACGAAATCCTATCGCTTGCCAGAATTTCATAAAAAGGAAGTCGATAATCAAATCAACAAGATGCTTGACAGCAACATTATAAAACCATCCTCTTCTCTTTGGAGTTCTCCAATTTGGATAGTTCCCAAAAAGCTAGACTCTCAAGGCCAGCGAAAATGGCGAATATTCATTGACTACCGGAAGTTAAATGGCATAACTATCGGGGAAACGTATCCTATTCCCCAAATATCCGAAATCTTAGACCAGCTGAGGAAAAGTAAATATTTTACCACTCTAGATCTCGCGTCTGGTTTCCATCAGATACTCATATCTCCAGAAGACGCGCCAAAGACCGCATTTTCCGTACCTCAAGGTCATTACCAGTTCACCCGAATACCATTTGGGCTTAAAAACGCACCTTCCACGTTCCAGAAGTTGATGAACATGTGTCTCACAGGGCTGCAGGGCTCTAGATGTTTCATATACCTAGATGATATAGTAATTTACTCATTTCATCTGAATTCACATATATCCAATCTCGAATCTGTCTTTGATAGGCTTCGAAAATTCAATTTAAAGCTGCAACCCGAGAAATGTGAGTTCCTCCGGAAAGAGGTTGCCTATTTAGGCCACATCATCAGCGAAAAAGGCGTCAGAACAAATCCCGATAAGACAAAAGCGGTCACAGAGTATCCTGTTCCCCAGTCTCCGAAAGATATATAGTCATTTTTGGGTCTGGTATCTTATTACAGACAGTTTATACCCGAATTCGCCAAACTTAACGTCCTTACTAAAGAAGGATGTCTCCTTTTCGTGGCAGAACGAACATCAACTCGCTTTTGAGATCCTGAAGGAAAAACTCGTTTCTGCCCCAGTCCTAGCGTATCCAGATTTCACGCAACCTTTCAATCTCACATGTGATGCTTCAAACTATGCTATATCCGCTATATTATCCCAAGGTCAAGTTGGTCAGGACCGTCCGATAGCCTATGCATCTCGCACACTAAATAAAGCCGAATCCAATTATAGTGTGACAGAAAAGGAATGTCTTGCCATAGTTTTCGGAACCATAGTGTTCAGACCTTATCTTTATGGCCATCACATCATAATCCTTTCAGACCATAAACCATTGCAGTGGTTATTCAATTGTAAAGACCCAGGTTCAAGACTCATTAGGTGGCGATTAAAGCTGGAGGAGTTTGAATATGATATTCAACATAAGAAAGGGAAAATCAACACAAATGCCGATGCCCTATCACGGTTTCCCGTCAATCCTGTCCAGCCGACGGAACCGCCTAATCCTATCAACGTAGGGGAACCCAATCCAGAATTAGATAGGGTTTTAATGGATCTACTTATCCACCTTCGTTTAATCCTGATCAAATTGCATCCCAAGATCCAGATCTCATTGATCCTTATGAATACATCCTGCCCTTACCTGATATAAACTAACCGTCCAATATCCCAGATATCCTTAGAGATGAAATCGAAAATGAAGTTGATAATGTACCTCAATCCGTTCCAAATTTATCCGATATTCATTCTGATTATGACCCTATGCCATCTACGAGTGCTAATCCAGATTTACCTGTCGATGATTATCCCACTTTCCTGAAAACAATATCAGAAAAAAATAAATCATTAAACACAGAAATCAAAGAGCATAACGAAAGTCTCATGAAATCTCCTGCTAAAATTATCCTAGTACCTACCTCCATCGATTTAGATGAGTCTAATCCTTATTTCCAGAAATGCTAAATGATTCAGAAGTTAATACTAGTATATGTGATTCTGAAAAAGAACTCTTCCTGTTTAAAAAAGTAGATCTTAATAACAAAGTGTCTGTGATGTTTTTCAAAGTCCATCATTTTGATCAGGCATCTTATCCAGAAATCTTCGAAACCCTGAAAAGAATTAGGAACGAATTAGTAGTTTTAGGAAATATAAATGAGATTGGCATTTCCGATTTAAAGAATCCTTTCGAAAAGCATTCATTTATCAAAATCTATAATATTCTAACTTACCTTTTCCATGACACAAAAATTTAAGTGAATATCTATCACAATAACATTATATATCCTGCTCCAACTGAAATTAAGAAAATTTTATTCGAAAATCATGATATCCCTATAGCGGGTCATTTAGGCTCAGCACGCATGTACAATAGATTAAAGCAATCATACTATTGGAAAGGCATGCGAAGTGATATAGAAGCCTATGTAAAACAATGTAAATCCTGTCAAGAGAATAAAGCACTTAGAAAAGTAAACCGTGCTCCCATGCAAATTACCAGTACGTCGACCGAACCATTGCAACGCATATCCATCGATATTGTCGGTCCACTTCCTGAATCTGGTATCGCAAAATTAAAATTTATCCTAACCATCCAAGATGACCTCACCAAATTCTTTTCAGCCTACCCAATTCGTAGTACTACAGCAGAAGAAACTTGCGAGTGCCTACTTCACTACATATCTATATTCGGAATCCCTAAAATAATTGTTACCGATCAAGGCACAAACTTCACATCAGATCTATTCACAAAGACATGCGAATTCCTCAAAATTAAAAACCTATGGTCTTCTCCTTATCATCCTCAAACTCAAGGAGCTTTAGAAAGAAGTCATTCCACTCTAAAAGAATATCTCAAACTCTATACCAATGCCGAACATACGAATTGGCCTCGTTATGTGTACACAGGAATGCTCGCCTATAATACAGCTATCCATTCTACAACGCATTTTACACCGTATGAATTAGTGTTTGGTAGCAAGCCATTTATACCCAACTCCATATATGACGAGCCACAGGGAGCCACGTATCCTGATTATGTCTGTATGTTACAAAATAGACTGAAATATTCCCGAGAAAAAGCCATAGAGTTTATTAGAAAATAAAAGGAATCTTCAAAAATTTTATATGATATCCATACTCGTCCAATCAAATATAAAATCGGTGATTGTGTATATCTAAAAAAATCACCTAAGGCCTTGTCCCCCGTCTGGAAGGGACCTTACAACATAGTAAAGATCGACTTATTTTACTTTACTTATAACTTACTTTATTTGGGTTTAGTCGTAGTTCTAATTATTATTTGCAGAGTTACAACTCGGGGTCAAACGTATCAGGAATATCTTCAACCAGTAACTTCAAGTTCAGGCATTTATTTTGATTATTTGGGCACAGTGAAAATTAATAACGGCTACTTAAATGTTTTGATACCATTGGACATATCTCATTTTGCACCACACATACAAAACATCGAATCAGCTTTGAAGACTACTACATATTTATGTAACCAAACTCGAATCTTAGAAATTGAAATAGAATGTCATAATAGATTAAAACCTTTAGCTGTACGACAACAAGATATAAACAGGGAATTTGAATCTATCTCACACTTATTTGATAACCGATTAAAACGTGCCTGGATAGGAGGTATAGGAACTATATTGAAACAAATCTTTGGCACTTTAGATGAAAACGACGCCCTAAAATATAATGAAGCTATAGAATCTATTCGAAATAATGAGAAACAATTGGTTTCATAAATGAAAGAAAATATTTTGGTCACTACCTCAATCATAAGATCTTATAATGACACCTGGAATAAAATTAAGAGTAACGAAGCTAACTTAAATGAAGCTATTGACAACCTCTCGCATAACGTAAGGAATATTTCTGAAGAAATCAATGGATTACGCATTCTTCTTAAAGTAGATGAAATTTTTAATAGTTTAGAAACCTCACTACTTACCTTGTCATTCCAACTGGAACACCTAATCAACGCTATTTTGTTCAGCAGCCAAAATATCTTACATCCATCGATCATAACTTCACAGCAATTGTACCGAGAGCTTGCCAATAACTACAGATACTTACCTAGTGATTTAAGATTACCTGTAACTCTAGACGTAAACACCGTTCATCATATTTTAAGAGTATCTAAGCTTGTTTGTTATTATGTAGATTATATGATTATATTTGTTTTACAGGTACCATTAGTTGGTATTAGAGAATACTTAATATTCCATAATATTGCCTTACCTACACCATATAATGTTAAAGAATCTAATAAATTCAGTTTAATTATACCTAGCTCTAAATATATTGCAATGACTAAAGACAAATCACAATATTGTAATTTAGACGATTTGAATAACTGCAGAACTTTAATCCCGGGTAACTTTATTTGTGACGTCACAAATGTCTACGCAACCGATGCTAGACCTACCTGTGATTGTGAATTACTGACCAAAGTGATTAGTGAAATACCAAAGCAGTGCGAAATTAAATTCATATTCGGGACAATAGATATCTGGAAACCTTTAGTAAATAACAAGTGGATTTTTATTCAATCGGAACCAAATTAAATCTCAATTGATTGTGCGAACTCAAAACTTTATGAAACAACAATACTATCCACAGGAATACTTACTATACCTAAGGAATGTACTGGACACTGTAAAAGTACTACACTTATCCCTAAGTATGATGTAATAAACATTACATCACCTATTAACAGCATACCGGATTTCAATTTAATTAATGATACCTGTTGTAACATAGTAAGATTCAATAGTCTTATAGAAGATGTGTCCCCTATCCATTTACAAAATATAGATTTGGATGAATTTAATTCAAAGAACAAAATTGTACTAGAATCCCTTTTAGATAACTTACAGAAAATTGACAACAGTCCGCATATAATAAGATATGGGGCACATTACTCAAGTTTGATTATTTTCATTTATATTGTAATTGCTTTATTTTTATGTTATTTAGCTTTTAGACATTTTTATCCTTGTAAACCTGGCGGCAACCGAACTTTACAATTTACATTAAATAACTCATCACCACAGCCTGTAGCACATTTAGAGGATAGACAAAATTCTGATCTAGAACTGGATCACATTGCTCCAATTAGAAGTCAAATTTAGTATCACGGAGACTTTAGAATCAACCCTTAAGTCTCCTCTTAAAGGGGGAGATGTTATATCCTTGTATTGAAAGGAGTTATGCTTACGAGATACCTACTCAGCATTATATATTCTATGTGTATTTCTTAGCAGTGACCCATCTCCAGTCACGGTCTGATCTTCCTAAAGAGCGGTTGCGTCCGGGGGTTAAAATAATATCCTTAATTGTATCTTAATCCTTTATTAAACTCTTAATCAGTAAAATATCTTTTTTTAAAACCCCTTCGGACTTCTGTCGTATATCAAAATTTGACGGTGCAATATTTTTACTTATTCGTATTTAAAGAAATTATTGAAAAATGATTGAATTATCATCATCAGCCGGAAGACGTCCACTGCTGAACATAGGCCTCCCCCTTAGATCGCCACAATGAGCGGTTGGTAGCCGTTTGCGCCCAACGGCTCCCCGCTTTTCTTACTAGATCGTCGGTCCACCTTGTGGGGGCCAGCCTACGCTGCGTCTTCCAGTCCGTGGTCTCCACTCGAGAACCTTTCTTCCCCAATGGTTATCGGTTATCGAAAAATGACAGAATGGAACAAATGAAATAATTGATAGGTAGGTAACTTCTAACAAAAACTAGATATGTAAACCTCATTCGTCAATAGGGAAGAATACTCAGTTTACGTAAATTACGTATATACCTAGAGGAAGACCGCCGACGCTGCAGTTGCATCGAGCGACACGTTTGTCGACCGAAAACTGCAAAATCGACATAGAGGGTTAGACATAGACACGAGGGTCGAAATGTCCGGTAAGTAAATCAAAGGGTCTGCATCTCGTAAAATTGGGAATTGAACTATTATACGCTATTAGAGCGTATGGTATAAGATTGATGGTTGGTTCGTCTTTATGTTGTAATTTTAAAATTCTAAGATGTTGAAGAGGAGTCGAATGGAATCGTTCGATATTTCCATTATCGTTTGGGGAGTGAGCTAATATTCTGTGGTGGTTGATTTTGTGAAGTCTAGTGAATTCCATGAACAGTTGGTTGGTGAACTCTGTACCATTATCAGTAATGATAGTGGAAAGGACACCATGATGGGTACAATAATGCAAAAGAGATTGTAAGATACTAACGGTCGGCCCATCACGAAGGTGATATGCTTGCCCGTACTTAGTGAATACATCAATGAAGGTTACAAATTTTTCGCTCTGCACTGTAAATAGGTCCATGTGGACTGTTTCAAAGGGTTTGGTAGCAGGAGGTACGACATTAGAGTGCGGTCTAACAGGATTTCTATCGTATTTAGCCTGTCCGCATATGGTGCATTCATTTATAAATTTAGTGATTTGGTCCTTCATCTTAGGCCAATAATATTTTCGAGATAGACTTAGATAGCTCTCATTAATTCCACGATGATTTGTTTTACCATCATGATAGTGCCGGATTATATCCTGCTGTCGGAGGTAATCTTTAACGTTTTCCAGCTCAGATTTGCATAAAACAAGATTCATAGATGAACTTCTGAATTTATCTTGTAATATAGGTATAATAGAATACATTGCTAAAGGTAGGGTGATTAGAATAGCTGTTTTAACCTTTGGATTAACGTACTCCTTAACGGCTTTTACGACATCATCTTCTAGGTTGGTTTCGGATAGTTGGATGCTGGTACGAGTGTGAGTGTCAAAAGGTTTAGTCACTGTCGGTCGTTTTTTAACGTCGTTTACAATTGTGAAGTGAATTTGTCTATGAAATTTATTAAGTGGTTCATCTGTAATAGGTATTTCTAAAATAGGATTCTCGTTACTGGTATGAACCGATTCAGTGGATGAATTAATTTGGGTTGGTATACATTCGGATGGGTTGCCTAGAAGGGAGTTTAGTTCATCAATCTCCTCTATGAAAGACAATGTTTTAAAAGAACCAAATTCAAGCCTCACTAGATGGCGACTTAAAATGAGTGAGTACCAGCGTTATTTCGACGCGGGAAAGGGCATCGACATTTGTATTAGACTTTCCTTTTTTATACCTAACAGAGAACTGGTACTCACTCATTTTAAGTCGCCATCTAGTGAGGCGTGAATTTGGTTCTTTTAAGTTTACCATCCATTGTAAGGGCTTATGGTCAGTAAGGATTTGAAATTTGCGTCCAAAAAGGTACGGTCTAAAATACTTCGCAGCCCAGACTATGGCAAGAAGTTCTTTCTCAATAGTGCTGTAGTTCATTTCGCTTTCGTTTAAAGTTCGAGATGCGTAGCAAACTGGTTTATCTGATCCAACTGGACCTTGTGCTCCAATTGCTACGTTGGACGCGTCAGTTGTTAGGTTAAAATCTTTTTCGAAATCTGGGTATTGCAATATGGGGTCATTAGTCAGGAGGGTTTTACATTTCTCAAAGCAGTTAACATATTCAGTATCCAAGGTGATTTTTCTGCCTTTTTTAAGACACTGAGTGAGGGGTTTCGTGATACGGGCGAAATCCGGTATAAATTTTCGATAATAACCTATAAGACCTAGGAATTGTTTAATTTCCTTTGAAGTTTTAGGGATGGGATACTTTTTAATAGCCATGATCTTATCGGGATTCGGTTTTATGCCGTCTTTGGTGATAATATGCCCAATGTAAGCTGCCTCAAGTTTCAGAAATTCCGATTTATCCATTTGGATCTTAAAGTTGGATTCTCGCAGTCTCTGAAATACTTTTTCCAGGTTAATCATGTGCTCTTGAAGAGAGGTACTGAAAACTATAATATCATCTAGGTACACCAGACAGATTTCATTCTGGAGTCCTCTGAGGACATTATCCATCACTCGTTGAAAAGTGGATGGAGAGTTTTTCAGACCCATTGGCACACTTCTAATTCCAACTTCGAATTGGTTGTACCTACGTTAGTTTATCATTAGGTTTTCATGTACTTTTTATATTTTTTATAATTAAATATCTTTGAATAATTTCGGTTTTTTTTCGGACCTCCGAGTGTCGCAAACGTATTTCGTAATACTTTATGTACTGTTTACCTATAGGAAAAATTCGCAGAACCGTTAGTTAAACACGATACTACCTAGAATCATACCAGACGACCTAAATGTTACATAGGTACAAACATACAACCCAATGCATTAACCAACATAGTACAATACACAGGTAGTCGCGCACACTAAAAGTGTCTGATAATAGCTCAAAGAATGCCGCCGATTGATAACAGCAGATGTAAAGCACCGCTGGTCGCCGGTAGCCGGAATAAAGCCGACTGTATTTATTGCCAACCTTTGATGTTGCCGATTTGATAGTGTATGAGATAGGTGATCGTTCCCCAATGGATATTGACTACAAATCAGTATGCTGGCCTAATCGTGTCATTGACCAAGATTGATTAAAAATCCAGTACTTCGTTTTTTTCAGTAAGTAAACTGGCTGTTGCTCGCGACTTCGTACGCGTTACACTACTAAATGTGTAGGTAAACTAGAAATAAAGCTAAACTCGCTGTTGCAACTTGAATTGACACCTCATTTTTATCACATGGGAACTGATTTATAGAATAAATGGTAGCATATGTGGTGATTCATGTTATAATCTAGGTATATACCAAATTTCATCGAAATCGGTTCAGCTGTAAAGGCGTGATTGAGTAACGAACAAACAAACAAACATCCTAACTTTCGCATTTAAAATATTGGTGTGATACTAAGAGACAGATACAGACGACGGTACTGACTCGGCTTGTATTGGCAGGAGTTCCTAGCTCTGTTGCCTGATCGATCACATACTAGAGCCTTCGCTTAGAATTCGGAAATATTTGGGCCAGGCAATTTAATCTAAGTTCTTGGAACTGTAAAGTAAAATGTTTTAATATTTAAAATTAAATATTAAAACATTTTACTTTACAATTTAAAACTTTATAATTTAATATGTTAGCCTAAAAATGTTTCCGATCTCCATGTCGAAGGAAAATCAGGCAGATAAAAAAAATGTGTTCTCAAAAAGAAGATCGCAACCGCAACCTTGTGTCTTGTGGTTTTCGTATACCGCACAAGAAACATTGTCCGATGTTAGGATGTTATCAAATCTTTCGTTCTTGTGATTATCTACAACAGTCGACAGCTGCGTGGCTTTTACCTCTTAGTGGGCACCTATCTAGTAGATAAGTAAATATTTTCAAAAGTTACTCAAGCCCAAATAAATAATTTTATTTAATTCCCAAAAAGTGGTAGTATTTAAAAAAAAACGAGTGTGTTCTAGACCACACGACTGAAGTAGAAGACTGAATCTTCTTTTTCATAATATTAATTTAGATTGTTCAAGACCGAAATGAAATTACAAAAAAATATCATGAAATCACCGTTCGCGCAACGCTAGCAAATTCGAAAACGAACTACTGACTAAAATATATATATATATATATACAATATACATATATTTCGTGCAATGGCTATGAGAGGAATACAGAAAGAAAATTTGCGCGCGCACTGCTCTGTCTTGCTTTTACACTGTGATACAGACATTAGGCCTGCACTTTGTCTTAGATTTAGGAAACGTAACTGGCTATGAGAGAAAGAGAGAAAGAAAATGTGTGCTCGCACCTCTCTCTTGCCCCTACAGTAATATAAGAACTCTCTCTCTTTCTATATCCACTTACTTATATCTCCCTCTCAACTTCTGTTCGCCACGGCCGATCACACTTTTCGTAACGCTCTCGTCAAGTCTCGTCACGCATTCACCAGTTTACTCCCCAAGTCAAGCGTGCGTAAAGAAGTTTTACTTCAAAAACCTCGATTAACGTGATATCCGTTCTTGTGCCTGTGTTGACTCGGAAATTTCTAAATTATAAAAACTTTTCAGTGCTGGAACTCTTTTTTATTTTATGGTTTTTATATCATACCGAATGAAAAACACTCATACTTGTATGTCTTACTGCATATTTTTATGATTGTATTTCATGTACTTGTTGTTTGAATGAATACTTTAATCATTATCTACCTCTTCACTCTCTTCATTATCTATGCCTTATTCTTGATTCGTAATACGAAATTAATCACCTAATTAACATTTGTAACCTAGATTCAATTCGCAGTATCGATTGAACAATAAAAACAGCAGGCAAATGCACGTCTATTGTGACAACCTTATCAATACGTCTATCAACTCTATCATCAACAATGTGGTACGGTGTAAGTTATGAACTGATAACGAACGTAATCAACTATCGTAAACTACTGGTTCTGTGAGAACAGTAGACCTCCTCGGGTTCCTTTTTCCTAGGAGGTCAAATCTGGTGTCTACGGGTTCGTATTGTAAAGGCGGAGAGGACTGCCTGCGTAGTCTGATTAGTATAAGTATACATTTACCGAAAAAAATTAAAAAATTGAAATCCGTCCATATATAACGCTACAGCAAACTCCCCCCCCCCCCCCTCAACCCACCGCAAACTTTCCCCCATTTCCCCCTCAATCAAAAATCGTGATTGACTAAAAATTAAAATAATTCAAACAACTTGTGTGCCAATTTTCGTCAGACAGTTCAAAAATGCGACCTGTATGCGAGAACAGACAGACGAACAAAAGCATTTTTTGGCCAATCTTGAAACTGAGACGCTTTGCTCGCTAGGTCAATAAAATTCTAACAGAAGCGGTTTCTTCTTACATAGTTGTAAACATGTATTACATACAATGCAATGAAATTGAAATGAATTGTTGAGAAATTGGTGTTCAAGAGGGGTAAAAAAAACAAAATGAGACTATTTGGTCAAGTCACAATTCTATAATAAAAGGTCTATGTAAGTAAATTTTGACCCCGTTTTTATTTTTAGTTTAAATTTTGTAGTTTTTAAGTTATTAGCCATAATAAAAACTGAACTTTGACAAAATTTACAGGGTACACCAGTAATCCCACAGTGCTGAAATTTGGTATGCGTATAGCTTTAATGGCTCAAATATAGGAAAATGTCTGAAATCCAGAATAACTGCCATTTCAACCCTAAAAAAGGTAAAACAAATGACACGAACTCCCGTTCCCTGTAATTTGAATGAAACTGTAGGACAAGTTAGTTGGTTATGCATTTCGTGGCACTATTTTGATAGTCAAAGATTACAAATAATATTCTTTGTTTTATAGGAAACTCACGAGATCTCAGTTCGGGGCAAAACACTAGTTATAAAGAAAGAAATACAGAAAGAAAACATTTTATTCAACAACCACACAGTAATAAAGGAAAATAAAACACAACAACAATAAAATCTAACCTAAGCACTAACAAACTAACAACCTTAAAAGCTCTGTGTGGAGATGAGGTAGGTAGGTAACAAGTGTTACTCGCCCAAATCTCTCTTCCTAGGATTGGAATGGGAAGTATGTGGAAAAACAGCGGCTAATGTGTCTGTGTTGTAAACTTGTAATGTAATGGAGGCTCTAATCAGCGTATTACAGACGAGTGCTTTTCGCGTTATCTGTAAAGGTGTGTATAAAACAAATGCATTTGTAGTCAGTTTCTAATACTTAAACCCTCCGTCGTCTGAGGCACGTTCTTGGAGACCCGGTGGACGAAATCACTTCCGCTAACGCGGAAGAGTCATCCACATTAGACAGAGAAAACACATCACAAATACACCGACCTCGCCGGCGAGGCCGACGAGTCCCTTCAGTCGCCGCCTATACGAGGTACAAGGACGTACCCAGGCGTTTCTCTCCTATCCCCGTCCTGGCAACAGCCCAAGCCGAGGTTTGTACCTAAGTGGTGCCCTTGCGCTAGGAGCCTCATCAAAAAATTACAGGGCCTTCTGCGCTCGCCAAAAGCTCGGTTAAGCTGCAACGGCCTCAGAGGCCAACAGCGGGATTAGTCCATTCGAAAAAAAAACAGTTTCTAATAGCGATTGAGCAACCTTTTCATCTCTACGTAACCGACAACTCCTTGATTTACAACTTCAAATGTTATGAGAACAAACACTGAAATTAAATGACTTCAAAAAAGTAGGTTCTCAATTTGACTGTATTTTTTTAATTTTATATGTTTGTTACCTCAGAACTTTCGACTGGGTTAACCGATTTTGATGATTCTTTTATATTTGACAGCTGGTGCTTCCCGTATGGTCCTATTTTCATTTGGTCCAGTTCTGATTATGGCATTCATGAGAAAACCATATAAGTCTTAAATTTGTTTAATTTTTATGTTATTTTATGTTTGTTAACTCAGAACTCCGTCATTTATCAACCGATTTAGGAAATACTTTTGGTATTTGAAAGGATATACTTTTAGATTGATCTCGTAAAAGTTTCATCGTAATCGGTTTAGTAGTTTGGTTTTCACTGTTATTTGAAGTTGGTTATATTTTTGTTTAAAAGTTACTTGTTAATGATCATGGTTGGGAATAATTTTAAACAACTCCTAATTACGATAATTTAAATTCTTTATAAATGTACTTAGGTTTCTACTAATCAAAGATTACAAATATTGTTCATTTTATGTTGCACTAGTGTCCGCCAGTAGCTTGGCACGCGTTGTTTGTCAACAAAAAGTAGCCTATATGTTAATCTAGGTTTTAATCTACGTACATACTAAATTTCATCGAAATCGGTTCAGCCGTTACGACGTGATTAAGTAACTAATAAATAACAAGTTTTCGCATTTAGAATCTTAGTGTGATTTTCATGTGATAAATTTGATAAACAAACAATTGGAATCATGGAAGAAATAACAATTTTTTTTATACTATTTATATGGCTAACGAGCATGCAGTCCACCAGATGTTAAGTGGCTACTGCAGCCCATGGATATCCACATAGAATTCAAAACAAGCTATTATGTTGTCTTGATCTCTATGTGGATACGTTGCCATACTATAGGACTTAGCTGTTATGCCTATGTGCCAGTAATTACAGGAACATACCATTACCATCTAACCGGAACACAGCAGCACAAGTACTGCTATTTGGCAGCAGATATTAATAGGCGGTGATATATAGTAAGATATATAATAAGGCGGTGGTGCCCACTTCCAAGAGCCCGTACACAAAAGCTCTACCACCAGTGAATATTGTTAAAAACGGTGAAAAAAGTGCATTAAGAGTGTTTAAGAAGTGTTTATTCACTTAATCACTATTGGTTGTGTGGCTTCTGTGGCTAGTTGTTGCCACAATTATGCCAATGTCAATGTCAAGTTGACAGGTTGAAAACGGTAAAACGATGGAGTTCCGAGTATTGCAATGGTTGGCCAGTGTTTACAGAGGGAGACTCAACCAGAATTTAGACTACATTTGATTTATTTATACCAAAAATGCAGAGACAACACAATTTAGGGACACACAAAAAGAAGTGTTTATTCGGTTCACTCAGTCACAACCTATGACTTGTTTATTGAAAGTTGAGCTGGTCAGTAATATTTACAAATGCAGCAGTATAAACATGTCCTAACAATATAACTTTGATGTCCACCGCTCACTACCGAAGTGGACACTGTATCTTGTATCTACTGTGTCAATTATGCACACCTGTTATCTAGCTAATGCGTTGTTGTTAAAGCGTGATATTATTTGCTTAGCTGGTCCACGGATCACTTAACATCAGCGTCGTATCAGCGATCACGTCCACTGCTGAAGGACTGCCTTCCTCATACATTTCCAGAGCGCAGCGTGACCAATCTTGTACTGCCTATACCTAGAAACCTTTTCTAGGTATTCTTTTCATCTAGAAGAATCTAGAATCTTTCTGCCCCAACGGTCATCAGTTCTTCGAGCTATGTGCCTTACCCACTGCCACTTCAGCTTATTGAACATCTGAAACTCATAAAAAATGTGAATTAGGTATCATTTTAATAGGCAGATATTCATGCGTAGAACATTATCACCATAGATATAATATCCCGTTTTTAGTATAAATATTATCACCCTAGCTCTCTAGCTAGAGTTAAAAACGCCTATCCCAGTATATACAGTCGCTGTGGTCAAAATCGACCAGGATGGCATCATCTATAAATTACTAGTGGTTCGCCCCGAACTGAGATCTCGCGAATCTCCCAAAACACAAAACAAAAATATTCTAGGGCGACTCGCGCAACGATGCCTAAACGTATTTAGTGGCTAAATATGGATAAGGAGTTGTCAAATAATACCTACAAATACGTAAAATTTAAACATGGTTAGTCGCTAAATACGTTTAGAGATCGTTGTGCAAGCCGGCCTTATTCTTTGACCAATAAATAGTGCCACGAAATGCTTAACCAACTTACTTGACTTTTTACATTTTCATTCAAACTACAGGTAACGGGAGTTCATAAGATGGATAATTTTTTTGGGGTACAAAATACAGCTATTCCGAATTTCAGACTTTTACCTACATTTGTGTCACTTAAGCTACACGCATACAAAATTACAGTACTGTGGGGTCACTGGTGTACCCTGTGAATTTTATCAAAGTTCAGTTTTTATTATGGCTATTATCTAATAACTCAAAAACCGAACTTACTAAAAATAAAAACAGAGTCTAAATATACTAATTAATAGCTTTCATATCACGTCCCATTTGACCTAATAGTCTCATTTTAATTTTTTTTTTACCCCTCTTGAATCCCAATATTTCAACAACCCCCTAACATTTATAGCTCATTTAGTCACACCAAAATTGTGCCATCCATTACCTATGTATCAAATTTCACGATGATCGGATCAACGCTTTGAAAGTTATCCTCGGACAAACATACATACATACACACATAAATACATACTTACATACACATAATGATGATTTGCCTAAGTTGATTTAGAGATAAACAATAAACAATGCGGACATTTCACTCAACGCTATCTAGCCCAAAACTAAGCAGAGCTTGTACTATGGTAACCAGATAACTGATAGAATACGTTATGGAATGAAATACGTCTTTTTGTGATTAAATACCTACTTATTTTATATAGAGAAACATCCAGACCCGGAACAAAGATCGTGCGAACATTTGTTCCTGAGCGGGAATCGACGCAACCTCCTGCGTCTCAGCTGGCTATTCATCCACTGCGCCACAGAAGTCGTAAGGCGTACTGCACACTATAAATCTATAGATAACGTAAGTTTTCCTCGTTGACCCTGTGTTGGAATTTAGCACCTTATTCCATTCATCGATGTTGTTTAATGGTTGAACAGACCTTCATATTTTGGGGTTTGGATTCATTCATAAGGACAGACTAAAGTAAATATTTAACTGCAAGGTCTAGTAAACAGAATAATACTTTAAACTTTACTGTTAAGAAGATAGGGGTGTTTTTTGTTTAAGTAGTTAAAGTCGTAAATAGGGCTAAAATATACAAAACCGAAGTGTAGCAAGCCTTGACGCCACTTAAGACCACCCATGATGAAGTTTTTGCAGTGGATTAGCCTAAAGTTTATTTTAAAGTGAGGATCTGTGAATATAAATCGCACTTTTTTGAGCTTAGCATGCGGTTCACCCTGCGTCGTCCTAGACACGTTCTCGGAGACCCGGATGACGAAATCACCTCCGCTAATGCGGAAGAGTCATCTACATTAGTTAGACAGAGCAAACACTTCACAGATATACGGACCTCGCCGGCGAGGTCGACGAGTCCCTTCAGTCGCCGCCTATACGAGGTACAAGCACGTACCTGGGTGCTTCTCTCCTATCCCCATCCTGGTAACCTAAGTGGTGCCCTTGCGCTAGTTGCCTCATCAAAACTTACAGGGCTGAGCGCCTTCTGCGCTCGCCAAAAGCTCGGGCTGCAACGGCCTCAGAGGCCAACAGCGAGATAAGTCCATTCGGAAAAAAAACTTGCGGTATGGTAAGAGTGAGTTATTTTTTTCTTGCTGGGTACACACTTTCACTGACCTAAAAAATTAAAATATAATATAACTAGCATCCGCTCACGACTTCGCACGCGTGATGTGTCAATAAAAAGTAGCCTATGTTTCAATCTAGGTCATAATTTGTTTATATACCAAATTTCATTGAAATCGGTTCTGCCGTTACGTCGTGATTGAGTAACAACACATATCCAAACTTTCGCTTTTTAATACTAGTGTCTTATTATATAAAATATAATAATATGGAGAATGTAAATGAACGATAAAAAAATATTCTGCTAAAGATTATTTGGTTAGTAAATTAGGGTTGCCATTCGTCCCGATACGTCGGGACATGTCACCGTTATTAACAGTGGTGTCCCGACGTCCCGACAAGCTCTAAAATGTCCCGACATACATAATCGAGCGCGCCGCGCAGGACGCGCAAGCAGCCAACAGACGACTTTTTTTATTTTAATGCAAATTTTTAATACTTTTTCTTCTTATTTGTGCTATTTGGGTCAGATTTTCTATTAAGTATCATCTACACTACACAATCTATCATCTATCTTAGGTATTTTTTTCAGGTGTGTAGGTTCCTTACATATAGCTAGAGATACAGATGTGTATGACATAATAATACATACCTAGATTTTTTTCTATGATTTATGTTAAACGCTGTATACAAAAAAAACCCTCCTCCTCTCCTAATTTTAAATGTCCCCACGAGGCCTTGGGGATTTATGGCCACCCTATAGTAAATGACAGTAAAGTTATGTACTGAATGTTAAATTAATACAAGCACAGCATGTTTTTTGAGGTGTCTGCATAAAATATAATAAAAAATATCTATACAAACATTCTACTATAAAATTCAACGTCAAATTTTTGTACAAAATTCTTATTAAATTTACCTCTTATCAATCAGTTTACAGATCAATAAACATTGTCACTACAACTCACCGCTTTACAATTGGCATACAATTCACCACTTCAATATCATTTTGCATCTTCAATTGACAGTCAGATGCCATGAAATTGGAACCGGCAAATGTGCAACGAATGGTAAAGGACACTTTTACTTTTGGTATTGCAAAAATATAAATGTATTAATACTAGCGGCCCGTCCTGTCTCCTGCGGACATTTGTTTTATTATTTAAAATTGTTATTATTTGCTTGAATTCATTTCAAGAACCGGATCTAAGGCTAAGTTCATATGACCGCGCGATACCGCGCGGAACTACTAACCGCGCGGTACAAGATTACTCGGTACACTCGGCGCGGTAATCGTCTATATTACCGCGCGCTATCGTAGCGCACGGTAATGTGTCTACATTAACACTGAAACACTATTATAAACACTATTAATAAACACTATTGATATTGTTGTTATACTATGACTATTGATGAACACTATTTAGTTTGATCTTGTACCACGCTGTTAGTAGTTCCGCGCGGTACCGCGCGTCATATGAACCTAGCCTTGTAGAGATCTTTTCTAGTAATAAATATAGCCTATAATATAGCCTAAGGGATAATGTAGCATTCTAATGGAGAAATAATTTTTGAAATCGGACCCGGTGTTTTTGAGTTTATTCGTTACAAACATACAAATCTTTCCTTCTTATAATATCAGTATTGATAAATACTCCTCCAAATACTAATAGTACTTCAACTACTGTAGTATGTAATTCAAATCGAATGTATTGATCGATTTTATTGCTTCACCAAGCTAGAGCTGGTTTTATAAAATAGAGTTCCGTATACGTTTTAATTAAGTACTGAAATAAAACCTTTCTATGTTAGTCACTAAGGTATGTATTTATATGGACCGCAGAATTAAATTTTAACATCCTACTTTTCTATTGTTATCTGAAATAAAGGTTTATTAATTTATTTATTTAACAAAATCCACAGCCCTTATTAAATATGATACAAACTTATACTAAGCGTAGCATACGGCCAAAAACGGCTTTACTTTATATAAAAAAGAAAAAAGAATTTATAAGTAGATAGTCTTAATTAAACTGAAAATACGAACAAAACAAATTACGTCTAAAAACACAAAAAGGTTGATAAAATACATAGAATACATATACATAAGTAATTATATCATAAATTCATACAAAAATATATATATATATATATATATACCATAAAAACCAGTATTATGTAGCGTTGTTATCATGCATGTGTGTCATCATTTGTGAGTACATTTCAACTCCGTTTTTATTTTTAGTTTAAATTTTGTAGTTTTTATGTTATTAGCCATAATAAAAACTGAACTTTGATAAAATTCACAGGATACACCAGGGACGCCACAGTGCTGAAAGTGCAAGGTGTTCGCTTTTATAACAAACTCCCAAGTGATGTACAAAAATTGACAATTAACAAATTTAAAAACGCAATTAAACAAAATCTTTATAAAAAAGCCTACTTTAAAATATCGGATTATTTAGATGACAGAGAAGCTTGGGATTGAAATTGCTCCAACTCGTTCAAAATGATACAATTTAGACGTTATTTATTACCTGTATTCAATGACGTATGTTATGTATATTATGTATTGTTATGTATTCTAAAAGGATCATAAAAAAAACAACCAGCTTTGTTTTCTTGCCTTTCTTTCCTGGCTTGGTCGCGAAGGAACAGGCAGTAAAATTGAAGTTTCAAAGTGATCCTTGTGATTTTAATGAATAACAGATTTTGACTTTGACTTTGCTGGAATTTGGTATGCGTGTAGCTTTAGTGACACAAATATAGGCAAAAATCTGAAATCCAGAATACATAACTATAATTTGTACCCCAAAACGGTTACCACATTACATGAACTCCTGTTACCTGTAATTTGAATGAAACTGTAGGTCAAGATTTTGGTTATTTATTTCGTCGTACTATTTTGATAGTCAAAGATTACAATATTAATATTTAATAGTTTTTAGGTTTAATCAGAGACTCGCGAGATCTCAGTTCGAGGCGAACCACTAGTTACTAAGATTGTTGTTTCATTTATCATCTGACCGCATTTGGTATTTAAAACGTATTTTTCAATATAACTTATTTCTTTAATATTTTATACAAACCATAACGATTCACATTTTACATTACATACAAAATAGACAACGGAACCCTAATCCAACGTTGTGTGGTCCACACGTATCTGAGTAGCATCTATTACGCGTTGTCAAATTAAAATGGCGTGAAATTGCGTCACATTTGTCACATTATCACGGGATTTAGCGTGATTCACATTTTTTCAATTATCTTATTGTCACCAATTTGTACTTGTGGCGGTGAAGTGAGAAATGAATTGATCGTGGTGTCGTCACACTTCTAAGTGCATCAGTGGAGTTGTATCCGCAGATGTGGTTTCAGTGGTTGCGCTTTTGGTCGGTGAAGCGTGTTGCTTTGTGTTTTGGATTCGCGAGCCTCAGAATTCTACCAAATAACTCTACATTTACAGTTTTGTAACTTCGGCTAGGGCATTACTCGGCTTTAACCCCCAACGCAAAAAGAGGAGTTGTGTTCGGCTCAACAAAATATTTGTTCTTTGAACAAAAATAAACATTTTTTTATACCATCTGGAGATGGAACAATCATATGGCCCGCCTGATGTTAAGTGGTAACCATCGCCTAGTAGGTCCTAGTAGGTCACGCGGTTTAGAAACGTGCCCTACGATGCACTGACTTGCCATCATCAACTTGAGGCATAAGGTGTAAAGCCTCATGTGCATGTAATTTCACCGGAAACCATATCCTTCATACCGAAACACAGCAATGCTGTGGCAGAAATAGGTCTCGTTGTAGTATGTTCTCGGACGTGCCCTTTCACAACTCTAGTACTTACACTTAATTTACATTTATGTGGATTCTTCTTCTTCTTCTTCTTCAGGCCTTTTCCCATTTTTATTTGGGGTCGGCTCTCCTAATTACTTGTCTCCAGATATTTATTTTATGGATTGTCATTGTCCAGATCTTTCTTTATTACAGCCATCCATGTTAGTCGGGGTCTTCCGCGCTTTTTCTGTCCGATCTTCAAGTCCAGAACTTTTCGAGTCATATGGTCTACAGGCCTCCTCATGACATGGCCGTACCATCGTAGTCGTGTCTCTACTAATTTGTGGGTATGGATCTTACTTTGAAGGTCCTCTGATATAATGGTTCGGCACTTTGTCTTAAAGGGTGACTCCGGTGATACTGACATTTATGTGGATAAATTATGATAAAAAAGAAATAGACAGTTTTCATTCGGCTTTCAGCGTATGAGAAAAAAACCACAGCACGAGTAAATAAAGTCAAGAGCTGCAAATAAGACTGCCGTGGTAACATTGTAGTATTTCTACGAACAGATTCTTCTCCAAGCAAAACCTGCTTGCCTACTCATAACATTTGTTTGATTCATTATGTTTAAACATGAACTGACGCACTTCACACCAATTGTAAAAGTACTTTTGTAATTCCTCATGTTGCTGTGTTTCATTTCATCATTGTTTCAAAAAGTTCCTTAACGTGTTATTTTATCGCTTATATATCTATGTATGACCACAATATCACACGATGGTAAGATGGAGCACAAAGATCTAGAATATACTAGATTTACCTACTCTTACCTTAAAGTAGGGTTCCCATCTACAAATTTTGAAATCCAGGATTAGAAGGAAGAAATACCAGGACATATCTGTTTAAAACCACTATTGTGTTTGAAATCCCAATGAGAGTTTGTTTATGATTTTATTGAAAAAGGCACAAAAAGCTTTCCACGTTGCTCTTTGTTTTAAAAAGTGTCAACGACCTTCATACGCGAGACGCAGGCTCAGTGACAAAACGATTGGAGGCAGGAGTGGCAAGTAAATTTTTAAACACAGGACTCTTTAAAAACCCAGGACGCTACTTAAAAACTATCCAGGGCAGCCCAGGATACCCCAAAAAGCATGACATGTCCTTATAGGGTTTATTCTAGAAATCTCCACCACTAGATCCCTACTGGTGCGTAGAGACCTTGTAACCGGGAAATTACTACAAACATACATGATTTAACATGGACAATTTCTTATTAAATTATTTGTCAACAAATTGCCCACGTTTAAACATGTAAATTTGTAATAACTTACCTGTTACAAGGCCTGTACGCACCGGTGTGGACGTAGCGGTGGGAGTTTAGAGAAGATTCCGGGATTATTATAATCTTCAGGATAAACAGATGACGGTAGTGTTCCATTAGGTGTACGCCTTAAGAAATATCACCAACGAACATCTTGGAGGTCATACTGCTTCAAAGCGAAGATTTATGCTAAAATTTGGCTAAAATACAATAATTATTATTTAATTAATATTAATTTTATTATTATTTTATTAATTAAAATAAAATAAACAGTAGATTTTATGAGTGTAAACGACAATGGTAAAATCTACTGTTTAATCCTAATAGGTATCCCCATAGCCTTCTATTGATGCAGTGAAATACCAATGAAATATTAATAGCTTGCGCAGACGAGGGATTTTTGTCGGCAAACTTTTTTATCCGCTAAAATAGATCGCTTATAACTGTAGGTATCGAGTAACGCAAACGAGGGATTAAAAGTACCGCGTACAAAAAGTCCCTAGAATAACCGATGACATGCAGAGAGCGGACTGGACAAAAGTACGGGGGAGTCCCCGAAAAAAATAGAACTACTTGTGTGACAAGGCAAAGCAACGCACATGGCGGACTTCACAGCGTGCACTTCTCTACATTTCCGGGCAACAAATGATCGCACACCGTGTGCGTTGAGTTCGTGGTAAATCCACGGCGGACTTTTTATTCGCGGTGCGTAGTTTTTTCTCCGCCGCGGAGAAAAGTCCGTCGTCTGCGCAGGCCTTAAGAGACAATTGTCCTGTTTATTTAGACTTTGTGCAATATCTAGTTACAATAATACTAAGAATATGATTAATACAAAGCCCAATTATAGCCCCAAACTAAGAACCTCTCCGTTTTTTTTCTGTCTTAGCCTCTGTCTACCCACGCTTACAAAAACCGAATGGCCTCAAGTCCACGACCGAACTCCTTGGACAAAACTGTTTCATAATTATTGATTAAAACGGGTATTTATCGCGTATATAGAGAGAGTATTAGTATTTGTCGCGTAGAGTCAATCCGAAACCATGACTGTGGCAACACAGCTGAAACGTAGGGATAACAAATAAAAAAGGTACATACGCGATACTCGTTTTAATCAATAGTTATGTACAGTGATCGCGAAAGTTTGAAAAATGCCAAAACTGTTTCATTGCAAATTTTGTATAAAATAATTTTTAGATAGGTAACGACTAAACTCCTTGGACGAATTTGTTAGAAACATGATTCATTCCTATAAAATACTTTTTAGATATAAATGCAAACATAATTGTTTCATTACTTACACATTATCGATTATAAATATCATAAATTACCGAACACCATTAACGGTCCTTAATTAAAACCCCTATTCCGCAAAATTAATCCGAGTCACCCGCCTAAAATCACGACATTTTGCTCCAACCATTGTGAGTCGCTTTGAAAGCGACAATGCCTGCCATCGGGTCCATGTCGAATAAAATGTCCTGGAGTTTGTCATTACCGACTTATCAAGCGCAGCAATCAAACTATTCAAGCGAATATCAACCTAGCCTCTTTAAAATAAGGTGCATGTTTTGTACAGGGATTGGAAGAACAAGGTTGTATTGCAGATGTAACAATGATGTTTGTGTAAAGAGGACCCCCTGTTTGAGCAACAAATTAGTTCTATTATACGCTTATAAGCTGGGAGGTGATTAGAATGACAAGTAAGGGCGGTATCACACGCAAAGAATTGTTGAGGGGTTGATTTCATTAGACGTATTCGAAGACAAACAAAACGACATTTTGAATTTAAAAAATTAAGTGATAACACCACTTTGTAAATAAACAGTCACTTTGTCGTTGATGCTAGTTTCTAATACTAAAGATATCTCTAGATTTTTAACCACTAACCCATCATAATACCAATCCATCAAACCATCTCTTTTATTTTTCTTCGCACAAATTTACATTCAAACTTATTTAAAACCAAAAGAATCATCTTCAATAGACGGGCACAAGGATTTGAAGTGAAATCTCTTTTGACTCTAAAACGACTCATTAAGATATCCTCAAAGGCGTAAAATAGAGTACCTATATTAGTTAGTAGTGGTTCTGTAAGAACAGAAGACCTCGGGAACCCTCAGAACCATGCAATAACCGACACTTTTCTCTTAACCCTGACTTAGCAAAGCCATTTCAGAGTTTTGAAACCAACCTACCTATGTTGGAGAGGAAGTAGAAAAGACGTTCAAAAATTGAAACCCGTCCACTACAATAAACTCCCTCCCCCCCCCCTCCCTCCCTTTCCCACTTTTGGAATTTTTTTCGCAACATCTTGTGTAGGTCCACCTAGAATGAAGTCCTTAGTGTGCCTCTCAAATTTGATTGAAATCCGTCAATAAATACAGCAAACTTCCCTCCTTTTCTCTCCTATTATCCTCCTAGTCAGAAATCGCGATTGACTAAATTATTTAAATAAATCAAGGAACTTGTGTGTCAATTTTCATCAAAATCGGTTGTAAAATGCGACCTTTAGGCGAGAACAGACAGACAGACAAATATAAGCATTTTTTGAGTCAACCTCGAAACTGAGACGCTTCGCTCGCTCGTTCAAATACAAACAGAATATTAGTATGTACTCATAGAACAAGTAAGCACAACGTCAGTTTGAAACTCATACTTAAAGTAAGATAAGATTTCAATAATATTTTATTGTCTCTAAAGAAATTACAAAACATACCTATAAGAGAACTTAAACATTATTAGTAATATTATAAGTAAGAACAATGTTACAAGCAAAACCGTTCTTCGTCTTTTTCGACTCAACCTTCAAAACTAGGGGCCAGAGTATGCAAATGTCCCTAAGTCATAAACTCAATAATCTAAGGCGATGCATTTTACATAACACAATAAGTGGCGCATGCAACAAAATAAAAAAAAAACTATGTAGAGGAGCGTGTCTGTGAATCCATCGGCAACTTTAAAACAATCTCAAAGGTCTCCTACAATGGGAAAAGCCATAAACGCCATTTTTCCCTACAATAAAGTAATTCGTCTACTGTTTCTATTGCATTGTAAACTTCCAAATTGTGAAGCAGTACTAAAAGCCATTAGCGGCAGACGAGCAAAGGTAGAATTAACAAAATATTTTATCTTTATTAGAGTTTTCCAAAAAAAAGGCTAAAAATTGCATAAAAACACTTTATTACAGTCGTTGCTTGTTTCGCTGGGTGAAATTTTTATTGCGCAAAAGTTTTGCCTCACTTGGAGAAATTGCAATAAAAAATACCTTAACGGCAACAATATTGAAGGTTTTTGTGAAAAGAAATTCGAAAGCACGCGAAGAAGTAGCGGTGCTCTGTGTTTGATCTAAAACTTAAGGGGAGACCGGAGGGGAATCGCCCATACAACACGTACTACCAAGATCATTTCTAATTGGAGCATATTTCTACCTTAATAAGGTATTATTTTAATTTGAATAGTATTTATCTACGTTCCCCAATCATATATTAGATCAAAATACTTACTTACTTACTGTCCTGGCGCATCAACCCCGAAGCGGGTCTTGGCCTCGGACAATTAAAAATGCCACTGGTCCCTATTCTGCGCCACTTTTTGCCAGTCTGACACTTAAAGAGCGCGAAGGTCTTTCTCCGCATCATCCTTCCAGCGATATCTGAGTCGGCCGACTGGAATTCCTCCGAATGGGGGACGATCGTGCTGCGAAACTAGGCACGTTTGGCAGCACGATCGTCCCCCATTCGCTCAACGTGACCGAGCCAGCGTAATCGATGAGATTTTATTTCGTCTATGATGTTGGGCTCGGCCACCAATTCCGCTACCTCCCGATTCTTCCTTACTCGCAGAGTGCCATCTTCTCGTCGCAGCAGGCCTAGGATCTTTCTAAGTACCTTCCTTTCCGTCACTAAAAGTTTGCGCTCTTCTTTTTGGGTCAGCGTCCAGGCTTCACATCCGTACATCAAGATAGGCCGAATAACAGTTTTATAGATTCGGATCTTGGTGCGCCGGGAAAGGAGCCTTGACACTAGAATCTTATGTAGAGCTGCACTGCACCGGAGAGTATTTTGGACCCGCATATCTATTTCGTCCTCTCTTGTGTTCGTGTCCGTTACAGTACAGCCTAGGTACTTGATATTAGGTATTAGATCAAAATACTTACCTAAAATGAAATAGAAGCGTATCGCATTCTGGATGTTTTTACGTCATAAAAGACCTGTTTTCAACCTAATTGCTTCGTATTAAAAACAACAAAATCTTACGTAACCTAGTCATGGGAACATAGATAATATCGTCTAGTTATAGAATAACAACACAATAAGAAAAATACAACAAGTTTTCAGTCATCATTTTTGGTATTACGGAACAAGGTCAAAATCCAATCAAATTTAGAATCATTCTATTGCTCTGTCGATCTGCGTGTCTAAACTTCGTCACTAAACAGGGATAGCGGGCCGAAGTTTTTGACGCGGCCGAATTGAAGTTACGCTTGGAGTTCGCCGGCTTCTTAAGATTTCAATTTTAAAAGAAGACTTCAACACTTGATCCATTAACTGAAGCTAACAAAGTATTTAGATGTAAATAAAATATGAAATTAGCGTGGTATTTATTTAGACGATGTGGCGCAGTGGGCGTATAGCCGGCTGAGACGCAAGAGGTAGCAGGTTCGATTCCCGCCACGGAACAAATGTTTGCATGATCCACAGATATTTGTTCTGGGTCTGGATGTTTTTCTATTTAATATAAGTAAGTATTTACAAAAAAACAAGTTATCCGGTTCCCATAGTACATACGGCTCGGCTACACATCAAGCTATACATTTCCAGTATAAGCTGACCTCTCATTCTACGAAAAGCCTAAATTGTGTAGGTTAGCTTATACTAAGAAATATATAGCTTGATGTGTAGCCGTGTGTACAAGCTCAGCTTAGTTTGGGGCCAGATAGCGCTGTGTGAAATGTCCAGCAATATTTATATTTATTTAATTATGTATGATTTGATCATAAGTGATAGGAAATTCCATATAAGGTATACATATACATACTTCATTAAACTTCAAAATTACGTATAAATAGCCAAAAGGCCTATAACGATGATAAAACTATTACAGTTAACTAAAAGAAGCGTTGGCATATAATAGTATATTATGATACAAGTGAGCTAAGTTGCTCATTACACACGAGGCTGTGGTTTGCAGCCCGAGCCGCAGGCGAGGGCGTAAATTAGCCGAGTGTCTAGTGAGCTAGTTGCTCACGAGTTTCATACGCACTTTTTCAACACACTTGCGAGGAAAAAACAAATATGTATTGCATACAATCTAATTGTTTAATTATTAAAACAATTGGTGTATGTACAATTTTCAAAACGATATTGGATTGTGTTTGATGGCGATTTCACAGTTTGCCTTACATTGGGTACTTGCCACTTATTTAGTATCTTCATTTACTTCTTGTGTAAATGTCGGCGACAAAGGTAAATCATACAAATTACTGGAAGGAGAAGGCACCAAATAACTCATGCTACGAGATGTACATGGTTGTGGGTTACAGTACGTTTTGAGATCAACACAATGTTTGAGCTTAACCATGCTTCTTAACATGGAATAGATGCACCACATCTGCTGGGAGCTGGGTGTGTATGTATTGGCAAGTTCAGAGAAATACTCCAAAACACATTTTCACAAAATGACTGGGTTATTTGTTGCTTTTCCATTGTATGAAACTATCGTAAGCAGCTAAGTACTTTTCTCTAGATTTTGCAGGTATAAGACTTTCATTTGCATTTTGTGCTGCATTTAGTATTTCTGGCGGGGTTAAATATATCAATTATTAATCTTCTGTACTAAAACTTGACATTTTTACCATTATTTACCACACAGCAACAAATGCGATACAAACAAAAAAAAAGGGAAATGGCGCGCAATTTTTTTTTTTCACGTGTCAAATGTTAGTAGATTGATAACATATAGCCATACAGCCTACTTCAAAATTATAATTTTAGTGATAAAATGCAAAGTTTTATAACATACTATTGTGAATTATAAGTAATTTGATGATAATAAATGTTTTTTCGTCTGTTTTGTCGTCATTTGGGATACATTTATTTAATCCATAAATGTAATAGGATTTTCAGCGGCATAAAACCTCTTTGTTGTTTCAAAAACTGTATTAGCCGGTTAAATTGAAAATGCTCTGTTTACTCATATATAATTTGCAGAATGGGAATTAACCCTACAAAGTTAAGTTAGTACCTAGTACTAACTTAACTTTGTAGGGTTAATTCTATTATGCACTAGTGTGTTATATTATTACGCACGCGAGTCTTATAGTTCGGTTTATGGGCCTAAGAACGATGTACTATGAGTACGGTTAAGCCGTTGCAGCTTAACCGAGCTTTCGGCGAGCGCAGAAGGCGCTCAGCCCTGTAATTATTTGATGAGGCAACTAGCGCAGGGCACCACTTAGGTACGAACCTCGGCTTGGGCTGTTGCCAGGACGGGGATAGGAGAGAAACGCCCGGGTACGTGCTTGTACCTCGTATAGGCGGCGACTGAAGGGACTCGTCGACCTCACCGGCGAGGTCGGTGTATTTGTGAAAGAGAGTGCCACTTTTAAAAACTCAAAGTGCCTATATCTGTACCTTTTGCAGGATACCGCTACTTTTATAATGCAAAATAAGTTTTCGCTCTGGATTAGTGCAATAAAATATCACATTAGTTATAGTAACAGTTCTATTTGTTTACCCTTGTAAGGTAACAGTTATAGTACCGCCAAAGGTTTATGATCTAACGTTACAATAGGTTTGGAACCAGCTACTTTCTTTACGCTAACCCAATTACGTCAGTTGTTTGACTGTTGGATGGAACGTTCTGGAACAGTTACTCAAATATTTGAATGTTTTGAAGCTAGGAATCGGACATTGTACCGTATATAAATCAGGTTTAAGGGCTGGTTTTATGAACTATAGTTAAGGCAACAAATGGTTAAATATTGTAACAAATAGTTAAATTTCTTATAAATTGGTTTTTTGATCCATAGCTAACACAACCAGTGGTTAAATAAGTAACCATTGGTCATAATAGTTAACCGCGGCTCCATCGAGGGATTAGCAAGACGGCGGCTAGTTAACTTTTGGTTGTTACAGCTGTTTCGTCCATGTGATTTTATTGCAGTTGAGTGAATTTGCTAGTTTTCCATTTTATTATGAATTTAAATATAGCAGTGCAGTCAAAGATCTGATCCAATCCGAGCAATTTGGCAGATGCAGTCTATTGGGCGATCGAGGCCTTAAAATGTGCTTTAAAAACATTTTGCTCACACCGTTTTCAAACCCACAAACTGCTGCTGAGAAGCTGAATGAAAGCCAATTATGAACAAAAATTTAGTTGAAAAAATATTTGGTGTGTAGAAACGGAGGTTCCCATGTGTGGGATCCAAGCTAAGAGTAAAACTGGCTAACATAGGTATAAGCAATCATTGTGAGCACGGCAATTCTTTATAATATTTGTGTGGATAAAAATGATACTTTGCCAGAGGACACACTAATTTCTCATAATCTAGTGCAGGTTATGGAAGAAAATATCACTTGGCTATCGTCTCAAAGTGATCAACAATATCGGCAACAATTAATCGATACCTACATACTTCACATTATTGCTGAACTCAAGAGTAATGCATGCATATCTAACTTGTTTAGATGTTGTAGATACCTAATTTAAGTAATAAAATATAAATGACTACAACAGTTTTAATATTTACTAATTTATTTATTAATTACATAGTATCGCACTGCCATCCATCCTTTCAAAACTCTAGTTTCTGTTGATTTAATAAATTCATTTTTTAATTTGTTCGATTTCTAATGTAGTTTTTTCTAAAAGTAGTTTGTTTTTTTTTCTAAACTCTATTTCAATGCTATGCAACTC
Source organism: Philereme vetulata (assembly GCA_918857605.2). Taxonomy (NCBI): domain Eukaryota; kingdom Metazoa; phylum Arthropoda; class Insecta; order Lepidoptera; family Geometridae; genus Philereme; species Philereme vetulata. The sequence continues at coordinate 9,169,479 of OU975439.1, read as the reverse complement.
TTTCTGTTGATTTAGGTCCAAAGAATGGTTTTCTTCCATGATATTCAACTTCTTTCAATTATTATTATACCACGCAATCACAATCATCAACAACGAAACAGTAACATTTGAACACAGACGATACCTTGACAATTGACTTAAGCACCTCCGATAAACGTCAAAATCATTCGGATATACAAGTGTTGCCACGAAAAATAATGACTCCCTACTGAAATACCGGGTATCCAGCATAGTTAACCATTAGTCAATAATACCATTAGTTAAAATAGCGATAAAAACGGAATCTTGATTTCACAATTGGTTAGTTTCTAAGCCATGGTCAGCTTAACTAATGGTCAATTCGATTTTTACTACGGATCAAAAAACCGGCCCTAAGTTAAATTTATCTCTCAAAGAATTAAAATCACTTACAAAAAAACTTTAAAAATATTGGTATAAAAAATATTTTGTGGGACTAATTTACACCACATACTAGCTGTTGCCCGCGACTTCGTACGCGTTACACTACTAAATGTGTAGGTAACCCAGAAATAAAGCTCAACACGTTGTTGCAACTTGATTTGACACACCATTTTTATCCCATGGGACCTGATTTATGAGATAAAAAATAGCATATCTATTAATCCAAGTTATAATCTACGTACATACTAAATTTCATAGAAATCGGTTCTGCCGTTACGACTTGATTGAGTAACAAACAAATAAATAAACAAACATTCAAACTTTAGCATTGTTAATATTAGTGTGATTTTCAGGACGATGTTGGGATTGCCTAGTGCAACAGGGATGTTTGTAGAATATCAAACGAATGGTTTTGAAGCCACCCTACCTACGCAAGAAAAATGCATCCCTGATTTTCAGAGCAGAACAGTCAAAACAGCATCCTAAAAATCATATCGGACAGATTTAGCTCTCCCATATGGAAGTGCTTCGTGCTAAGAGTGATCAAACCCAAGGTTAGTCACTCTCAGCTCAAAGACGTTTTGTTTTATTTTATTGTACACTAGCTGTAGCCAGTGGCTTCGCTCGCGTTGTTCTGGGGTGCAAAAATACATATAAAAACTTTGACATCCCATTTCTATCCTATGTGAACTGATTTATGGGATAAAAAGTAGCCTTTGTGGTAATACAGGTTATAATCTACGTATATAGTAAATTTAATCGAAATCAGTTCAGCCGTTTCGACGTGATTGAGTAACAAACAAATAAATAAACGAAAATCCAAACTTTCGCATTTATAATATTAGTGTGTTTTTTCCCTATTATTTCATTATCATCATTATCTACCGCAGCGAGACTTCACCCAGCACTGCGTATAGGCTCTAACACTCGTATCTATAAACAAGTAATTACTTGTTGCTAAGTAATTTCTTAACTAAGTCATTACTTGAGGATAAAATTATTTGATAAGAAATCTTATTCTAAACTTAAGTAATGCACGTTACTTACATAAGCAAGGGCTTAAGTAAAAGTCGATGCTCAATATTAGCAACTTTTTATAACTGCGTTTTTTTTCACAAAAAGGGAACACGAGATCTGTACAATAATAATCAATCTGATCGAGTACAATAATAAGAAAGGTTATAAATAACTACCACAATGCTGGTTGAGTAATGTACGCTGCGCAAGTATCCAAAATGGTGTCTATTACTTGACTAAGTATTCTAGCTTTTGACAGTTCTTACTTCGACCGATTTCTTGTCTATGAAATACGAAGTGTTGCTCAAATTATTACTTTTGCTCAAGTAATTACTTTGACTTGACTATAAATACGAGTGTAAGTGTGGGCCATCCACGAGGTGTCTGACCCATCACATCGCGACTGCCTGCGATTTTGACTACATCGATTGTCCCTATTAATTTAATCTATAAGTAATTAATAACGGTGTAAATGGATTTCTGTAGTCGTAGTAATTGACATTGACACAGTAATTTTAAAAGAAATACATAAATTTATAAATCGATGTGTTACTAGCTGTTACTGACATTTAAGGCATTAAAGTATACAATTTTTAATTACAAAATAACATAAATATTAAATCCACTGCAAAATACGAACTAACAAAATTATTACGGCCAGTTCTGCCACTTGGTTCCTTACTCTAGCTAGATGAAGCATAAATCGCAAAACTGCCCATTGTTATTTTATATTTGTTTGTTGTTGTGTACAATTAAGAATTTTCTTGACGAATATTCAGCATACAATACCAAAATTTACAGTTACTACCAATCTGAAACTGACAACCGAAATATTTGATCTGTTTTTAATTAGGCACTAGAGCACGTTAAAAAACTCGTGTTATCTGTAGACCAAGATTTGATTTCACAAATCTGATAAGTCATCGTAATCTATACTAATATTATAAAGAGGAAAGATTTGTTTGTTTGTATTGAATAGGCACCGAAACTACTGGACTGATTTAAAAAAATCTTTCACTGTTGGCTACACTTTCTCCGGGTGACATAGGCTACTTTTTACTCAACTGCGCAGAAGGAGGGTAATGTTTTTATTGAAAAACTACGCGTGCGAAGCTGCGGTTTGATCAGCTAGTATTTGATATTTTGATCTTGTCTTCGTTAAAACAAAATACAAATAACGATTTTAGATAGGTAGGTATTACCCGTGCGCGATAAGTTGCGACCTGAGCGCGGTGACGTCATATTGGCGTGTTTGTACCGCCCGCAAAAAAGCGAACATAACAAGCAGCCGCCCGCGGCTTCGTCTTTGTTTTTTTAACCTAATTTATTATGTTACTCAGGGAGGACGCTGCTTTTTATCTAATCTTTTTTACACTATTTGAATAAAATAAAAATACAATATTTAAGTTTATACATTTATTTTATCTATTATTTACATTATTTGATCTTCGTCACTACTTAGTGGATTTATGCCTTCTAGAGGTTGTTCTTCGTCCTCAGTCTCACTATAATCACTTGACGAAGAGGTATCCGATAAATTTACAACATTTACTATAACAACAAAAACTACAACAACAAAACAATGACACAAACTATAGCAACAAAAACTACAACAACAAAACAATAACACAAACGAAAACTAAAAGAATTCCAGAGCGCGTGGTTACGTGACGTAGGCCAGTACGAGACTAAAAACCCTAGTAAAAAATAGTGATGCGAACGGTACAATACGGGCGCCATCGGGGAAGTGTAGGGGAAGCGGTCGGGGAGTCGCATTCCTAGCAGGTCCCAAGTTATCGCGCACGAGTAATAAAAGGTACTACTTAAATAGTGCAAAAAAAAACGCACCTACTTTAAATTTTTTGACAAGATTCATTTTGATGAGTGTGCGCAAGATCTTCATGACCTTATCATTCCTTCCCCCTTCCAATACCGGACAAGCAAGCGTACCGAGAAGTACCACCCATACCTGGTTGGCATGCCACCTTGCCGTACCAAACGATTTGCATCAACTTTTCTTGTTAGCACGAGTAAGGAGTGGACTCACTTCCGGTGTATGTTTTTCCAGGCCAGTATAATATTGGAGTCTTCAAGTCCAGAGTAAACAGGATGTTTTTAGGCAAGCGTGCTCCATCTTCGATCACACCTTTACTTACCATCAGGTGAGGTAGTGATAAAGCGCTTGACGATCATCAAAAAAAAAGTGGGTGTGTCAGCTCCGTCCGACGCACGACTGGAGTTAACTCCTTAAAACGGGTATAAAATATATAGATTAGTAAATTAGGGAAAATGAACGATTTTTTTATATTACTTAAAGCATGCATAATACATTTATTTATATTAATTATATAATTTATATTCACCAATAATATTCACCTAGTCATGGAAATAAAAAAACAAAACGATATGTTTCACAATGATCATGATAGGTGTCGCATAAACATGAATGTTTACTAAGAAAGTTGTCTTATGCCCCTCCAAAAACTATAAAAATAAACAATTTGGACGTTGCAAAATGATTACGATCATGATCACATGACATTGCATGTAGAAAAATAATGGTTACATAACGATCAGGATGGAGTTCGCATTTACAAAAAACACAAAGATGTTTCACAATGATCATGATGGATGTCTCATAAACATGAAAATGAACTAAGGAGCTTGTCATCTGCCCCTCCACAAACTAAATAAACAAAAATATACAATAACTTGCGCACGAACATAACACATAACGTAACGGAGAAAGTTTGATTTTATACCCCATAAACTTTCATACCCCGGGCTTATATATGAAAATAGATTTTTAAGGAGTAAACTTAAAAAAAAAAGTTCGCACTAGTTAAAGTAACAGTTTTATTTGTTTACGCCTTTTGAAACAGTTATTGCGCTTGTAGTACCGACAAGGGTTTATGACCTGACGTTACAATAAGCTCATAACTAGTTACAATAGGTGTTTAACTAGTTACAATAGGTTTATAACTATTTATAACCAGCTACTTTCTTTCCGTTAGCCCAATTTATGCATTTGAAAAGTCCGTGTTGTTCCCGTTTTCTTACTTCTGTGTAAGTTCAATTGTTTGTTCTGTGATCTTTTGTTTTGGGGAAAGTAGTCATTATCGCTAAATGTTTAAGTAAAATTTTGGGTACCTATATTTGAAACTATCTTTTAAAAACTTGTCCGCAAAGGACGAGAACCTGTACACACGGCTACACATCAAGCTATACATTTCCAGTATAATCTGACCTCTTATTCTACGAAAAGCCTACAAAATGCGAGGTCAGCTTATACTGGAAATGTATAGCTTGATGTGTAGCCGTGTATACCTACTTTGAATTTAGTGATCTAATTCACTACTTGATATGTATGTAGGGTCGTTGCGCCGGTTGGCGGCCTTTTAGTCGCCTTCCCACCTTTGCTCCTTGAAATGAGTATGATATGTCCATTATTCAGGTTCTGATTGTTTCTTTAGGCGTAGCAGATATCATCAAGTTATTTTTCGAAATTAGTATTGGAGGACTACTGTAACAGTTTTTTTTAAACTAAATAATTACCTAAAATTTGCTCAAAATGCTGGTTGACGGCCACTTTTTTCAGATCGCGGCCATCCTAAAGTTAGTTCGCGGCCGCCATTTTTACATACAATAATGACTTACGAGTATTTCATACTTTTTTGCGTTTTTGTACACTTTTCACCATATAATGGTCCTATTATAAATTTCCACATAGGGCATAATGATTACAATTTTCACTCAAATGCCTTTACTCTTACAAAGCACGTTCTCTTCAGTATTCTTCCCTTTCTTGTGCTCTAACTTAACCTTACCTTACACTATTCTAACATCTCTTATTTCCACAGGATTTGTTCATCTAATCTGGGGTCACGCACTACAATCTCGTCATTCAGGCATTCTAATCTCTACAGCATTTTACCTTCTCCTCCCAACTCACCTTCATAATTTCTGCAACAATTCTTTCTTCTTTCCTTTCTCTATTTTTCCTCCTTTTTTTCCTTACTTGAAACTCCTAACCACTAGGTTGTTTTTGTTACAGCTTTGTTCAAATTTTCTGGCTTTCCAAGGAATTTTCTGACGTGACTCTTCCACTGGGCTTTTAACGGAGCAAACACGCTGACATCGGCAGGCTGCAGCATATGCGTAGTGTTCGGGGGAAGAGCATATAAAATAATACCAAGCTCTTCACAGATAGAGCTCAACATTAAAGCAAACCTATGTCTTTAATATTGAGCGACTTATGTCCATCGACTAGCTGAAGAACGGGCTTCTTGATATTATTTTCTGTTATGCAATTGATGAATTCTGTCATCCATTTATCCACCCGGATTCGCTTCTTCCTGGACTCCAGTGTTGTGGCATGCCGTCTGATAAACTTTTTGGTGGTCTAATATGTATTAGACCACCAAAAAGTTTGTGTTAAGTCTAAGTTTTTCTATATGGAAAAACTACCAATGGCGGGCACATCTCACCAGTAACGTTAAATGTTTAGAGTACTGTTAGGTTATATTCTGTTCTGTTAGGTCTTCAACCACAGTCGAATCGATTCTTCGGTCACCCTAGCGCGAGCTTTGTTGATTCCTTCTGCAGATCTTACTGAAATCTCAGGGTGTCGTTTTAAAAAGTTTAGATACAATGTCTGTCCAGGACGATCATCCTTAAAAGGATTCGGCTTTTTTAAATCTTTGAAGTTTTTTGCACGGTATCTAATAGCTCTTGTTTCTTCACTGGAAAAACCACATTTGGCTATATTTATAAGCCACTCTACAACTTTTTTTCGCCTTCTTCTCCCAGCACTGGCTCAGGGCCCAGTTTTTTTAGTTCGTCAGTTCTTCTGCCACATAATCGATCTTGAATTATACGTCTCGGAATACCGAATTTACGTGATGCTTTCCTGATTGGGACTTGGTCTTCGCGAATTTCTTTTAATGCCTTCTACAGAGTTTCAGGAGTGTAAGTCACAGTTTTTTTTGGGTTTGTTCGTATACATCTTTAATAACAAAACTTATCGAAAAACCAAACAAAACAGTATGTTTGAAAGAAGTGGCCGTAAACTTACACCTCTATTTGCAAATAGTCAGATAACGGCCGTCTATTTTTCATATGATTTTCGGACGGCTGCGAACCCGATTTGTTTTGTTAGCATGTTTTAGTTTGCGGCCACATTATAGATAAAATCCGTATAAAATTATATTTTGGTGGCCGTGAACTAACCATATCATTTAAACCAACCCCTACAATAAAAAAATCTTGCACAAAGAGAAGCTTTATTTACATTAATAATAGAAAAGAAAGCAAACTTATTGCATTCAATGAGCTAGTGCCACGGCCACCCGGCCGTATACCCACTAAACTAAAAAAATATTGTGTTGGTTGGCGGCCACCAAATAAAGCTGGTATTAATGTAATTTACTCCCATAATAAATGCAGAATTACATGAAACAATTGACTATGATCACTCAAAAAACAATCCCACTAGTAATAAGTAATCGTAAACTTGAAATACTTACGTTGAAAGCGGGACCTGTTCGCTATTTTTTGCGCAGCTTTACGTACGTGTGTACGCTGACAGCGCGGCTGGCAAAATTGACGATTTATTTCCGGCACACGGATTAGGATAACCGATTAATTTGAATAGGCATTACATTCTGCAACTATCCTACTTTTTAAAGTGCCACAACGCGTTGGTAACAGTGAGATAGAATTCTTATTATTGCAATATTTATACTGTTGGTCCTCTAAAAGGCCGCGAAACAACGCACGGCCGCGATCCAGCGTAATGACCCTATGTTGTATGATAAACATACAAATGATAAGTAATCTTTAGATTCATTTTGTTACTAGCCTCTGTCTGCAGCTTCGCACGCGTGATTTATCAATAAAAAGTAGCCTATTCCTCAATCAAGGTCATAATCTATCTACTTATCAAATTTTATCGAAATTGGTTAAGCCGTTACGACGTGAAAGCGTAACAAACAAACGCATTTACATATATGATTTAATTTTGTAAGACGATATCTCACATAATATTGTGCATAACAATGTTAATGTATTATGTTACATGATAAAGATGTATGGACATTTCACAGCGTTATATAGCCTTATAAGTAAATCTTGTTCCATGGAAACTAGTTACCTGATACAATACATAAATAACAACATATTTTTTTGAAAATGCATAAGTTCTTGTAATAAATAAGAGTTTTAATTATAAACTGGCTGACAAATCCGCAGCTTCGCACGCGTAGTTTTTCAATAAAAACATTATCGTACTTCTGCGCAGTTGGGTAAAAAGTAGCCTATGTCACCCGGGGATAGTGTACCTTCCCAACAGAGAAAACATTTTTAAATTGGTCCAGTAGTTTCGGAACCTATTCAATACAAACAAATCTTTCCTCGTTTTATTATTAGTATAGACTAGTACAGATATTTTATTTAAAGTATCTTAAATGTCGGCAAACCGAAGGTGAGTGATGTATTCGCCGTTAATATTGATGCCCAGTCCTTTCCATTCCAGAAGCTTGAAGGCATCTTCCAATGCGGTCGTAAATTTGTGGTCATGGCAAAGTCGATGGAAGAGCTCAGCACGATGCTCGAAGGCCTCAATCGAGTCTCCCAACGGGTAGGACTTAAAATGAACATGGACAAGACGAAAATCATGTTGAATGTCCATGTCGTCCCTGCCCCAGTTATGGTTGAGAACTCGGCTCTTCAAGTTGTCGACGCGTATGTATACCTAGGACAAACAGTCCAATTAGGTAGAAAGAGGTCAATCGTCGAATCCAACTCGGATGGGCAGCGTTTGGGAAACTTCGCAACGTCTTTTCGTCCAACATACCTCAGTGCCTTAAGACGAAAGTCTACAATCAGTGTGTGTTACCAGTGATGACATATGGAACCGAGACGTGGTCCTTCACTATTGGCCTTATGAATAAGCTCAGAGTCGCTCAACGAGCTATGGAGAGGGCTATGCTCGGGGTTTCTCTACGGGATCGAATCAGAAATGAGGAGATACGTAGGAGAACTCAAGTCACCGACATAGCCCGACGGATTAGCACGTTGAAGTGGCAATGGGCAGGCCATATAGCGCGCAGAACAGATGGCCGATGGGGCCGAAAGGTTCTCGAGTGGAGGCCACGGACCGGCAAGCGCAGCGTAGGGCGTCCACCCACAAGATGGGCAGACGACTTGGTAAGAACCGCAGGTCGGCGTTGGATGCAGGCCGCTTCCAACCGCAGTTCCTGGAGATCAATGAGGGAGGCCTTTGTCCAGCAGTGGACGTCCTACGGCTGATATGATGATGATGATGATCTTAAATGTTAGATTTTTCATTTTGTACTGGTTTTAAAGAAAAAAACTTTTAAAAAGTATTATGTGCTTTTATAGAAAAGTCAATATAAGTGCATTACTAATGCGGCTATTATCACATTGAAAAACGTGAAAAGATGTTTCTGCGAAAACATAACTGTACTCTAAACAACCCTTTTGCAACCCATTCGCTAAATTGCTAAAACCTCAATAAAACACATTAAAATAAAAATACAAAACATAAACGAGACAAAATTGTCTACAACTAACAAGTTTAGAAACAAAAAATTTAAATTGCCAAAGGGTTCGCTAAAAAACGTATTGCGCGCAATAAAATAAAAATCGCACTGCGAAATAAATAGCGTCAAGGATTTTTACTAATTATCTAATCTGCCAAATAAATTCTAAGCTCAAATCTTAACACAATAAGGTATACTTGTGTTTAAAAACAACGGGTAAATGTGCGTAAACTTTATTTTACCCTTTCCTTACCGTAACTAAGACCGTTTTGTCCAAACTGTTATTCAATAACTGTTTAAAGGGACCGCTAGACTAAAGAGTTGCATTTATTTGAGACAACATTGTTTCTTGTCCGCCGTCTTTGCGTGAAACAGTGTAAGTCATAAATTTTATTTTCTGCGTAAGAAAGGATTGCTTTTGTCATCAAAAGGGTAATTAAGATGTAAAAGTGAAATTATGGACTTTAAGTCATTTGCAACGCTTCGTTAGGGAATGAATGAGTAGAAAGATTACTGTTACTTTCGCTGAAGGATTGTTAGCTTTAGATTTGATTTAGGCTGAGCGCAGACTTGAGTCACGATAGTTTTAAGACAGACTATTGCTTTACAAAATTTATGAAGATGCGCAAACTTCAAACAAAACGTCTCATAGACAAAATTGTCTAATACCTAAAAGAACTGCACGGCGACAAGTCTGACTAACGATTGTCGGCTTCCCTTTTGTATGTATGCGGGCGCGCACATCAAAGACAAAACAGTCTAGTGACGTACCCCCCTCTCTTTTAGTCCTGTCCAAGCGTTCAGAGAGTAAACTCATCGCATCATGTTTACAGATGAAGAACTCGTTGAAAAATTAATTGACGAGGTTGGAAAGAGGCCTGTACTTTTTAATAAAATGTGTAAGGAATATTCTGATGTCACTTTAAAACAAAGCAAATGGGATGAGGTTACTATTCAACTAGTCGGTGCTGTGAGGGGGGGAAAAATGACGGCGGAAGAAAAGACAAATTCATGTAAGTATACTCGTAATTGCCTTTATTAATTATATTATTATGTACGCATATATTTACTATATTTTATCATATTGCCACGGCAATGAACCTTAGGGTGCTCACAAAATAACTACACAAATACGTCTAATATCATTTCCAGATGACATAGCAGAGTTATTACTGTTATAATCAGTCAGTGGACAGTCGTAAACGGTATCTTTAAACTCTATTCCGTCATGATCACGAACGTAATTATGAAGAATACAACAAGCTTTGATTATACTGTCACAAAATTCCCTGTTAACGTCTAAAGGTCTGTGTAAAATACGCCATTTATTAGCTAAGATACCGAAAGTACATTCGACGTATCGGCGAGCTCTTGTGAGGCGGTAATTAAATACTTTCTTAACTATGCTCAAATCTCTTTTAGCGTAAGGCCGCAATATGTTTTTGGATAGTCCAAATGCTTCATCACCGATTACATAATATTCCAGAACCCGACCACTTTCATCGCCTGGCAGCGTATTTCCTGATGGAATGTTCAAGGTCCCCTGTTCTAACCGTTTTCCCATTTTAAAATTCTTAAAAATCGTTGAATCTGATGAGGATCCATATGAACCGATGTCTACAAATACGAATTTGTAATCAGCATCTACCCATGCCATCAATACCACCGAAAAGTATTTTTTATAATTAAAGTCTTTCGAGCCTGCATTATTGGGTTTTTCTATCCTGATATGCTTTCCGTCTATGGCCCCAATAACATTAGAAAAACCAGCTCTAATATTGAGCTGTTTCGCTATTTTTATCCAATCCTCATTGGTTTTTTCAGCCATGTACAAAGGCTGTAAAACACACCATAGCTTGTCGCATGTCATCTTTATTATACTTCTTAATGTTGACGGTGCAATGAGATATTCAAGTGAGAGGTCATAAAAACTTAGTTGTGCTGCTAAATATCTGAAACAAACAATTTTATTTCATCATTTCAGGTAAGGAAACACAAAAGCGCTGGCTAAATCTACGGAATTGTTTTTCTAGAGAATTAAGATTACAATGAGAAACCAAGTCGGGGCAGAGCGCTAAGAAAAGACGAACCTATTTATACTTTGAACGGCTGATGTTTCTATTGCCTACCATAGATCCAAGGGAAACTGCAAGTAACATAAGTAATGATAGCGAAGATGGTGAAGGGACTGATTCTTCAAATACCGAGCGAGTGCGCCCTCCACGTCCTTCACCTAACAATAATTTATTTGAACAGTCTCTATTAAATGTGTTAGAGAGAAAAAATCTTATTGACCAGAATAAGACAAATGATGAAGATCACAACTTTGCGTTGTCGCTAGTACCCATGCTGCAACGACTTAGTGCTTATGATAAAATAGATAAAAAAATGCAAATTTTAAATATATTTAAAGAAAAATGTGCCCCACAACCTGAATTGCGAAAAATACGTATAATAAACCAGCAAATAGTACCTCCAAAGACGATGACCAATCCATGGCGAGGAGCACCGCCAGCGATCTCGCCCGGGCCTTCTCAAACACAACATGTTAGAGACCAAATGCAGGGACCATCTCAAGCACATGTATATTCACCTCCGCCAGCGGTCTCGCCTGGGCCTTCTCACATACAACAGGCATTACCTGAAGACCGGATGCAGCCAACTCCATCACCGAGTACTTCTTGCGATAATAACGACTATGCCCAAAACTATTACTCTAACTAATTTGTAGATGGTTATGAATAGGTAAATTTGATTTTTTTACTATAAAAGGCCCCAAAAAGTGAATTATTTGGGGTAAAAATTTAATTACGAATTACTTACCTATGTAAGTATGTAGGTACTATACCAAATTAATACTACCTATTTTTGTTGAAAACTTTGTACTGATGATTTTTTTTTATTACTGGTAATTATCTGTGTTACTAATTAAGAATTAAAATGATTATTGTGAGAGAATTGTAAGATTGATTAAACGTACTACCTTCTTTAAGTAAGTTAGTTTTACTTACCTCAACGTCACTGCTAGTCGCTCAGGAGCAGGTATAGCTTTGCGAAAACTTGTATCTTGATATGTAATGTAAGGCTCCATCAATTTCAGAAGATTATCAAAAGTTGACACGTTCATTCGAAAATACTTGAAAAAGTTCATGGGGTGTTGTCTTAATTTATAAAACAGTGTATAAAATTTTCCTTTTATCAGTCTTTCACTATAAATGGGATGCACCCAATATTTACGTCTGCGTCGTTTTGCAAGGGAACGCGTAACTAGGACGCTTAATACAACAGTATCGATGAAGTCCATTTTGATACTGAAAAAGAATTGACGCAGACGGTGCGCGATGTCGTAATAGGCAAAACAGTTTCGTTTTAGGTGTGCGACGTGTCGTAGACAAAACAGTTTTGTTTTCGTTTTAAGGCAGACTTGTCTATGTGAGGAAAGTCTGTCTCAAAACTGTCATGACTCAAGTCTGCGCTCAGCCTTAATGGATGTAAAATCAAACTTTCACTTGTATATTCTCTTTTGTCAAAATATAACTTTACTGAAGCCTGAGAAATAAAAGGATGTATTAAAATATTATGCTTGTATAGGCTTGCTGGCTTATAATATATAATGCTTGATACTACAGGTAACTTTTTAATAAAAATATAACCGACTTCAGATAACAGAAAAAACAAACAACTAAACCGATTTTCATGAAACTTCTGTGGGACTAATCTGAAAGTATATCCTTTCAATTATAAATATTATTTAAAAAATCGGTCCAGAACTGACGGAGAAATCGTTGCACATACTTAAATCCAGTTTTGGCAACTCACTTCGCATGAGATTCAGCGTGTTTTTCAGATCCAAAGTGTGCAAGCACTACCTCACTCTCATGAACAAAGCCTATAAAATTAAAGGTATCCTGTAGATACTCTGATCTTTATCCACTCTGTTATCTTTATATCTTACTAGCTGGTACCCGCGACTTCGTCTGCGCATTTATGGTTTACTGTTTTGGCGATAATAGTTTACTCAAAAAGCTTGATATGCTGTCGCGGACTTTTTTGTAAGACTAATTAAGATAAACATTTCTCTTATACATTATATACGTGTCAACTCTACAGTTTCTGCAGCGTACGCCAGAATAGCTCGCAGATGGCAGATTTTTTTCTGACTTACTTGACAATTATCCTTATATTTTGAACAATTCACACACTATCTTTAAAAATTATAGCCTATGTGTTATTCTAATATATAATCTATATTATTCTTAACTTTCATTAAAATCCATTCAGTATTTTTTGCGTGATATAGGAACAAACAGCCATACATCTATACATACACACTTTCGTGTTATAATATTAGTAGGATGAGTTTATTTAGTATTATTGTAACTACCTAATTAGTTTATCTATTATTTTCAACTAGTGTTTCTTCATGTGTAATATTAGAAAGTACGTTTATTGAAAATACTATTTATTTATATATATTTGATGTTTGGTTTCTTACACTACCTACAAAATATTTTTTCCACATTAAGCAAAGGTTAATCGAAAGAAAATGCTTGCTAGCATTAAATTCGCTTATGTACAGATCTATGTATTTTTGTGCAATAAAGAATTTTCAATCAATCAAATACTCAAATCAAAGTTGGAGTAAGTGAGTTGCCAAAACTGGTTTTGCCCACAGGATGCGCCAAATGACAATAATTACATTTATTTACTGTAAAACATTATTTATTTCACAATTAACGTAAATAGATTACATGCACAAGAGGCTTTTTCCAGTTAACCTTTGAACATGATGACATTACCTTCCTTCTGCGCAGTTAGGTAAAAAAGGAAGGAAACAATTTTCAAAGAAGTAAAGCATACAAAATAACAGTCCCATATAAAGTGATTCACCTTCATGAGAAATAAAAGTCGACCTCTAAAAGCGAAACTTTATTAGAGCTAAAACAAAGTCCCTCCTACTGTTTAACGACAAAACAATTCTCCGTTGAAAGTAAGAACAGTTATCAACTACCATAGAAGTCTGCTCTTATAAAATGCTCCACTTTTAGAGTTTTTATTGCAGCCCATAAAACTGCACACAAAAAATGTAACTGTCGACAGACGCGAAGGGAAGGAACGAATTTGTACCTATAACGGAGTTATACATGACAAGTTACAAATGTTCAAAATATATTCATTCTTAGAAATGGAAACCGAAATTTTGACAAACTGCGGTGTAAAATCCAGCATAGAGTGTCAAACAAAGGCGCATAGAACGTAAGCGTGCCTTCGTGTTTTGACCATTTCAATAAGAATTGAAGAATAAGTTACCAATGTTATTATTGGTCGAATGGGCTCGTAACTGTAGCCTGGCGGGGCATCGCTGCGACAATATGGACGCAAACATGCGTGAACAACTATTACAGACCATATTGTTCTTTTGGGAACAAATTTATAAGTACAAAGTGGAACAATACGCTCTGTAAGTACATTTATCTATTTTAGCTTTACTGTTAAATTGATTTGCAATGTCTCCAATGCAAGCAACAGAACGCATTTAGATCGCCAAATCTAGACACGTGGAAACACTCATACGAAATCACGGTAGCCTCGAAAAAATGTGTCCAAATTATCAGTTTCATCAAAAAATACGTGGAATCGGAACACACGCACGTTAAAAAAACACGCCACATGTGAAATGTTGAAATTTGACTCATGTGACTTCTGTGTCGAGTTTGTCATTCGGTAGTCTTTACAAACCGAAAGAATTCACCGAAACGTCAAATTTGACAGGTTGATCCTACACGGTGTAAATAGCTCGTGAAATTGATGCAAATGTGTTAGTTTGGATTTTAATGGGACGTTCTAGGACCAGCTGGAAACTGAAGATGCTTCAATATATTTTGACGTGAGTTTGAATTTAGGAGCGTTTAATTTTATATAGAGTTAAATATAGGTAGCATGTGGCTAAAAAATATAAACAAAGAATCCGGCTCAAACAAATGGGAAGTAACGGGTACATTGTAGGCTGATGATCAAGGGGCAGTTACTCCAGTCCTGATAAAATCCTCATTTACAATCAGTGTAATGCGATCAGTGGGCGTATGGTCCCATCAGCGTCACATCTGGCTCCCTTATCAGCAGCGCTGCCCCGCAGTGTCTGCAATCAGATGAGAACTAAGTACAATTGATATGAAATTTGAACTAATACAAACAGTTTTATAGTACCATCATCGGTAACCATAATGGATATATTCTTGGGCATAGGTTTCTTCAGATAGGCGCTACTGATTTCTTTCATTTATGGCAAAAAGATACGTATTATTAGTTCCCAGCTCTTAAATAAATAAACAGATTTGTTTATTTATTTAATACTTTCACACAAAATAGAATAGTGCTAGGGGGACTTAATGCTAATAGCATTATCTACCAGTGATCCTGGTCGTGCTAACAGAAGGTAAGGTTTGACACAGGAAAAATGGTATTTCAAAGCTACAGAAAAGAAATTAATACATACAGAAACTATAAATACAGACTCTAAATAACCAATTAGGAAAATAATAATAAATGCCTAACACAATAATTATAATATACACTTATCTTACCTAAAATTCTAAATAAGTTAGTTTAAAAAAAAAAAATTTAATAGATTTCAATGTTTTTACGCTACTTTCTAGTCTTATAAAATTTGATACGAAGAACGGCTAATAACACGTGTTTTTAAACAAATTTCTTTCACGTGTTCGTTCCTATTAGTCATTGAAAACTTCGCAACGCACTTATAGCTTATCGCGACTCTACAAAAAAGTTTGACACTATATCGCCTGTGTTAAAATTAGTTTTTTTTTTGTAAAAAATGGGCTTGCACACCTTTGCTTTTAGGCTGCCGTTATCATACACTTGGCAAAAGCTGTGACTAACAAGTCCTGAGTGAGTTTGTAGATACAGTTGGAGAAGAACATTTTTGCTCCGACTTAATAGAAATCATTATTAAACGCTCAGGCTTTACAACGAAACACTGCAGTATGTACTCGTACCTACTGCGATCATATACAAAAATGTATTAGTGTGATCCTTAACTAATTAGATTACGGTAAAATAGTCTTTATTGCTCTAATAAAATAATCCAAAAGTGCTAGTTAGCATATGTTTCCAGCTAACTTTTGTGTAATGTAGATTAAATGGTAGTGCTTTTTAGAAAATATATTTTGATAAGTACATTAAACCATTAGCCATTAGAATCATCGGCGATTCCAAACTCGCCGACAGGCTGGAACCGCTGAGTCAACGCCGTGACATCGGATCGCTCAGTGTATTCTACCGCCTGTATAATGGGGAATGTTCTGAGGAGCTATTTGATCTCATCCCGTCGTCGTGATTTTACCACCGCACTTCTCGACAACGTAATAAAGCTCATCCATATATCATCGACAATTGGGTATCACGCACCACACGCTTCACGCGATCTTTTCTACCCTATACTTGCAAGATGTGGAATGAGCTACCATCTGAGGTTTTCCCATTAGACTACGACATGGCACGCTTCAAGAGAAATGTAAAGAGGTTTCTACAGTGTAGGGAACGCATCGACAATGCCCCGAGTGTTGCCGGTGTCAATAGGCGACGGTGACCGCATACCATCAGGTGGACCGTAAGCCTGTTTCCCCACGAATAACATAAAAAAAAAGAAATTTAACTTAACATAAACTTGCAAAATCTTTATTATGTATATAAAAAAAATCAATTGCGGCATGTGTGTTATAATGAACGGCTCCACCGATTTGGCTGATATTTTTTAACCGACTTAAAAAAAGGAGGAGGTTCTCAATTCGACTGTATTTTTTTTTTGTTTTGTTTCTTACCTCAGAACTTTCGACTGGGTGAACCGATGTTGATGATTCTTTTTTTATTTGAAATCTGGTGCTTCCCGTGTGGCCCCGTTTCAATTTGAGCCAGTTCTGACAAGGGCATCTTTGAGAAAACTATATAAGTCTTAAAGTATGTGCGCGACAAATTAACGAATAACTCAATATCACGCCAAACCGATTTAGATGATTCGTTTTTAAACCGACTTCATAAAAGTAGGAGGTTCTCAATTCGACTGTATTTTTTTATGTTTTTTATTATTTGTAAGGTATATGTATTATTTGTACTTTCAAATTGGTCCCATACAAATGTCATCGAAATCGATTCAGTAGTTTGTTTCTGTTATCTGAAGTCGGTTATTGTTAAAAAGATATTTGTTTTTGTTGTGTTTGTAATTTTCAGGACAAGGTTTATACGATAGAAAGTTTTGAAAAGTTTCCTGAAAAAATTGAGAACACTGGAAAAACAGAAAGTGCTTTTTTATGGGATTTTGTATGATCTTGCCTATATTTTATTTTGAAATCCGTGCGAAGCCGGGGCGGGTCAACTTGTAAAAACTATTACTAATACACATACATAAACTAAGTACCTACATATATACAATTCATTTATAAAGTGCTCAGTTTTGTGTACTATTTTACTGGTGGTATATTACGGAAAATATGATTTTGCATTAACAAAAACCGGAGTTATTCGTAGTTTCAAAGTTACTTAAAATAAACTTAAAAGTGTGCATTTTAAAATTGCCGCTCATTTATTCAACAGAACCACAGACAAACAAACTATCCGCTTTAAATATTAAACTAATAATATTAAACAGAATGAGTAGACTCATATAAATTTATGAAGAACTAATTTTTTTTTCCTAACCTATCTCGTCCCACTGCTGGTCACACCATTGACGCCTGAAGACGGAAGGCGATGTCGGGGTCGGCCGATAAAGCATTGGCGGGACGATTTCGACACCTTCCAAAGAGGATGGTGGGAGATAGCGACAGATAGGGATGCTTGGAGGGACTTCGGGGTCTCTCCCAGCAGTGGGAAGAACTAATTACGCTGAATTTTCTTTTCATTCTGTAGTTTTAGCAACCTTTTGGTGCAATTTATATTTTTGTTAGTTTAGATTTAAAACACAACAAGAAGAGGATAAAACACCACTTACTTACATAACAGACTTTACATACAACCCCAACTTGACAGTTTTACACCCTTCTATCTAAGCCCAAAAATTTTAAGTGAGTTTTTTATCTTAACCCCTAAGTGAGGGTTGAGATAAGGCTGATGATGGTAAGATGTCCTCGACACATGTTTCAGATTAAGATATAAGTAGTCTTCAGTATGTAATAAGTAGAGCTACTTCAAGTGGCTGTGGACCATTTTCGGTCTCACAAGTGTTGGCCTCTTCACTATCGATAATGCCTTGGTTTAATCATGTTGCTTTTATCTTGCTTATCAAGAATAGGCTGGTATAAGTATAATAAATATTGATGAACATTTCACACAGCGCTATCTAGACCCAAACTAAGCAGAGCTTGTGCTATGGGAACCAGATGACTGATCGAATACTTAAATGCTATTTTTTTTTTAAATACATACTTATAATATATTTTTTTAATATACGACTTCCGTGGCGCAGTGGGCAAATAGCCGGCTGAGACGCAGGGGTAGCGGGTTCGATTCCCGCCGCGGAACAAATGTTTGCACGATCTACAGATATATGATTCCGGGTCTGGTTGTTTCTCTATATATTATACGTATGTATTTACCAAAAAAAATGTACATATATATAAGTATTCTATCAGTTATCTGGTTCCCATAGTACAAGCTCTGCTTAGTTTGGGGCTAGATAGCGCTGTGTGAAGTGTCCAGCAATATTTATTTATTTATAGAAAAACAGCCAGACTTGAAACAAATATCTGTAGATCATGTAAAGATTTATTCTACAACGGGAATCAAATCCGCTACCTCCTACGTCTCAGCCGGCTATTCGCCTACTGCGCCCTAGAGGAATAATATGTAGTAAAATTATTAGAAGACACCTACAGATACCTAGTAGGTTCAATCGCACTGAATTAAAAATTTCTATATTCGGTTACCTTTGATTATGACTTTGTCATACGAAATACGAAAACACTTTCTCCTCGACCAATTATTAAAGATGATAGGTTGAATTTCCAAACATTAGACTCTTAGTTATGCCACCATAGACTAGAGAGCTTAATTTGTAAAATCAATCACCTCTGATTTTGAGGCATTCCACAAAGAGCATAGATTTAAGATTTCGTATTTTATGAGCACTAATTGTATTCCACGGAGATCACAGTTATATTATTTTTGCTTTGTGCTTTTTGTGGAATACTAATAATTATTTCAAATGTATCCACGAAGGGCACATACCGCCCTTCGTAATAGCTTCTAGTGATGGAGTATTTTATATTTTTTGTATCAATAATTATGATAGATTGTATCAATTAACAGATATTTTGATAAAAAACTGAATAATATATTATTATTGTTGATCGAGCGAAGGGAGATCCCCAAATTAATTTGGGCAAATCGGCGTTGTATGTATGTTTGTTTGTCCGAGGATAACTTTCGAAGCGTTGATCCGATCATCGCGAAATTTTATACATAAGTAAGTAGTTATGGCACTATTTTGGTGTAGCTAAATGAGCTAAAAATGTTGCGGGGTTGTTGATATATTTGGGTTAAAGAGGGGTAAAAAAATGAAAATGAGACTATTAGGTCAAATGGGATGTCAAATAAAAGGTCTTTATTGGTACATTTAGACTTTGTTTTTGTTTTTAGTAAGCCCATTGTTTTTAAGTTATTTGCCATAATAAATACTGAACTTTGACAAAATTCACAGGGTACACCAGTGACCCCACAGTACTGAAATTTAGTATGCGTTAAGTGACATTAATATAGGCAAAATTCTATAATCCGTAATGACTGCAAATAAAATCCCAAAAAGGATTATCAAACTCATGAACTCCCGTTACCTGTAATTTGAATGAATCTGTAGGTCAAGTTAATTGGTCTTTTCGTGGCACTATTTTATTGGTCAACACAACGATCCCTAAACATGTTTCAATTTTACGTATTTGTTTGATTTCACCACTCTTTCAATCATATTTAGCCACTAAATTCGTTTAGGCATCGTTGCGCGAGTCGCCTTATGAATATTTTCTTTTGTGTTTTGGGAGACTCGCGAGATCTTAGTTCGGGGCGAACCACTGGTTAGTATCACAATCAGTTTGGGTTATTCAGGTCGGTTATACAGTTTGTGTTGTTGATTGTTGTCAACGTAAAGGTAAATTAAGTTTGGCCTGACAGGTGACATTAACAATACCCTTCACGGAATGTAATTTATAGATTTTTAATAAACGGCTGCTTCTGTCACAATAAAACGTTTTACATTCGTCACCGGCCATCTAATTTGGACAAAGCCTATCGTAAAACACCTAGAATAGGGATTTTAGGAAACACTCGTTCCGCGAATTCACAAGCTGTAAACAGGGTGACGTTGTAAATGTCAATCACGTATCCACAGCCTTACTTTTTATTACGTTTATGGGACGTGTAGTCATAGTTACAGAGTTCAATTTTATACTTTACGTTGAAAAAGTGTTGTAAGGACTCAAGAGGTAGCAGTTTTAAGGGGAGTAATAAACGATTTTCTTGATTTCCTTTACCAAAAACCTTTTCAGTGCAGTGGTTATAAATCCACTTGATTCTAATAAATTTTGTTTGACATAAGCTCCTAAGCATCTAAGGGTGTAATATAAAAACGGTTGCATTTTTGTGTTATAAAAATAACTATGCAGTAGGTAACTTTTTGAAAAAGGGTAGTAGGCACCAACTCTTCCATACATTATTTAGCTATAAAATGGATGGAAGACGCCATTAAAAATCGTAGCTGTTAGAGCGCTCGTAGCACTTAGAGGATTATTTTGCTTGATTACTCAAAAACGTAGAACTTATGTTTTATAAGTTTTGTTATAGTTTAGTTGAACGACCTCGGTGGCGCAATAACCAGCTGAGACGCAGGAGGTAGCGGGTTAGATTCCCGCCGCGGAACAAAATAAATGTTTGCATGATCTACAGATAGGTATTTGTTCCGGGTCTGGATGTGTTTCTATATATGTGATCGAGCGAAACAAGATCTCTAAATCAACTTGGGCAAATCGGCGTTGTATGTAATGAGCTAAAAATGTTGGGGGGTTGTTTAGATATTGAGGTTTAAGAGGGGTAAAAAAATGAGACTATTAGGTCAAATGAGACGTCAAATGAAAGGTCTTTAATAGTAAATTTCGGACCCGTATTTATTTATAGTAAAGTTCTGGTAGTTTTTAAGTATTAGCTATAATAAAAACTAAACTTTAACAAAATTCACAGGGTACACCAGTCCTGAAATTAGGTATGCGTGTAGCATAAGTATCACAAATATAGGCAAAAGTCTGAAATCTAAAATAACTGCAATTTGTACCCAAAAAAGACTAACCAAATAACATAAACTTTTCGTTACCTGTAATTTGAATGAAACTATAGGTCAAGTTATTTGGTTATATATTTCGTAGCATTATTTTGATAGTCAAAGATTAGGAATAATTTTTTTTTGTTTTTATGGTACACTCGCGAGATCTCAGTTCGCGGCGAAACACTAATATAAGTTTGTATTTACAAAAAATAACAAGAATATAAGTATTCTATCACTTATCTGGTTCCAAGCTCTGCTTAGTTTGGGACTAGATAGCGCTGTGTGAAATGTCCAGTAATGTTTATTTATATATTTTCAAACCACTTTTTAACGTAAACAGAAAAAAACCCTAACCACTCTAATAAAATTACAAGTTAATCAGTCTTCTACAGTATTTGCGCATTGGCTGACGCGTCGATGTTTTTTTCGAACAAACATTTTGTATTTTACCTGCATTGTCACACTTTTTATCATAGCTTTAATAATTACATGAAAAGTAGACAAAACCCCTCACAATACTCATTAACAATCCGTAAATACTTGCAACAAATCACGTAAACTTCTCAGTATCCGAAAAAGCATTTTAGCCCGTCTTTGATATTGAAAAAATGAACCTTCGGCACATCATTTTTAATGGTTTTCTGCTGTAAACAAAGACAGGACAATAAGCTCTGCATTGTATGCTTTTGTTTACATTGTTTGTGTTAATGTTAATGGTGTTTATGGCACAAATAGTGATTTTGTGAATTTAACGCGAGTTACGCGTTCTATTGTCGCTTAAATTTGGTGCCGCCTGGTATCCTGCTGAGACAAACGGTTTTATAGCAGTCCAAACATTTGTATAAAGTTTTTGGATAAATGAAAATACATTTTTGATCATATAAAAGTAATTACTTAGAAAAAATGGCTCACTATTTAATCCACATGATTGACATTTTCGAATCTCTTACTCAATATATACCTATATAGTCCTCCTGATCGATTTCGATGACGGTGACCCTTACTATATTTAAATTTAAAGAAAATGCTATTAAATACATAAAATTACCCTAAATTTCATTATCCCGCGATTATATTTAAATTCTCGCGTGAGACCTAATATGGTTTGCTAGACCAAACTTAGTTTAACAAAATCCTTTCACAGCAATAGAATTGGCTGCGTTATAGTGTATGTACAACAGGGCTTAGGTATTACATATCTGGAGCTTTATATCGAGTATATGAAGTCGTTTTTCTTCGAAAGTTTTAATGTTATTATAGATACATCTTAGACGGTATGTGTCCAGTTTTTTATGCCTGACTTATACAGACACCATGTCTCTGCGCCATATAGGAGGACTGGGATGATTAGGGTCTTCTAGACACTAATCTTTGTCACTAACTTCAGATCATGGTATTTCCAGACGTATTAAAGCGATGGGCCGAGATACAATACACAGATCCTGAAGATATCTCTTAAGTTTATACCTAAAGTTTGATTCAGCCATGTTAATTTTTATGCATATTACTGATACGCTCATTACTTTCCATCAAACGGCTGTCAGGAAGAAATCGCTTTTTAAGATAACGCACCCATTGTACTATACATATTTGGTTTATATACTAGATCTCAAAGAACGCTTTGACTTTCTTCACCTTTCCAACTCTCGATCCTTATGTTCCTCTGAAACCCTTCAATTAAAAACTCCCCACCATACCTCAGTATTTTATAGTACCTCTTTTACTCTGCAGGCTACCAGACTCTGGAATGCCCTACCTGTCTCAATTATAATATATATATATTATGTATCTTAATATTAATATTTATGTAATTTTATGATTATATTATTTAATATAATTAAGCATTTTATTTTATATTAACTATATTTTTTGTAATATATGCTTGTTTTTAAAAAAAAACTGATTCTAAAAAAAATCTTATGCCGCCATCCTTATTTGTTCATATAGATCCTGTCAATCCAAAGGTTGCCTGGAAGAGATCGCTTTTAGCGATAAGGCCGCCCATTGTACCTAAGATTTAAAATTGTATTTTCTTTTATATGTTTGTATTTAATGGTGTGCAATAAAGAAATTATCTAATCTAATCTTAATGTATTTTTGGTGAACAATAAAGCGTTCTTCTGTATTCTTTGAACGTAGGTTGGCGCTTTATTAGAATAACCTTCGAATTTTAGATTTTAAGACATGTCAGTTTCCTCACGGTGTTTTCTCGAATCTGTGAGCCGGAAGCTATTTGCCTCTGCTGGTTCGCTTAGGAGACGCGGAAATTTCTTCCGATAGCTACTAAAATTGCGCTTACACAATCTCTTCTTCTGCCAATTTCAGATTACGTGGATTCCTGCTATCTTGTCCTCACGGAGGAACAGCTTAATAAGCTGTTATTCGCTCGATATTTCGGACTCCGGAAATACGACCACATCTCCGAATTTCGTAATAAACTCAAATGGCTCCCCATTCGGAACCAGTTTCTATGCAAACTCTTTTTCCGTCCAAGCTGTCCAATTATGGAACGCGGAACGCCTTGCCAGTCTCCACTAGGAAATCCCCCTCACCTTCCGTATTTAAAGCTAGACTCAAAAACTTGTATCTTCATGAAGAGTCGCGATTCATTCATCTGATCTATAATATTATTAAAATGTATGTAAGTACATATTTATTTATTTTATAAATGATATTTATTTATTTACAATTATTTATGTATTTAGGGTTAAGTAATTTCTTTTTCTATTATTAAGTTTATTCTTTTTACACCTCGGCCAATCTACCATTAAGCAATGATCCTCTCCATCTAAAACTTGTCCGGAAGAGATAGCTTTGTAAAGATTGAGATAGCGATAAGACCGCTCATTTAGCTTATATTTATTTGTTATCTTTTTATTTTTATATATGTTGTGTCTAGCTTGTAACGTATAAAGAAAGAATTTTCATTCATTCATTCATTTTCCTTTACCGTTTTAAGCACGTGTATATGCATGTGTAAGTAAATATGTAAATAAATTATAAAAAACAGGTCCTTAATAACTACTACCGAGTACCCAATACTGAAATTCGCAAGCGGACTAAAGTTCAAGACGTTATCAAGCGTATATTGGGACTCAAATGGAGTTGGGAAGGACATGTGCCCAAGCGCAGTGATGACAGGTGGAGCAGGGTGCTGACTGAGTGGTGGCCCTGAGATGGAACCAGGAACGCAGGTCGTCCGCCGGCAAGATGATTCGACGACATTATAAAAATTGCAGGTCGTGTGTGGATTAGAACAGCGCAGGACAGAGGCGAATGGCGACAACGAAGAGAGGCATATGCCCAGCAGTGGGATGAGAAAGGCTGACGATGAGTTCCTTAATAACGTCACGAATGAGAATAGGAACTAACCAATTAACTTATATCTTTTTCTTCGACTTCATCAGGGTAGTTCGCAGTAGATAGGCAAGTGAATGGGTTTATTACTCTAGCAATTCCTTTCGTATGTATGTTATTTGTTTTTTCTTTCTGTTTGCACTTCTTCTATTATAAAATTCTTCTATTTATAAAGCGCACGGCGCAGTCGCACTGACAACTATGGTGCCGGCACCCGTTTACGTGATGCAGTTGATTGACTGAGTGATCTAAATGTCCTGCCATCCTATAACTCCTTGTTAGCAATATTTTAGGGTCTTATAGTAAGTTTTGGCACTAAGCGCACTAATTAATTTTAATAATGTTACTTGCATATTTTTGTTTGTATTTATAATGCTAGTTGGGTTTTAATATAAGTACTTGTTTGTTTTTATATTTTTGTATGTGTTAGCAGACTTCCGTGTACTCACAATGGTTCCAACGGAAGACCAGCGCTATGTTACCTTGCTGTGACATAGCAAAATGCTGAGTTGGAACCTTTTTGTGGCGGCTACTAATAACTAATAGCAATGTTATCTTTTGTTGTAATGTATTTTGTTTGAGTGTTGTTAATTATTGTTATTAGTGGTTGGCATAATAAATTATATTTTCTTTCTTTCTTTCTTTCTTTCTTAATATGTGTTTCCTTAGAAATTAATTACGGACCAGTTACTATGACCATAATTCGATTCCTAAATCAATATACTATCCTCCAGAACTACTATCATTCAGACGAAAACCAAAACTTCAGAAATTGTAATTATACCACACCGCTCATAGCGTGATAATCACTAGGTATGCAGAATTCACAAAAAAGTAATGATTTCAGTAAGTATTACTCGTGCGCGATAACTTGGGACCTGCTAGGAATGCGACTCCCCGACCGCTTCCCCTGCACTTCTCCGATGGCGCCCGTATTGTACCGTTCCCATCACTATTTTTTACTAGGGTTTTTAGTCTCATACTGGCCTACGTCACATAACGAATCGCTCTGGAATTCTTTTAGTTTTCGTTTGTGTTATTGTTTTGTAGTTGTTGTTAGAGTTTGTGTCATTGTTTTGTTGTTATAGTAAATGTTGTAAATTTATCGGATACCTCTTTGTCAAGTGATTATAGTGAGACTGAGGACGAAGAACAACCTCTTAGAAGGCATAAATCCACTAAGTAGTGACGAAGATGAGATAATGTAAATAATAGAAAAAATAAATGTATAAACTTGAACATTGTATTTTTATTTTATTCAAATAGTGTAAAAAAGATTAGATAAAAAGCAGCGTCCTCCCTGAGTAACATAATAAATTAAGTTAAAACAAAGACGATGCCGCGGGCGGCTGCTTGTTACGTTTGCTTTTTTGCGGGCGGTACAAACACGCCAATATGACGTCACCGCGCTCAGGTCCCAACTTATCGCGCACGGGTATAGAAGCAGCTAGGCACATTGTACTAAATAGATATATGATAAAAAAACATAGCAAGAAGTATCTTTACTGCTTCAACCTTCCGAAAATATTTTCATTATCCGTAAATAATTCTAATATTTTGTATTATTTATACATCTTCTATTTTTAAAAATTGTTTTATGACTACGGCGGCGTGCTCCATCCACGCGCCGAGATACAGCCTTGCTCTAAAGTTATACTTCTCTTTTTCATGCAAACCCAACCTGTATCGTAATCGCTAAAAAGAACAGAGCGGTATACACAAAAAAGTTAAGAACACCATAACTTTTGATGAAAGTTGTACTGACGGAGACAAAGTTTCGAGAACAATAAAGAATAATGTCCTTTGAATGTTTCATCGTAAATACTGTTAGTCAATTGAGAACTGTTTGTCTGTAAAAACCGGGACTTGGAAGGTAACGGATGGGACGCGTGCTAAATTGAGAGCATAGACTTTTTATGGGTCGTCAAAATAACATAATTATTTTTATATACAATAGTTTATTGTTAATTTAAATTAATAGTGGTAATGTTTTGGAAAAAAAAAACCAGTTGAATGTGACCATTACACCACATACAATACAGTAGTGCAAAATCGATCTCGTGCAGAAGACTACTAATTGACTTAAATTTTGTTTTTTAGTGGTTCTTTTTATCCAATGAAAACCATTTTCTCTTAAAACAAAAATACAATACAGATAAAACCTATTTAAACAAATTTGTACCAAAAAGACTGTAAGGATGATTTCCACTTGATGAAAACACTTATAAAGGGTAGGCGTTGGGTGCAGCAAGTAAGCTGATCGTAGGTCTGCGTACAAGAGCCATCCGTCGCTCTGGAATCCAGAGTCTAGAATCTATAGGAGATCTATCATACAATAAATGATTGAGTATTGGAGAGGCATCTAAGTTAAACTAGTTGCCAGTGTTCAGTGGTCAAAATTTGACCTTTATTCATATTTTTTTCTGAATTTTAGCGTTTTCAAGGGGCTCCTTGATATACACTTCAAATAAAATGCCAAATTTTAAACGCTTGTGGTACAATGGAATACTACGGTACTTACTACAAAACTTCCCGTATGTATTTGTAGATAACTAGCTGACCCGCCCGCGGCTTCGCACGTTTAATATTTAAAAACTACATATATAAAACACTCTTCATGTAAATGACTTCACGTCAATGAACGGCTGTTAAATGAAATAGATAGAGTTCATACAAAAATACAAAAATCGCGATACAAAATGGGTCGGTGATAAAAGAGTGAGAAAAACTTTACGACCATACATTTTTTACTTATACCTACCGAATATGCAAAAAAAAACATTAAAATCGTTCGATCCATTTCGGAGGAGTGCGACCACAAACACCGTGACACGAGATTTTTATATATACTTATTATATTGTTTTTAGATAAACATTATTCTTATTTAATAGGTAAAAACGCCTTCGTGTGACGTAAGTACCGTTATGGATAATCATAAAAAGATCCCACAATCACTGTAAAAATTATCAAAATTAAACGCAGATAGATAGATGAGTAAATAAAATTTACAAGTTTAATATTTGTAATGACAGTGAAATAGAAATTCTTAAGATGGATTCACGTCCCTTACGTGAGAAAAAAACTGTATTACGCAAACGAATATTAAATTATAAGTACAATTTTAAGCTATTTAAAATAACCAAATAAATTGAATGACATTTATTTCTCAATTTAAAGAGGCATTCCACGTAGCGCATTATTATCCCATCACTAGACCCTATATTGTTATTGGTGCGCAACGAGGAATAAAAACTTAACATTTATACCTACTGAATGAAGCGCACCAAAACGGGTGCGCTATGTGGAAGTACTTTGGTGCGCTTCATCTGGGTGCGCTACAAGGAAAACCTCAATTTAAAAAAATCAAATTAAAAGTTAAAACTTTTAAATTCATTCATTCATTCATTTATTTATTCATAAACAATTTGTTTAACAATTGTGTTTGAAATTACATCCTAAATACAAGTTACAATATTTTAAAATTATCACATACATGTCAAAAATAATAAAATATAACAAAACAAATGTCTACTTACCTATATATAAAAATGACAAAAAAGTCAAGAAAAGTCAAATGAAAAGTAGTCATCAAAGAATATAAAATAAAAATGATTTGGAATAATATTACTAAGGAATTATAAATACAAACATGTCATAAATTAATTAAAGATCATTGGGCGGTTTTGACCCACTTTTTTTTAATCGCGCACAGTGTTCAAATCACTTTTAAAGTAAAGTATTCAATTCCACTTTTCTAAATATGTAAATTTTTTTTATGTATCTGCTGGAGGAATAATGTTATGTAACAGTATGTATGTGAGTCTAACTATAATTCTATTAGACTAAAAACTAAAGATTTTACTGTCAGCATTGTGAAAATGTATGTACAAGCATAAGAAAAATGTTTGTATCGCATAACAGATTGTATGTCTCTCTCGCTCGCACTTTCGACAGGTAGAAAATAACAGTAAGGTATCGAAGTGCGCGTGCGACGCGCCGCCTGCGCCCCACCCGCTCTGACCGCCCCGCAGTCGTACGTCATCCTTCGTTTCGATCTGTGCGTTTAAACTCGTGTTTCCGATTTTTGCATTTTATTGATTACTTGAGCGTGTTTTATGGACCCCTGATTTTGCTTGACGATTGGTTTACATTAACATGGAAAGACAAAATAGTTGCGTGTCGTGTAATCGATCTGTTTTACGTCGACGAAAACACATATTGACAGTTCTCTTTTTGGAAAGACAAAGGGATCTTGTAGATTTATTATTGCAAGAAATAATACCACGTGAGGTAAGTACACTACACTGTCATCGTATGTGTATGACTCGTCGCGTGCTCTTGATTGTACAAATGTTGCTTTGCTCAATGTAATGGCTCATTTTACTTCTTGATAAATGGAGGAATATATATTTTTTTTTTTCAATTGTTTCAGATTACTTTTAATGGCTCACGGGCCATGTGCCATGCTTGTTGGTCAAGGTTAGATCGTCGTTTACGGAATCAACCCGTACAAAATGAACAAGTACAAAATATACCAGTACAAGATCAGCCAGTTGAAGAGCAACCAGTGCAAGATCAAGTACAATTGCAGCCTAGTTTTGTTACGCCTAGAGGATATAAGCGAGCATCGAATACAGCGAGACATTGTATTTTTACAAACTGTAGAAATGTAGTGGCCCATAATGTTCCACTATATGCTAAGTTCCAACTCTTACACAATCACAATTTTTATATACCAGAATTAGCTCGGGTTTTCAATGCTCATTTTATGAGGAATGATTGGGTAGACTTGCTCAACACTACATCCCACGAAAACTTTGACAGTACTCATGTTGTTGGTATGATGAATTTATATAAATGGGGTATCGAACAAAGAAGCAACCTTGATTTCGAAAATATTGAAGAAATAGAGGACAATGAATTTCACTTTTGGACGGGACTAACAAAATATCAATTTAATGTTATTTTGAACCAAACGCCTTCACTGGGTGATCGATCAGTTCATCCTGCCACAGTTCTTGGAATTTTTTTAACAAAAATAAGAACCGGTGAACCAGATGAGCGATTAGCCACTAAATTCAATATGTCGAGGAGAACCCTAGAAAGGAAGTTGGCGATAGCAAGAGAATGCTTAAGTAATGATTTTGTTCCACAGCATTTGGGCTTAAATCATATTACTAGGGAAGATGTGGTGGCCAAGAATCTTGCAATTCCAAGCCATTTTTTTGGTGGTAACTATAATGAACCGGCGGCCATTCTCGTATGTGATGGAACATATATTTATCTACAAAAGAGTTCGAATTTCCTTTTCCAGCGCAAAACTTACAGTCTTCATAAGTTTCGGAACTTAGTAAAACCCTTCCTTATAGTATGTACCGACGGCTACATAGTAGATGTTACGGGGCCTTACACTGCGACTACTTCGGACGCAAGCATTATGCGTGACCTGATGCAAGAAGATTCTCCGATTCATGGGTTCTTGAGAGTTAATGATGTTTTTATATTGGATCGTGGATTTCGGGATTCGATTGATAAAATTGAGGAATGCGGGTATAATCCTCACATGCCGCCTACAAGAGTAAGAGGAGAACAACTGACGACACTAGATGCTAATAAATCTAGATTAATAACAATGATCCGGTGGGTAGTGGAAACCATTAACGGCAGATTCAAGAAAGATTTTAAAATCTTCCGCCATGTATATTTTAACGTTGCCATGAGAAACATGATGGTCGACTTCAAAATAACTGCGGCCATAATTAATGCTACTCGCCATCCATATGAGGACCATATGTATGCGGAACAATTCATAAGAATTATAAATGAACGAATGAATGAACCCAATGAGATGGCAGAATATGTGATTAACCATAATTTAAACAGGCAGAGAGTAGCGTTTGTGCGACTCGATGGCAATGATCCGGATTTTGATGACTTTCCTCGGCTTACATTTGACGAATTAATATTGTTTACGTTGGGATCATACCACTTGAGAATCGCAAGATCGTATTGCCACGAGCACATGCGTGAGGATGGTGTATACACTATCGAACTATACCGGCACCAAGAAATGATTGAAAATAAG
Source organism: Philereme vetulata (assembly GCA_918857605.2). NCBI lineage: Eukaryota > Metazoa > Arthropoda > Insecta > Lepidoptera > Geometridae > Philereme > Philereme vetulata. Next base: position 9,138,730 of record OU975439.1, on the reverse strand, counting down.
ATATTGATAAGAGGCAGAATACAGTCACGACACGTCCGTGCAAAGCAGTACTACACCTATATTTTAGTAGATCCTACCCATATTGGAAGAAATAGCATCCAACAGTATTACTGCTCGTGTATACACGGCCGTCGCACTGTCGGAAGCTGTGCACATGTTGTAAGCGTCGTATACTTTCTGTCATGGGCCAGGCATCAAGACGTGATAGACGCGCCTGCAGCCTTTTTAGATGAATTAACTATAGATTTTGATAATGCAGAATAAAAATATTATTACCGCAAAATGGATTTTATTTTCGTATTCCTGGAAATTGTTCAAAACAACTGTTTTACAAAGTATTTTTACAGTCAGGCCAATAGTTTTTACTTAGTTCATTATAAAAATGCTATAATAATAATTTAAAAATGCTATAATAATTATTTTAAAAATGCTATAATATTAATTAAAAAAATTTTTTTTGCGGTTCTCCCATATCCTGCAATAATGCGACCCATACCATTAAGTAACATATACATTTAACTACATACCTAGCCCTGTTTCGTTTTTGTGCGCCGTGGGTCATATGTCCGAACAAAATGCCCAATGACCTTTACCATTAACTCAAAATCTATATAAAAAAACGACTATTCAATATTATTACATGTCATAAAATCATTAACTGAATAGAAACACCCTTTCAACAAAAGCTCCTTTAGTCTTGATTTGAATTTAAAAGGACTGTCGATAATTTTCGTGTCAGTAGGCAGTGCGTTAAAAAGTCTTACAGCTTGATACCGCGAGCCATGTTTGGCAACATTTAACCTTGGACAAAGAGGTGTTTCCTTGTGTCTATTCTGTTTTTCCTTTGTTCAAAAGTTTCATATTTAAACGGATTTTTAACTACGTCCATTAATACTACTAGAATGTATAGGCTGGGAACTGTCAGAATAATGAGGTTTTAAAAATGTTCTTTGCATGATTCCGACTGTGGAATGCGCACTATAGTTCTAATGGCTCGTTTTTGAATAATAAAAGCTCTATTTATGTTGTAGTCATAACTATTACTCCAAAACTTCACACTATATCTTAATCTTGACTCTACTAGGGCATAATAGACTATTTGAAGCTGTGCGATCCCTACCTCTTCTCTAAGGCTTCTATGAGCGTAACATGCTGAGCTGATAGCATGAATAACAGAATCCATCTCAGTTTTCCAGTTCAGGAACTGGTCGATATGAACTCCTAGACCTAGTTTAAACTATTAGTTGTACGTAGTTATAGCTAGTATTTTTGGCTAGAAACCTACTAACATGTTTTTTCTAAACTCAGAGCAAGAGATTTATTAAAACCACTTGTAAACTTCGAAGTTCCAACTACTTCAAAGAATCGCTTTTCAAAGCATACTAAAAACATGTGAGTGTCTCCAAACCTCATCTTAGCTCTAATCTATATCAAAATACCTACATAACACTTAAATTCCCATGAACGATAACAGTAGGTTCTTTAAAAGACACAGACTGCAATGTACAGCTGGTTTACTCTAGTCATTTAAACTAGAGTTGAAAGCAAGAATTATGTTTTAAGCTTTGGTTTACCAGTTTTTAAGTGACAGATACAAAACCAAACACGCCACTAAAAAAACTTTACGCTTATTTCACTTAGTAAATAAACATCCTTTTGGTTTTCTATCGACATCAGCAATAGGCAGCGAACACAAGCCTCTCGCATAGATCTGAATCATGTAACACAGGTCTTTGTACCTAGCTCAGTTGTCAGAGACTTCATAGGACGTCGGCTACAAAGTGTTTTTCAGTCAATATCATTTTTGAAGTGTAAACTTCTTTAGTCGCGTTAGGCATTTTTTGAGATGGAAAAAACCATTAAATAATAAATAAATATTTGTAGACATTTCACACAGCGGTATCTAGCCCCAAACTAAGCAGAGCTTGTACTATGGGAACCAGATAACTGATATAATACTTATATACTTTATTTTTGTAAATATATACTTATAATACATAGAAAAACATCCAGACCCGGAACAAATATTTGTAGCGCATGCAAACATTTGTTTCGCAGCGGGAATCGAACCCGCTACCGCGTCGCAGACGGATATACGCCAACTGCGCCACGGAGGTCGTCAAAATCGTCATTGAACTCGCGACACTGTTACCGACAACTCAGTATGTAAGTAGTGAAAACTTCTTTAGGCGAGTTGGATATTTTTCGAGATGGAAACCATTGAACTAGCGACTCTGTTCCCGTTACCGACACCTAAATAAGTATCTCGTAATTGTTCAAGTTTTCACTTCTGCTGCACTTGCAACTTTTTTATTTTTTATTTTGTCTCCAGAGCAACCGTATAATCTTAATAATATAAATAAAATGGAAATAAATAAACTTTGTAATGGCAATCATTATTATAAATACGGGATTTATCACGTACCGTCTTATCGGTGTTTCGACCGACAATGTGCGAGGCAAGACGTTATTCGGAGCGGATCCCACTCACCCTGATGAAGGTTCACGAGTTGAACCGAAACATTGTCGGGCGAAACACCGATAAGACGGTACGTAATAAATCCCGTATTTATAATAATGATTCAAATCAATCACGATAGTTTTATAATAGCATTTCAGTCAACTCATACCACTGTATTGTCAGTTACGTGAATACCGCTTAGGACATTCATATAACGAGACTAGATCGATACTCGAATTTTACTATTTTATGTTACGTAAATTGGCCCTTTTTGCAAACTAAGCTAACAACTCCAAGATTTTTAAAACCATCTCAAAAATTGTCAAGCCTAGACGGGACTTGAACCCGCAACCTTCCTCTTAATTCATTCGGGGCAACTGTCGTTGTTTTTAAAATTCTATTACTTGAATTGTCCCCAAGGTTTCAACTCATTTGTACGTTGTAAACTCGTTTCACATAAACCAACTGTTTACTCGTCACTGTGACTAGACTCTTCAACATTTTGCTTGGGTCACTCCCACTTGACTGATAGGAATAAGGAACGATTCGGTTCCCAGGAACTAAATATCGGTAGCATCGACAAACATGCAAATGAACTATTGTAAATATAGAATTTAAATATTTACTTTAGAAGCCGTCCATCAAAATGTTTCGATATTAATTTTGAAAGTTACCTTAAACTGGACCCATGGTTCTTCCTTTCATTTTCCACTTTTACACAATGAGTACAGCCCAGCTTCATGTCTAATTTTAATAAGGCTCTACATTCAGCTCTGCTTTAATGAATGAAAATTCTTTAATATACCTGAAAAGCTAGATACTTATTTTGCGAGTCGGATAAAATGTCTCAATACCAAACATAATCTATGTATGTACCAAATTTCACAGAAATCGGTCTAGCCGTTTAGTCGTGAAAACGTAACAAACAGACAGACAGAGACTGAGATCTCGCGAGTCTCCCTTAACAACAAAAAAATATTATTTGTACCTATACAAAATACTACAAAATAGTGCCACGAAATGCATAACTAACCTACTTGACCTACAGTTTCTTTCAAATTACAGGTAACGGGAGTTCATGTAAATTAGTATTATTTTTTTGGAGTAGAAACTGCAGTTATTCTGGCTTTTAGACTGTTTCCTATATATCTGTCACTAAAGTTACAATCATACCAAATTCCCTGGTGTACCCTGTGAATTGTCAAAGTTCATTTTTTATTATAGCTAATAAATAACTTAAAAACTACAAAGTTAAAATTAAAAATAAAAACGGCGTCAAAATGTACTTATAAATACCATTTATTAGACGTACCACTTGACTATATAGTCCCATTTTGTGTTTTTTTACACCTCTTGAACCCCAATATCTCAACAACCCCCTTACATTTTTTGCACATTTAGTCACAAAAAATTGTGCTATCACTACCTACTTATATTAAAATTCACGCTGATCGGATAAACGCTTCGAAAGTTATCCTCGGACAAACAAACATACATACATACATCGCCGATTTGCCCAAGTTGATTTAGAGATCTCGCTTCGCTGGATCTATTAGTATGGATGTGCCCTATTTATATTTAATTCGTGTGATAGATACTTACAAACAGTTAGTAATTTGCCTATTCTGAAAATACTTATCTGACGATAAAAAAAAACTTAAGATATGTTTAATTTTAAATTTTGATATTACCTCATCGCGATTACTACTGGATATGACGAATGCTTATCGTCAAATACAATCAATTCTTTGTATTCTAACGTCATGCTTCCATGTGTATGCTATCAATAAGGAAAACGGACATCCGTTGATTACTTCATCAAAAGATTATTTTAGTTTTCACTTCGATCAAAAGTGAAAATTTGCAGCTTTTTCAGCAATGTTTCTTTCCATACAACTTTCTCACTTAGTATGTAGTCACAAGATGTTGCATACAAAGAATAAAACGGCAGAGAGTTTAGAGACCCATTATTATGGAAAGATAAGTATTTACAAATATAAACAAAATCTTATATAACAACTTACAAATTACGGTAAATATTCCGTTTGAAAATATAGATAATAATCATGATGATGTTCAATATTAAAAATAAAAACAGTTAAAAGGAAATTTTGGATAAAAAAATTTAAATAGTTGTCGGTTTATTGGTTTGTTATTGTATTGTTAAACTGCTTTAGGACAACCAGTGCTGCGATTTAAAGATGGCTTATAGCGAGACATAGCAACCTTTCAAATAGATCATACTAGATGGGAGAGGCATAAGACCGTGACTCTTGGAGGAAATCCGTCGCCAGCGGATCAGTCAGTCGCTCATGACAATGCCTGGCTTGACCTAGCGCTTATGCGGGCGCTAAGAAATGAACGTGCCGCAAACACTGGACCATCTACAGGGGTCGTATTTACCTGTAAAAGTGGGGTCGTGGCTGCCGCTCCTAAATAAGCATATTTAGACATGAAAGAAAGTGCCTATCCTATCCAATTTGCCTGATGCTTAAAAGTCTTCTATAGATGTAAAGGTGATGAAGATGACGATTATTGTATATAAATGAAAAATATACCAGAATATATATAGATGATATATATATATACAGATATAGATGATAGATAGATATATAGAGATACAGATAGATTAAAATATACCAGGTGAAAAAATCTAAAGTCCGGAGAAAAGGCCTGATTTCCATTGAAAAACCCTGAGATTTTTACAGTTTGAGAATTCTCTCAAACGTACTTAACTATTTAAAAGTCGTATATCGTTTACTACGGATCTCGCTCACGCGTTGCACATCGCACTCAAATGGGGGAGGGGGGGGGGGGGGGGGGGGCAGCCCCGATATTTTGGTTATTACTTACCAAAGGAGTTTTAGTTTGTTTAAGAGATCTTTAAAATGTAAGCGTTATTTTATTAAAAATTCTAAAAATCCATTTGCAAAATCCAGCCGCGATCAGTCAACCCTGAAATCTCAGGACAAGTCCTGAGATATGGTAACCCTAATTGGACCTATACCACTAAGTATAAAAATACCTTTTTGGCACCTCACACTCCGATCACCTCGATACCATTTCGATTGAACAATCAAGACCAATGTTTTAATCTATTCCATTTGCCTATTTATTTTCAGTAAGATTAAACTAATTACTAATTAAATTATCAATCTCTGATAAGTAATTTTATCGCAGACATTCTGACTGCCTTCTCAACCATTGTCAATAATCTTAAGACTTATTCATTACAAACGTTTTACCTCGTATGATAAAGTCCTTACGGATTGTAATATTGATTTCATGAGAAATCGGGCTGTTTTGAGTATCAATAAGACGAATACTGGCGACTATTGATATGATGACTTATTGGTTTTTGAATCGAGGAGATTCACATATATTACGTATAAATAATTTTAAATCATAATATTTTTTTATTAAAGCGTATACTTAGAAAGTTTACGCGTTTAGTTTTACTTAGCGTTTGAAAGTTAAGTAGGAGGAGTTTTAAGGCTAGAGTGATATGAACATGTCACACTGTTATGCGGAAGGAAAAAACTCATGTGACTGTAGAGGAAGGCCAAAGAACAGATGGATGGACTGTGCGAAAGATGAATAACGGTATAAGAAAGAAGTGGCTGCTGAAACAACGACTGGTAGAGATATATTATTCATTATCATCATCATCTCAGCTCGTCTGCGTAGCGAGTCTCATCCATTGACACCCAGCTACGCTTTCAATGTAATTCGACCATCGGGCGGGTGGTCTGCTTTTTGGTCTACGAACATCCCTTGGCCACCACTCTGTAATCGCCTTCGTCCAACGCCCGTCATCCCTCCTAGTCAAGAGTCTAGTCCATCTCCACTTCAGCCCTGCGATCCTCATACTCACGTCCACAACCTTTGTGTGACGTCGGATTTCTACATTGGGTATATGGTCCAAGAATTATATATCCAGCATCGCACGCTCCATTACCCGTTGAGCTACTCTAATCTTATGCATGTATTCCTTTGTGAGCGGCCATGTCTCGGAACCGTAAGAAAGAATGGGCAGGACACATTGATTAAACACCCTGGTCTTGAGGCTTTGATGGATTTTAGACTTTAGGACGTCTTCTAACTTACAAAAGGCGGCCCATCCTAGCTGGACTCGTCTCTAGATCTCTTGTTTCTGGGAAAGTAAGCCAAAGTATAAACAGTGAGATATTATTATTATTGTTTACTATCAGATACAAAAAGCTGATTTTACAATAGTTCAGATAAGTCTTAAAACCTATACTAGGGTCGCGAGTTAATAGGTTTCTTCTAAGCAAGCGTGATCCATCCTATACTGCATCATCGCTTACAATCGGGCGAGATCGTGGTCAAACGCAAACCTATAAAGCATAAAAAATGTTTTCCAGACACCAGATTCTCGATAACGAGGGTTCTGGTCATGAGTAGGTATGTTAATATTAAAAATGGGCATTAATTATAATATTTAATGGTCTAATCAAATGGCATGCCAGCGCACACATGCACGCGGAGTACAACAAACCCGTCAAGTGAGGTGAACGAGTCTATGCAGTACAATATGGAAGTCATGTTGGGCTGACCGTTATGGAAAAAGGGCAAGAAGATGTCGATGATCATAAGCTAAGCATTTTAAACGGAATTGCGGTACTCGGGTGATCATTTTTTTAGGGTTCCTTACCCAAAGGGTAAAACGGGATCCTATTACTAAGACTCCGCTGTCCCTCTGTCCGTCTGACACCAGGCTGTATCTCGTGATAGACAGTTGAAATTTTCACAGATGATGTATTTCTGTTGCCGCTATAACAACAAATACTAAAAACAGAATATAGTAAATATTTAAGGGGGGCTCCCATGCAACAAACGTGATTTTTTTGCTCGTTTTTGCTCGATATTGATAACGGCAACAGGTAGATGCTTGAAATATACATAGAATATTTAGTTATTTTATATATTTACTCAAAAAATAAATAATTAAATTAAAATAAAACAAATATTTAAGGGGGTTTTATAGATGCGGAATCCTTCGTGCGCGAGTCCGACTCACACTTTGACGGTTTTGTAGATCCAAAAAGCATCACGATGTTATACCGATTCATATACCTATGTATAGACAAGTACACACGGCTACACATCAGGCTATACAGTTCCAGTATAAGCTGATCCCTCATTCTACGAAAAGCCTACACAATGCGAGGTCAGCTTTTACTGGAATAGTATAGCTTGATGTGTAGCCGTGTGTACGTATCTGGCTGTACCTAGTGTGGGAACTTTAATGTTGACATTAATAATCTCCAAAAGCTAATCATAAAATACCATCTAATCCTTCTATTAACCTGTCAATCGGGTGTCTCCTATCTGTTTACTTAAGATCTGTCTGTTTGTTTGTTTGTCAACTGTTGCGGATGCGATAATCAGCTTTGGTAGTTCTGATAGGAGGAGCACACTTTCTATTTTAAATTTTATTACTTCGGGATAGAACTTAAATATTTTATTGAATTTCAAAAATGTAGAGGCGAGATCTGATGTGGTGATGACCTATTTGTAGCTGTCAGAATTGCTGTAAATTCAACAGATATGTTTTTTGTTTGCTTTTCTGGCACGGTCCACGTTAGTCGCTGAAAATATTTAGTATCAATATTAAAGGTACCCAACATTATAGTCTGTAACGAATTTAAACCTGACATTATGTTATATAGACTTAACTAAGTAAATGACTGTTGTATTTTATCTATACTAATATTATAAAGAGGAAAGATTTGTATTTTTGTGTGTATGTTTGTAATGAATAAACTCAAAAACTACTGAACCGATTTAATAAATTCTTTCGCTGTTGGGAAGCTACACTGTCCCCGGGTGACATAGGCTACTTTTACCTAACTGCACAGAAGGAGGGTAATGTTTTTATTGAAAAACTACGCGTGCGAAGCTTCGGACTGGTCAGCTAGTGTTTGATAAAGTAATATCTATACCAATTTTGCCTCTATTCCTAGAGCCATGTAGGTTTTTGAAAAAATATGAAACGAAAGATCTCTCTAACACAGACATTGATTATATAGGCGCTCTGGCGGCATTTCTAATTAAAATGTATAACGTCAGGTTTCCTAAATCTATATATATAAAAATGAATCCCTATTTCCCTTGGTCACGCCATCACGCGTGAACGGCTGGACCGATTTCGCTAATTCTTTTTTTGTTGTATTTCTTATCGTCAGGTTATTATGAAAGAAAAATTAAGAAAATTGCGCGTAAAATTAGAAAATTTAAGAATTTTTAACCACCATATAAAATTATTTATAATCTAACCTTAGCGCTTTTATAATGTAACCTTATGACGTTTGACATAGAATTGACAGAATGCGTGCTGCAAATATCGTCGAAGAGGATGTAAAAAAAAATTAATACCGTTTGAAACAGATGCTTCGGTCGGAGTTATCCTGAGATATTGTCTATATATATATATATATATAAATGAATTGCTGTTCGTTAGTCTCGCTAAAACTCGAGAACGGGTGGAGCGATTTGGCTAATTTTGGTATTGAATTATTTGTGGAAGTCATTCATTTTCTCATACATAAAGATGGCCGGGGACAACAATTGACAATTCTACCAGGGTGACGTATATGCCAGCGTTATATGCATGTCCAGGCGGTACGAAGTTCGGCAGGTCCACTAGTTGTGAATAAAGCAAATCAAATCAAATCACTTGTGACGTCATAGCAATGACATATTGTTCGCTTCGCTTATCGCGATATCGTCTCATACACCACCCGTGGCCTTATCGTCAGCGTCACCGCCTCATAATTACATAGGCGATACTGAAGGTACCTGATAAAATCAAGGTGTTTGGTGGGAATTAGATCATGAATCTAAAATCAACTTTGAATGGAAAAAATGGATAAAATATACAGACTAAAGACCAGAAGCATCAAAAAAATGTATGCGAAACCATTCTGATTGAGATTGAGCAAAAATACACATATATGTAGATAATTCCAAACATATTGTATGAAATCCTCATTACACAAACTATTTATCTCAAAATGTTTAATGTATGCATCATCATCATCATCTACAGCCTGACTTCACCCATTGTTGGATATAGGCTTCCCCAAGTTTGTGCAATCCACCACGATCCTGCGCTAGTCTCACCCACTGACGGCCTTTAAGATGTCGTCCACCCATCTCGCTGCTGGACGTCCTACCCTTCTATACCCACTCCTCGGCCACCATTCAGTCACTGTCCTGCTCCATCTGTCCCCCTTAGTTATGATTAATCCCAATAATGTATGCACAAATGTTTAGTGCCGGCTGAGACGCAGCGGATGTATTTACAAAAAAAAGTATCTACTTATATAAGTATTCTATCAGTTATCTGGTTCACATAGTACAAGCTCTGCTTAGTTTGGGGCTAGATAGCGCTGTGTGACATGTCCAGCAATATTTATTTATATATATTTAAATGTACAGGACAACAAACTAACAACTAACACTATTCTAGTGTCTATAGAATAACGACGTTTGTTGGTGGCACTGTACAGATCTGCTGGGCAGTTGGGGAGTAGGCCGTAAGCTTGATTGACCAAAAATATTAAGGTAAATTATATTGATGTACCCACTATTCTAAAACATTTTAAAATTTAAATTCAGATATTCATGGCTGGCGGCTACCAAAACTCATTCAGCTAGAAAATTATGTTAAACCACCCCTTCGGGACTTCGCTTTAAAGATAATCCAATACCAGTTATCAGGCAAAGATAAAATGCTATAACTTTGGCCTGTCTTATTACTAAAAAACACACTGTATCTCGTACGAGACAAAGTGAAATTTTCCTTGGCAAAACGAATAATTTTCCTGAAAATGTTCTTCAAGAGTTAAGCTATTTCGGATTTTCTTTTTAGGTAATAAAGAAGAGTTTGCGTTGGCAAGGATGACAATTGAAAAGTAGGGTAGTTGTCAACGGTTACCTTTGAAGTGGCTTCTGCATGCAAATCTTTCGGGAATGGTTCTTTCAGAAATTGCAAATTTGTCGAGCGATATACCTTATATATAGACCTTATATATATTCTGTTGCATCAAATTATAATTTAAAATAAATATTTACATAACCAACTATTTTTAACTCCTTTGCTAAAATGTTAATCATGACCAAAACATATTTGGTAGAAAGTGACATCTGTTTGGAATTATAAGAACTTGTAAGCAGAAAATCTAAACTTCACCGCAAGACTACAAAACCAGTGCCTTATCATCGATCGGCAGTACGTAGTTCTGCTTAGTGTTAACAGATGGCGGTATAACCTAGTTGTTACATCACTGCACCATCTTTTGTCTTTCTGTGGAACTTATTTGCTCGCGACTTAACTAAACCCGATGCTAATCGAACACAATGCAACAAAATAGTTTACATGAGCATGTAAAAGATGGCGCTGTTATAAAATAACAGAGTTTATAGCATTTTGTCATTTCACGAAAGCTTTTTTGATAGGCCTCATAAAACTGATCTATAAAAGTTATGTTTTACAAGTCTTTAAAATAGATTTGAGTAGCAATCCGTATCAACTTAGTAATAACTTTTTATTATGCGCGTGAAATGACCAATACACTGCTGGCCACGTTATTGGTCCAATTTAGCGTTTCGGTTTATGTGTTTGCTCGCCCAGGGCGTCGACTGGTTTTCATTAGTCGCACGGCGCACTGAATGTAATAAATAGTGCAGATTCTATGATGTTGTGATCGTTTGCACGTGCTCGGAAGTTCTGGATAGTTCTTGATTGCGGTAGAGGTAGGCGTCGTAAAGCTTTTGTCTTCCGTTGTGAGAGTGGCTTTTTTGATTCTGACTAAGTAATTTTTTTTTACTAGCTGACGTCTATCGACTTAGCACTGATTTGTATCAAAATAAAAGTTATCATTCAGATAATGTAGCTTCCTAATAATGAATAATTTTCAGAATTGGATCCGTAATTCCGGAGATTACATCCCCCTACATCAAAACAAACTCACAAAATTTACCTCATTATAATATAAGTATAGATTACTAAATAATTTCCTTCAGTTACTAAAATAAAAAGTGGCACCTGACCTACTTAAACTCCTGTATCGTGAGTCGTGAGTAACAAACTGCGAGTAACATATCACCACAACAAATGTTCAGAGATCATACATATCTATGACATATGTATATATTTGACGACCTCCATTGCGCAGTGGGCGAATAGCCGGCTGAGACGCAGGAGGTAGCGGGTTCAATACCCACCGCGGAACAAATGTTTGCATGATCTACAGATATTTGTTCTGAATCTGGTTGTTTTTCTATATATTATAAGTAAGTATTTGCAAAAAAAAGTACATAAGTATTCTATCAGTAATCTGGTTCCTAAAATACAAGCTCTGCTTAGTTTGGGACTAGATAGCGTTGTTTTAATTGTCCAGCAATATTTATTATTTATTATTATCTATGTTCATTTGTTTTTTGGTTAAACTGTACGGATTAATGGTATCTTTCAATCAGTCTAACTACGTATTTAAATTTTTACTCCAATAGCATTTTCAATAATAGCATAAGCGCGCCCTATTTTATATTATCACGTTCACGTTTAATCACCAACATTGATTGCACACATTTATCACCTAAATTCAGCAAAGCGACTACTTAATCAGTTTCATTACAGTTGTGTTAACAGACGCAGAATAAACAATAGTTATTGTGACAAAGGGATCAATCTGATTACACAGTGTCAGAGCCGCAAGGGGAATCGATAGGTCCGTTAATTTGACCGTGAGTGGACGGACATGGTGGGATGTTTGCACTGGCTTAATTTATTTTGGCAGGTCCACTGTACAAATGTTGCGTGTTGAAAAACTGGCGGAGTTTTTGAAGATATAAGTATTGGACGTCGAGCGTGTCATGGCGGCGTTTGTTTTGGAGCGGCCAAACTGTCACATTTATAGTTTTCACGACTGAACTGCTAGATCGATTATGATTAAATTTGGTATAAAGATAGATGCTACATGACCTTGATGCTAGATGACCTTGATGCAAGATGACCTTGATGCTACATGATGATGGTACAAGTTTATAGAGTTATGGCCCACCTGATGTTAAGTGTTAACCATCGCCTATAACAGAGAATTGCCTCGCATGTCGTGCACCTTAGAAATGTGCCTTACGATGCACTGCCCTGCGTCCATCAACTTAGGGCATACAGGTGTAAAGCCTCATGTGCATATAATTTCACCGGCAACCATACAATTCAAACAGAATCACAGTAATGCTGCTTGGCGGCAGAAGTAGGTTGTTTTGGATATAATGTAGGTACATATGTCTCGTAATTTTTACAATGGACAATCTTTTTATTTGATACTAACGGCCCCTCAATGAGGAGACTTCGCAATTTTCTTCCTACCGCCACAAAAGTTGCGCTCGCTCAGTCTCTCTTACTCCCTATACTAGACTACGCTGACGCCAGTTTCCCCGATCTTACAGAAGAGCAACTTAATAAGCTTGAGCGCCTTCAAAACGTCTGCATTCGATTCATATTTGGCTTGCGCAAGTATGATCATATTTCCGAGTTTCGCGTTAAACTCAAGTGGTTGCCAATCCGCTCTCGTCGGAATGCTCATATTCTAACTCTTTTATATAAAATTCTATTTACTTCTTCTTCTCCGCCGTATCTCAAACAATGCTTTGAATTCCTAAATCTATCCCATACCCGCAATCTGCGTTCTTCCACTACTCTCCAGTTGAAAACTCCATCCCATAATTCCAACTTCTTTAGTAACTCGTTCACGGTAGGAGCTGTCGGATTATGAAATGACTTGCCCGTTTCCATCAGACTTGCTAAATCTTTACCTATTTTCAAAAATGAGGTCTACAAACTATACTCAGCGGCTTCTTTAAAGTAAACATTGTATTTCCTTTCGATATTTATTGTAAAAGTATATTTGTATATATTTATTTATGTAAGTATATGTAGGTATATTTTAGGTTTAGGTATTTATTTATTTTTATCCTACATAAATAGGTATTTATTGTAACACCGCCTCCTCACACGTCTTTTCAATCCAGTCCATCCAAAGGTTGTCTGGAAGAGATCGCTTTGAGCGATAAGGCCGCCCATTGTACCACCATGTATTAGTCTTTAAGTTTTCTAGGTTAAGTTATTTTAATTTGGTGTAGCAATAAAGAATTATCTATCTATCTATCAAACGGCCCATCTCGGCTTCGCACGGGTGGAGATTTATTTTTTAAACATTTTTTGGCAATTTTTTACACCTTGAGTTACATCATTGATGTTTTAGTAGGAATCCCTTATTTCTTTTAGTAATATTTCTATTTTACGCCTATGTTACCCAAGAATAATGTAGCATACTCTCCATCCAAAGGTTGTCTGGAAGAGATCGCTTCTAAGCAATAAGACCGGCCATTGTACTATTTGCTTTATATTTTCTATTTTGTTTGTATTTTTTTTGTTTATACTTTGTACAATAAAGTGTTTTCATTCATTCATTCATTCATTCATACTAATGGTGAAAAAACTTTTGAAATCGGACAAGTAGTTTTTGAGTTTATTCATTACAATCATACAAAAAACGTGACACTTTGGGAGTGCCGATAGAAGTGAAAACTTGAATAAAAGCAGACTACACTACATATACGTTTAAACAGAGGTGACAGTAAGATAATATAATACCTACGGACTGTCAGTAACAGTCAGTGTCAGTAGTCAGTGACAGGTGTCAAAAACGGCATCGCGAGTTCAATGGTTTCTTCCCATCTCAAAAAATGTTCAACGCGCCTAACGTAGCTTTCACTTCAAAAATACAAATATTACTAGCTGACCAATCCGCAGCTTCGCACGCGTATTTTTTCAATAAAAACATTACCCTCCTTCTGCGCAGTTGGGTAAAAAGTAGCCTATGTCACCCGGGGATAGTGTAGCTTCCCAACAATGAAAGATTTTTTTAAATCGGTTCAGTAGTTTCTGAGCTTATTCAATACAAACAAATCTTTCCTCTTTATAATATTATTATACCTATAGATATAGGTTATTTTATATATCACTCTACTTGGCATTATGGATGTTATTATTCTAACTACACATACATTGACCTTGTATTGTACCTTTTTGAAATATTATGCCGCATGAACCAATTTTACTTTGCTTGATATGACATGTCTCTCATATGCTCTTCAACCGGCTAAAATTCATTCATCAAATTGCAGTTCACTTACAGGGTATATTACTTTCTTAAATTATCTAAGCTGTATAAAATGTATATGTAGGTACATGTGAGCAAAATAAATATATATAAAATAAACAGAACAGTGCGAAATTACGCTGATGAAATTCTGTCGCATTTTTCCACTTATTTTTTACACTACATGGAAATGGAACAACCTTATGGTGTTAAATAACCATCGCCTATAACAGAGAACTGCCTCGTAGGTCACGCACCTAAGAAATGTGCCCTACGATGCATTACCCTACAACTTAAGGCATAGGTACAGGTGTAAAGCCTTCATCATCATCATCAGCCGGTAGAAGTCCACTGCTAAACATAGGCCTCCCCCTTAGATCGCCACAATGAGCGGTTGGTAGCCGTTTGCGCCCAACGGCTCCCCGCGATTCTTACTAGAGTGTCGGTCCACCTTGTGGGGGGCCGGCTTACGCTGCGTCTTCCAGTCCGTGGCCTCCACTCGAGATCCTTTCTTCCCCAACGGTTATCGGTTCTACGAGCGATGTGGCCTGCCCATTGCCACTTCAACTTGCTAATTTTGAGAGCTATGTCAACAACTTTAGTTCTTCTGCGGATTTCCTCATTGCGGATTTTGTCCGGCAGAGAAACCCCGAGCATAGCCCTTTCCATAGCTCGTTGAGCGACCTTGAGCTTGGTCATGAGGCCATGAGTAAAAGAACACGTTTCAGTGCCATATGTCATCACTGGCAACACACACTGGTTGAAGATTTTAGTCTTCAGGGTCTGGGGAATTTTGGACGAGAAGATATTGCGAAGTTTCCCGAACGCTGCCCAGCCGAGTTGGATTCTTCGTGCGACCTCTTTGTCGAAGTTGGACTTACCTAATTGGACAGTTTGTCCTAGTTATATATATTCGTTGACAACTTCGAGAGTATCGCCCCCAACAACTACCGGTACGCCGGTAACTATACCCTTCAAACCGAAACATAGCAATGCTGCTTAGATTTGTCCCTAGCAGCTTTTCCACCAGAGATGTGCTATGCTACGTTGCTATGGCTGCGTTTGATATCCACCAATCATATTCATTGGTCCACATATACTGGTGGAAACGCATTCAACTAAGCTATGTTTTTTATATGGAAGGATGCGTGCTATGGATGCATGCTATTGATGGTTGCGAGTAGTAGCTATGTGAAGAGCAGAGTATTCAGTAGGCTCGCGTTTGTCACTGAAAGTAGACATAGCTCGAGCTGCGCATCTTCCTAGCACAGCTACTTTGCCACGGCGCATCTTTATAGCACATCTTACTCGCTCCGCTACATAGCTTAGTATCAGTGGAAACGGTCACATAGTTTCATAGCTTAGCTTTTACATCCTCGCAGCATAGCTGCATAGCACATCTCTGGTGGAAAAGCAGCCTAAGGGGTCAAAAGCACGATTTCAGTTTAACACACGCATTTCGAAGCCCCCTGTGTATTTATTATTCTGAAGCAAGCACCCTAGCTAAGGGTGGTTTACAAGGGGCGTGTCGCGCAGCGGGCGGGACGCGCATGCTCTCTGATCTCAAGATGGCGTGATTGATGGAAGGGTGCGATGTCATTTTGATATGAAATATGGTGATTATGTATATTTTTTGTGATGACTTTTTGATCGATTTTCTTTTGGTGGCTCACAGAATAAACCGCGTTACAAACGAAATGTATATGCTTTATTGATCGAGCGAAGCGAGATCTCCAAACCAACTTGGGCAAATCAGCATTGTATGTATGTATGTTTGTCTGTTCGAGGATAACTTTAGAAGTGTTTGGTTCGATCATCGTGAAATTTACTATATAGGTAGGTAGTGTAGGCACAATTCTGGTGTGACTAAATGAGCTAAAATGTTGGAGGGTTGTTGAGATATTCGGGATCAAGAGGGGTAAAAAAATCAAAATGAGACAATTAGGTCAAATGGGACGTCTAATGAAATGTCTGCATTAGTAGGTAAATTTCTACCCCGTTTTTACTTATAGTTTCAGTTTTTGAGTTATAACTTATAAAAACTGAACTTTGAAGAAATTCACAGGGTGGGTGTACCCTGTGAATTTCTTCAAAGTTCAGTTTGAAGCACAATGCTGAAATTTGGTATTCGTTTAGCTTTAGTGATACAAATATAGGGAAAAAAATAACCATAATACATGAACCGTTACCTGTAATTTGAATGATACTGCAGGTCAAATTATTTGGTTATTTATTTCCTTGCACTATTTAGATATCTAGTCAAACTCGTGAGATCTGAGTTAAAGTCTAAACACTAGTTACTCCACTGCACCCACTTGGATTTAATATATACGTTGACCATATCGTTCAACCATAGAGCAGGTGATTTGCCTCCTGGAACCTACTACTGAACCAATCGCTTCACTATGACAGTGGTATCATCGCAAAATAGCCACTATAGATACGTTTTGGTATCAATAGTCTTTTTCAATGACCGTCGTTGCTAAGAATTTTGCAGTTTATTTCAGGAACGACAGTCATAATCGTTTTTATAATAGTTTTTTTTTCTTAAAAAATAGCAGAATTGAATTGGTCTACTAAAATTACTTACCATAAGAGTTAAGTTTTGTCAAACTCATCCTCTAAACAAATTCCAAAGCAAGTTATGATTTGATATTCTTTTTATATTCAGGAATTTATTTAATGTATAGTATTTCAAGAACGCCTAAAAATGCGCCCTCTAAGCCTCCGACAGAGATTCCCAAACTTGTTTTCTTTTCTAACGTACAAAATCCCTTGAAAAGGTTATACTTTTTCATGTAATAGGTAAGGGTAGGTTTCTTGTGAAAGGGCTCGCCCGTGGAAGTACTAGATAGATAGGTACTCTTTATAGCACACCAAATAAAAATACAGTAATAAGGGATATCTATATATATAAAACAAAGTCGGGTTAGTTACACCATTTATAACTCAAGAACGGCGGGCGGCGGGACCGATTTTGATAATCTTTGATTTGTTGGATTTGTCTCCGCCCCAAATAGCAGAATAACTATTAATACATCGGAAAAAACTACACAAAAAAATATCAAGATAATTTATTTTCTGACACATAGATGCCCGATTGACAACTATACCGGCGACGTACATTGGCAGCCCGCGTCATATGCATGTGCATATGGGCGTTACGAAGTTCGGCGGGTCAGTTACTATACGGTACAACGGGCGGTCTTATCGCTAAAGGAGATCTCTAATACAACTACCACGGGAGTAAGCTGGTAAATGCGTTACGAAAACTGCGAACAGAAGTTGAGAGGGAGATATAAGTTAGTGCAGATAAAAAGAGAGAGAGTTACGTCTCGTAGATTATTGAAGGGGCAAGAAAGAGAGGTGCGAGTACATTTTTTTTCTCTTTTTCTCTCATAGCCAGTTGATTTGTCGCATATCCCAAATTAGCCTAAATTATACAAACTGCAAAAGGAAAACTGTCCTTCATGCTGTATAAAACCTAGTCAGGTCATAAATTCTGTCACATATTTAATATAAAATAATTGAAACAAGTTTATTCGTTATGTAACCATTTATATACCAAAATGAACTTAATAAAACATAGATTCTTATGACACTAAAGTTTATTCAAAATGACCTCCGTGATTTTGAATACAGGCCTTCAATCTGCGCGGCCAGTCGTCTATCGCAGCACGAACGAGGTCCATGTCAATATCGGCGGCTGCCTTAATCAAGGATGTCTTGAGTGACTCCAAATTAGGATGAGGCTTTGAGCACGCATTTTTCTCCAAGTGTTGTCATATCTTGTAATCTAACGGATTCAAATCTGGACTGGAGGAGGGCCAGTCTTCGTGCCGGATGAAGTCGATTTCACTCGCCGCCAGCCAGTCTTGTGTGCTCTTCGCTCTATGAGCTGGCGCCGAATCTTGTTGGAATACCCAGTGCCTGTTATTGAACATGGTATGAGAAATAGGTTCCACAAGATTCGTCAGGACTGTATTTTGATACACAACTGCATTCGTTTTTACACCTTTCTCACAAAAATGTACCTCTGTTAAGCCCCAATAAGAAACTCCCAACCATAGCATGAGCGAGGATGGAAAATGACCTCGTTGGACACGCGGAATACGGTTGCTCGCTTCTTCACTACTGTGTGCGTACACCTTATCATTTTGTTTGTTGTAGCTCTCTTCTACGGTAAAAATTTTTTCTTCTGAAAAAATATATCGCAATATTTTTTTTCCCGCGTACCGCTTCAACAAAGCGCGGCATCTCTTCAGTCTCAGGTCCATTAGACGAGCATTCAAACGAAGTCCTGTTTTTCTTCGATATGCCCGAAGCCCTAAGTTTTCATTTAACACCCTTTTCACCGTGGTTCTGCTTAACCCCATCTGAAGGGCCAACAGTTTCTGCTTACGTTTGGGATTTCTTTGAATTCGCGCCTTCACAGCTTTTATCACTTCTGGAGTCCTAACAGACCGAGGGCGACCACTTCTTGACCTGTCATCTACACTAGAGTCTTCATTGTATCGTTTGATGGTGCGATAAACGAATCTTTTGGTTATATTCAAATTTTACAGTATGTCAAAAATTTGAATTGGCGCGTAACCGCAACGATGCAACGCAATAACTGCAACACGGTCTTCTTTAAGCGTCCACTCCATATTTAAAAATGAGTAAAATTCTAAAAAGTATACATTTTTATTTTCATGAACAATTCGAAATTCGAATTCTATAAACTTTTTTGTGACCAGCATTCTAAAAGAAAAGTTTTTACTGTGTGACCATACTTATGACCTGACTAGGTAGAGTTTATTTTGCATTAGATAAAAAAGTATTTACGACGTTTCGTATTTCGAATCTACCAACTTCGAATTATGAAAAAATTCAGCTGTTCCACAACAGATGGCAGGCAGCAGCAGAAAATAACTTATGTACTTACTGTATGCGCCTAGATGGAGCTAAAGAAGTTTTACTTCAGTCGTGTGGTCTAAAGACGAGTGTGCTTTAGGCTTTAGACTCTAAAGTCTAAAGCACACTCGTTTTTTTTGTCTTATTTTCCTAAAAACCTAACATTTACGAAAAAAACTGGATTTCATTATTAGATATATAGGATTTATCACGTGCCGTTTTATCAGTATTACGAGCGATAATGTTTCGGTTCAATTCGTTTACCATCATCAGGGTGATGACTGTAATAAAATAAATCACGAAAGTATTCTGTATAAAATATACTGGATTTGTTGGTTGCTTCATTTAATATATAAAAATCTCGTGTCACGGTTTTAGGGTTTTAGTCACAGAATACATTTTTTATGTTCTGTGGTTTTAGTGGTCGCGCTCCTCCGAAACGATAGCCTTATCGTGTCGCTATCGCTAGTCAGGCCATCCCTTTCACACGTACAGTACGTACCTCACGTGTGAAAAGGATGGCCTGACTAGCAATAGCGACACGACAGCAATTTGGCTTAGGTAATAGCCCTCTTATTACTATACGCCAAATTGCTGTCGTTGAAGTCGTAAAATCGGGTTGACCGATTTTAATGATTTTTTTTTGTATAAGTATTTGGTAGGTATGAGAATAGGTCGTTAAGTATTTTTTACTATCCTACCCCCACCCCCCGGGTTTTAATCGTGATCTAAGTGTTTTTGTTTGAAAAATATTCATATAATTTAATCGTCGTACATTGACGTGAAGTCATTTACATGAAGTGTTGCATCACTTTGACAAGAGTGTTTTATATAGTTTTTATCCCGAAGTTCCCACGGGAACAGAAAATTTCAAGCGTGCGAAGCCGAGGGCGGGTCAGCTTTCATATTGTTATTTGTTAATAATGTTTGTAAAACGGAGTAAATATAACAAGAGATTTAAAAAGCTTAGGAACCACAGTCCAACACAATACACTGACCCACCAGCTTTGTTTGTGACAAAAAAACGAGCCTTCTTTCTGCAGCGTACGACTAGTGACTTACCGGGCGTTTTGTTTTTTTGGCTGACTCGTGCACGATAAAATATTTTTTGTGGCAGTAGCTTTCGAGGGTTGGGGTACTGTCGATAGTTTTTCATCGATGTTGATACTACATGTTTTGTTATGTACGAGATTAAATGAAAACACGGAGAGGGCTAATGGCTAGTAGTGTTATAAAATAGGTTTTTTTTTCAAAATCATTATCCTCATCATATCAGCCGTAGGACGTCCACTGCTGGACAAAGGCCTCCCTCATTGATCCCCAGGAACTGCGGTTGGAAGCGGCCTGCATCCAACGCCGACCTGCGGTTCTTACTAGATCGTCGGTCCACCTTATGGGGGGCCAGCCTACGCTGCGTCTTCCAGTCCGTGGTCTCCACTCGAGAACCTTTCTTCCCCAATGGTTATCGGTTCTACGAGCGATGTGGCCTGCCCATTGCCACTTCAACTTGCTAATTTTGAGAGCTATGTCGGCAACTTTAGTTCTTCTGCGGATTTCCTCATTGCGGATTTTGTCACGCAAAGAAACCTCGAGCATAGCCCTCTCCATAGCTCGTTGAGCGACCTTGAGCTTGGTCATGAGGCCATGAGTAAAGGACCACGTTTCAGTGCCATAGGTCATCACTGGCAACAAACACTGGTTGAAGACTTTAGTCTTCAGGCTCTGGGGAATTTTGAACGAGAAGATATCGCGAAGTTTCCCGAACGCTGCCGAACCTTGTCTATCAAGTCTTAAAATATCAATGAAACAACCTATATAAAATAGGTAAACAAATCATATTCATTCATCATGTAAGTAGGTACCTGTTAAACTAACTAAGCGGTATCGTTGAAAGGTGCCGCCGATTATCGTTAAAAATTGTTTATTACAATTGTATCGATTACTGGATATTCAAGCTACCGGTGTTAAACCTACCTCTAACGTCAGATACTACGATTCTGGATGTGTGTTTACCTAGGTTGGTTGACTCATCAACTCGACAAACACAAATCAACGATGGTTTTAAAATTATTTACATAATTTGTGTATTTATTATATGAAAAACACACTACTAAATACATGCGAGCATATTACACTGATAACGTTGTACACCATGATAGCTTTGATTGTTTAGTACCGGCTCTCACAAACTTTTGACCAGAAGTAATATTTTTTTTTTACGGAGTGACAAATGAATTGGTTGTCATTTCAGTGTTGCTGCTTCAAGAAAATATATTCTACCATAAAATTAAACACATGGTAGGATCCATGATGGCGTTGAATTCAAAATATGATTCTGAAAAAACGGCCTAAAAATGTGCAACTGTGGTTGCATGGGCGCTTTGCTTCCCGGGGAGCATGCAACTGTGGTTGCATGGTGCGTATGAATCGACAGGTGAAATTTTTTGAGACATTTGTACAATTGGGTATTTTTATTTAAAAATTTGTGAAATTGATAATAAGTAGCTACAGTCTAAATAGATCTGAGAACCCGATGTTTGTCATTGGATGACGCTTGTAACACCAAATAGACAAGCACGTTGCCGACCCTTTATCATTTAGAAAGCGCTCTTTTATAGCTATTTAGCGATAAAACCGCTCATTGTATAAAGTATATGGTGTGTATTTGTGTAGATTTACATTGTTCTAATTTAATGGTGTGTTTTATGGTCTGAAATAAAGTATTTTTTACCTATCTATCTTTTTAAAGAGATACTGTAGTTCCTATATTTTAGTAGTTTAGTATAGGGAGTAAAATGCCTTTAATAACAATATATATTTACATGACTAACATACAGAAGAAACGGCGGAAATTGCCGCTGCACCAGCCCCAACTGCTGCACCAGACAGATGAGATGGCGCAAGGGTTTCGACGCAAGTGGCGTCTTACACCAAAGGCCTACCCTTCCCCAAGGTATAAGAGTCATACCGTCAGGCCTCTTACCATCGTCACGCATTAGACCGTTCGGTTCGAGAACGGCTGGAACGTTAACGCTGCAAAAAGCCTGGCGGATGATATTATTAAGGCTAGCGTGACGGGAAATCCTACCGGCACCCCTAGAATACGATGATCCATGGTGACCAAGCTGTTCGACTGCTGAACCGTACTGGTACTGATGAGGGGCGCAGCACCACGCACCCAATCGTAAACATGTTACAATCTGGAAAGTTATAGGATCCATTATATATAGGCTATTGGTTCTATTTCACACTGCTTTATCTAGCTCTATCACTTCATTAGTACTATTGTATTTTGCTTAGCTCCAATATATTGTCATTTTCCTTTTGCATTAATTCTTTATTTAAAATAAGAATAAACGAATATTCTTTTAAACATGAAAAGCATATCGATAAATATTGCGCCATTTTGACAGTTATCGATATTTCAAACGATCGATACTATTGATACACTATCGCAACTTGTTCTTTTTGTGGCACGTAGAATGCATTGTTCGTAGACAGAGATAGATAGCGTCTCATCCTCAAATGAGAGATAGAGATAGCACTAAGAGGAAAGACCGAAGATGCAGTTCCTTTTCCATTTCATTAAAATACAATGAAATTTTCATTTTTAATTTCGTATTTGATGATGGTAAATTGTAGGGTCTTACTATGGAAGACTGAGTAGGTAAGGCACTTAGAATGACTCATGGCAACCGTTTTTTAATTTAAGTTATTGTTCTATTTATAACTAGCTGCAGCTTCGCACGCGTAGTTTTTCAATAAAACATTACCTTTTTCTGCGCAGTTGGGTAAAAACTAGCCTATGCTACTCCGGGATAATGTAGCATTTTAATTTTTGATTTTATTCGTTACAAACATATGAAAATACAAATCATTATAATACACTAGCTGACCAATCCGCAGCTTCGCACGCGTAGTTTTTCAATGAACACATTACCCTCCTTCTGCGGAGTTGGGTAAAAAGTAAACAATGTTACTCAGGGTGATTGTAGCTTTCCAATGGTGAAAGAATTTTTGGAAATCGGACCTGTTGTTTTTGAGTTTATTCGTTACAAACATACACACAAAAATACAAATCTTTCTTCTTTATAATATTAGTATAGAAGTATATAATAATAGTACCCATACATTTATTTATCTACAAGTTTCGTGTATTGGACAAAACTTTCTTTATCCCGTCAAGGATAACCCCAATACATTTATGAATGATTGATAGCCCTTAGTGATAAAAAGCTTAATATTGTTCTTTTTATAGTCAAAATAAAATATAATCATCATAACAGCCGTAGGACGTCCACTGCTGGACAAGCCTCCCTCATTGATCTCCAGGAACTGCGGTTGGAAGCGGCCTGCATCCAACGCCGACCTGCGGTTCTTACCAAGTCGTCTGCCCATCTTGTGGGTGGACGTCCTACGCTGCGCTTGCCGGTCCGTGGCCTCCACTCGAGAACCTTTCGGCCCCATCGGCCATCTGTTCTGCGCGATATATGGCCTGCCCATTGCCACTTCAACGTGCTAATCCGTCGGGCTATGTCGGTGACTTGAGTTCTCCTACGTATCTCCTCATTTCTGATTCGATCCCGTAGAGAAACCCCGAGCATAGCCCTCTCCATAGCTCGTTGAGCGACGATTTTATGATTATAAAAATATAATATTTATTATAAATATTTATTGATACAATTTTGAATAATAAGAGCTAATATTTATAAATTGACGACTAATCCTGATAACTACAACCTAGGGGTCTTTAAGTCGCGAGTGAATAGGTTTCTTTTAGGCAAGCTGTACCATCGTAGACTGCATCATCGCTTACCATCAGGCGAGATCGTGGTGAAACGCAAGGCAATTATAAAAAAAAAAGACGGAAAATGTGTACCTATGGTAGAAAATGTTAAAATTAATTATGTTTGCTGTGTGTGTTACTTGTGTGTCTACAGAAGTGCTCAACAAGGCTCGGATTGTTTGAAATCCAGGAAGCCATCCATCCACAGAGCCAGGAAATTATTTGAAATTACATTGCTGGTTGATGGATGGCACACACTTTTGTAAATAAGCTTGAGGAAGTGGGCACCACCGCCTTACCTTTATCTGCCGCCAAATAGCAGTACTTGTGCTGCTGTGTTCCGGTTAGATGGTAATGGTATGTTCCTGTAATTACTGGCACATAGGCATACCAGCTAAGTCCTATAATATGGCAACGTATCCACATAGAGATCAAGACAACATATAGCTTGTTTTGAATTCTATGTGGATATCCATGGGC
Organism: Philereme vetulata; assembly: GCA_918857605.2. Taxonomy (NCBI): domain Eukaryota; kingdom Metazoa; phylum Arthropoda; class Insecta; order Lepidoptera; family Geometridae; genus Philereme; species Philereme vetulata. Next base: position 9,113,910 of record OU975439.1, on the reverse strand, counting down.
TGCAGTAGTCACTTAACATCTGGTGGACTGCATGCTCGTTTACCAAATAAGTAGTATAAAAAAAAAATTATGATGACTTACCTAGCTGAGTTAGGACATCTTTAAGTTTAATGAGGGCAAAGTGCCTTTAATAACCGAAAGAATATACAATAAATATCTACACGAGAGAAGAAACAGTTGAATAATCTAAAGACATAGATTACTTGTTCAAAACAAGCTTTTATAAAATTGATAATTGGAACCGCAAACAGAGTTGAAGCCCAAACACTAGTTCAATTTTAAAAGTCCTTTATTTGATATTAAAAGCTTAACTAGTACAATTCTAGTGTGAATTTTATCCTAGAATGAACAAACACGATTTAAAACGCTTCTCAAAACTTGTAAACAAAATACACTAGTAGCCTAATATAATCCATTCTGTAGTTCCGTTATCTAGCATCCGTCTCCGTCATTAGACCTCCATGGTAACATATTATTGCATTGTCACCGAAGTTACATATGTATTCCAAATTTCAGCTCAATCGGTTGAAGGGAACGGGTTTAAAAAGTTGTAAGATTCCACCCGGACAAACATACATACATTGCAAGTTAATAAAAATCTTGTAAAAAGGTAAGGACGACTTTCGTAGTGCTGTGGGCGAAAAGCCGTCTGAGTGAGACGCAGGAATTTGCGGGTTCGATTATCGTCGCGGAATAAATGTTTGTTCGATATACAGATGTTTGTTCTGGGTCTGTGTGTTTTTCGATATATGTTTTACAAATAAGTATTTAGAAAAACATATATTTTTAAGTATTCTGATAACCAAGCCCAAAACTAAGCCTAGCTTGTACTAAGGGAACCACCCTTAGTACAAGCTTGGCTTAGTTTTGGGCTAGATAATGCTGTAGGAAGTGCTCAGCGTTATTTTTTCCCCCCGTTCATTTAAATAGCACCATAACTTCGCTATTAAGGTCTAGTTCTAGAAAATCGCCTGTATTAATTCATCACATGGATACCTTGTATGTATGTGTACGATATATGATGTGGTCAGGGTGACCATTTAGTGGGTTCTTAGAATGTCTTTAAACTTTATTCATATTGCCTATACTTATACATATTACATATATCATATTACTATATTTTGAAGTAAAACTTCTTTGCGCACGCTTGACTTGCGGAGTAAGCGGGTGAATGCGTTACGAAAAGTGCGAGCGGAAGTTGAGATATAAATTAGTGAAGATAGAAAGAGAGAGAGTTACGTTTCGTTTATTTTTATATATATAGACTGATCGACCTAAAGACGTGTGGAGAATTTTGTAATTGTAAAATTTTATAAATTAATATTTTGAAAAAGAAGTTTTACTTCAGTCGTGTGGTCTAAAGCCCACTCGTTTTTTATGTGAGTGGTGGTGAACTGGTGACGTAGTATCACAGTTGTAGGAAAGGCTAAGAAGCTAAATTTCATGACTACTTCAACATGCTAAGTTTTTTATTGTTTTTAACGAGGAAAACTGATTCTTTTAATGTCACTGCTAGAATAGATGTATGAGTTAGCCTAAAATATAAAACAAAATTGGGTTAGTTACAATATTTACAACTCAAGAACGGCTGGACCGATTTTGATGATCTTTAATTTATTGTATTTTTCTCCGCCCCGAATAGCAAAATACTTATTACTTACTATATATCTTATATATCAGAAAAATTCATGCAAAAAAATATGAATAAAATTCATTTCTTCATAATTCATACAAAGATGCCGCTACCGATTGTACCGGCGACTACATTGGCAGCCCGCGTCATATACATGTTAAAGCGGTTCGAAGTTCGGCGGATCAGCTCAGCTAGTCATATCATAAAATTATTTATTTGGAACTTAAACATTAGTACAAATGATGTGAAAAACAATGATATCTGCTGAAGTATTAAACTGTGTCGTAGACATCAACGCCCTCCTCCGGGAATTAAAGTAGTTCCCAGTAAAAGTATATTTACACAATACAATACGTTTTTAGATACATGTTAGTATGTAACAGGAAGGACCTATCCTATATACTCGTATATATATACTAGTTACTAGCTGACCCGCCGAACTTCGTACCGCCTTGACATGCATATGACGCGGGCTCCCAATGTAGTCGCCGGTAGAATTGTCAATCAGTTATCATTAGCTGCATAGATGCAATAGTATGAGAAAATGCAATTCCTTCATAACTTTTTTTTGCGTAAATTTTTCCGTCATTTTAAAAGTTATTCTGCTATTCAAAGTGGAAACAAACCCAACAAATCAAAGATCATTAAAATTGACTCAGCTGTTCTTGAGTTATGAATGGTGTAACTAACCCGACTTTGTTCTATATTTAATATAGATATATTTATGTATTTTGATATTGTTTTAACTAGTATGTTAGGTTATCCTTCTCTTAGTAGGTACCTTCTTTAGAAATAGGAACATAGCTTGAAGAACTGACTTATACATACGCTGAGTGATAGGTACGTTTGGTTATCACTTAGTGGTTATGATTGAATAGCCATATTTATGTACAAAACAAACTCGGAAGAATAAATAAGTAGGTATTCACATTTCAGTTATTTCCTTTCTGTTCCCACAAGATAGGTCACTCTAGAAATCTATGGGTAAGTCCTATATTCAGCAGCGAACGTCTTGCCACTGATATGATAATGATGACATAGCTTAAACGTACAACTCCGAGACCAACCGCAGACTGCGAGTTGCAACCACAAACTGCAGAAATCATAGTAAATATTAACCAATCTGTGACAAAGCGGCGGCAACTTTGTCACAGATTGGTTAATATTTACTATGATTTCTGCAGTTTGCGGTTGCAGTTTGCAATCTGCGGTTGGTACCAGTTTTTCACAATTCCCTAGTTAATAATAAGCTCTATCTTTTGATATAAATTTGACATGATTTCAAGAAGAAACCTCTTAGAAGAAACCGTTTAAATATCAATTTAGTGTCAACTTTATGATTTTTTTTATCGAGAAATGTATTACTATTTGCGTTTCTATCTTCACAAAGCGGTAGATTATATGTTAAATTTTAGTACAATATATTTTTTTTGTGCATATTTAACATTTCAGTAGAAATACATTTGTTAAAGAAAACCTAAAAAGCATCACCCTTCAAACTTCCCCGCCTTAACACGCTGTTAAAAAATAGTCTTTAAGTTCATACAAAATAGATTGATACATAAGTTTTACAATTCTTCATTTATAATGTCAAATATCAATCAAGAACTTACATTTAAAAAAAAAGTTTTTAATCCTTTTATCTTGTCTTAACTTACGCAATATAAATACGCGAAAATTGTAGATAAATATAAAATAAATAAATATTGCTGGACATTTCACACAGCGCTATCTAGCCCCAAACTAAGCAGAACTTGTACTATGGGAACCAGATAACTGATAAAATACTTTTATACTTTTTTTTGTAAATATCTGTAGATCATGCAAACATTTGTTCCGATACGGGAATCGAACCCACTACCTCCTGCGTCACATACAGATACACGACATCTTACCCCAAAAATATAAATAAAATAATAATACATGTTAGTCTTACCAAGGCACCCCAATAGATGTTCCACATAAAAAAAAAGGTAAAAATACGCGATAACACCCGATTATTAACAATCATTAGATGTTATTGTTATTGTAGACGCGTATGTATACCTAGGACAAACAGTCCAATTAGGTAGGTCCAACTTCGAGAAAGAGGTCAATCGTCGAATCCAACTCGGATGGGCAGCATTTGGGAAACTTCGCAACGTCTTTTCGTCCAACATACCTAAGTGCCTTAAGACGTAAGTCTTCAATCAGTGTGTGTTACCAGTGATGACTTATGGAACCAAGACGTGGTCCTTCACTATTGGCCTTATGAATAAGCTCAGAGTCGCTCAACGAGCTATTAAGAGGGCTATGCTCGGGTTTGACAATTGAACGCAAACCAATCTCGCATCGGTAAGTCTTCACAAACTTAATCAGAACCAGGACAGCTTTCTCAACGATTGTCGGGTATTCGTCTTTAAGTACAATTCAACTTTAACTCTCGGACAGACCGCGGAACCCCTGTGACCCATCCACGGAACCCGAGGGTTCCGCGGTCCACCTTTTAGGAATCACTGATCTAGCCGATGAAAATTTTGAATTATAATTTTAAGTTTGACTAATACTCGTTGTTGTGGACTGTATTTGATAAAAGTTAAACCTTCGATCACTGTTAATTAATATTTATTTCTTAGAACTGTTCAAAGCGAAGTCACAGTGCTGAATAATTTTGAGTTTCTTTTTTTCGAATGGACTTATCTCGCTGTTGGTCTCTGAGGCCGTTGCAGCTTAATCGAGCTTTTGGCGAGTGCAGAAGGCGCTCAGCCTTATAATTTTATTTTTGATGAGGCAACTAGCGCAAGGGCACCACTTAGGTACGAACCTCGGCTTGGGCTGTTGCCGGGACGGGGATAGGAGAGAAACGCCCGGGTACGTGCTTGTACTTCGTGTAGGCGGCGACTAATGGGACTCGTCGACCTCGCCGGCGAGATCGGTGTATTTGAGGAGTTTTTGCTCTGTCTAATGTGGATGACTCACCCGCATTAGCGGAAGTGATTTCGTCATCCGGGTCTCCGAGAACGTGTCTCGGACGACGGAGGGTTTTTCTGTGTTCGGACGGTTCAATCGAATAGTCCGAAATGGTATGTACCAAAGGATTCGGATGATGAGTGGCGAGTTCATAATGTCGCTTGGAATAATTTTGAGGGCGGGCGCCGCTAAAGATAGGCCTATAAAGATAGGCCGGTATCTGCAATATAATACTACAGATCCGATAGTGTGGGAGAGGGACGGGTTGCGCCCTCTTGCTCGCACACTATAAATATACAAAACGGCGGTGCCCGGCTGCTCAAATCCTCCGTCGTCCGAGACACGTTCTCGGAGACCCGGATGACGAAATCACCTCTGCTAATGCGGAAGGTGAGTCATCTATATCAGACAGAGCAAACACTTCACAGAAACACCGACCTCGCCGGCGAGGTCGACGAGTCCCTTCAGTCGCCGCTTATACGAGGTACAGACATGTACCCGGGCGTTTCTCTCCTATCCCCATCCCGGCAACAGCCCAAGCCGAGGTTCGTACATAAGTGGTGCCCTTGCGCTAGTTGCCTAAAAAACTTACAGGGCTGAGCGCCATCTGCGCTCGCCAAAAGTTCGGTTAAGCTGTCACGGCCTCAGAGGCCAACAGCGAGATTAGTCCATTCGAAAAAAAAAAAAAAAAAAAAACCCGGCTGCTGCGCCCAGTTCGGCGGCAGCGACCCTATCGTTCGCCTCTAATCTCTACAACTATACAATGCAATGAAACATAACATTTTCCTAAATTAATCTATAGCTCGGCGTTCGCTACACTCGTATTGTTAGTCATCATCATCATCATCATATCAGCCGTAGGACGTCCACTGCTGGACAAAGGCCTCCCTCATTGATCTCCAGGAACTGCTGTTGGAAGCGGCCTGCATCCAACGCCGACCTGCGGTTCTTGTGGGTGGACGTCCTACGCTGCGCTTGCCGGTCCGTGGCCTCCACTCGAGAACCTTTCGGCCCCATCGGCCATCTGTTCTGCGCGCTATATGGCCTGCCCATTGCCACTTCAACGTGCTAATCCGTCGGGCTATGTCGGTGACTTGAGTTCTCCTACGTATCTCCTCATTTCTGATTCGATCCCGTAGAGAAACCCCGAGCATAGCCCTCTCCATAGCTCGTTGAGCGACTCAGAGCTTATTCATAAGGCCAATAGTGAAGGACCACGTCTCGGTTCCATAATTCCATATGTCATCACTGGTAACACACACTGATTGAAGACTTTCGTCTTAAGGCACTGAGGTATGTTGGACGAATTGTTAGTACGTTTTATTATTTAAAATTTGATATTGAATTAAGAGCTGCCAATATAATTGTATTTATTATAAATAAATAACCTTGACATTTTGATTAAATATAAAAACGTAATTTTAAAATTAATATGTAAAGATGGCTGTACCTGCACAAAAAACTATACCTACACCTTGTTATTGCCCAAATTTCGCAATAAATACAATTTAATTTGACTAGATGTTGTTTTAAATAATAAATTTATAGAAAGTCTCAGTAACAACACAGCATGGTCACAGTACGCAAGCTGCAGCCGGCGGTGCACACTATAAAGGAAACGAAACTGGTTCCGAGGCTGGATCCAACGCAAGTGGATACTGGCGTGTAGCTAATACACTGCATTCACATCGAATTGTGTGCTTACCTTCTATACTTACTTACTTACTTACTAATATTATAAAGAGGAAAGATTTCTATTTTTGTGTGTATGTTTGTAATGAATAAACTCAAAAACTACTATGCCGATTTCAAAAATGTTTACACCATTGGAAAGCTACATTTACCTTGAGTGGCAACGGTTATATTTATTGCTAGAAAAGATTAGGGATCCTTACTGAAACTTAAGTAACGTAACCCAAGGTGTAAAAAATTACCCTAAAACGTATTTCGGCACATGCGCTGCGGAAACTATTGATGATAGAACAAAAGTATGTTCTACAATATTAAAGAATATATCAATATCTACAAAATACTTCGTAGAATTATAAAGAAAAAGAATTTGTTTCTTTGTTTGTTTGTATTGAACAGGCGCCAAAACTACTGGACCGATTTAAAAAAAATATTTCACTGTTGGTAAGCTACACTATCTCCGGGTGACACAGGCTACTTTGTACCCAACTGCGGAGAAGAAATGTTTTTATTAAAAATCTACGCGTGCGAAGCTGCGAATTGGTCAGCTAGTCCTTAATAAGTTTAAGTAGATAGAAAGATAGGCAATATCTTTATTGTACATTATTAAAAATAAACAATCGGAGTCAGGTGAACAAAATAGGGGTCAATGGAGTGGCAGAAAATAACGAAACACTGAATTAACTCGAGAATTTTGACAAATTGTTTCGTTGTCAAATTAAAATTAACTTATCGCAATTGTCAAAAATAATGTCCGTTCCATCGTTCAAACGATAGTCGAAACGAAGTAACTTAGAGTAGGATTTGCACGATTATTGTCCCGATATATCGTTTATCGGATTGTAGAGTAGACGCCCAGGGGGTCAGCTCTTATAGCTTTAATAAAATAATATTAAACTGACATTGAGTACAATGACCCTCCATTAGTAATCTTACTTTATTATTGTATAGGCGAAGCTGTTTAGGTGACGTTACCATAAATCGGTCACTCAAAACGTTTCATATTAGAGCTCAAATATAACGTAAAATTATCCTAAATAGTAAGTAAATTGTGTCGTAATCACTAGAAAGCACTAAATATACTACATTATTAGAATTATAACAGTAATCTTTAAAAGTTTTGTGGTTCAAATCGAAGTAATGTTGCTACAAGCTTGAAAATAAAACGCTTCTGAAACATTATGGTTTTCTAAAAGACTGTGGTTGGCACCAGACCATAGTAACTATCGAAGTTTATAAGATGGCTGATAGATAATACTCTTGAAACTATCATGGATATCAACAATATTTACACTACAAAGAGATATGCAACGGCCACTCAGAAACTTGAATTTAGTTTTTAGTTAGTTATTTTCGTAGTTATCATACCTCAACCCGTTCACTCATCTAGGGCAGTATGCAGGGCCGAATTATCCATAAGGCGGATTAGGCAACTGCCTAGGGGCCCCGTACCTACTAAGGGCCTACGGGGGCCTACTCGATGCGGGCCACGCACCAAAAAAAAACGTTTCATTCGTGACATTACCCATTATTTACATCCGGTAATGTTGCCATAGGAAAAATGATTTTACTTACTGTAAAAAGCGGTACAATCGACTTTCCCGAAAGTAATGATAGCATTGCAAATATTAGATGACTATTGATAACAAACGCCACAGGTAAACGAAGTTTTTCAAAACTAATATTGATAAAAACTGTCTTCGTTCAACAATATCACAGAACCGTTTAAATTCATTGTCGATAATGGCGATTGAAAATGATGTATTGTAAAAGGTCAACTTCCAAGATGTTTTAAACGATTTGTATCTAAAAAAGTTAGAAGAGTTGCTATTTAAACTTATTGTACCTACTTCACAAACATATTTTCTTCCGTTATACAACATATTATTATTATTATTATTTATTACATTTAACAAGATTAAATTTAAAATAACCGCGTCACCTCTCATTTCTCTTTCCTACTCCATCATGTGACCTGAATCTATTATATTACTATACAAGATAACTATTATCTATTCATTAAAATAATATCAATGAAAGCAAAAAGCAAGAGTCGATCTGATCGACTCGACTTTTGTAGTAGAAAAATATATTTAGTAAGTAAGAAAGGGGCCCCAAGAATTGCATTGCCTAGGGGCCCCAATAGGTTTAATCCGGCCCCGGCAATATGTGGTTACCCTTTAAATACATCATCTTTTTGTTAAATGGCACTCGTGATATAAACTTGCAGGTTCACGGGGGCGTTCAAAGTTCACCACTAAGCTGTTAGAAACTAAAATATTCTTAGGGGTGATGATTGTTAGCTCCTCCAGCTGAGGATACGATGTAGAGGCGATTCTGCCACCTCATTGCAGGATCTGCACGTTTGTGTTTCGCTTAGCCCTACCTTGAACGTGTGCTTGTTAATACCCCTCAATGGCCGTTGTGATACCACAAAAGCTAATATAAACAATATATGTTCTGCCTCCTTAAAATGGGATTGGGCAGGCCATGTGGTTCGAATGCACCCAGAACTATGAGCGAATATATTCACCCAGTGATTACCGAACGGATGACGCAGCCGTGGTAGGCCCAGAAAAAGATGGAGAGACGACCTGGATGCATTCAAACCAGATTGGTCAGATTTGGCTGTGGACCGTGATGGATGACGGGGAGATGGAGAGACCTTTGTCCAGCAATGGGACAATATAGGTTAGTAAAATAAAAATATGTTTCAGGAAAGAATCCAATTAGCTTGGGCGCTAGTGTCTATGCTTTAAGGATCGAAAACATACATTTTCGATTAAAAACCGTTAGTTCCTCAAACGGGTGTCATTGGCGTCAACATAGCAGGTTTTCTGGCAGATAACTAGTAAAGTTAAGAAAAAAACTTGAATCTTTTTCGGCACTGGGTTCACAGAGATAGAGAGACTTTAATAGTTGTTTTGTTAAAATATATATAGATAAAAGATATGCATAGTAGTAACACAGTATAAATGGTGTATTTATTTGTCCTTATATATGTATGTAACTATATATTAAAATATATACTATGTTTCTGTGTGTTTGTAGAAAAAAATATTTCAATCTATCTATCATTATAAAATGAAAACTTATCTCCATTTTAGAAGATTTGTAAGCATAATGATATAGGTTTATTAGTTGGGTATATATTAGTTTATCTTTAGGTATGTATTTATGTATTAGGATTATAAGTACAATTTTTTATTATTTTTTTTTTTAAATTACTCTTGATTTGTAATTAAATTAATAGTAATTCAATTCAATTCTTGTCTGTAAAAGTCTGTAAAGAAAATATCAATATCAATATATCTACAATACTTGAGAAACAAATAATAAAATTAGGTTTAACTATTGTTTTTTGCTGCCCGCGGAGTGAGAGCACTGGTGACCTGTATCACAGATTAATTTATTAACCTACCTCAGGCACCAGTCTCTCACAAAACAGGTTAAGAACTTAGTATGTTTATCCCAAGTCCTATAATTCTTATCGTTATTATTATTTTTTACTCTAAATTCTATATTGTATTATCTTTAAGAATACCTAGATCATAAGTACCTTTTGTGAGCGAAAATAAACGTATCTTTATTATTTCTCTTTATAAGTATGTATACTATATGCACGGCTGTCCATTTTTTTTATTCCTGGTGTACAATTAAGCATTATTCGATTATATTCTATTCTCTTGTCACGGTAAATTCAAGTTTTGCAAAGGCCAATTCTCTTTGACCGCTCTATATGGATTATTGAGTGCATTCTCCGTAGGAATCATAAAACTTTATTAAAATTTCAAAATAATAAATGCTATTAATAACATAATTTACGTAGTTCTGTCTGTTGTTTTAACTAAGTATTTTATAGTTAAATCGAGGTAGAGAAGATGTAGAGTTAAAATAAGAAATAAGAAAAATTTAAAGAACCACCTCAACATAAAAAACACGTAAAACTAACTAACGTAAACTAAGATCCTTATTAAACAAGCTTTCAAAACTGCATCAGAATCGGTCAATCCGTTTGGGAACTACGATGCCACAGACAGACATAAGCGTCTAACATATAACACCTCTCTCATTGCGTCATGAGTGAAAATATCTACTAGACTAGCTAGACTACCTTCTGCCAGCGGAGCCTTGTGTTTATCTAGGTTATAATCTATTACATACCAAATTTCATCGATCTCTGTTGAGCCGTTATGACGTAAATGGAGCTTGCAATTCAGATATCCAAATATCCGTGTTATTCGGATATCCGTGAGATTTTACTATCCGGATAGTGACGATCAATATATTTGGATAATTCGAATAAAATGAATAATAAAATACATCAAAAAATCACGATTTAAACATGAAATTAACTACACTAAAACCATAATTTCATAATTTTGTGAAGTAAGTACATGTATCTAAAAAGTTATATGAATTTAAAACACTGTTTATCCTTTATTTTTAATATTTGTCGCATTTTGTGACAGAAAACGTGATCTAAAGTATACCTATCGAGTTTCCTTATGGTCAAAATTGGTTTATATTTTAATGGTGAATGTTGGAATAACTTAAACATTGTTTATAGCTACTTTAATAACAGTTATTTTCATTTTAAACGCTTTTCCCAAAATTATTCGAATTATCCGTAATATCCAGATATCCGAATAGTAAAGTTCACTACTATCCGAATTATTCGGATACCAAAATATTACGGATAATGCCAGCCCTAGACGTGAAAGACTGACAAACATCCACATATGCATCCATACAAACTTTCGCGTTTATAATATTAGTGCAATTTTGTGATGACAGATCACTTGATGTAAGGCGGCTAGAACTGTAATAAAAATCGAATTACTTCACAGGTTACGTCAATAGACTTGGCCTACATGACATTGCATTGCGTCTTATGACGCCTTATGATTAAAAATGCATATTTGAAGATAGAAAATCTCAAATCTTGAATTTTGAGCTTTAAAAGTCTTGTAAAAAGTTTTCATAAAACAATTCCGCTCAAACGAATACAAAAATTTTTGGTTCATGATTTTTTTTTAATGTTATTTGTATGATGGTACGCTTACTGATGGTAAGCGGTCACAGTCGCCTATTGACACCGGCAACACCCGGGGTATTGTCGATGCGTTCCCTACACTGTAGAAACCACTTTACATTTCTCTTGGAGCGTGCCATGTCGTAGCCTAATGGGAAAACCTCAGATGGTAGCTCATTCCACATCTTGCAAGTATGGGGTAGAAAAGATCGCGTGAAGCGTGTGGTGCGCGATACCCAATTGTCGATTATATTATGTGGATGATATGGCTTTATTACGTTGTCGAGAAGTGCGGTGGTAAAATCTCAACGACGGGATGAGATCAAATAGCTCCTCAGAACATTCCCCATTATACAGGCGGTAGAATACACTGAGCGATCCGATGTCACGGCGATGACTCATTTGCGATGGCTGATTTTTATGTGACTGTGTAAACTTTCTCCAAAAACGGTTTTTCGTTTAATACACGAGATAAACTGTGCATTGATCTAGAAGCTTCCAAAATAACGTTTTGGTTCAAGATCATTGCAGATTTATCGCTGTTCGAAAGAAGGCCGAATGCTTAGATTAGGAGCCAGCGGTTTAATAACAACATGTTTTTTTATTACGACCTGGTGGTTGACCAAGCATTTTGTCCCACCTGATGTTAAGTGGTAAATATTGCCTATAACGCATTGCATTGTAAGTCACGCACCTTAGAAACGTTCTCTATGAATCCTACGATGCACTGCCCTGCTTCCATCGACTACAAATGATTACAAAGACGACATATTAAAGGATTTCGGAAGCTTTCGTGCTTCATTGGTTGCTGGCCGCACATGATCTGTTGCTCAAGAAATTTGTTAGGGAGGCTTTGTTAGGCGTGGAAGTCTTGACCTAGCTTCCTTTATTTATTACAAGCTGACCCGCCTGCGGCTTCGTATGGGTGGTTTTTCAATAAAACATTACCCTTATTCTGCGCTGTTGGCAAATAAGTAGCCTATGTTCTTTCCCAGGATTATAATCTACCTCCTTGAAAAATTTCATTACGATCCGTTCAGCCGTTTAGTTCTGTAAAGGTTACAAACAAACAGAGTTATATATGTATTATACATATAAACCTTCCTCTTGAATCACTCTATCTATTGCTGAAAACTACGTTAAAATCCGTTGAGTAGTTTAAAAGATCTAAGGTAACAGACAGCGAAAGCGACTTCATTTTATACTGTGTAAAGAAGATAAAGATTTATTTAATACTTTCACACAAAACAAAACAGCGCTAGGACTTAATGCTAATAGCATTATCTACCAGTCATCCTGGTCGTGCTAAAAGAAGGTAAGGCGAGACACAGGAAAAAAAGGTATTTCAATAATAACAACAGACCCTAAATTACTAAATAAGAACGTTATAATAAATGCCTATAATATATATATATATATGTATATATAAATACAGTTATCGTACGTTAAAACCTATAAATAGGTTTTTTTATAGAAATTACATTGCAAACCTAATTCAAATGCAATGATTCATTAGTCGTTCTAAAACAATTCGCGGGAGTAAGTAACGTTATTATTCAACCAATGTGTTCTGCCCACCATGACCTACGGTGCCGAGACGTGGACGCTCACGCAGGAGGATGTGTACAGGTTAAGAGTTGCACAAAGGGCTATGGAGCGTACCATGCTTGGCATCAGACTGTTAGACCGAGTTCCAAACGTCGAGATCCGTAGACGAACGAAGGTTCATGACGTTGGGATTCGAGTTATGGAGCTCAAATGGTCTTGGACGGGACACTTGGCTAGACGTGGTGATGACAGATGGAGCAGGACAATGACTGAATGGTGGCTGAGGAGTGGGTATAGAAGGGTAGGACGACCAGCAGCGAGATGGGTGGACGACATCGTAAAGGTCGTGGGTCGTCAGTAGGTGAGATTAGCGCAGGATCGTGGTGGATGCCACAAACTTGGGGAGGCCTATACCCAACAATGGGTGAAGTCAGGCTGTGGATGATGATGATGAAGTAACGTTATGCTCTATCGGTTAGAATAATCATCGTTCCACTATGCCACTATTTGTATTGGTGACCGCTAGATGTATTCTTAACTAAACGCTTGGTGGGTACGATAAAATTTAGGACCCGGAATAAGATACATTGATATACGTCTTTACTGCACATCATTTCAAAAAAATATTCTATGTCTAAGGCAATTGCCTCATGGTACAGCTGAAGCAGTTAGATACACGGGCAAAAAAATACCGTCGCTAACTAACAAACTTGTAAATTAATGATTTCCAAAAAGTGTTGTATGCATGTATGTTTGTTTGTCCGAGGATAACTTTCGAAGCGTTGATCCGATCATCGTGAAATTTGATACATAGGTAGGTAATGATTGGACAATTTCGGTGTGACTAAATGAGCTAAAAATGTGTGTGTGGGGGGTGGGAGGGGGGGGGGGGATTGTTGAGATATTGGGGTTCAAGTGGGGAAAAAATTAAAATGAGATTATTAGGTCAAGTGGGACGTCAAGTGAAAGATCTTTATTAGGACATTTAGACTCAGTTTTTATTTAAAAAAAAAATACGTGCAGTTTTTGAATGGATAAAAATCCACTCAAAAATCCATAATAAAAACTGGTATTTGACGAAATTCACAGAGTAGGCACACCAGTGACCCCACAGTGCTGTAATGGTATGCGTGTAGCTTAAGTGACACAAATATAGGCAAAAGTCTGAAATCCAGAATATCTGCCATTTGTACCTCAAAAAAGAGCCCCCGTTACCTATAATTTGAATGATACTGTAGGTCAAGTGATTTGGTTATTTATTTCGTGACACTATTTTGATAGTCAAAGATTACGAATAATATATTTTTGTTTTTACGGAAGACTCGCGAGGTCTCAGTTCGGGGCGAACCACTAGTCTGAACACATGTTGTATAAAAGCAATGACTTGGAAGTCATACTTGTACAAGTTTGTATTTCAGACGCTGTCTGTGCGATACAAAACCGTAAAATTATAAAAGAAAGATCGACTAAAATTATTTGTACTAATTACTAATTACGCGAACAACGCTCTTGCTGCTGAAAACCAGATAACTGGTAAAATACTCGTTTTTTTTGTAAATTCATACTTATCTTCTATCTATATATATATATTAAACAAAGTTTTAGTTAAGTACACCATTTATAACTAAACATATATAAAAATAGCAGAATAACTAGAAAAATATTGGAAAAATTCACGCAAAAAAAATGCACGCAAACGCAGCTAATAATGTCTGATTGCAAAAAAAAAATACGAAGAAAATCCATTTCCTCATACATAGATGATGTCTGATTGACAATTCTACCAGGCACGTACATACATACAGCCCGCGTCATATGCATGTTAAGGCTGTACGAACTTTGCCCGGACAGATTCTATACAGTAATATATAGAAAAACATCCAGACCCGGAACAAATATCTGTAGATCATGCAAATCGGGAATCGAACCCGTCTCAGCCACTGAGGTCGTCAATATTATGTTCATTCACGAAACAGAGCTAGACTTTTTTATTATAGAGTGTGTGTGATAGGGTGTTATTAAAATTGTACTATTTTAAGTTAGCAACCCTGTCGGTATGTATTGATATACCAAAAAAAGTGTCCTGCACTACTCTTTAAAATGAGCGAGAGTTGGCGTGTCGTTCCGCAGTAACCATATCTCGGCTCCGATAAAAGGTCCCTTGCGCCGTTTTAATTAGGCAGTAGAATGTATCGGGTGCCAGGTCACAGGCTACTGAGAGTAGCTAGCTTACTACAAATAGCGGCCGAGCTGGTTTTAAACGACTGTCCAAAAGGAAAAAAAGAACGAAAAAGAACTTTATTTATTCATTCAACCACAAGAAACAAAAAAAAATTAAAAAACTAAAAATTACAATTATTTGCTAAGTGTGTTGACAAAAACGTCCTCAGCTCAGCCTTTGCTAAAGTCTGAGCAGTCTGCCTTAGCAGTCCGCTCATTTGTCGCATCCTCCATGAATTGTCCTGTGTAAGCTAAGCGACTTAACAGATTTTGACAAATATGGTATCATTGGATTAATTCTGTATCACGAGAGTGATACAATTGTCTATTGTCAAGTATAATTTAATTGATTTCCAATAAAACAAAACATGTATATCAAAATAAATGTATTTAAAAGCCATATCAAAAATTTGTAAGACACTAGTGGACCCGCCGAACTTCGTACCGCCTTGACATGCATATAACGCGGGCTGTCAATATACGTCACCCTGGTAGAATTGTCAATTGTTGTCCCCGGCCATCATTATGTATGAGAAAATGAATGACTTCCACAAATAATTCAATAACAAAATTAGCCAAATCGCTCCACCCGTTCTCGAGTTTAAGCGAGACTAACGAACAGCAATTTATTTTTATATATATAGACAATACCTCGGGATAACTCCGACCGAAGCATCTGTTTCAAACGATATTCATATTTTTACATCCTTTTTGACGATATTTGCAGCACGCATTCTGTCAATTCTATGTCAGACGTCATAAGGTTACATTATAAAAGCGCTAAGGTTAGATTATAAATAATTTCATATGGTGGTTAAGTATTCTTAATTTTTTTAATTTTGCGCTCAATTTTCTTAATTTTTATTAAATAAGAATCTTTTCCTGACAACAAGAAATACAACAAAAAAGAATTCGCGAAATCGGTCCAGCCGTTCACGCGTAATGGCGTGACCAAGGGAAATAGGGATTCATTTATATATATATATATCTATATATATACATATAAATATAGATATTATAGCTAAAATACATACATATTATAGCAGTTGGCTCCAAAAATGTGTTTAATTTTCATTGAATTTTAGACATTCCGCTCCCAAAGTGCTTTACGAACTTTATGTGTGAGATATTGAACTTACGCACTAAAATTGTATAATAAAAGTTATTAAAAATATACATATATATATATAATAAAAACCCAAAATATACTGAAAATAGAAATTGCACATTTTGATTATCGCAGGCTTTAATCGGTCTAACAAAACTTAAAACATAATATAAATTAAAACATCCCATAAATTAAGGAACAGGCGATTAAATCTTAAAGTCTTAGCCAATACTAGCACAAACAAGTAAATCACCATCATCATCATCATCTCAGCCCACATCCACCCACTGCTGGGTATAGGCCTCCTCGTTATCACACCATTCTCTCCGGTCCTGTGCCAAGCGCATCCATTGCATTCCCGCAACTCTCGCGATGTCGTCCGACCATCGGGCTTGTTGTCTGCCAACTGGTATGTGTCCTGCTTGCGGCCATTACTATAACTACAACACTTCAACTTTGTTTATCATTTGGCCCGAGATCTCAGGTGAAATACATATCCAGGCGAGTGCAGTTAGGATGGGCTGCCTTTGGCAATCTTGATTCCATCTTCAGGTCTAAGATTCCCAATGTCTTAAGACAAAGGTTTTCAACCAATGTGTCCTGCCTATCCTCACATACGGTGCTGAAACATGGCCGCCCACAAACTTGTTCACAAAATTAGAGCTTTTTTACTTAGAAAACTTTCGCGATTGATTTCAATCTTTATTATAAATATTGGCCTAATCATCACTGAGAACTTATCATGGGAGCAGCATATTACTGAAGTCAGCAGGAAGATGTATCATGGATCAATGCACGCTCTAAAGCGCATGCATAATTTCCTTCCTTTTTCAGCTAAAATTACTCTTGTAAATTCTATCCTACTCTCTATTCTAGATTATGCAGATGTGTGTTATCCCGACGCTACTGAGGAGCAACTTAATAAACTGGAGCGGTTGATATGTATACGGGTTTCGAAAGTACGACCACATCTCACAGTACCGATCACAGTTAAAGTGGCTCAAAATCCGGTTTCGTCGGGATACTCATATACTCTGTCTTCTTTATAACATCCTTCAAAATCCTCTGTCTCTATGCTATCTTAAAGAACGTTTTTCTCCTCTTTTTCCACCTGATCGTCCTTCTCGTTCTTCTCAACATCTTTTATTCAAGACGCCTGAGCATAACCCTTCTTTCTTCACTAACTCTTTCACTGTGACTGCTATCTGCTTGTGGAACTCTCTTCCAGTGGAAATCCGCAAGGCCGCCTCTATGAGAATCTTCAAATCCAAACTCTTTAAATATTTCACCTCTCTTTAAGATACCCAACAAAATTGAGCACTTTATGAAGATATATTTGTGTATTTCGTTTATGTATGTATATTAATATTATTTTTAATTTTTGTAAGTTTATTTCTAAGCTAAAGTTTGAATAAATTTTCCTTTTTCTGGCACTACCACTTTCTCCACACTACACAAAGGTTAGCTGGAAGAAAATGCTAATTAGCATTAAGTTCGCCTATGTGTTATTTGATTAGTGCAATAAATAATTTTCTAATCTAATCTAATCTAATAAATACGGAATTTATCACGTACTATCTTTTTGGTGTTTCGACCGACAATGTTTTGGTTCAATTCGTGAACCTTTATCAGGGTGAGTGCGATCCGCTCCGAATAACGTCTCGCCTCACACATTAGAGCAGCTCAGAGAGCAATGGAGCATGCCATGTTAGGCATCTCGCTGTTGGACCACATACCCAACATCGAAATACGACGCAGAAAAAGTAAATATTTAAAATAAATAATTAAAAACAGCATTATAGATATTTTTTAAACTACAAGACGCGTACCGTCTCTGGCACAGCAAGGTCCGAGTAAAAAGCGACCCAGCCAATTTTCTTGCGCTATGGCATCGAACCTGATGGAAGATAGGGCTGCGACTGTGGTTTATTGGCAGACCTGATATTTGATTTATTCTGCACTTGATAACGAGCTTCAGTAAGGCTTTGCGAGAAAATAAGGCATTGATAAAAACTGTCCTTGTTTGCTGCAGTTTTGGATTTTTAATTAATGGCCAAAATAGAAATGACGGACTAACTATTTTAACTCTAAGAACGGTTATTGGGGCAGACAGGATCACACATTGGATAGTGTAACGTAGGAAGATTTCTACTAGGTTAACAGATGACAGATCAAGGCTACTGGAAGTTGTCGAATCTGAATAGAACTTAAATTATAAATGATAAATATTGCTGGACATTTCACACAGCGCTATCTAGCCCCAAACTAAGAAGAGCTTGTATTAAGGGAACCAGATAACTGATAGAAAACTTATATACATTTTTTTAAATACATACTTATAATGTATAGGGAAACAACCAGACCCGGAACAAATATTTGTAGACCATGCAAACATTTGTTCCGCGGCGGGAATCGAACCCGCTACCTCCTGCGTCTCAGCCGGCTATTCGCCCACTGCACCACGAAGGTAGTTCTGTACTTTTGAGTAAGTGTAAAACAGTGTAACTTACTGTTAGTGATACTGATAGTGCTTAATTATTGATAAAAACGAGTATTTATCGTGTATGCACCATTTTTATTTGTTATTCCGACGTTTTAAAAAATAATACCCATTTTAATCATTAACTAGGTACAGTGATCACGAAAGTTTGAAAAATACTATTGAAAGTGCTAATTATAACACAAGGACGAAGTGTCTTCCTCTTAAACAGAGACTGTAATAAAAGTGGCAATGTACACATTTTTAATCGAAATCACGCCACTCTTCCCACTGTATGTGTGGATGGTTGCGAAGCCTCGAGCGCAAGCTAGTATATTATAAATGCGAAGAGTTTTGGATATTTGTTTGTTACTCAATCTCGTAGCGGCTGAACCGATTTCTATGAAATTTATTATATGTATACGTAGACTATAACCTGAATTATCACATATGGTACTTTTTATCCCTTAAATCAGCTCCCATGAGATAAAAATGGGGTGTCAAGTTGTAACAGCGAGTTTAGCTTTATTTCTAGGTTACCTACACATTTAGTACCTAGTGTATAACGTGTACGAAGTCGCAAGCAACGGCTAGTATTATAAATGCTTGTTTGTTTGTTACTTAATCACATCGTAACGGCTTCACCGATTGCGATGAAATTTGGTATACACGGTGTCCTTTAAATCACTGTTTATTCAGAACAAACGCTGCTCAGACCATGGTCTAATAATTGTTTATAGCATAAAATAAAAGAATAAAAAAAATCTAGACCTTATCAAATAAGTCTAACTTTGTTCAAAAACTAACCGTGATGTTCATGGGTACGCTAGCCGTAGCGTATTACCTACTTCTTAGTTAGCTAGTAGCTACCGGCGCGCGCTGACTATGTTGTAGGGCGTAACGTTAAAATAGACGTTTTAAGTTCGCAAATTTTTATATTTTTAAAGACAGATTTTGTTTTTTTTTTTAATTTGATGTTATAAACTGTTAGTAGACCATGGTCTGAACAACGTTTATTCTGGGAAAACAGTGATTTATAGGACACCGTGTATAGATAGATTATGAGCTGAATTAACACATAGGCTACTTTTTAATGACAAACCACGTGTGCGAAGCCGCGGGCGCAAGCTAGATTATTATAAAACTAAGTTAGCTTTAAATTCCTCACTAGCCTACTTGGCTTGATTGTAATGAAAATAGAGGAAACAAAAATATAAGTAAAAACAAATGTACTGTGTTTTCATTCTACAAAGTTTTTGTTCTGTTTTCTGTTTCTGTTCAGTTTCTGCTTCTAGGCTCTGTTTTAAAATGTACGTAAGAACTTTTCGAGTTCGTGGCAACCCTACTTTTTGAGCGGTGCCCAATGGTACTCGTAGGTACTTGCGATCCAATGGACAGTGCCGTTCAGCTAATGCGTACCTACACCGTTTCAGTGCCACCACTTATTCTGTGAAGTTGGGCACTTTTGAGAGAGCTCTTTTTTGAGAATTTTTGGAAAATTCACAGCTACAGAAAAGCTATTTGAATAATATTTTTTTTTATAAATTATAGAATTATTTATAATAAAATACAGAAGAAACAGTTGAATTATCTAAAGACCATTGCAAACGATATATAGCTCAACTGCTCCAGATCACTACCAGGCGGAAGTGTCCCCAAGACACTGGCTGCATTGCCCCGCTGAATTGCAATGCTTATGCGTTAAATAATATTAGAACTATAAATGCTATAATATATAGGAATGGCAGCGCCTGACTCCTTCTTACCGGATGGTAAGTGATTTAAATATCTGTAAAGTAGACGAACTTCTAAGAAAGGTGTTAAATTAAGCGAATTTTATTCTTTGGAGAAATTAATGAATTAAGCTTTATCAATTCCGATACTATTATATTCAAGCGTTGACCTCTACGGCACAGTGAGCGAATAACCAGTTAAGACGCAAGAGGAACTCGGTATAGTCAAGTTCTGCGGGAGTTCATATAAAATCGAATTTAATAACTGAAAAAAAAAGAATCAACTCTACCTAACTGAATAGTGAGTCTGACTTTTTTGGTATATTAAAGTTCACGGTAACTTATTTTTAAAAGAAACTAGCTGTTGCCCGCGATTTCGTATGCGTTACACTACTAAATGTGTAGGTAACCTAGAAATAAAGCTACAATTTGATGTTTCAACTTTACTTGACGCCCCATGATGATTTTTATCTCACAAATCAGTTCCCATGGGATACCATGGGAACTGTTTTGTGAGATAAAAAGTAGCCTATGGTTTAATCCAAGTTATAAGCTACGTACATACTAAATTTCATCGAAATCGGTTCAGCCGTTACGACGTGATTGAGTAACAAGCAAACAAATAACGCCCCTATCCTCTATTTAGACCAGAGCATCCCAAACTTTTTTTTCATAGACCACTTTCAAAATTTTGCTAGTTTCTGTGGACCCTCTGCACCATATTCCCATATTCTACCATATTCCCAATCGATAATAAAATAAAAGATTAGATCTAACTATGGAATTTTGCGTTTCGGCTGATTTCCAACAACGAATTAACAGTTTTCACTTTTCAAGTCTCGACACGTTGTACTGCATATGGAATATGTAAATTTTTAAAAGTAACAGTCGCTGAGCTACTTATAATATTATCTGCCTACATTGATAGGTGAAGTCAAGCCAACATTTTTGTTCTTCACTATCGAAACCAGATAAATGTTCGTGGACCCCTTGCTTACGAACTGTCAACCCACATTTTTTTGTCAGGCCAAAGTAGACCCCCGTTAGTCTCCCTAACACCCCTGGGGGTCCACCAGGACCACTTTAGGAATCAATGATTTAGACGTTTTGATACAAAGAGTGTATTCGAAATTGGTATTAACAGTGAGTGAAGTGGATTATTCTTTTTCTACTGCAGTATTAGACACACTTTATAGACAGGTTTAGCCAATTTTTTTTTCTGTTTTTTTTTTGCCTCAGTTCGATCTGTTTGTAGTCAGTAAAGTCCAGTTCAGTTGCAAGTGGCACTGGACAATGCGGTCGGTTCGATCGAACGGATACCAAGATAGAGCCAGTTTGGCTGCAGCTTAAGTTTTACCAAAGGTAGGCTATAGCTACAAAGTAAGAAGCTTTAGTGCTACAGTGGTAAGAATTGAAGGTATTTGAAAACCTCTATAAATATAAATATACAACCTGTTTTGTTATGTCCAACATTAATTTAAAACACACATCCCGAATCGTATAGCGTGAAAATTTATTCAGTAATCGATACATTTACAATAAACAATTTTTAATGTAAATCGGCGGCGCCTTTGCGACGATGCCGCCTAGTAAGTTTAATATCTACTTACAAGATGAATGAGTATGATTTGATTACCTATTTTATGCAGGCCTATTTCATATTTAGGACTTGATATGTTGTTTATCGTTTTGTTTTTATTGTATTAAGTTTGCAAAGAATCAATTTTACAACCATAATAGCCATTAACCCTAACCGTGTTTTCATTTAATGTCGTACATAAACACTTAATATATATGTTTATATAGTTCTCCTAGCCGATTTAGGCTACAGAGGTTTGGTTTAGAATAGAATAGAATAGAATAATTCTTTATTGTACACTAGGAATACTTAAAAAAACTAATTTATGTTAGTATAGTACAATGGGCGGCCTTATCGCTGAAAGCGATTTCTTCCAGGCAACCTTTGGATGGAAAATAAAGAGCGAAGCAGTAATGGGCAGCGGTGCACAGAGTATATTTACAAATTAAAGAAATACTTATAATCCTAATGCATAAATAAATACCTAAAGATATACTATTAAATACCAAACTAATAACCTAACTAAACCAATTTTGAAAAAGTAACTTTTCAACAAAAAAGTTATTATCATTTATATTGGCACTTTTAAAAACTTCTAGAACTACTTCGATCGATACAAATACGTAGGTTTTTTGACAGTGGTTTTTGAACATACATTGGTACTGAACGCTCAAGGAAGGGATTCAGAAAATAGAACACCTTCGGTACTAAACTTTGGTTGCTGTATTTTCAAATCACTGCCAGTCTTATAGCCAAAACTCTTTGATAGCGCGATCTAGAACTGCTTCGAGAATCTTAAATTTGCATTTATTTATAATAATATAAATTATATTTAGTTTTCGGAACTAAATATAATTTTTAACTGTCTTCAAAAAAGGAGGAGGTTCTCAATTAGACTGTATTTTTTATGTTTGTTACTTCAGAACTTTTGACTGGGTGAACCGATTTTATGATTCTTTTTTTATTTGAAAGCTGGTGCTTCCCGTGTGGTCCCATCTCAATTTGGTCCAGTTCTGACAATTGCATCTATGAGAAAACCATGTAAGTGTTACATTTATTTAATTTTTATATTATGTTTTTTAGCTCAGAACCCCGTTATATCTCAATCAATTTGGAAAATTAGATTTTTTTTTAAAGATATAATTAGATTTTTTTTAAGATTGATCCCATGGAAATTTCATCAAAATTAGTACAGTAGTTTGGCTTCTTACTATTATCTGAAGTCGGTTATATTTTTCTTAAAAAGTTATTTGTATGCTTTATTGAAAACAGTTTTCAAGGAAAGAACTCTTACGCCTGAATTTTAGAACTGTGCTCAAACTTGAGTTGAGACTCAAGAGTAATGTTTTTGACAGCTTCCAATGAGTTCCAAAAATTTGTCTATTCAGTTTTGAGTATAATTTTGGAACACGGCCATTAAAATATCACCGATTACTTACATTTTGAACCTGATAAGCCCATAGGCTCATTTGCTGATTGAATTAGCATTTTTTTATTTAATTTACTTAGCAGATTGGGCTTTGCTTAGCAGTGGGACTGATTAATGCACATTCCCGCCTAGTTCCCCCCAATCCTCTCAATTTTTGTTCTTGTACTTTTTATGACTTAATATCCTTAGCCACTTTTTTATATTGTTTATTTATTTATTTTTTCTTAGTGTGGCAACTTATATTTATCTATATATTCATATTTTTTGTAATTGTGGTACTGTGCGGGCAGTCATCCGTGACATACCATTTTTAAATGGTTCCAACGGAAGATTGTAGCATTGTAGCGTTGTGCCAAAAGCACAACAAATGCTGAGTTGGACGCCTTTTTGTGACGTCAGTCATTTATATATAGGTTATTGTGAGACACACATTTGTTAGGTATTGTTGTTTTTGTGTGTATTATTTTGTTTTATTGTGTGTATCTTACTTGTGTGCTGTGTAGGTTTTGTACCGCCACAAATAAATGTTTTTTTCTTTCTTTCTAGCACATTAATGAACATTTAGCAGCATAGTTTGGTATCGGTCCGACCCATGTCAGCTTTGTATTAAACATACAAATATTATTAATTTGAAAGTAACTTCGTTTCTCTCTGTTTGTTACATTTTTACGGCTAAAGGGCTAAACCGATTTCGATGAAATTTGATATCAAGATAGATTATGACCTTAATTGAGACAGGCTACTTTCTATTAACAAACCACGTATTCTAAGCTTCATCATCATCATCATCAGCCGGATTACGTCCACTGCTGAACATAGGCCTCCCCCTTAGATCGCCACAACGAGTGGTTGGTAGCCGTTTGCGCCCAAAGGCTCCCCGCGATTTTTACTAGATCGTCGGTCCACCTTGTGGGGGGCCAGTCTACGCTGCGTCTTCCAGTTTGTGGTCTCCACTCGAGAACCTTTCTTCCTCAACGGTTATCGGTTCTACGAGCGATGTGGCCTGCCCATTGCCACTTCAACTTGCTAATTTTGAGAGCTATGTCGGCAACTTTAGTTCTTCTGCGGATTTCCTCATTGCGGATTTTGTCACGCAAAGGATTCTAAGCTTGTTGAATACAAATTAATAGCGGAGATTCATGTGTCACTGTAGATTTTGACCTCATTATATTTAGTAAATATTACATACTAATACTACTATAATAAATTTAGTAAATATAAATATATATTAGTAATATTATTATTTTATAAATAGGATATTATGTAAAATAAAATATAACAAGCCTTTATTACTGTTCTTAACCTAGGTACATTATGCTATCGGCAAACGCTATAAATTATGTTTTATCATTTATAACAGCTTGTCCTTCGACAAAGGCCTCCTCTAAAGATTTCCACTTTATCCTGTCTCTGGCTGTTCTCGTACATTCTGGACCGGCTATTTTCTTCAGGTCATCTTCCCAACGGCTTGTTTGTCTACCTTTGTGTCTTTTAACGTCTCTAGAGTACCATTCTGTTATTAATTTAGTCCATTTCTCTTTTATTTCTCTGAGAATATGGCCTGTCCATTGCCATTTCTCTGAGAATATGGCCTGTCCATTGCCATTTTAACTTTTTACACACGGTTTTTACGTTTCTGAAATTTGTTATGATTTTTTTTTGCTCAGCTTTACTCTGTCTTTCCTCTTGACACCAATTACACTTCTTTCTATTTCGTTTTGACAGACCTTTATTTTATTAATCTGTTGCTCAGGTAATGCCCATGTCTGGCAAGTATATTATATATTATAGTATTATTATATATAATAATGTACAACATTTCGAGGACAATCAAATTACCATCTACGGACCCTAGGTTGAGCCACCGATTTCTTCCATTGCCACAAAATTCAGCGAACAAGATTTCTCATTCAATAATCGTAAATCTAACGCGTGCGTCGAATAACTATTGGAGTGACATCATGTAGGTACTTTCCACAGTTGAAGACACTTCTATTTCATTTTATAATACTAGTGGTTCGCCCGAACTGAGATCTCGCAAATCTCCCAAAAAACAAAACTAATATTATTCTTAGGGCGACTTGCACAACAATGCCTAAACCGATTTAGTGGCTAAATATGATATAAGGAGTTGTCAAAACATACAAATACGTCAAATTGAACCATGTTTAGTCGCTAAATACGTTTAGTGACTTTTGTGCATGCCGGCCTTACGGATTAATCTTTGACTGATAAATTAGTGCCACGAAATGAATGCCAAAATACTTGACCTACAGTTTTATTCAAATAGAGGTAACGGAAGTTCATGTTGACTTGTTTTTTTTAGGGGTAGACATTGCAGTTATTCTGTATTTCAGATTTTTCTCTATATTGGTGTCACTAAAGCTACACGAATACTAAATTTCAGCATTGTGGGAGCACTGGTGTATCCTGTGAATTTTGTCAAAGGTTTGTTTTTATTGTGGCTAGTATAATAACTCACGGATGAAACTAAAAATAAAAACGGGATTGAAATGTACTAATAAAGACCTTTCATTTGACGTCCCACTTGACCTAATAGTCATTTTTTTACCACTCTTTAACCCCAATATCTCAATAAACCTCCCCTCCCTCTTATCAAATTACACAATAATCGGATAAATGCTTCGAAAGTTATCCTCGGATGAACAAACATACATACAGACATACAACGCCGATTTTCCCAAGTTGATTTGGTAATCATGCTTCGGTCGATCAATAATTCTGCTAGAATTTATCAGCATTAATAATTGAACTGTTGGAAAATTAAAGCAAAATTACTAGGAACTAGGAAGAAAAAGCCTGACTTATAATTACTATATTAACTATTAACGTAGGTAAGAGAAGATGAATTAAAAGGAGCTACTACTAAACACACTACACCTGACCTGGCGTGGTGATGGCCGATGGAGCAAAGCCTTGACCAAGTGGTGGCCGAAATTAGGTCAGAGAAACTCGGGTCGTCCGAGATGCGTAGACGACATCGAGAAAATCGCGAAAAACACCTGGATGAGAGACACACAGGCTAGATGAGGCAGAAAACAAGGGAGGCCTATACCCAGCAGTGGGTGATTCCGGGCTCAAATTGTGATGAGGATGACTACTAAACACATTAAATTCCGTTCATTAGAGATGCACTGCACAACTTACTAATACTATTTGATTGCAACTCTAAAATAGGCTATAGCAATAACAATAACTATAGCAGTTGTGGCTGCTTTTGTTGTGTTCTTTTCTTTAATCGGTAGAAACCTGTAATTAGCCCTACGTTTAGTTCTTAGCTACTTGTCCATACACTTTGTTTCGCAGTTGGTTTCTCTTTTAATAAATAAAATTAAACTCTGTGAGAAATAATGAAAACAAGTACATAGTTGATCTACTGGAACCTTTACTCGCAAAGGTGAGGCACTACTCCACTCTAGGACAGTTGCTCAACTTGTACCAAGCACAAGTCCGATCGTGTTTGGAGTACTGTTCTCACCTCTGGGACGGATCAGCGAATTACCAACTTGGAGCTCTGGAATCAATTGAGAGAAGAGCCAAGAAGCTCATAGGCAACGATGAGCTAGTTGATGCAAGGCTTCTCAGCCTGGAGCATCGACAAAAGGTTGCTAGCCTCTCGGTTTTTTATCGAGTACATTTCGGGGAGTGTACGGCGGAACTTTTCAACCTGGTCCCACCATCTTCATTCTATCAACGGACAATCAGACGCTCTGCGGTGCGCCACCTCTATATGGTAGAAATACCTCCCATTCGCACAAAGCGGTTCTCTTCGACCTTTATTATGCGCACCGCCAAAGAGTGGAACGCCTTGCCAGAGCCTGTGTTTCCAGCTAGCTACAGCCTGGGTATTTTTAAGTCGCGAGTGAATAGGTTTCTTCTAGGCAAGCGTGTACCATCGTAGACTGTATCATCGCTTACCATCAGGCGAGATCGTGGTCAAAGGCAAGCCTACACTGTATAAAAAAAAACCTATTAGGTTAGTGAATCATCGTACGTTGTTCTTATCAGGCTAGGAGCTCCTTTCGCTCTTTCTCGATCCACTTGTTTCTATCTTTGTAGATCCATCACTTTTCTTTTGCCTTTCCCTAGGTATACAATTTTAAATACCACGGACTGTATGGCGTAAAGAGCCTTGAAACCAATGAGTGAATATATGTGAATTTTAGATAAAATCCTTTGAAATAAAGAATTATTCTTTTGGGAATTCTTTCCACGGTGAACTATCAAGAAGCCTGGACTACTAGGGGTCCTATTCTATTGTCAAGAGTGCATTTGTAGCTGCATTTTATAGCCACGAATAAAAGTAATTAGTCTATCTAACTTGCCGCTTTCTTAAATCACCTTTTATAGATTTAAAGGTCTACAAATAAGTGAGTAAGTGAAAAGTTTTTTTGTCAGTTCGTCTGCAGTGACATCACGAAATGGGAACTCCGTAATGTAAACCACCTTATAAATACGTGATGAGAAAATGAAAGATATCGTAAAGTGATATTGTGCACACCGTTTATACACACAGCGAGTAAGATAGATAAACTAGTTAAGGGAACATACATTTTGAACTGATTTTTCTAGACTTCTAATGGATAATACATTTCCTTGCATCGTTTGTTATTGATGACTAGCTATCGACTATTTTCTCGCTCAAGAACCGTACAATTTATGTATGATTCTATGTCAATAAACGATATATGTATTAATGGTTGATCGCTGACTGTTCACAGTATCAAATACAAATATAAATATTTTTATTTTCCAAATTAGAATTAACATGTATGTATGTACATAATGATTTGCAGAAGTTAAACATATTGAATGCGAGACCAAACCGAGTAAGTATAAATTTTGACTATTAAGTGAACAGAAAAACTTAAAGCAAATTTAAGTTAAATAAAAATAAACGATAAGCATTAATGTTATAGGATAACAAAACTACTGAGACAAAAAATAGGGAACTCGTATCTGGCGAGAACTCTCCACTGCAGTGGCGAATTTACACTTCTCAAGTACAGGCTGTTAAATTTTTAGGGTATATTTCTGAGCCAATGAAAGCTCAATCATGTACATAAATACATTATGGCGGGATAATGTAGGTATGCTACTGGCATAACCGTCTACATGGTTCCGTCTAGGCTTGTCTTTTTTTAGGTTGTTATAAAAAATTTGGTATGCTACTGGTTGAGGGCCGCGAACTGGAACTTTTACCATAGAATATAGAAGTTTGTGGTACCGCCTTACCTTTTTATCTTAAAAAAAACGGTCCCCAAATTTTTCGCGCCTAAAATCTGCCGCCCTAGGCTACTCAGCCTGTTGGTAAATCCGCCACTGCGCCACTGTTCGCAAAATCAAAAGCATTGCAGATTTCTCATCCGTATGTAACTTAAAGAACTTACTTGTGCTTAGAATAGTAAGCTAAGCTTCGCAACTAAATGTGAGTCATTGTTAACAAGAACTTGCGATTTATCCATAATTATATACAGAATAGAATCGTGGTTGGAAATTGAAAACACAAGTGAATGGAGTCATTGAAATTGCGTATAGGACCACCATTGTTGGTATAAGATGACTCATTCTATGGTGAAGTGACATGTTTACAACCCTTATTATTCTAAGAATACTAGATACTAACACAAAATAAATAGATATAAAAGTAAGGTTTTAGTACAACGAGCGATAACATGTGTACGCGCACATAGACGAGTGAATACGAGGATCTCGGAACAAGTCGATCAAACTTTTTGATAGTATTTAGTGTTTATTTATTTCAATGCAACATACATTATAGGTTTCATAAAAGTATTCTAGAAGTATGTACCCTGTAAGGGCGTGGCTACGTACACAAACAGCATAAAGATATTAATTACGAACTAAAACTATCATAGGTAAAAAAATAAAAATAATTAAATTAACTTCATCATCATCATATGAGCCGTAGGACGTCCACTGCTGGACAAAGGCCTCCCTCATTGATCTCCAGGAACTGCGGTTGGACGCGGCCTGCATCCAACGCCGACCTGCGGTTCTTACCAAGTCGTCTGCCCATCTTGTGGGTGGACGTCCTACGCTGCGCTTGCCGGTCCGTGGCCTCCACTCGAGAACCTTTCGGCCCCATCGGCCATCTGTTCTGCGCGCTATATGGCTTGCCCATTGCCACTTCAACGTGCTAATCCGTCGGGCTATGTCGGTGACTTGAGTTCTCCTACGTATCTCCTCATTTCTGATTCGATCCCGTAGAGAAACCCTGAGCATAGCCCTCTCCATAGCTCGTTGAGCGTCTCTGAGCTTATTCATAAGGCCAATAGTGAAGGACCACGTCTCGGTTCCATATGTCATCACTGGTAACACACACTGATTGAAGACTTTCATCTTAAGGCACTGAGGTATGTTGGACGAAAAGACGTTGCGAAGTTTCCCAAACGCTGCCCATCCGAGTTGGATTCGACGATTGACCTCTTTCTCGAAGTTGGACCTACCTAATTGGACTGTTTGTCCTAGGTATACATACGCGTCGACAACTTCAAGAGCCGAGTTCTCAACCATAACCAAATTATGTTATCTTCAAAAAAATCGTTTAACTTATAATAGCATTTGTTAATAAGTAACTTTCTAAGCTTTATACTAAACGTTTGATCTTTACATTCATTTTTGATCACAATTGGAATTTTATTGTTAAGCATACTTTGTTATAGGCGATGGTTACTACTTAACATCAGGTGGACCGGTGGGCCATATTGCTTGTACGTGTACCATCTGCAGGTGGTATAAATATTCTACTAATATTATAAACGCGAAAGTTTGTGTGTATGGATGTTTGTTACTCTTTCGGGCCGGAACGGCTGAACCTATTGCGATGAAATTTTGTTTAAATGTAGATTATAACCTGGATTAACGCATAGGCTACTTTTTATTGACATAAAACGCGAGGGAGGCCGCTGGTGGCAGCTAGTATAATTATATATATTGATTACAAATCCTCGTCCTTTACTTCTTTACCTATCTATTTTATGATACTAAGGCCTGCTTACGGTTTTGATTGCGAGGTAGCCAGATAAAGAGTAGTGCGAATGTTTTTACACAGCAAATTGAAATTGCTAGAAAATGTAAATGTAATGTTACATTAATCATTAAATTGGGAGAACATTAAATTATTATACAATCTTTTCGCGGTCTTTTCGCTAAGTAGCAACGTACCAGACAATCTTTGAATAGATAGACTTGGTGCTAGAATCAGCGTCTACCTTAAATACAGGAGGCAGACGTAAACAGTGACAATATTCGAACATTTAGAATAAAATTTCGTATTTTGTCCTTAAAAAATATACGCAATTATTATAAATCTATATCAATTCATTTGCAATGACGCATTAGCAGTTGCAAACCTCTCAATTTTTTATCGGATACATTTCTGTGCTGCCGAGCTCTTCAACCTGATCCCACCATCCCCATGCTATCATCGGACAACCAGACGCTCCGCGATGCGCCACCGCTACATGGTAGACATACCTCCCATACGCACAAAGCGGTACTCTTCCATCTGTATTATGCGCATCGCCAAGGAGTGGAACGCCTTGCCTGAGTATGTGTTTCCTGATAATTACAACCTAGGGATCTTCAAGTCGCGAGTGAATAGGTTTCTTCTAGGTAAGCGTGTACCATCGTAGACTACATCATCGCGCGCCATCAGGCGAGATCGTGGTCAAACGCTAGCCAATATTTTTTTTAAAGTTATAAATATTTCCACAAAAAAAATATATTAAAATTTTGTTTACACCACCTACAGATGGTACGCGAGTGAATAGGTTTCTTCTAGGCAAGCGTGTACCATCGTAGACTGCATCATCGCGCGCCATCAGGCGGGATCGTGGTCAAACGCAAGCCTATAATTTAATGTTTATTAAAAAAGTTATAAATATATCCACAAAAAATATATATTGAAATTTTGTTTATACCATCTGCAGATGGTACTCGTACAATCAATATGGTCCACCTGATGTTAAGTAGTAACCATCGCCTATAACAAAATATGTCATTACCCTTTGCAAAGTATTTTAATAAAATTGACACCGTTGTGCATTGCTGCACTGCGCTCGTCCGCGAGGGGCACGTTGAATAACTTTAGTAGGTAGGTACCATATGAAAATAGGTACAGTAATTGAAACTGATTTCAAATTATTATTCATTTGTGTACGTCGCCATCTTGTATAATCGCTGTTTTAAAAACATTTTATGAGATACGAATTATACCGTGTATAAAATCATCTTCTTCCTGCACTTGTTATTCTAGATAGTGTGACCATACCCACATCTTTCGACGACTTGATTAATATTGCTGAGAGCGTGCTGATCGCACAAGACCGGTCGTTTTGAAAACCTATGCGAAAGATCTATATTCAGCAATTCAATTCATTTATTTTAGATGTCACAGATCCATATTAATTAGTAAAATACTTAATTAAACATGTCAAACGGGTCAGTATATATTATATTCAAACACAAATAATAAACAAAATACATTTATTTCAAGCAATTATGTAGCTCATATAGGAAAGCGCACAACACAATAAGTAAACTAATGTTTATACAGGGTTTTTGAGAGCATGCCTGTGACAGCAATGTCTGGTGTACGGGCTGTCTACTCTGCCAGCTATCATTGCCAAGACGGTGTTGGCGCTGGCCCGCAGCCTATGCACCAGGGACGCGGCTCGCTTGCGCATGGAATGGAAGCAGTTGACCCGCGCCGCCGCGAACATCCCTGATGCACTGCAGTAACGGGGCAGCCCCAGCATCGCCCTGAGTGCATTGTTATACTGGACGCGGAGTGCGCTGTACGCCGCCTGCGTATACTTCGCCAACAGGCTGCACGAGTACAGAGAGGTACAGTACGCCCGAAATAAAGTCAGCTTAACCCCCTCTGAACTACGCGCAAACCTCCGAGCAATCATATTCGCACGCACGGACAGCGCCCTCCGCTCCCGTTCGATGTCTTCATTGTCTTTGAGGTCTGTAGTGACAACGTGCCCAAGATATTGAAATGTATATACTCTGTCTAAGATAATCCCGTTAAGATTTAAGGTTGGGACACTTTCAAGACGTTTCGTACCGGCCTCAAAGACCATGAACTGACTCTTTTTAGGGTTATACTTTAACCCATGACCAGTGGCGTATTCCTCACACGTCCTCACCAGCTCTCTCAATCCACAGACCGAGGCGCTCAGCAGCACCATATCATCAGCATAACTCAAATTATTGACGCATACACTATCAATATGACATCCGATATGCCGGCTGCTGAGCGCCACGATCAGCTCGTTCAAATAAAGGTTAACTAGAGCGGGAGAGTGAGACAGGGGGTCTCACTCCACACTCCAGCCGATAAGGTTCTGACATTGCGCCCGCCCAACGTACGGTATTTATCTGGTTCCTGTACCAATACTTAAAGATTACAAGCTCAGGAGGTAGGTTGATGCTTTCAAGGTTCTCCCACAAGATTTTATAGGAAACCAGATAAAAGGCCTTGGACAGGTCCAAATCAGCAGGCGAACACTGGAGTCTTTCTATCTGTATAGTATCTGACGGTATGCTTAAGACACAGTATAGCACTTTCAGTGGACAGTTTAGGGCAGAATCCGAACTGATTATCGTGCAAGGTTAAGTATTCATCTAACTGCGTATTAAGCAAACCGTCAAACACTTTTGCAATAATAGTTGCCAGTGATATGGGTCGGTAGTTGGACTTGTCAGCCATATCTCCAGCCTTGTTCTTTACTACGGGTACAACAACTTTCTAAGAAAATAAAAATTATGTCTAAAAAAATTAGATACAACTAACACAAAATAATGATAAGTCACAAATATATTCAAGTACCAAAAAAAAATACTCATAATACTCACAAATACTCATAATACTCTTTGGAAGGGTTTTTGTGGCACATGGAGCTTACAGCAGTGGTTCAGATAGGGACGGTCGAGGCGGTCTGCAATCACGGTGAAGAGGAAGTTCGTACTATGGACGTACTAAGCAATAGACGTCCTACGGCTGGGATGATCTTTTTTTATCCAACAGTCATCGCATTAACATTCAGTTCAACATTCACTGCAATGTAATAAAGCGATAAACTATTTAAAATATCTTCACTGATGCTGCCGATCAAGTTTTGCAAAACAAAAGTCCTTTTGCCAAAAAGGTGTGGTTTTTACGACTGCCATTATACGGCGCGAATACAGAAACACTTCGATTGCTACTTGGGAGTTTATGCAAATTGCCGACGCCGACTGAGAGGAAAAAACGATAAATATCGACTTGGAAAAAACACGAAAAATGTATGAATTTAAATTGTTTTTCGATTGAGTAGGGTGAAGATGGATTTGAACGTCGTCGTAGGGAGTATCTACAAATGCCAAGATGATTGCTTATTAATAACCGTTATTAATATCATACCTATGAAAGTAACTCTGTCTGTTTGTTACATTTTTACGACTAGACGGCTGGGCCGATTTTGATGGAATTTGGTCTATTATAGATTATGACCTGGATTGAGACAGGTCTTTTTATTGACAAACCACGCGCGCAAAGCCGTGAGCGCACCTAAAAATATATTATAAGACTAATTATAATTGATCGAGTGAAGCGAGATTTCTAAATCAACTTGGGCAAATCGGCGTTGTATGTATGTATGTTTGTCCGAGGATAACTTTCGAAGCGTTGATCCTACTATCGTGAAATTTTTAAATAGGTAGGTGAGTAGGTAGTAGGGATGGCACAATTTGGTGTGACTAAATAAGCTAAAAATGTTAGGAGGTTGTTGAGATATTGGGGTTTAAGAAGGGTAAAAATAAATGAAAATGAGGTTAACTGGTCAAATGGGATGTCAAATCAAAGGTAAAATTAATTAGTAAATTTAGACTCCGTTTTTATTTTTCGTAAATTCATTACAGTTTTTGAGTTATTAGCCATAATAAAAACTAAACTTTGACAAAATTCACAGGGTACACCAGTGACCCTACAGTGTTGTAATTTAATATGCGTGTAGCTTAAATGACACAAATATAGGCAAAAGTCTGAAATCCAGAATAACTGCAATTTGTACCCCAAAAACAATGTACCACATAACATTAACTCCCGTTACCTGTAATTTCAATGAAACTGTAGGTCAAGTAATGTGATTTTTATTTCGTGACACTATTTTGATAGTCAAAGATTACAAATAATATTTTTTTGTTCAAATCGGAGACTCGCGAGATCTCATTTCGGGGCGAACCACTAGTAGGTAAATTTAAATATGGAAGTCTCGACAGAGCTTACGTGTTTGAGCCATTTGCCAAAATTCTTTCTGGGTGTTTGGCCGAAGTGACGTGTGATTCGAGAGCTGACGCTTATCTGGGTTAAGCATTGCAATCCAGTGGGACAATGTAGCCAGTGTCTTAGGGATACTTCCGCCTGGTAGTGATCTAGAGCAGTTGAGCTGTCTATAGATTGTTTGCCACGGTCTTTTGATGATTCAACTGTGTTTTCTGTATTTTAGTCTTGTATATACGAGTATTTATTGTTATTAACGCGATAAGCGAGAAACAGGGCTTAAAACACCCTGTCCGTGTCTCGTCTTTATAGCGGTAAGAAAATACTTAAACGTCTCTGTCGTGCGGGAGGCATAACTTCCATTTGGTTCAGTGTAGGAAAGAGATAACTACATATCTGAGATGTGCTATTGATTCGTAGTTCTATGGTGTACCAACCTCAATTAATGCCGGGTTTCTTAGACCTCGTGCCGCACACCAAAAAAAGCCGTACACTTTGTCTTATTTGGCGCCAAAAAAAGGATTTTGTTCTCCTACGGGCGGTGGGGTTTAATATGCCTCGTGCCGCCACAATCTCTGGTTTAGGACAAGGTTTAAAACGACCCATAACGCAGTAGGTAATGGAAAGTACAGATAAATCTGTGCCACTGGGAACGTGTTAAAGGCATTTTCCCCCCCTTTGTTTATAATTATCGCCATTCTGTCCGTAAAATAACTAAAATATTTGTGTTTATTGAACCCGCTACTCGATTCAATACTGCGGGCCACCTAGCGTTTTATAGGCCACTTTGTCGCTCAACCGTTTTTTATTATTTTTAAGCAATCATTCTAATATTATAAATGTGAAATTAGCTGTGTTTATGTTTGTTATAAAACATACTAAATTAAACTTTAGAAACGTGGTCTCTCGCTGTGTTCCTGTAGTCACAAAGTCGCTCAGCGTGGTATGGAGAGGGATATCCTATCAGAAATGAGGAGCTTCGTACCAAATCAAAGTCACTGACATAGCTAACAGGAGTAGCAAGCTGAAGTAGCATAGGCAGGGCACATAGCTCAAAGAACTAACTGTGATTGGGGCTGAAAGTTTACGAGGGTAGACCACGCACTGGAAAGCGCAGCGTAAGACTGCCTCCTATTATATGGAAAAACTACCAAATAAAGATTACTGGGAGCAGTTTGGTGCATGCCGCACAAGATCGCTCACTCTGGAAATCTATGATGGAGACCTATGTTCAGGAGTGGACTTCTTATAGCTGATGCCATAGTGATAATTTTAATATATTTTTTTACTTTAGATACTAAAATACTGTTTTTAAAAAATACTGTTATTTCTATAGGTAAGGAGTTATGCCAGGCGCTTTGTTTATAATATCACCGCGAGTGGCTTCGCAGGCGTGGTTTGCATTAAAAACATAACCCTCCTTCTGCGTAGTTGAGTAAAAAGTAGTATTTGTCCCAATCGCGGTCATAATCTATCTATATACCAAATTTGATCGAAATCAGTCTAGCCGCTTAGGGACCGTTCAAGTATTACGTAAGCACTATAAGTGGGCGGGGGGGGGGGGGGGGGGGGGGGTCTATGATTCGCTTATTTTTTATTACATAAAGGGGGCGGGGGGGTCTAGATGGTGATTACGTCAACAATAATATGGTTCGTAATATTACTTAGGATTATATATATATATAATATTTGTGTCTTACTCTATGTTGAATACCGTGTCAGTAAAGTTTGTTTGAAGTCCTCTACCCTAAGCTTATTTTTTTATTACTAGAATTATAACTGCTGCTCATGAATCAATAAAAAAAATACTTACATTAAAAGAAAAAATGCATATACCAATGTTTACGTAAGCATGGGATGGGCGTAAGAGCTTTGCTTACTTTTGCTGACAAGAGGGGGGGGGGCTGACAAGGGGAAGGGGGGGGGGGGGGTAAATAATTGTTATAAATCTGCTTACGTAATACTTGAACGGCCCCTTAGCCGTGAAAATGTAACAAACAGACAGAGCGACAAAGATACAGGCAGGACTAGATGATAGTTACCACTGCCAAATTTCACGATGTTCGGGATAAACGCTTCGGAATTTATCCTCGGACAAACATACATACTCGTACATACAATGCCGATTTGCCACCGTTGATCTGGAGTTACAAAGGAGTTGATTGATCGAGCGAAGCGAGATCTCCACCTATCTTAATTAATTTGAAGAAATACAACTTGGTGTCTCATCATAATTTATTTTAAAAATACCAATTTACAATTGTAGAGTTATTATAATTTATTATTGAACATGAGCAATTAGTGATAAAATATCAGTGATAAAAACTACGTTTGTGTACCTACTACGAATAATTAAATAGTTCTTCTTATTCATAGTTTATGTATTAATTGGCTTTAAACTGTCTGGGTACATACAGCAAAAATTCAACTTTGAGTTTTGATATATATTATTTTAATGTAAATAACAAATATGTATAAAAACAGAAATGTTGTTAATTTAACAATATTATTACGGAGATTAGATCTTCAAATCTGTAAAACAGAACAACGTTAATAACGTAACGCCCCTGAAATTTAATTTAATACATATGCGTTTTTATACAGAACTTAATTTGAGAGTCTGTTTCTAAAAACTGTTATGCCAAATAATATAAAAAACTGCAAACAAAATTATGCCCTTACTTTAAATCGTTTAAATACAACTAACAATTTACGAATGAACTTTATAACATAGCCATTATGTACAAATTAGCATTCTAACGCTTAAATAAAATCACGATTACCATAAAACATCTATGTATTGCAAATTAAAGTTAATTAAAGAAACACCGACATCGAAATCTACAAAATAACTAGATAATAAATAACAGCGGCGATATCTTAAGAACCAGTCATTTCTTCATAATTATTCTAATAATAATTCTTCTAATCTCTTAAATATAACTACGATTATAAAAAAATCTATCAAACTAATACTTTTAAGTGAATACATCCCAAGCTATAATTTACACACACAAATCTGATTTTCAATTTAAATTTTGACATCCATTAACTAAATAAAACATTTTTCTCGTTAATCTAATTAAAATTTGGAGGTAAACAAAACACTGCACAAACAAACCATATGAGATCTTTACGAAAACCAAATTCACATTCGAATACATACAAACATACCTCTAGGAATCTTACTTGATGTTACAGAAACTTGCACTAATAATACTTTTTATATGTAAATCTATTCATAAACCAAATCTAAACTTAAGTCGAGAAATTGAATTCCAGAACGGGTGAAAAAGTTGGAGCTGTATATGTGGAACACACCAGCAACGATGGTTTTATAACAACGGTCAAATGAAAAGTTAAACCGAATTGTTAGTGCAATGAAATTTTTTCTCGACAAGAGCATAAAGACAGTTTTACAATTTTACACCGTATTCTTACAGAAACAATCTAGAAATGCATCAAAATACAACCTTATACTTAACATCAACGTCGCATGATATCTTCTATACTAAAACCTTTCTTAGGTCCACTTGACTGGCTTGTCCCAGGCTTTGGGTTGGCAGGTGGTTGGATCCCCACAATGTTCTTTATTCCACTTGCTATGTAACTTGATGTCGCGTTTTCACATTTCATTTGTGAGTTATCTTTACAAGCTAAAGTCACATTCGTAGATGTACATGGAGCCGTGTCTTTAGGAGGAGCATGCTTTACTATCAAGTCTTGAGCTACTGTTTGCTGTGGCCCCAGTACGTGGGTGGACGGGTAAGGTATTTGAGAGTGAGGCGGTGGCATTGCCAGCCCAAACTTATGATAAGGTGGCATTCCCATCATGTTCGGAGATATGCCAACGACGACCTCACCACCCATTAGCTGTCGAGGCATTGAAAGGTTAGTCGGTTCTGGTGATCGACTTCTGTATACAGCTGCACAGGTTCTAACATTGTCTCCGATGTCTGGTGGATGTCCTCGCTTTCTATATGGACTAAGGTACATACCAGAAGGCCCAGGATCTATAGGTGAAGTGGCCATTTGGATCATCTTTGTGGGATCAGGTGGAGGGATTTGATGCAAGTCTCTGCGAATCTGTAGCTGAGGATGCCGTATTGGCTGTTCTGGCAAATCGTTGTACCGTATTTCCTTTTCGATAATTTCATCGGAAGTGTAACGACGCTTTTCGTATAAATCTGTGGACGGTGTACGATGTTTGTCAGTTTGAGGACGCATTGTGTATGGAGTAGCTCTGTTGTCATTGTGGTGGCAATGAGTTTTTTCTACTGGTGTAGGAGAGAAATGTCTTGGTCTTTCTTCACTCTGTTCCCTACCAATGCTTTCGATTGACGATGATCGAGCGCGCCTTACTGGAGAATGTTCTGGGGAAGATAGATCGGGGTCTTCATCATCGAAGCCCGGTTCAATAGGCGAGCCCGGTCGTCCTATATCCTCTTCGCCCACGTCGACGACATCGCCGGGGGGAACGTCACCTACTGCGTGAGTCAGGGCATGTCTACGTAAGTCACAGTTTCTTCTGAACACTTTTCCACATGAATTGCATTCGTAGGGTTTATGATCAGTGTGGGTCAAAAGGTGAGTCTTCAGATTGGAGCGTTGGTTAAAGCTACGGCTGCAAACTGGGCATTTGTGAGGAGACTCTTCCATATGAAGAATCTTGTGGACCGCCAACGTTCGCGACTGGCAGAATCCTTTCCCGCATTCTGTACACTTGAATGGCTTCTCTTTTGAATGAATGTACCTGCAACGAAGAAAGTGAAAATGATTACACAAGTTATTTTTAACTTATAAGTACTTAATAAACGTCGATGGAACAATTTAATGATTCGTATATCGTACCATAAAATATCGTGGTTTAATTAAATATCTGAGTAGGGGCGGGGTTAATCCGAGCGCAAGTTGTGCAGATAATCCAATGAAATGTTGTTTATTTATGGCGGTTCATTATCAAGCAAGAACAAGTTTCGATCGTTATTATTATTAGGTATTTCGCTCTCTTTTTACACAGCAACGTCGCGTGCTCAAAGTGCCAGAGATAAAGCAGTAACTGTTCTCAAATTCCAGTTCGTCTGTATATAGCACTTAAAATGTTAAAATTTGAAGCCACTAAAGTGCTCAGACGCACCTTGAACGTGATCCGAGTAACTCGAGCCTTTAGTATCAAGGCGACGCGACGTCGCATGTTCAGAACGTTCGATCTCACCATTTTTCTAAGAGCTCTACAGACTCTTATCACTTCCCCCTTTTATGCATTGACGGCCAATGGCAAGGCGAGGTGGTAAGGTCAACCTGTAATGGTTCCGTTCCACGAGAGTTCCAGCTTATCCGAATCGAATTACGTTTAAAGCATTTTGTGGCCAATCACTGCGATTAATATTATTAACAGAAATCGTATAAGGTTACTGTCGGCTATCTGCTGTTGGTGAAAGACAGCGTTGTTCGAAGCGATTGACTTTATTTTCAACCTACTTTAGGCTAGATTGACTCGCATCCGTTATTCATTGGAGTGCATCAGTTAATTGATGCAGATAATAACTCATTTAGTAGGTATAATAAGATAAGATAACTCTTTATTGTACACACCAAAGTAAAATACAGAACATAATTCTTACAAATAGATTTAGTACAATGGGCGGTCTTATCGCTAAAATATAATAATTAATCCTATTTTATTTTAATACCCAATAATTTTCGATAAAGATTGCATATTATTGTGCTCTATGCCTTATCAAAAGTAAGATAAAAATAGGAAAACCCCATTTATTCACAATAGGAGTTACTACCTAAAAACATATGCTATTTTATAATAGCTTATTAAAATCGGATGTGACGTGATCAGTGATGATCTTTTTTTTGAGGAAATAAATCAAGGCAAACGTAGTTTGCAAGTAATAAAGGAAGTATGGAAGAATTGCTATGGTGTAATTTAGCTAATAACCCGTTTACCATACATAATTTATGATGCAAACATTTTCAGTTTAGTCTATGTTTAAATGTATACTAATTAAAAGAAACGTTTGCTGTGCACGTGGACCCGTAGGTAAGTAAATTTGAATAAACAAGTGGCCCTGACAAAAGCCACACAAGCTGCCTTGAAAACATTTAAAAGCAAAATTTGAAATTTCTATAACTGCTGGCACAAAAAACCCGTAAATCTTACTTAACTACATAACCTTAAAAAATAGCTAAGAACTACCCTTTTCTATTTGAAAAATCAGTCCATATTGGACCATTCGATTGCCATTCGATGAAAACTACGATGCCACTGATAAACACAGTGACACACAGACAGACGTCATAGGCGTCAAACCCTCTTTTTACGCCAGGGGGTTAAAATTAAGTTTAAAGTGATGAATAATATTTAGGAACCAACTACCTCAATTTACAATCAAATACACATTGACAAAGTTAATATAACGCAAGGTAATGATATATTTTGTAATTTTTGGAATATAACTTTTGTGTTACATTTTTAGAATATATTGTGATATTTGTTGTTTTTCTTTTATTATTTTATTCTGTTGTTAATAATAAGTTTATGTCAAACAAGGTTTTATTAAATTATAAATGAATAACGTAAATGAAAAAATGTGAGGTGTTTATTATATTTATTAAATTGTTAATTCAGAATAAACAATTCAGGCAGGTTTATTCTATTTATTTACTAAGTCTCAAAGCTACATTTATAAATAACATCACAAAATTATGAAGATTACTCTGAGAACTACATAATTGAAA
Source organism: Philereme vetulata (assembly GCA_918857605.2). Lineage (NCBI taxonomy): Eukaryota > Metazoa > Arthropoda > Insecta > Lepidoptera > Geometridae > Philereme > Philereme vetulata. Next base: position 9,072,444 of record OU975439.1, on the reverse strand, counting down.
ATCACAAAAAATGATAGACCGATCTTTGGAACTCGTTTAATGATGATTACTCCTGAGATTCCTAAACTTGTAATGCAAAGAATGCGTCACGTTAATATTATATCATTACTGTAAAAATAAAACTGAGAAGCAATAACCTTCTCATAATATTATCTTTCTCTAAATATTATGACATTCTCTTGTCAAGACATCCATGAACATCTGATGTATGTTCACAAAAATATCAATTTGTTTAAGAAAAATAGCGATAATCATAATTATAAAACTGCAGTCAGACCAGCCATGGTCTACGGTGCGGAATGTTGGCCACTTAAAAAGCAACAATCCAAAAAAACTACACGTCGCCGAAATGAGAATGCTGAGGTGGTCTGCCGGAGTCACCCTTTTAGACAAAGTGCCGAACCATTATATCAGAGGAACCTTCAAAGTAAGACCCATACAGACAAATTAGTAGAGACATGACTACGATGGTACGGCCATGTCATGAGGAGGCCGGTAGACCATATGACGCGAAAAGTTCTGGACTTGAAGATCGGGCAGAAAAAGCGCGGAAGACCCCGACTAACATGGATGGCTGTAATAAAGAAAGACCTGGACAATGACAATATAGACCCAAAGACGACCCAGAAAAGACATATCTGGAGACAAATGATTAGGAGAGCCGACCCCAAATAAAAATGGGAGAAGGCCAGAAGAAGAAGAAAGCGATAATCATAATTTAAATTGTAGAAATAAAGATATACTCGCTGTTGCCACTTGTAGACTCCATAAAGTTAGTAAATCGTTTAAAGGCAAGGTGTACGCATTTATAACAAACTCCCAAGTGATGAACAAAAATTAACAATTAACAAATTTAAAAACGTAATTAAACAAAATCTTTATAAAAAAGCCTACTATAAAATATCGGATTATGTAGATATTGTAGGTGATAGAGAAGCTTAGAATTGAATTTGCTTTAACTCGTTCAAAAATGTTTAGACGTAATTTATTTTCTGTATTTTCTGTAAAAGGACCATTATAAAAACCACCAGGCTTGTTTTCTTGCCTTTCTTTCCTGGCTTGGTCGCGAAGGTACATGCAGTAAAATCGACGTTTCAAAGTGATCCTTGTGATTCTAATAAATAAAAGATTTTGACTTTGACTTTCCATTAGATGTACAACTCGTAATTTTAAGTGTCCGGTTTAGGTTTCGTCCGCATTTCCATCAAGTTCAGTCAATTCATATTCTACACAAGTTATGATAAGTTTTTTCACAGTCAACTTATGTTATATTGTCACTAGTTGCATACTATACTTGTACACGTGTCGTGTACGGCAGAGATTGATATATCGATTGACACTACAAGTCACAAAGAGCCATTAGAGGCACAGGTATAACAATAATGAAGACAAAGGTGTATTCCGCAACTTGCGGTAATATGACATGTCATTAGGTCACTAAATAAATAAATAATAAAATAAATGAATACTACTGGACCTTTCACACAGCGCTATCTAGCCCCAAACTAAGCGGAGCTTGTACTATGGGAACCAGATAACTGATATAATACTTATATACTTTGTTTTGTAAATACATACTTATAATATATAGAAAAACACCCAAAAACGGAACAAATATCTGTAAATGATGCAAACATTTGTTCCGCGGCGGGAATCGAACCCGCTACCTCCTGCGTCTCAGACAGCTATACGCCCACTGTGCCACGGAGGTCGTCATAACTCGCGACAATTCCGGAATCACAAGGTAGTTTTTATTCTCACATAAATATGATTTATCCAATAATACGTTAAATTACATGCTTGACTGGTTCAACTAGTTAATAAGGAAACGTTTGCAATTGGACAATAAAAACGTAATTTCATGGATGATCTCGCAAAGTTTGCGTTAAATATTTGCCATCTAAAAAGCCTCTTGTTTGGTTTATACTTCATTTACCCATAATAGGATTCAAAGCATAATTACTTACTGTTATGTAAATGAGAATATAATCATTTTAGATTACGGGAGCGTAACGTTTTATATAAATATTTTTGAACTGAGATTTGCTACGTGTGGAAAACAAGCGATGCAAATCCTTTGCAATATAAAAAGCTAAGAAGTTAATAAATATACAAAACTAGCTTCTGACAGTGGCTTTGCATACATTATTTGTCAACAAAAAGTAACCTATGTGATAATCCAGGTTATAATCTATGTACATACCAAATTTCAGCGTGATTGAGTAACAAACAAACATCCAAACTTTCGCATTTATAATGTAAGTGCGATATTTCACAATTTCTTTGCCATTTTGTCATAGATCTATAGTTTCAATAAAGCTGATTTAACTATGGATTGATACCATGGTGTTTTCAGTGACATAACCAAACAGCCCACAGTTTCCATGAATGGAACAACTCGAAGAGCAAACACTGCCTCTCTAAGCATCACTCAAATATTGTTTTGTGACTGACAAAACCGGTTCTAAGGTACACATAACTTGGTTTGTTCGCTCACGTTGCCACGCGGCCTGAGATTTCGACGATAAAACGCGTACAAATGAAAAATTTTAACATCTCGTCACAGAATAGATAAGAATAGAACAAAGTGTGATAACAACTATAGAATATGATACGACTGCTATATAAATAAAAAATATATAAAATTATATAAAAACGCCTTTATTTCCACTGCGTATTCTTACATTACTTACTTAATCACTTATATTTACATACTAATTAATTATACTATCCCTATTTTGGTCTTATGTATCAATTTCTTCCGCAATAGTCGCCTCCACGGCGTAAGCCTCCCCTAAATCTCTCTATACATCCTTCTTTCTCGCTGTTCTCATCCATACCGGTCCACATCGTTGGGTAAAAATAAGTCTCCATCTCCTTTTTGGTCTACCCTGTCTCCTATTTCCTTCCAATGGGATCCACTCTGACACCAGTTTTGTCCACCTATCGTTTTCCAATTTACAGATGTGTCCTGCCCACTGCCATTTTAATATTCTCGTGCGTTTTCTTATTTCTATTAACTTAGTTTTAACGTTTTGCGACTGCTATATATGCTATGTTAAATATTTTTATCCTTATAGTTTCAAAGTTATTAAGATTCCATCATTAAAAATTTACTCATCATAATTAGGTTACCTATTATAATTTTACTACAATCCGGACGATTGAAATATGTTCTCACATTATTTTTATCGTCGAACATAAAAAAGAAGGCCTTACATCAAATGAAAGCTAGCTACACGATCTCTAACGAACTAATATTAAAAATAAAATCGTTATAAAATTACTCTCAATAAAATTGAAATATATAATGAAGGTTTTATTTCAAAACAGATTGAGAGCTGCGATCGATTTCAATGATGTCCGGACTCAAACACCCGTCAGACAACTTTACTATTGTATCAAAGAGACCGACAGAATCGAATTAACAAGCCAATTATTAAAACGAAAAAATCTTTAATCCTGAAGCTATTAAAGCGAAGGTAACTTTGCATACAGTGGAAACAGACAATGCACATATAAGAAATAAGAAAAATAAACAAAAGTTCAGGGAAATCTTAATAAATGAAATAACTAATGACTTAAACAAATCTTGCCTCACGTTATCACACAAATTCGATCACTTTCTGACGTTAAATAAAATATAAGTAACGTCTGTCTCTTCTTATTATGCATCAAGATTAGGATCGACGGAGACTCTGCCACAGAATAAATTATAGGACTCGGCCCATCAAGACAAGAAGGGAAGATTAAAAAAACCGAGGATTGAAATTACAGTCGTCTCGACCACGCACTAATGGGCTACATTAAAACAGTATATAAATACATTAAGTAAATTACAAAACCTCAGAGAAGGTGTAATGAGTTTGATGTTAGAAATGGCGCTGCATAAAACTGAGCGAAGATATGTTTTAAATACGAAATTGATATTAACGATTTCGGTAAAAGATAATGATGCTTCGGCTAAATACGGTCCTTGTTAAGGCAGTTATACTAACAAACGATTTCATACAGCGGAACAGGTTCTTTAAATTTATATTTATTTGATATTAGGTACTGTTAATATGAGATAAAACTTTACGTACAGTTATATGGATAAATCTAGAATTTCACTTAAATAACATTAGCAATTTATGTAAAGATGCCGGTTTTTTAAATGTTTAAATATACAAGTAGTGTTTCGTCCATCCATCCGGACCAGCTTTTTTCAATTCAATCTTGTAGTTGAGATTGCCTATCGGCCAGCAATCGAAAGCTTGGTAACGGATGTAGAGTTATAAATTTAAGAGAATCGCTGGTAATAAAGTCACTTAGTTTTATCATTAATTCAAACAATACTTTTAAGTCAAGATGATCATGTAAAACTAGTTTGCTTTGAAATAAATTCAATTGTAAAATATTATTTAGAATTTTATATACATGCAGATGCAACCACATATGTTTTAAAGATACGTTACCATCTGTAATTGTATTATTTTCTTTAATATAAACACCGTAAACCCTAAAAATATCAAGGTTTCATACCTATCTATAATATTATGAGTGCTAACTCTATGTAGAGTCGAATGTTGTGGATCGAATCAATTTCTCTTCGTATATTTTTTTATTACAAAACTTCGTGAGGCAGATAGTCGACCAACTGGACACAACATTACTATCTCTAGTTGATATATTACTGTTTGTAGCTTTAATTACTTTTTATCTACTTTTGACATTCAACATTTTGTATAACCTTTTTGTTTATATAGGAGTTTAACTCTTCATTAGTTAACTTTGTTTAAACATATAACTTTTTTTATTCGTTTTTAATGAGATATTCAACGATTACCAAACTTTTACATTTATGAAAAACTATTTTAATCGTTGAATATCCTTCTCACTTTTGGTAATTACTGTTTTATTGATGATAGTATGTTTTTATGTTTAATAGTATTTAACATATGTTATTGTATATATTTTACTACTTAAAGTTTTAGGCCTTTATCGGGCTTCTAGTCCGTAAGTAAATCAAGTCCGGCGATCTCGCCTGGAATGCCGCAGGTCAGTGCCCGATCCCCTCTCATCTCTACTATCGAAACCTTCTATCTGCAGATCAATAGCTAGCACTCATTAACTGTCTTTAACTTTTGTCTTTAGATTCTTAATGTTTGAATCAACTTTGATATTAGTTGTTAGATATCAAACACAAAAAATATGTTATATTTAGAATAAAATTCAAATTTGATAAAGTATTATAATCTAATTGGCTGCGCTAAAACAAATAGGTAAATTAATGATAGATAAATTAGATAATGATGTTAGTCAGAAAATAAGTAATTTGGAACATAAATAATACAAATAAGACAAAACCACCGTTTATAATAATGTATTTTGACTTAATTAGTTACATATGTATTTGTAAACCCACACTAATGCAAACGGTAGCGACAGGTAATACATAAATTTATATAGAAACAGCTTTAAGCAACTCGCATATAAGTAAATCAAAACTGCTTACAAATAGTGTGCATTTACATAATCTTGCGATTTGTATAATGAAGTAGCAGATTTTGTTATTCAATATATTCGCTTTCCAGGGAGATATGTTTTAAAGTAATTTAATTTTTATGTGACTTTTTATATCGAAAGTTTTGTTGAAACTAAAAGCTTATGAATTTATATAAACTTTAAATCATAATGACCAAATATATTTCACTAAATTCTTTAAATTTTGTTATTAACGATATGTTTGGCGTCTAACCGTGATTAAATGTATACTTTACATCGTGAAGTAGATACTCGGGTATTTATCAAAATTATGACTAAGGTTAAGTTACTCGTAGACGTTAAAAGGGTTAAGTTATTTAAGATGCGGAAACCTGATGGAAATACGGTTAATAGATACAAGTTGTATTGCATGTTTAATCATGCATTAGCATTGTTGTTGATAACGCAACTTTGTATATGAAATATTGTGTAAATGCATTTCAAACAAGACGTAAGAATAGAGTTCCTTGTGAAAAAAATCTTCCAGGGAAGTAATACTGCCATACCTATTTCTGCTGCCAGGCATCATTGGTAGCTGTATTTCGGTTTGATTGAAGGATATGGTTGCCGGTTAAATTACAGGTACATAAGGCTTTACACCTGTATGACTCAAGTTGATGGACGCAGGGCAATGCATTGTAGGGCACATTTCTAAGATGCGTTACCTTCTAGGCGATACTTTGTGATTACTTATGACTATGATTACCACTAAACATCAGATTGGCAATAGGCTTGTTACATCTTCAGTAGTATAAAAAAGTCAATTTCTAATGAATGAATTAGATGAGAGTAGATAAATAAAACGAATATAAACCACAGAAAAAACTTTACCAGACAACAAGGATTCATATAGCTTTTGAAACTATCATGGTTCGTTGGTAGTAATAGTATTAATGAATTCATTCCTAGCAAGAGACTAAGACTGAGGGTAGATCGTTATCTGCCAATACCCACTCGCAAAGACTTCAGTTTACCCGTGATCATGGCGTATGCAACTGCTTAGAAATATAAGGATACTCAAAAATTCACAAATCGGGGTCAAAAACTCGTTTTTAGTACAAAGAAGAATCCATATAAAAATAGTTAGATTAAGAATACATACTAGCTTTTTGTAAAGCCTCATTCACACGAGAGCTTTTTAAAGGACGTTAAAAAGCGTTCAAATAGAACAAATGCATTCCCAAGTATATGTTTTGGGCATTGGAAATATTTTTTTTTATGTTAGGTACCTACATACATCGTAAGTGTACTCTAGTTCTATTAGAATCTAGCCAAGTAGGCTAAAGAGCAATTTTATGCTAACTTAGTTTTATAATAGAATTATGATAAAGAATGTGTCCATTGGCACTTTTCTTGCAGTCTCTATTTAAGGGGAAGACACTTTGTTCTTGTGTTCTTTATATATAGCACTAACACTGACACTATATTACACTATTGTACACTATAATAACTCAAAAGGTTTTGTCCTCTTCAGTCTTCTCACTATATCCGTGTTGTCGAGGAGCTGGATTGGCTCGACGTTCACATGATGGTGATGTCTTTGTTCGTGAGCTTCTGCATATTTTCGTATTACGATCGACGACCTCTATTTTGAGGTCCCGGTGAAGGTCGTCATTTCTAATATACCAGGGTGCATCTACGATGTCTCTGAGTACTTTATTTTGGAATCGTTGGATGATTAAAATGTTACTTTTTTTGGTACAGCCCCAGAGCTGTATACCATAAGTCCATACTGGCATCAATACTTGTTTGTATAAAACAATTTTATTATGTACTGGAGTTTATGATGTCTGACTAGCCGTAGTTCTTGATAACCAACAATAATATAGTGATTCTAACTGTAATGACCTATCAAGATATTTTAACAAAACAATGAAGTTTAACTGAAATACGAATAGTTTCGATTCACATAACATGTTATGGTAGTGATGTGGAGCAGTTGAGCTATTTATGAATCGTTTGCATCGGTCTTGGTGATACATTTGTTTTTTTAAAGAGATATGAAAATATTATTTATGCTATTAAAATGTTTACTAATAATAACAATTGTATTCTTTAAAATACGTATACCTACAACATAATGTTGTTAAACTAATTAAAACCCAGTGAATTTGAAATCCCTTAAAAAACGAAATCTAACAAGAATACTTTTCTTTCAAATAACATGTTTCATGAAGTTTTAAATGATTCTTGGAGGAGCATCCGCATTATGGTATACGTAAATGCCACACTTAAGCAACTGCGCTTAGCTTGTGTGGGCCCACGCACTGACTTGCGATTCAGGGAGTCACTGAGGGTTACTTCACTCACATACTATGTTATGTGAGTAAGCGACCAATTCTCGATACCAGAGTTTTTAGTTTTAAACCTGGTTCGATGATTTTTAAAGTCACATTCATCCTTAACTTTCATCTCATAGCATTGAAGCGCTCAGTTCAGGTATCTCCGTGCAAAACTTTGCAAAACCTAGCCGATTTGTTTAAGTATAACTTCTTTACGCACGCTTGACTTGAGGAGTAAGCTGGTGAATGCGTTTCGAAAAGTGCGAATGGAAGTTGAGAGGTAGATATAAGTTAGTGTAGATAGAAAAGAGAGTGAGAGTTATGTTTCGTATATTTTTAAACTTTAATGTGCGAGTGCGAGTTGCGTCTGTCCAGAATGAACATAGACTGATCGACCTACAGACGTGTGTAAAATGTTGTAATTGAACAATTTTGTAAATTAATATTTTGAAAAATAAGTATGTATTACTTCATTCGTGTGACGTGTGGTCTAAATCACACTCGTTTTTTTACAAACGACTGAGCAAGTTACATTATAAGCACAATAGTGACTTTTATATCATATTGTCACAAATTGCGAACTGAGTTATACGCTACTTATGTTTTTTGACATACATTTCGTACTTTGGTGACTTTTTGCCGATCAATATTTTTTTATTTATACGTCTGGAGCAGCATGTTGTGAATATTTGCATCCGCAACCGTAAATGCCTCCGCATCGATTTGGACATCTGTGTCTGCAATAATTGATGCGGATGTTCATGCGGATGCAGATGCAGCGCAGGTACGCGACGAGAAAGAAATTGGGTGGGGCTTGCGAGTGGCGCGTGCCGTGAGCACGTGCTGATTGACCAATATTGGTGACAAGATCCGACGCGTTTGTTATTGTTTATCATTTGTGTTTTGTAAATTATTGCGCTGATCGTATGAATATTGCAGTTTTTGAGTGTTATTATTATATTTTTTTATACATTATAGGCTTGCGTTTGACCACGATTTCGCCTGATGGTAAGCAATGATACAGTCTACGATGGTACACGCTTGCCTAGAAGACACCTATTCACTCGCGCCTTAAAGATACCCAGGTTGTAGCTATCAGGAAACATAGACTCTGGCAAGGCGTTCCACTCTTTGGTGGTGCGCATAATAAATGTGGAAGAAACCCGCTTTGTGCGAATGAGAGGTATTTCTACCATATAGCGGTAGTGCACCGCAGGACGTCTGGTTGCTCGATGATATAATGGAGATGATGGGATTAGGTTGAAAAGTTATAGTGAGTATTGTATGTTAAGCGAGTATTCTGCAGTTTATATTGATGTTTTGTTTAGGCACCAAAACGAAGTTTCTTAAATAAAATCTGCATCCGCGGATGTCAAAAACTCTGCATCCGCAACATCCCTGGTCTAGAGATGGAACAAGCATATGCCCCATCTGTTGTTAAGTGGTAACCATTGCTTATAACAAAGTATTCCCTCGTAGGTCACGCTTCTTAGAAACGTTTTCTACGATGCACTACCCTGCGTTCGTCAAGTTAAGGCATTATACTACTGCAATTTCACAATTTCACCGGCAACCATACCCTACAAACTGAAACACGGCAATGCTGCTTGGCGTTAGGAATAGGCGAGCCATTTCACAACAACCTCTACTACTCTTACTTATTTGTTGCACTAAGGACTTATCAGAATGTAAAAGCATAGTGCGTTACTCGTCACAGTTACGATATAATTATCAACGTGAATAAACTAACGGTAATATCTCTAATCGACGATTTGTTATCTCTTTACAACCGACTAAGCTGGTTTCCTTTAGTTCAGTTTATTGTTATGCTACTCTAAGGTAGTGTAATGCTAACGCGGTTTTTCTTGCTACCGACATTGTTCTCTATATTCTTTTCTTAGCTATAAAATTGAGAGTTGTTCATAAGTTGAAATGAATTCTGACTTGAACTTTAACTTAGTTAAGTGTTTATTTAAAGGCTTGAGTAGTGTTATTTTGAATATTGAAATTATAAAAAAAAATAATACAAAGCTATATATAAATAAAAATGGCGTTCGTTGAATATTCGCAATTGTGCGAATAAGGCTTTTATAAAAAAATTGCAAGTAAAAGTTGATAATTCTGGAATAACATAAAGTAAGTAAGTATGATGTTTTTTATGAACTCAAAACAATTTAAGCTATAATTTATTTTAGAATCCGTGCGAAGCCATGAGCGGATGAGCTAGTATACATTAAAAATAGGCACTTATTCTAGTTTTCGATAAAACAAATCTCAAACAAGATTCCCAGGAGATTCCAATAAGAGCAAGAACAAAACGTTGTCCATTAAAATTCTTGTTTATACAACCAATCTCATTCATGTCAGACGTTGACACCTAAATGAGGACCAGTAATTAAGTGGTAGGTATATTTCTGTTTATGGTGGTCTTACACGAGCAATTTTAGGCAATTTGTTGCTCGGCAATACAATGAAGAATCAAGCAATAAATAGAACAATACTGAAAATATAGTGTTTCAACAACATCTTGAACATCATCACTTAATACTATGTATCTGTTCATTATATTAATCATTTTAAAATACATTAATTAACAATACAATTATGTATAAGACTTTATATACAGACGAAACAGTTGAATCGCCTAAAGAGCGTTACAAACGATCTATAGATAGTTTAAATGCTCAAATGCCGAAGTGTCTCTAAGAAACTAACAACCATTGCCCCGCTGAATTAAATTAATAAAAATTACAATTTTAAAATTGTAATTTGATCCATTCAATGGAGCAGCTCTACTAGCATCGTACGGTTTCATAGTTATTACTGTGTCATCTAAATTGCCCAGAATCGAGCAATTTCAATTGCCCGTGTAAGACCGCCATTATGTTATTGGTAGACCGACCATATGAATTGGCAGTAGCTAAGTATGTAAAATAGTTGACATTTATGCAAATCAGTTTGAGTGCTGACCACATTTTCTCAACGACTGGAACAAAATTTGCATTCTCATTTGTTTTTTGCATTGACAAAATGAGTTGTCAATATATTGAATGCGACACTGTAAGACCGAGGGTAATTTGTTTTGCATTTCATAAGTTTAAACGAACTTAGCCTTTGCTTTCATAGCTTTTAATACATTCTATCGCTACACAATACTAGCTGCTCCGCGCGCGGATATGCACGCGTGGTTTGTCAACAAAAATATCACCTCTTTCTGCGCAGTTAAGTAAAACAGTACCTATGTCTCTTCCCGGTCATAATCCATTTTTAACAAAATTTAATTGAAACTGGTTCAGCAGTTTAGTCCTGAACGTAACGTAACGTAACAAATAGACAGGCAGATTTAATTTCGAATTTATAATATTAGTTATTACTATTAGCCCATATTGTACCATTGTTGGGCAACGGCCTCCCCGCATTTCTGCCACTCACAACGGTCCAGTGCCACCGTATGCCAATCCTTCTCAAAGGCGTCCAGCTCATTTGCTGTCTCAGGGCTCCACTTCTTGGTAATTTTGGTCCACAGCTCGTCAGGCATGCAACAGACGTGACCGGCCCAGTCCCACTTCAGCCTCGCAGTCTTCTCCCCTACATCGGCGATTAAGGATAACATATTTAATGTAAACTTTGGAACTTCTTCACGCTCAAATCTAGTGGTAAATTGATTATGTCTTCAAGTTTTCGCAAATCAATTCATGAGTGCTTGTCGCCGCCTTAAAATCAGGCTACCAGACCTGGTCACTAGTTCATACAAACTTAACCAATACCGCTATTGTATGTAATACCAGTTTGGTATTATCGTTTAAAATACATAGTCATTACCCGAGTAGTGACTTTGGTTAATAGATTTCGTGTGGGCGTGCCTTCAATCACCACACAGGTAGTACAATGAGTCATTACTGTGGCAGACGCTGGGTCTACAGCCTCTATTGTAAGGCTAAACTTACACGTGCCACAATACATCCATAAAACATTTGGTTGCTGGCCATCGCAGCTATAGCAACATAGCCTTGAGTTTAGTCTGTATTATCATCAACAATTTGATATCTTCTAATACAAACATATGTTTGCTTAAAAGGAGTAAATGTAAACTATATGCATATGAGTTATCGAAATAAACAATTTTATTTATTATATTACTAGCTGTTGCCCGTAACTTCGTACGCGTTACACTACTAAATGGGATAAAAATAGGGTTTTATCCCATGGAAACTGATTTATGGAATAATAAGTACAGGTTATAATCTACGTACATACTAAATTTCATCTAAGTAAGCCGTTACGACGTGATTGAGTAACAAACAAACAAATAAATGAACAAAAATCAAAATTTTTAGTGTGATTACGCATTGCAGTGGCTAATAATTGTCGAAATAAGTTCAGAGTCTCATACTAATTACGACCGTATACCACAAGGTTGGAAGGAAGGAGTTCAGTGCCGTTGTCGACTGCAACATGACGTGTGAGTACTATTACGTGTTACCATACGTGCCTCACGGACCAAAACTTCTCTGTGGTTCTAATGAGGTTTAAAAATGGTACGTGTAAGTTAAGCCTTACATCATCTTTAGTAATGATCTAGACCCGACCTACGCATGAAAACCTTTCTATTTTGTGACAATAGATAATGTTTGAGTATCTTAACGAGACGCGTCTTTATTAACTAAGATTGTTTGTCTGTAACGGGAATCGAATGAAGAGAAATAATTATGACATTTCGTTCGCTTCACTTTTCAGATAATGGATCGGATCATTAGAAATAAAGTTTAATTATGAAGGTAGTTTGAATAATGCTATGTTATTGATATGGTTTATGGTAACAAATAAAAGATCCATCGAACTTAATGAATAATAGTAAAGTTTAATAAATAAATGTAAGAAAACTTCCTCCAAAAGCTACACGGTGGAAAAGTTTCTCGCTCACAAAGTAAACATCTTGATTTAAAATTTCAGATTTATAGTTAGATAGATATACTTTTTAATGCACACCAAATAATAATATACTATAAATAACGGAACAATGTGCGGTCTTACCGCTAAACGCGATCTCTTCCAGACACCCTTTGGATGGACAGGATAAACTAAAATCAAACGATATAATAAACCTATTTATTTATAACTATCTGACAGGCCCGCGGCTTCGCACGGGTTGTTTTTCAATAAAACATTAACCTCATTTTGCGCATTTTCCCAAGATGTAAACTATCTCCTTGCAAAATTTTATTACGATCCGTTCAGCCGTTTAGTCGTGTAAAGGTAACAAACAAACTAACACACAAACAGAGTAATGAATGAATGAATTTTTTTTTATACCTTACAAGCTAGACACAACAGATATAAAGAAATAAACAACTAAAAGTAAGCATAATGGGCGGTCTTATCGCATAACAAAGCGATCTCTTCCAGGCAACGTTTGGTTGGAGAGGATCATTGCTCAATGGAAGATTGGCCGAGGTGTAAAAAGAAAAATTACTTAACCCTAAATAGTTTATAATAACCCTAATAGTTATGTATGTATTATACATATAAACCTTCCTCTTGAATCACTCTGTCTATTGCTGAAAACTATATTAAAATTCGTTGTTTAGTTTAAAAGATCTAAGGTAACAGACAGCGGAAGGGACTTCATTTTGTACTATGATTCGATATCTGCAGTTTTTGGAAATACAAACTAATAGTACCTAATTAATATTACCCTCTTCAAAACCGTTTACGACCGCTTTGGAAGATGCCTTCAAGCTTCTGGAATGGAAAGGACTGGGCATCAATATTAACGGCGAATACATCACTCACCTTCGGTTTGCCGACGATATTGTGGTCATGACAAAGTCAATGAAAGAGCTCAGCACAATGCTCGAAGGCCTCAATCGAGTCTCCCAACGGGTAGGACTTAAAATGAACATGGACAAAACGAAAATTATGTCGAATGTCCATGTCGTGCCTGCCCCAGTTATGGTTGAGAACTCGGCTCTTGACGTTGTCGACGCGTATGTATACCTAGGACAAAAAGTCCAATTAGGTAGGTCCAACTTCGAGAAAGAGGTCGAATCCAACTCGGATGGGCAGCGTTTGGGAAACTTTGCAACGTCTTTTCGTCCAACATACCTCAGTGCCTTAAGACGAAAGTCTTCAATCAGTGCGTGTTACTAGTGATGACATATGGAACCGAGACGTGGTCCTTCACTATTGGCCTTATGAATAAGCTCAGAGTCGCTCAACGAGCTATGGAGAGGGCTATGCTCGGGGTTTCTCTACGGGATCGAATCAGAAATGAGGAGATACGTAGGAGAACTCAAGTCGCCGACATAGCCCGACGGATTAGCATGTTGAAATGGCAATGGGCAGGCCATATAGCGCGCAGAATAGATGGCCGATGGGGCCGGAAAGTTCTTGAATGGACGCCACGGACCGGCAAGCGCAGCGTAGGACGTCCACCTACAAGATGGGCAGACGACTTGGTAAGAATCACAGGTCGGCATTGGATGCAGGCCGCTTCCAACCGCAGTTCCTGGAGATCAATGAGGGAGGCCTTTGTCCAGCAGTGGACGTCCTACGGCTGATATGATTATGATGAATATTACCTTATACAAAACTCTGATGAAATAAAATCTCAAACTTTACGATAACTTCGCAGAACTCGGCTGAAAGTTTATGAGAACCAAAATAAACTTGACAAGTCGCATTTTGATGGATTCCAGTACAAAAAGTTAATCGAAAAATAATAAAGTTCAGTCGCATAGCTCCACGCAGCATCATTTATTTCCCGAATGCTCCAAAGAAATTTAGTATTCGTCGCGCGGCCGACGACGTTATAAAAAGTCAAATCCCCAAAGTTGGACAGGTACCTACGTGGACAAAAAATAAATGGAAAATACTAATGGAGCGAAGCAAAGAGGTTGGACCGTGCAGCAATGTGGTAAGTAACTGTTCCTTAGACAGTGTATTTTGGAACATAGAAACTACGTTTCACGGGTGGTAGAGCTTTTGTGAACGAGCTCGAGGAAGTAGGCACCACCACCTTACTTATCTGCCGCCAAATAGCAGTACTTGTGCTGCTGTGTTCCGGTTATATGGTAATGGTATGTTCCTGTAATTACTGGCACATAGGCATAACAGCTAAGTCCTATAGTATGGCAACGTATCCACATAGAGATCAATACAGCATAATACCTTGTTTTGAATTCTATGTGGATATCCATGGGCTACAGTAGCCACTTAACATCTGGTGGACTGCATGCTTGTTTGCCATATAACTAATATATATATATATATATATATATATACATATAAAAAGGTGGCACGGATTAAAAAAAAACAAGATATTAGGTACAAATGGGCGTGTAATGTACGGATATAGAATAGAATATTCATTTATTTTTCTCTCGAAAGTTAATATTAGCCTAGATATAACTAAAGAGGCAAGTTTCAACTATCAGATACTCAGATATAATTTCCACATCCCTATAATACATGTTAATCATTTGTACTCAGTGGCTCGTATAGGGAAGGGCCTATCCAGCATTGGACTAATATGGACTGATGATGATAGTAAAGACTGTTGTATAAAGACTTGGTTTGTACTATTTTTTACAACATAGATGAGTGGAAAGAGGGGAGGGAGGCCTATGCCCTCAAGTGCGACACAACAGGTTTATAATAAAAATTGGTTCTATGTAAAGGCGGTTTACGGACGATAATTTTACGTGTTAACGAGTGGAAGAGATATATGTAGATGCGTTACAAGCTGAACGCTTAGGCCGATCGTGCCTCTCTAACGCTTGTTCCGCGCTCTCGCTTGCACGCTCAGCTCAGGCGGAACGTGACACTTTTTCGTGCGTGCAGCCGTCGTTCATCGATTTATAAGACGTTATCACGTCAGTAAATGTTTATGTTATTAGTGGGGACACACCCGCACCGGCAACACCCGGGGTATTGTCGATATGTTCCCTACCCTGTAAAAAACTTTTTCATTTTTGTCGTATATATTATGTATTGTTGTATGTTTTTTGCGGCGTATTGAGCAAAAACATCCACTTAGTATGTAGTCTCGGTTCGATATTCCGATAGTTCGATGTTCCGGTTCGGTGAAGTTGGCCAAACGTTGTACTGCCAGTTACATACACCGAAGCGTCCACAGCCGGTTTGGCGGCACGCACTGTCCAAGCGACGTAATGGGAGCGACGTCTCGCCGCTGCCGCTTCACACACAATTTCACCTCTGACTGACGCAAACATTCATTCTGCTGCGTACTTACTGCCGACGTTGTCAGGTGTATGCCTTTAATACCAGGTTTAGTACTAAAATATATAGCAACACCTAGGTTTTTCTCCTACTTGATTATTTTAACTTCAGGTTTACATGTTACTCCATAGTCCAACTATCCATAGTCCTACAAGGGTTCCACTAACTTCCACGTTACTTATTGTAACGTAGAAGTTAGTGGTACTCTTACTATCTGGACCACGAATCGAAAAAGCGCTCTAAAATCTAGATACTGGACATTTTAGATAATATAAATACCGATGTAGTCTTCACCCAAAACTAACTTTTCTCTAGGATGGTTGGTTATAATTATAAATAGACAAGCAGTTTTAAAGCAACATACAGGTTTTTATCTTTCTCTAACTCGATGTACATTTTTGGTGTATTACTATTTCACTTACTGGATCAATTCTGGCTGACTATAGCTATCGCTTTTTATACATTATACTTACAGTAAAGTTCAGTTGGACCATAATCTCTCACATTTAAATCAAAATGTTTGAAGAGTCGAATTCGAATTAAATGTAATTTTATGCCCATCATGTGCATCATCTTCAATTACGCTTTTTGCCAAATGTGGTTTTTGTGCTCTCAAACCAAGTAATAATACTTTTTGTATCAGTTCACCTCTAGCCATGTCTTCAAAAAAATGGCGCCAATCAGTCATGAGAAAAAAGTCGATATTTGATCTGATTCAGTATCAAATATCTTCATTTATGAGTGCGCATGAATAGTTCCAAAACATAATTTTTCACGGTTCGTAAAATGTTTGGGAACTTGATCGTGTTTATTTTTGATTGGTCAGACTAAAACAACAAAACTTGAAGATATCTTGAAGCTTTCGCATCATATTTAACATTTCGTCAAAATCCAGAAAACTTTTTCTGAAACGTTTATTGTTAATTGATTTTTTTATATAATAAAGAAAAGATAATAGATAAATCCAAGGTCCTACAAGATTAACATAGGAACTAATATTAAAGTGGATCAACGAGTTCAACCTATCAAATTCACGGCACAGGTTTGATTCATGATGGTTTCTGGCAATTATACTGAGAACTTAGAACATTAATCAAACTATATTGATAGGCTACGTACAAATCCAATTAGAAGTATCCTTGTTACAATTTTGTTGTGTCGATCCAGCATCTCATGATTTATCATCTTTGGGGGTACAATTAGGCTGGC
The DNA here is from genome assembly GCA_918857605.2 of Philereme vetulata. Taxonomy (NCBI): domain Eukaryota; kingdom Metazoa; phylum Arthropoda; class Insecta; order Lepidoptera; family Geometridae; genus Philereme; species Philereme vetulata. The sequence goes on along the minus strand of OU975439.1, from coordinate 9,055,186 downwards.
AAAGTAGGAGAGTGTTAATTTTGATTTCATCGTAAATCCAGTTTTAGAATCGGGTGTAATTGAGTGTAATAGTCTTTAATCGCTTCGTATCGGTGATGTTTTTATTGGTGGTCTGTGGGAAGATGTTGAACGAAGGTAAGGTAGGATGTTAATTTTTAATACTCCAGTTTAAATCAAAGAGACTACTTATATACTTCCTGCTAATTTATGTTTCGGTGCCGTATGGTGGAATTCATCGGGCTAAAATATTGATAAACGTATTTTTGGTATCAAACTTATTGAAATTGTACATGATGCATTTAAAGGTTTTATAAACTGTGAAATAAGAACAGATATTAAAGAGCCTATATTACAACAGACAGATAACAATGAAATACGACGAATTCAATCGGTAAAATATGGTATTTATGGCCTTAAAAGTGTTATATTTATAGCAACCATAAAACAGTAAAATTTAATAGCCTCTGCAGTAAATGATAAAAAAAACTTGCCTATTAAGCATTAGGCGACATTTGTATCAAAAATCAGTTGCAGACCAAAGAATAAATCAGTCAAAAAAGCTATTTTATTATTAAACTTAAATCAGATTCATTAAGCCGAAATCTAGTTTTTGTGTCGATTTTATTACAATCAGAAAGTTTTCAAAAGTCAATCAATAGTTTTAATCTTCCATAAAATCTGGCTACGTGCTTAGCGGAGATTAAAGATGTGCTTTCAGACTCCGGTAATAAATAACATGATTATTTCCTTTTGAAACTGGCCACATTTTAAGCCGAACGGTTTTTGAGTGAATCCAACCGAGAAATGTGTTCGTTAACGGGATTAAGACAAACTTTCTGGATGTTTTTGCGCCTTCAATGTTGGATTTGTTATGCTACCTGTCATTCTTTACAAATGTATAGGTCACTAATTTAATTTTAAGCTTAGTAGGGAAAAAAATGGTCAATGGAATTAAAATAATATCATCCGTGTATTACTAAGGTTGCTACTATTCTCACTGCCACATCTTAAAAATCTGTGATAGTCACGGATAAAGTTTCCGTAAACTACAGTAGAGCTGGTCAAGGTGCTGTGTTAAAATAACTAGTTTACTTCAAAAGCGAAAAAAACTTTCTAGATCGAAAGATACAGTACCCCATACGCAAAGGGAGTCGTAAGGTTCAACCACCAAGGACGACCGGTCAAACTCGAACCCCGTGGGTTGCTACGATAACATCGTCTTTTCTCATTTCTACATATTTATTTCTACATACCACTATAAATATGTCACATCCAAAATATTAGTTATCTTGATCTCTGATATCCATATTTTTATTGCGATAATGAAAAATGACAAATGAACAGGAATTTTAAAAGCGGCTCCTTTGATAGTATAATATTACTGAGAAACAGTTAATAAGTTGGTAGATACATTGATTGATACAAGGAAATTATAAAATTAAAGTTTAATTGCTTTGATATTTAAGGAGGCAACAAGGAACTTATAAGTATGTAATTGGCCAAAAACTAATTGATGTTGTATATATAATACATTGATGCTATATTATTTCTTAGTAAATAATCTAAGATCACGCCTAAAACAAAGTTCAAGTGCATATGTCATGTATAAAAAAGAATGTGAGCTGAACCAAAACTGGTATACAAACAGTTATTTACGGAGAATTTCTTCAAATATGAGATTAAGGATCTACCTGGTTGAAATGTTGTTTGTATGCGTCTCTGACTTATGTTTGTGTGAGAGACTCCATGAATTTTATCTGAGAAGTCGTCATATGATTAATGGACGCACGTAGAGTCGCCTCAGATGTCTTTCTTCTATCTACTTAAGTAACAATGCATTTCAAATCTTTATATTTTCGTTTTTTTGATGTTTTGTGATTTGAGAAAAGGCTGTCCTGTCCAGTTTTACTAGTTTTAACATCTTTGATAGTTTTTTGAGTAACATGAAAATTTAAATGTTATAATATGAATGCACTAATAAATATATAAGTAATAAATTATTAATATAAATACGGGATTTATCACGTACCGTCTTATTGGTGTTTCGAACGAAACATTGTCGGTCGAAACACCGGTAAGACGCTACGTGATAAATCCCGTATTTATAATAATGATTGAAATTAATCACGAAAGTTTTCTAAGTAAAAGTAATAAATTGTAAAGGATTGTAAGGAGAATATTTATTATTAGGTCGTCTTTACATCTGGTGGGCGTGGGGGAAGAGAGGGGGGGGGGGCACCTTTCTGCCCCCAATGGTCCCAACGGCCAGACAACGACTAAAATCAGGATCATGCAATGTATACCTAAAATATTTTAAAACTACTTATGGTCCTAAATACCTTTTGGTATTTCAATAATAAAATTATATTCGAACAGAGTATGCCAATGTAAATAAAAGTCTTGCCGCAATGCTTAGGCCGCATGAGCTTAGACATTGTTTGGTTAACGACCGGTCAGTGTTTGTACGAGTGAAGACCGTCAAGACCACTTGAAAATATTTCAAGCGGTCTTGAGCAAGCTGTGAACGTTTTGGAGAGAAGCAAGTGCTCTTTAGAATAAAAATTTTAAAGAGTGAGAGAGAAAAAACGAAAAGAGATCTGAAATCTCTTTTCGTTTCCCAATAAAACATAATAAGGAACAAAAAATAACAATATTAGCAAATAAAATAATACTAAGGAAACAAAATATCAAGTCTAATAAAATATGCATATATAAAGGGCATATTTCGAAGTAACCGTTGCAACCGCAGAAAAACAACAAAAAAAGAAAGTAGACTTAGTCAATGTCTTTTTATGTAATATATAAATTACTCTATGCTGGACAAACAGTAGTAGGTATTATTCCAAAACAAGCAATACAGATTGCTGTTACAAGCTTTATAGCTTTTAAAAAGTGGATTAAGTAGCGAAGAAATGCTAAATCGACGATAAGCATACGTCTTGTCAACCCACGCACTAACAGCTGTACTTTAATGCTGTAATGCACTGTAATGCATAGCAATAGAGATGAGATTCGGTTGAAAAGGTTAAGAGTATAGGATTCAAGTTATGGCCGGACGGTCAAGATAAAGCTCCTATTGTTTAACCCACGTCTAAAATTATATTTTATTACTTAAACGTCCGATCGACGACAAAGAATATAGATATAAGGAAAAGATCTGAACCGGCATATTAATATGAAAAACTGGAAGTGCAGAACTCGTTACAAGTTATTCAAAGAACGCTAAAGTTAAAAATACTCGTATAAGGATTATAAAAGGAATAAAAATATACATTTCTCACGTATCGGATTAAAGCATTCCATGGCGGATTAGCACAATGAACTTCAATTTGAATAACACGCTTGATCCCAACACGTTACCAAAATAAGTGTAGTTTGTAACGAATTCACATATAATTCATATAAAAACGTATATTAAAATTGTAAAATGTATATTATCCTAAAACATAAGTGACGGAAAACATGGCATAACAAAAACTATAGTTATGGTATTCTAAACAGCTGACAAATCTGGAACAGACAGAGCGTCCGTGATCCAGAACAGTTATATCTGTGTTTATTTTAATCCAATAATTAAATTGCAAATCCACTTTTTCACACATTTCAGCATTTTTAAACAGTGCGGTGCGAATAAGTCAGTTGTTTTTCTTAATATTAGATTGAAGTAAGCACAGATTATTCAGATTCTCAGTCACTGACAGAAAAGTTCCTTAACTTACGAAAACTTGTACTTATTGAAAACCATAAAAATATTTTTAACTGAAAATTTAATGTACCGTTTATGTAAATTATATATATTGGATTAAATTGAAATCCAAAATTGAAAATAAGATTCATATCAATGCACTTGCATTTAGTGTTCCCATGAATATACCTATATGAATAGTGAAAACGGAATCACTTCTAAAAAATATAGGTATTTTTAACCTTTCAAAATATTTAGGTACATACATACTGTCGCAATGATACTTTAGACAAATCTATTACTCGTTGCTTTAAGCATGCAACTTAGGTATTCTATCATCGAAGTCAGTATTAATCATTCCTCGAACCAAATAGACAGTAAGTACCTAAAAGCGTTATTCATTGCAAACTTGTTATTGCAAATTCGTTTAGGTACAGTCGACATTGAGGAAAAAGAACAAAAAACGTTGAATCCGAATCACGCAAACACTAACCTTAATTGCCTGGATATAGCGACAAAAAACATTTTGGAGTATAACACGCGAGCGATTTAAATAATACATTTACCTGTCGATCCATTCTAATGGCATCTGAGTAATCCAAAGCAGTCGGATCCGATTAGCAACAGATGTGCATAAAATTTTGAAATTTGACTACCTCACCATTTAATAGCACAGACTAAATTGCTGTTCAGTCTAAGATGAAGATAATTAAGCTATGAGAGAAAGTTATATTTATACCGAGTACAACAATAATAGGCAATGAAACATTGAAAAAAATATGAAGAAAACAAAGCTAATATCAATGTTTACAAAATAAGCAAAATAATGTATAATGAATTGCCAAATATCACACTGACCGCAGATTTCGTAACCTGAATTTCCAACATCGGATACCCAACGGCAGCGTTTTGACTTATATCTGTACAAATAAACAATATAGCTTGTATTTACCATAACGCAGGTGCAGGATGCAAGTAAAGTCTGTCCTTAATGTCGAAACGAACGAAAAAAAATGTTGCGCAACGTTCTTGGAGAGAACTTTCAAAAGCCAATGAGATACTGTGAAATCGACGAGTGGTTTGCGCGTACATATCAGGCTAATTATTCTAGAGCCTCGGTCACGATTATTTCAACCTGCAAGTCTGGCATAAAGGTATAGCAAACAGGACCGAATTGAATGTACTACAGAAAAAGTTTCATTCGCCAGGTAACCTCTTTCTTCGTATTTAAGATACAGATCCTCGGATTGATATTAGTTGTTGCATCCTTAGTTTGACCTTACCGACTCCTCATGTTTATGAAATTAGTTTCGTAAAAATTTCAAATTATCCTAAACAAAAGGAAAATCGGTCGTTTTAGTGTCACAGGGATACTCACCTGGATCAAAATTTAAACATCGCGTGACAATTTACTGCTTTGCCTCAGGTGATATCGACATTTCGGGAACGTTCCGAATTTTGCAGATTCCAGCCACCAATTTGACCGTTTTCAAATGAGATAAACCCCGATACGAAGTTATGATTGGTTCGCTCTACAAAATGATAATTTCTAAAGGTCCGTAGGCGAAACTCTTGTTCTTGGCCGAGTCCACCTGCCTTCCTTTGATTTATTATGGATTCAATATTAATTTGATATCCCTTTTTGCCGCGGCCCCTTGAGCGATCGGAACGAGCGTGGAGGCTCCGGTCCCCATTATATGTGGTCTTGGACCAATCATAATTGCATATGAGCCTCAAGATAAAATGTTCAATGCAAAATAACACATGGTGTAACTTTGGCAAGTTTGTAAAGTGTTGCATTTGGAAGGACTAGTCTCGTCTGGTTATTAGTGTGAAGTTCTCATGAGAATAAACAAGTTTTTCATAAGAAATGGCCCGGTTTGCAGGGGAATTAATTATAGTAGATAGCTTCTTACGTACTTGATCTACTCGGAATGTGGTATGATATATATTTATAGCCGAGGCTGCACGTTAGTTGTTGCTTTATATAATACTAGTGGACCCCCCGAACTTTGTAATGGCTTGACATGCATAGGTATAACGCGGGCTGTCAATATAAGTCACCCTGGTAGAATTGTCAATTGCTGTCCCCGGCCATCATTATGTATGAAAAAATGAATGACTTCCACAAATAATTCAATATCAAAATTAGCCAAATCGCTCCACCCGTTCTTGAGTTTTAGCGAGACTAACGAACAGTCTGTTTCAAACGATATTCATTTTTTTACATCCTCTTTGACGATATTTGCAGCACGCATTCTGTCAATTCTATGTCAAACGTCATAAGGTTACATTATAAAAGCGCTAAGGTTAGATTATAAATAATTTTATATAGTGTTTAAGTATTCTTAAATTTTCTAATTTTGCGCGCAATTTTCTAAATTTTTTCTTTCATAAAAACCTTCTCCTGACAATAAGAAATACAACCAAAAAAAGAATTGGGCAAATTGGTCCAGGCGTTGTTGAGTTATGCGCTTACCAACACATTTTGCGATTCATTTTTATATTATAGATTACATATAACTGGAACTGGTTGTTTTATTAATAGTTGTATTTTCCTTCGCTTTTGATTCGAGGCGTACCAACCTGATGGAATTTATTTCCACATAAAACGTATAATCAATAGAAAATTTGACGAAACATGAGAGAAAGTGAAGCCGTGTTCGGCTTAACGTGTGCACATGTTTGTATTAGAATTCCGATCATGTCTCGATTTAACTTAGATAGTTGAAGTTTTGTAAGATTAATTAGATTCACAAACAAACCACGCTAAATAGGTCTACATTTACACATTTATTACTCTCATCTAGGTACTAGGAATAATTTGCGTTATATTTAAATAATACAAGTTTTTTTATACTACTTATTGGCAAACGAGCATGCAGTCCACCAGATGTTAAGTGGCTACTGCAGCCCATGGATATCCACATAGAATTCAAAACAAGGTATTATGTTGTCTTCATCTCGATGTGGATACGTTGCCATACTATAGTACTTAGCTGTTATGCCTATATGCCAGTAATTACAGGAACATACCATTACCATCTAACCGGAACACAGCAGCACAAGTACTGCTTTTTGGCGGCAGATAAAGGTAAGGCGGTGGTGCCCACTTCCTCGAGCCCGTTCACAAAAGCTCTACCACCAGTAAAATTAGTTAAGTTAAAAGAGTTATTTGTTAATTAATTATATTTGCTGAAGATTAGCCGATTTGTTAAGTTTTTATGAGTACAAAATGAACAGCACGTCTTTATGCATAAAAGCCATTACCAAATGTTTGATAATAATGTAAAGATGCTTCATTTATTTGCGTAATTTTGCTAACACGACATTCTAATCTGCAGAACGCATCTCAGGTTCCCTCATTATTTGCGGATAATTTCCTTAAAAAATTTCAGACTCCAAAATTCTGATCACGCTTCGATTTGTCGATCGATTCCAGATAAGACTTGATCATTAAAATTTATTTATATTTACGTAAGGCCAGTTAGTGGTTTTTCGTTAAATATTCATGAAATATTTTACCGTCACATGTATTTTTGCGTACCTATAATTATCTGATGTAACTTTAGATCGGGTGATTTAGTTTTTACGTTGATTTTTCGTGGAATCGCGAAATAGCCATTCGTTTTCGGCGTTGTCCTTGAAAGGGTCAAACGCGTTAAGATTTTGGAGGATCATAATAATGGAGAGGGTATAATAACATGATAGATGATGCAGTTCATGTATGGTGCATACTGATTATAGTAATGTAGTCATAAACTTAATTATAGACGTGAAAAAACAAGTAACAATTGTTACAAATACGATGATATCATGCTTTACGTATTATAAAAACCGGTCAAGTGCGGGTCGGACTCGCGCACGGAGGGTTCCGTACCATTATCTATATAAACGAGCAAAACGAATCATGTTTGTTGTATGGGAGCCCTCTTAAAAAATATTTTATTCTGATTTTAGAATTTGATGTTATAGCGGCAACAGAAATACATCATCTGTGAAAATTTCCACTGTCTAACTATCACGGTTCATGGGACGGTCCGGTGACAGACGTACAGACAGACAGCGGAGTCTTAGTAATAGGGTCTTAGTAATATTTAGATGTACTACGAGCTATAAGCTAGCTTATTATGTGAAGTAAACTTTTTGTCACGTTCCGTAGGCTAACAATTATTTTAAGAGTCAAGTTATAACAGATTACGTTCCAAACGAATGGTAAATATTAAATTGCCTTTAGAATTGAAGTAACGTTCGCAGTAAAAACAATATAAACACTAAATTTGCCCTTTATAACATCCGAATTAGAGTTTAGAATCATAGAGCAAAAACGTAAGCTTATATAAAATATCAAAGCAATTTTTACTTAGGATGTTGTGTATAATAATAATTTATAGTCTTCTGAAATTACCTCAAGAAACAAAATGCAGTTCAAATTACATCTATATATCTATAGATATTTATATATAAAACAAAGTTGGGTTAGTTACACCATTTATAACTTAAGAACGGCTGGACCGATTTTGATGATTTTTGATTTGTTGGATTTGTCTCTGCGTGATTTATGAAGAAAATTCATTTACTCATACATATATGCAGTCAATGATGGCCGATTGACAATTCTACCAGGGCGACGTACATTGGCAGCCCGCGTCATATGTTTGTCAAGGTGGTACGAAGTTCGGCGGGTCAGCGGGTAATATATAATAGTGTGTATAGTTTAGCTGTTTTCCGTTCCGTAAATAGTTCTAAGGTAATTTATTTTGTTGACTGTACCCAATCCTAGTTCCATTACTGCGCTGCCATCAATAGAATCGGATGAGTCATCAGAATTTAAACTAATTACGATCCAAAAGTAAAAAAAACTTAATGTGAGGCAATGTCCATGAGTTGGTATTTTCTGTCTGTCAGAATCACTAAATTCAAACTTTGTGATCATTCTCAGTACTTTGTATTGGCTTTGCGCGCATTAGTTGTGCGATTTTATCCAATGGATTTCATTATTACTTCGCCAAATTACCATTCTACCAACAGTCAAAACTTTGTTCTAATTAATTCATTCGTCCATAACATTACAAAATCACTTACAACATTCAAATATTCATCATCATTATCATATAAGCCGTAGGACGTCTACTGCTGGACAAATGCCTCCCTCATTGATCTCCAGGAACTGCGGTTGGAAGCGGCCTGCATCCAACGCCGACCTGCGGTTCTTACCAAGTCGTCTGCCCATCTTGTAGGTGGACGTCCTACGCTGCGCTTGTCGGTCCGTGGCCTCCATTCGAGAACTTTCCGGCCCCATCGGCCTACTGTTCTGCGCGCTATATGGCCTGCCCATTGCCACTTTAACGTGCTAATCCGTCGGGCTATGTCGGTGACTTGAGTTCTCTGACGTATCTCTTCATTTCAGATTCGATCCCGTAGAGAAACCCCGATCATAGCCCTCTCCATAGCTCGTTGAGCGACTCTGAGCTTATTCATAAGGCCGATAGTGAAGAACCACGTCTCGGTTCCATATGTCATCACTGGTATTCGAATATTGGTCACCATCAAATTCAATATTAAGTACGTACCGAAAAACAAAGAAAAAAACGAAAAAACAAGGCTATGATTTTGTAAAAAGAAAGGTAGGTAAAGGAAAAACAACACTGACTAAATGTTAGCTCAGAAAGAAATAAAGATATTTGTATTGAAAGTTACTTTACAGGAAAATGTTAAGGAATTTGAACAACATGTCTTTAATTTAGTATTGTTTGCATTAAATTTGATTCACTGGAGGAAACGGCTACTGAAACTCCGTCCAGTGATTCACATTATTATTATAATAAATTAGAACTTTGTTTAGCAGAATCCGCAACAGGTTAAAACATATAACATGCCACGACTTGATGATGTATGTAAATTGTTAGGAATTAAAGAACTGGCCTACTAAATGGACGTAGAATCTGCGTTTTACTATGGTATGACTTAGGGTTTTATTTTACTCAGAATATGTTCCATTTTCCTTCAGAATGATATTCTGTCGTTATTTAATATTATTAATAATTACAAGTATTTTATTTTTGCTAACAATTACGTTAGAACTTACTAAACAAAATATTAGTTGTGTAAAGCGAGTAAGACAAGTTACATATTTTATGGGTTATGGGTGTACACTATGCTTACATTATCCTATCATCTCTATTTCTATCAAGTTATATACGTGTTAGTTTTACTAAATTATAAGTATGTGTTAAAAACTTTAGTTCTGATACAAACTTAAGATACAACAAAGAATATTTTTTCGGGATCATCTACACGTCTAACTAAAACCAAGTTTGACTAGTTTTTATTGGATCAATAAATATAAGATTAGATCCTCGAGCGTAGACTCGGTCTAAGTGGTCATATTTCAAAGGATTGATGGGCTAACATTTAATCCCTATACTTTTACAACCTCTACTTTAAAGGCTTTTATAATAACGAAGGCGTTTTCAAACAAAATTTGACTCTGGATTCCCAAACCTATGTCGGTGTATTTCGTAAAATATAATGGAAAAATATTAATATCTAGAGAAGCTCATACAATTGAAAGAACGTAAATTACTATATGAGAATACTATGTTGCTGATAGTGTGAGTGTTTCCACGAAGTTACAATCGAGAAGCTTTATAAATATTCCGATTCCAAGTAACCAGCCGGATGTAGCTACAGTCGGGTTAGCATCTGCACCTTGAGTTACACCGGCTGCCGTATGCATATAAATTAACTGAATTACACTATGATCAGCGTAGTAGAAAATTAAATGTGCAGGCGAGCGAAAATCTAAAACTATTAACTGTTGCATGACATCAATGCATCTGCTCATCCTTTAGTAGCTGATAGCTGTGAGCTGTAAGAAAATTTAAGTTTATGGTACCCATTTTATATAGTTTAAACAGAAAAATAAGCGCTTAAGAAATTTGAGAAAAACTTATCTCCCTTCCATCAAAGTCAATCAGCCGCATGGCTCATTACTATCCGTACCTTCTTGATATACCATCCATTCGCACACACCGTTTTGATTATATGTTCTTGATGCGTAGGTACAGCTACGGTATGGGACACTTTACCGTCGTCTGTTTTTCTTAAAGAATACTATCTGGGCCTCTTTAAGGTAATAGTAAATAGGTGTCTTCTAGATCTTCGTGCTTCATCTTAGACCACATCATCGCTTACCATCAGGTGAGATTGTGATCAAACGAAGATCTATCAAGTTTAGGAAAAATGAAAGAGTAAATTTTGTAAAATAACTTACCTATGGTCACGTAAGTGGTCCTGTCTTCTGAACGCCTTGCCACATATATCACAGGAGTAAGGCCGCTCGTCTGTGTGGGTCCTCTCGTGAATCAGCAAGTTGTAGGACTTTGTGAACTGACGGTTGCAAAACTTGCAAATGAACTGCTTCTTCGGCCTTGAAGCTCGACCCGGAGCTCTCAACAACCGCCTGTCTAAATGTGGATGCATCTGCTGAGGACCTGCTCCAGGGGGGAACAACCCAGCCCCGGGGAAGGTAAAAGTACCAGCAGCAGTAGGTGATGGTCCCGGTGCACCAAGAAATGCGCCAGGTGGACCGTATATTGGAGGTTGCGATGACCCATCGGACATCATTCCTTCGATAGACGACGTCCGGTGGTGAGGAAGCAACATAGCTGCAGCCGCTTCTCTTAGCGCTACTTCTTTTCTCTTTTCAACCATCATCGCCATGAAATCAAAAGAGTTACGCTTCGGAAAGTTCCCTGATGCTCTATCAGGTGAAGCTTTTGCTGACTCCGATCTATCTCTTTCCATCAGTCTCTCTCTTTCGATGATGTCTGATGGAATCAATGCAGGGTGTATTTCATTCGGGTACAAAACGGGGTGCATTGATCTCTGAGGAACGACGGGTACAAATGCAGATGATTCGCGATGGGTGGATGTGAGTAAAGATCCTGTTGCCATCTGTCTGTGATATGAAATTGTTGGCGAGTCAAAGTTGGCACTCGAGTTTCTGCCACTTGAAGATGGCCGTTGCTGAGTTCTTTCAGCTGAGCTTGCCAGGAACTGATCATGTCTAGATCTTAAAGGGGCGTTGACTGGTGTATCTTGTACTGGGCGAGGTGATGACGCCCGAGTTACTACTGTTCCGCCGTTTTCCGACATCACGTTTTCATTTCCATCTGAAAATAAAAATACAATGAGTAAAAATAGTACACATTGGAAGGGAAAATATATCATTACATTAGATAACATAATTTTTTGTTTGTGTTACCTATTACTTAACCACTAACCACTTAATCGCAGTTTTGTCTTTCTCCAGACCTTATTAAAAACTATAATTCTATCTTGAACTTACAAGGCGCTAAACGTTAAGACATAATTTGTACGTATCATGCTTAATGAAGTATCTCTATAGCTCTGTAACGTTTCTTGTCAATTAGGATAGTAAATCGATTCTCACGGTATGTGTCTCAAATATTAAAATTAGACCATTCGTTTCATCTCTCATTTGCATCGGATTTATCTCAGCATGTTTTATGGAAAATGTAGTCTACAAATTGAATTCATTACGACTGATCTATTTAGCTTTTTGTCTATTGGTATTACTCGTGTATCTTTTTAGATAATATTGGTGCCTCATGCATAATTCATCAGTTTACATACCTACGATTGAATCTGTTGTTAGCTTCTGGAGATATCAGAAAATGTTAATCGCGACCGGATTTTGCTGTGGACTGGACATTAGTGTCTTTACTTGATATATTACTGTTAAACGCTTAAAAGGCTTTGATTTGCCTTTTCTCAACTTATACTCAGTTTTTATAAAATTTATTGTTATTGCATTCACAAAATCAGTTGTAATAATTATTTCAAACCTGGTTTTATTTTTTTCGAAAACGGTCAGCGTAAAATATCGGGCTATTATTCCGTTATTTATTGGCTGATCTTTAAAGTAGTGCGTATTTATGAAACCCGTCATACTAAGATAAAAGAGAGACTTATCAAATTATATTGAAACTATTAATATACCTCTTTTATTTGTAATTTTTACAATAACTTTAGAAATTATCAGTCTATTGCAAGTTTTTAATTCTTAATTCTTGTTTTGTTTGTGTTGTGTTGTAGTTAATACCGTCTAAGGCTGCTATTCTCAGATTTACGGTTGGTTTTTACTATTCTCATCTTATGAGCAATACGCATTTGGACAGTAAAACTGGCACTTGGTTTTATAGCTACGGTCGGTACCCGGCAATGTTTTTCTTGTGTTTCCGGTGTCTCGCAAGCATATGAGTTTTAAGACATTTTATTATGTTTATGTTTTAGTGTATTATACTAATGATGCTGTTGTTTACATAAATAATGCTTTAAAACTTAGCTACTGCGTAGAATTTTTAATTTCTAAGATCATATCAGATTGGAAGCGCTAAAATGAAACACACATAAAACATGATTCTCATCAGAATACAAGCGGCCATTACTAAAACAGTTTGTACACATAAAAGTGATACTCCCTAATCATATTTTCGATTCAAAGTAATAAAAAGCTAGGCGTCAGTTACATCAACTACAAAAGATTAATCTTAGAATCAATTCATTCAAGCAAGATCGAAAAAGAAGGCACTGTTCGGGTCCACATTTCACTGTACGCTGCCCGTTCTACCGTAAAAGCCTTCTGATTTCCTCTCCCTCTCTTTCACACCTACGGTTTTGTATCGTTCGTCTTTCTTGCACTTAAGCCGTTCTTGATCGAGTTTCTACCATCTTACTTGCTCCGAAGCTGTATGACTACTTTTATCTCTCTTTCGGTTCGAGAATTTAGAGATATGAATATGTATGCAGGTACAGCAGTAAGTAATGGACACTGAGATGTAATACTGGTCATTTCAATAAGATACAGCTTTTAAAGGAATATTTTAAAACAATCTCCATGAAAATTTAAATTTCTTGTGTGAGACCGAAACTACGTTTTACTGTATTGATAGTGAACTGGTTATGTCTAGTAGGTTTATCTTTAATGTTTACTGTTCACACATTGCTAAGTACAAAAATATTTGCAGTTATTGTTTTGCAATTACCACATGGTTTATGATGGTATCAAGTTTACAAGTATTAAACAAAAAAAATAAATGCGAGATATTTGTCACTTACAATTTGCGTCGAGTATTTGCATAGTGATACAAAAAGACGTATGGATCTGTACAAAAACAAATTTTATTTCAGACAACGTCCATATCCATAGTCGATGGACAACGTCCATCTAATCACATGCCTTTTTATATCAAAACATATTCCAAATACAGAAATATACAACACACTTATATGTTAATATTCACTTATCGACGAGTGGTTTTGATATGTTTACCGATCATAGATTCTAATGTATTAAAATTATGTATCGAGATATCTAATTAGCTAGGCAGAATGTACAAGTGGCTTTTTCATATGACTGCTATTCACACTGAATATTTCATTGCGATCTGGATATTATTCAAGCGGGTCAACACATTACAGGTACTGTATTAATCATGATTGTCTTGTATATATTAGTGAGTTATTGGTGATTCAATAACAAAAACTGCTTTAAATGTGAGACAAAAATGAGAGAAAATGAGAATAGACGTTAAATTAATATCAAATGTCTACGATACTCTCAACCCACCTAATTATACATGAAGTATGTAACTTGTCTTACCTGAAATTAGCTTTTTTTAAATTGGTATTATTTAATCGCATTCTGTAGGTTTTTGAAGAAATATCAGACATTTTATATCTGGTTTAGAAAATTGTATGCACATAAACATGGAAATATGCACACAAACGTACTGCTAATAGCAAAGGGTGATATTATATCGCTTAGCATTGCCGAACAGATTGTAATAAACTACACTGCAACCGTTGGTAATAGAATACTTTGACATTAATACATTATGGATATTGCTTCTGGGCAAAATAGATACTATCAATGCATTGCAATTTATGTCCTCTTGGTCCTTTCATGCTATCGTTGGTAGATTCATCGAAGATGTAGTTTTCTAGCGGGATCTCTATGGTTGGGAATGTTTAGTCTTCAATCACAATAGTGTCTTTTATTTCTACTATTTTGATGGTTCTCCAAATGTTTCCAGTATTATGAGTTATGCATGTTTTATTAAAACCCTTATTACATGCTTAGGTTTTGAGTTTATATTTTAAGGCACGATTCATATACAAACGTTTGTATAGGCGTATCGGGGATTTTAACGTCTTAATATTGTCACAATACAATAAAGTTGCACACTTTTATCTAAAAATATCTAAGTATTCATCATTTTCACTTATTTCAAATGTCATTAAACGTGATTTTTTTTATAATTATTAATAACTAGCTGTTGCCTACAATTTCGTACGCGTTACACTACTAAATGTGTAGGTAACCTAGAAATAAAGCTAAACTCGCCGTTGCAACTTGACTTGACACCCCATTTTTATCCCATATGAACTGATTTATGGCATAAAAGGTAACCTATGGGGTAAAACAGATTATAATCTACGTACGAGTATATACCAAATTTCATCGAAATCCGTTGAGCTGTTACGACGTGATGTAACAAACAATCAAATAAAAAAACAATTTTAATATTAGTGTTTTTGCACGAAAGTCTGCCCTTTTATTGATTTTGCGACATTAGCAAGAGGTTACGAATTAGACATTTCTGATGTTCAGTTATCTAGTAAATCGCCACTGAAAGTTTTTAAAGGAATCCAACCAACTTACCAAAAAAATTATAAATTCTCTTACAGCTACGAATTTTTGTTCGGTGTTCATAATTGTTTCAACGTTTTTTATATATCTGTTGGCAGAAGCACATTGCCGAGAATCGGTTAAAACATTGAAATTATCAATAGATATTGCTAACGGTTTCTTTCACTGGAAACAATAAACTTTATTGACTAATGTGAATGCCGCATCATTCACATTAGTCAAGGTGATAAGCATCGCACCAAACATGCCAGATTAGATTATGCTTATCGTTTGATGGTAAAGATTAACTACTATTTGTCCTACTCCAACCATTTCTACTGTATTACAGTTACGCAATTGTTCTTTATACAGCGTTGATTTAGTTGAACTCATAGCGATCATTTTAAATTGTACATGCCCAAATACTAGCTCATTTGTTTCAGACTAATGGGGCAATCTAAATTATTGAAGTAAAACTTCTTTACGCACGCTTGACTTGGGGAGTAAGATGGTGAATTAAGCTGGTTGAATGTGTTACGAAAAGTGCGAAAGGAATTTGAGAGGGAAATATAAGTTAGTGAAGATAGAAAGAGAGAGAGTTACGTTAGTAAGTTTTTAAACGTTTATGTGCGAGTGCGTTGTTGTGTCTGTCCAGAATGAGCATAGACTGATCGACCTACAGACATGTGGACAATTTTGTAATTTAACAATTTTATAAATTAATATTTTGAAAAAGAAGTTTTACTTCAGTCATATGGTCTGCACACTCGTTTTTTTGTATGTTGCCATGTTATAATTTGAATGACGGAGTTATATTAAAAATATTTTCTGAGATTAGTCTCTGTTCATTACCATAGCTGGTGTAATCCTTCATTAGGTAAGACAGGTCCATGAACTGCATTGTGGTCGTCTTCCATTACGGTATCACGTTCCATAATGGATGGTAAACTGATCAAAGACCAGGCTCGTGCCTTAACTGCTTAACCTTTGTCTAAAACCTCATCGTAAATTTACCCATGAATACAACTACTGTTCAAATAATTACCGCGAAACACAGTGGCAGGAAGCATTTACTAACAAAACTGAGCAAATGAACAATAGAATTAACCGCAGGCCCGTTATTTCCCAGAATTGTTTTTTCGTCGACATCTGCTGTGGAACAATAAACAAGTGTGCGTAGCCACGCATCCATCACATCACCAATAAAACAGGTAGCAAGGAAAGCACACCCTGCCTACCCAATTTATTCCACATCCGTTGTATTAAATTACAAAAAAAAAGTTGAACTCACACGTCGACTGGTCGTCCGATCGATCGGCATACGCGTTCGCAGCCAACCCTCCCGTGGTCAGGTAGGCCCGCAAAGTTTACAAACTGTGGCTCCAGGGTTAACAATAGACGATCATTGCAGTTTTTGTCACATTTCACAGTCCAACCGCAGTAGGTGGCTCCGAGACAGGTGAATAGAAGATTAGTGGAAGCGCACTTAACTATAGCTGTATAGGCCATAAACAGTTATTAAGCACGAAATGTCACTAATGTAACGTCATAGTTGGTATTTCACGTATAATTTTGCTCACTGATAGTATAGTTCACTGTAATCCGTTGGTATTGTCTGTAAGAGTAGTAGATCACTGTACACTGGTGATTTAGTAGATTAGCGTTGACGTGAATGCTGCGTATGCGCAGATGGCGCGCGACTGGTGGGAGTAGAGCGCGCGTACTACCGACTGGTAGAGCCAGTCAGAGGCAGTAGCGCTCCCGTAACCCCCCCACACCCCGCGCCCGCACCGAAGCCTCCAAACAGTTTTTACTTTGGGAACGATAAAAAAGGGAAGGATATCGTTTTGTTTATTTTTCGTGTTAGTAGCTTATATAAGTCGTGTAAATTAACACTGCCCTCGGATTTTGTCGAGTATCGTGAATTTCGCCTGTCCATGCTAATTGAAAAAAGTTTTAATATTGCCCTTTTCCTTTAATTTGTTTTGTGGCGCTTCTTTCTGGCAATTAAATTTTATTTTATTTATATTAATTCACCATACGTCTCTAAATAACTCTTTAAAGTCAACTTTATTGTAGGTATTAATTAGAACACTGTAAAATGAAACGTACTAAATATTTCAATAGTTTTTTATTACAACGAAATCTATCAATTTTAGTCATATATTACTTTAATTAAAAACTTTGTATATTCTAATACAATGGATTTCAAATAATTTACTGATCATTATAAATGATAATAATGCAATTGTGAAACTTAACTTATACTGTTTGGCTATTTTGGACACAGTAATGTTGATTACATTAGTTTAAAACAAATAAAATATCAACTTGAATGTGACCAGACTTATTTACTGAATGAACACATAACAATAATATCTATTTTAATAATATTGTTGATAAATCTATGATTATATTAATATACGATAAACTAATTATACAATAACGTGCATTTATAAATTTGCAATAATTAAAACAAATAATATACTTAAATACATTTTCTATAATTTTAACACTCACTATACAATCTACTCTATAAGCATTCATTCATTGAAAACGATCAAGTCTTTTATTTATTTTTTATAAATAATATATTTGAGCCTCACATGATTATTTATATACATAACGGTTATCGATTTATCTTTATTTATAATTAATATCAGTTTAATGCACTATTTTAAGTCACCTAGTATGGACCACTTTCTAAAGGGAAACATTTACTTAAGATTATAAACTTTTTTGTTATATTTACCGAGTTTTAATCAACTTATATAATATGCTGATACTGATTTAAATATATTACTAACGATTCTGTAACCCGCAAGTAATAAAAATACACTCCCTTCTGACGGTTGCCTTTGCGTCGAGCGGACGCGTCGCTCCTCAAGACTTATATTCATTCGGCAACTTAGCAAAATCAGCATCACTCAGTTTTAAAGTGATCAGAAGTGCATTATCATCATCAACTAATAATCAGCGCTCTCCGCCGAAATCATCACATCAACTGGCTGGGAATCAGAGGAAACATTTCGACACGTGCATCACTATCACGCACATAAACCCCGAGATCCAGGTATCCCCTTTTTTTCTTTTTCCCATCCATATCCTTGGTTATATTATAAAACAATATATCTTATAAGAGAAAACATAAGAAAGCTAAAATTACGAATGAACAATGTTTTCTAAAATTCACAACACTCATAATAATCACATTTAAATACAGGGTTACAGAGAAAACGACAAATTTCTTACATCGATTGTGCTTTTCCAAGTCAAAATGTCTAGCTAATGCTTATATTATATATCTTCTATAAAGTTTGGCACATCAATACTGATCTACTTTGTTATCTACGTTTCACATCTATACAATAAATATTTAGTAACTATTATAGGAATAGTATTTTTATCATTGTAGTAAACATTCAAATCATTTTTTTCTTTGAAGTCAGATGTTACTTTGCTTCATTTTTATCATCATTTCTTATTTTTTCTTCTCGTGTCTGTTGTTTTTAAAAACGCATCTTTCATTTCAATACAAGCATCAAGCGTGATCTCTGTTTTATGTATTTACTTGTTTAATTCATTCATTATTTCATTTGTTTTAGTCTCATCATTATCAGTCATTAAAAGACGTTATTATATGATCACTATTGATATAAATATTAATTTTATAATGACATAGATTAAAGCTATGCATATACATTAATCATTTTCGATGCGTAGTTCCAATGATATTTTTTTCTTATAATGTTAACTGCGTTGAATTAAATTCAAATAAACTTTACGTAACGAACAATACTGGCTGAATAAATACTTTTACCGTGTTAATACATAATTTTAATGGCAATTTCTTTAATCGGCACGATAAATGACTCCATAGGTCAATCAGGACGGGAATCAAACGTTGTCACAATCACATGCTTAAAATAATATAACTCTTATATAATTTTTTAAATACTTTTAATATGACATAAAAATAAGGAATTATATGTAAATAAAAAAGGAAGGGGAATAAAAGTTTAAGAAAGGATAGGGTAGGAATAAACTTTATTGAAACTAAGTTAAAGGAAAGAGTCTTCTATAGTAATCTGTAATCGTCAACCAGCCTTCATCCACCGGTCTATGGAGAACTCCAATGCTGCCATCCAACTGGAAATAAAAATATGTTTATTATAATATTTATCAATTTATTTATTAATCCACAAAACAGATTACAATCCACTTAGCAATAATTAAACCAAACATACAATTTTAGATCTAGATTGAAATGAAATATGTATGTGAATACGATAAACAAGTATAGCATGCATTAAAATTAAATTACCCTAAAATTAGAAACCGCTAATTTTACTATATGAGAAGTTGAGTTTCATTAGTCTCCTGATCGCCACGGTTTTGGTTTTCAAATCCAAACCAGTGTTTTTGTTCAAACGCAGAGCCGTGAAGATATCCCACAAGGAGGTCAGAGGCAGCGGCGGCCTTACCCATTGCGAGGCTCCGGGCGGCAGGTCTTTGCGAGGCCCTTTGTCCTTTGTGAAAAGTATGTGATGCGAAAGTAGGTCTGGTTGTTTGGCTTAGGTATTTGTCATGTTTGACGAGAAATGCTAAAGTTGAAATGCAAAAAAGTTAAAGATATGTTCGGTACAGTAACGATTTTGTTACTAATACAGCAAGCAAAATAATTCTAAGGTGACGAGAGTTGACGAACGAAATATAACACGGCGATTCTCCGATAGAGAAGCAGAACATCATGTCCCGAATCCCGAGTTGACCCGAGTGCTATGCGATTAAAAACCGATCTTCTAGTGTTTCGAGGCGCGTTATTCAAGTACTACATAATTAATTATGTTTTGAATGAATGAATTAGTTAACTAACTTTATTTTAATACACCGTTATGTTATTTATTACCTTAATAAATAATTAACGATCAAAATCACAAGTTTTAAATTAAAAAAATTAGTTAAAAAAATCTATATTTTTTAACATTTGCTTGGGTTGTTGCGCGAGGCAAGAGCGAGACCCCGGGCGATTGCCCTGTTCGCCACCCCCTAAGGCCGCCGCTGGTCAGAGGTAAGTTATTCAGTCCGTTCGTTTGATGCATTCGCAATTGTTGAATATAAGTTAGCCACTTACGTGACAGGTTGTAAGCCCATCACCGCTTATCAGAACATTTACCCGCTAAAACACTTGCCTTCGAATGTTCGGTTTCCTCACAATGTTCTCCTTTACCCTTCTGAGTACGTCTAAAATTCATACATACATTTTTCGAGGAAAAAAATACATTGCTGTTAACCGGGATTCGAACCCACTTTCTGATGGGAAATCGGAGTGCATCCTACTAAGCCACACACAACGGCTCTCGCGGCTCGGTTTTTTTATTGATATATAAAATATTTATTCATGACACATAACATAACACAACAAAATAAAAATATAAGCAAATATAGAAATTATGTGAGCATAACACGGCCACCACTCAGCATATGCTGGAGAAGCATAGCTGCAGCAGCTCGGGTTTTCAGTGACACCGCAGTATGGAGCAGCAGGGCCACGATACGTGTCATCTCAAAAGTAACCTTGTTATCACAATTTTAAAATTCAAGATGGCGAAAACTTTTTGTTATACATTTTTTAGATATAGGTATAGTTTTAAACTAACTTATGGAAGCTGATTACGAATATGATGTCAATTTTAAAATTGAAGATGGCGAAAACTTTTTCTTTGACTTTATTAGATAAAGGGTATTGTTTTCGACTAACTTAGGGTTGCTGATTACGAATATGATGTCAATTTTAAAATTCAAGATGGCTAAAACTTTTTCTTTGACTTTATTAGATATGGGTATTGTTTTCGACTAACTTAGGGTTGCTGATTACGAATATGATGTCAATTTTAAAATTGAAGATGGCGAAAACTTTTTCTTTGACTTTATTAGATATGGGTATTGTTTTCGACTAACTTAGGGATGCTGATTACGAATATGATGTCAATTTTAAAATTGAAGATGGCGAAAACTTTTTCTTTGACTTTATTAGATATGGGTATTGTTTTCGACTAACTTAGGGTTGCTGATTACGAATATGATGTCAATTTTAAAATTCAAGATGGCTAAAACTTTTTCTTTGACTTTATTAGATATGGGTATTGTTTTCGACTAACTTAGGGTTGCTGATTACGAATATGATGTCAATTTTAAAATTGAAGATGGCGAAAACTTTTTCTTTGACTTTATTAGATATGGGTATTGTTTTCGACTAACTTAGGGATGCTGATTACGAATATGATGTCAATTTTAAAATTGAAGATGGCGAAAACTTTTTCTTTGACTTTATTAGATATGGGTATTGTTTTCGACTAACTTAGGGTTGCTGATTACGAATATGATGTCAATTTTAAAATTCAAGATGGCTAAAACTTTTTGTTTTACTTTTTTAGATATGGGTATCGTTTTCGACTAACTTAGATAGATAGATAGATAACTCTTTATTGAATTACCACACAAACAGAAATAATAAAAAAAATAAGTACTGGGTTAAAATAAATAAGGCAATACAATGGGCGGCCTTATCGCTAAAAGCGATCTCTTCCAGGCAACCTTTGGATGGAGCGAAATTTTTAAAAATTACGGAGTGCGGTGTACTTTAGCGGATACATTACATTTACACATAATATATTCTAAGATATAATAATAATATGAAGTTTTAATCCTAATACTTAATATACTTATAAAATAGACTAATATATAGGTATATACATATAGCAAACTATACTAACAGATAAAATAAGTACATAAATAGTAAATAAATAACGCTAGGAAGATGACATCGTCAGGTAATGATGTTTCACCTTCAATTTGAAGACGTGTAAGGACGATGACCGTCTTACTTCTTCGGGCAGAGCATTCCACAGCTGAACAGCCTGGACAGTAAAAGAAGCGCTGTAAAAGGAAGTGCTGTGCGAAGGAGTTCTGAGTATCAAGTTTTCTGATGACCTAAGAGTATAGTTATTTGAAGAATGTAGAAATTCAAATCTATCTTTCAGATAGTGAGGAGAGAAGGGATTGAAAAGAATAGAATAGAGAAAGGATATGCGTATTCCGACGAAGACGAATCGGAAGCCATTTAAGCTTTGAACGGAAGGGAGACACATGATCATATTTACGGAGGCCAAATATAAATCTAATACAAAAATTTTGTAAACGCTCGAGCTTGTTAAGCTGTTCCTCAGTGAGGTCCAGATAACAAGCATCAGCATAGTCTAGTACGGGATGTAAAAGCGATTGTGCAAGCGCAGTCTTGGTGGACGTAGGCAAAAAGTTTCGTAGTCTCCTTAGTGAACCAGCTGACGCAAACAACTTCCGGCTGGTTAGTTCAAGCTGAGCCTTCCATGAAAAGTTGCGGTCAATGATGATACCTAAATTCTTAACGGTTTCGCTGTATGGGATTGCTATTCCGTCAAAGACAACTTGTGGGACAGTGGACCAATCAATTTTGCTAAGCGTTCTTGAACTACCTACAATAATGGTTTGCGTTTTGGTAGGATTAACTTTCAAACCGTGGAGCTTGCTCCACTCTGCAATACGGCGTAAATCGCAATTGGTAACGTCAACAGCATCAGCAATATTACTGAGCGTAGCTTGATTATAAATCTGAAGATCGTCTGCGTAGAGGTGAAAAGACGAAGAAAGATTAAGAGAAATAGAGTTTATGAAGATTGCAAAAAGAAGAGGAGATAAAACGCCACCTTGAGGTACACCAGCAGACGTATTACACCACGAAGAGAGAGACTCCTCGAGTCGAACACGCTGACGGCGCCCGTGCAAGTAATTGAAAAACCAACCAATCACCGCTGGAGATACGTTAAAGGAGCTAAGTATTGCCAGGAGAATATCAAAATCTACGGTGTTGCACGCATTACTGAAATCAAGTAAAGTCAGCACGGTAAGTTGCCCATTTTCCATGCCCACTCGTATATCGTTCGTGATTTTGACTAGAGCAGTGACAGTACTGTGGCCTTTACGAAAGCCAGACTGCAGAGGATTAAGGAGACTATAGGAACTAACTAACTTAGGGATGCTGATTAAGAAAATGATGTCAATTTTAAAATTCAAAATGGCGAAAACTTTTTGTTTTACTTTTTTTAGATATGGGTATCGTTTTCGACTAACTTAGGGATGCTGATTAAGAAAATGATGTCAATTTTAAAATTCAAAATGGCGAAAACTTTTTGTTTTACTTTTTTTAGATATGGGTATCGTTTTCGACTAACTTAGGGATGCTGATTAAGAAAATGATGTCAATTTTAAAATTCAAAATGGCGAAAACTTTTTGTTTTACTTTTTTTAGATATGGGTATCGTTTTCGACTAACTTAGGGATGCTGATTAAGAAAATGATGTCAATTTTAAAATTCAAAATGGCGAAAACTTTTTGTTTTACTTTTTTTAGATATGGGTATCGTTTTCGACTAACTTAGGGATGCTGATTAAGAAAATGATGTCAATTTTAAAAATTCAAGATGGCGAAAACTTTTTGTTTTACTTTTTTTAGATATGGGTATCGTTTTCGACTAACTTAGCGATGCTGATTACGAATATGATGTCAATTTTAAAATTCAAGATGGCGAAAACTTTTTTTTTTACTTTTTTTAGATATGGGTATCGTTTTCGACTAACTTAGGGATGCTGATTAAGAAAATGATGTCAATTATAAAATTCAAGATGGCGAAAACTTTTTGTTCTACTTTTTTTAGATATGGGTATCGTTTTCGACTAACTTAGGGATGCTGATTAAGAAAATGATGTCAATTATAAAATTCAAGATGGCGAAAACTTTTTGTTTTACTTATTTTAGATATGGGTATCGTTTTCGACTAACTTAGGGATGCTGATTAAGAAATTGATGTCAATTTTAAAATTCAAGATGGCGAAAACTTTTTGTTTTACTTTTTTTAGATATGGGTATCGTTTTCGACTAACTTAGGGATGCTGATTAAGAAAATGATGTCAATTTTAAAATTCAAAAGGGCGAAAACTTTTAACTGCTTTGACTGCTTCAAAACGAGTATGTATTTTTAAAAAAAACATGTTAAATTTTTGTTTAGGACTTTTTTATTAGGCGGGTATTTAACTTCTTTTTGGTAATATCCTAAATGTTTAATACTTCATATTTCAAAAGTTTATACAAAATTTAAACAAGAAACACATCCATATCAACCTAACTATCAACCTAACTACCAACCAGTGCCTACCACCCCCTACAACCCTACCTTTTTACGAGAACAGTAACATCTACTGTTCTTTTAATGTCATCGCGAAGGAACGGGCAGTAAAATTGACGTTTCAAAGTGATCCTTGTGATTTTAATGAATAAAAGATTTTGACTTTGACTTTGATCCCCGTTTTCTGGTTTAATACGTATTACTACGTCTAGTCCGTGTTTTTTTTAGGTTTCACTAAAAGTAATAACCCCACATGTAGATATATAATTTTTTTAGGTCATTCATGGTTCATTTATAGTATTTTTTGAAAGATTTTCTTCAGTCTGTCATATTCTGAAAAAAGATAGATAGATACACGGGGAGCCCGTGTCTACACAGTGAAGCGGTTTGTAGGGGTGAGCCGTTCTAATACACCCCTTAAAATCGAGTCAGCGATAGCGATGCTGTTGCACTCGTAGGTGGGCGGTTAAATCTGCAAATAGCTTAGACTCTCCGTTGATAGATAGATAATTCTTTATTGTTACACCAAATTAAAATAACTTAACCTAGAAAACTTAAAGACTAATACATAGTGGTACAATGGGCGGCCTTATCGCTCTAAGCGATCTCTTCCAGGCAACCTTGAACCACCAAAAAATGTCCTCGCTTCTTCCTACGAACACTGCTTTACTGTTTTTTTATGTTTAATATGCTGTTTTTCATTCTGGTAGGATTGACAACGCGGCAACTAACCAAAATGTTATTACATATTTAAAAAGAGGATATTTCTAACCGTTTTCTGTCCATCTCAGACTCGGTGTGGAAGTAGAAATGCCTCTGCTTGGGCTCCGTCGGCATCACCTCGAATGCGTATTTCTTACCGCCGGTGGCGCAAGTTTGTATTCTATAGCCGTGGAGACACGCCATGCCTGAAAACCAAAATACTAACATTAAAAATTATTATATAATCTTCGCTAAATAACTAAATAGCGCTGCCGTCACTGTCTTTGAAATAACCATTATATCTTTTATTTTAGTTTCAAAACTTCACCGGTTTACCAGCTCCAGCTAAAGATACGTGTTTGTTCAGCTTTCTCCCTTACTCTACACTACTACTCGCAGTAATTAGAATTTTTGTGTAAAGTTTGACCTAAACCGCTATACCGCGCCTGAGGTATGCGCGCGGCGAGACGGGGGGAAGTATCAGCCGCTCCGATCCATCGTCAGACGCACATGAGATAAATATCCAAAGATGGGTCGAGCGCTATCTCGTGATGTCAAGACCGTCATTATGTCTAAAAAAAATGAAAACAATTACTGGGATCGCGATAGTAGATTTGATATTATTATCGATATATTAATCATAAATTTGCAGAACGACTCTGATTCCAGTTCCGATAGCGAAACGGAAGATGAAGTTGAAGCTGAATCTATGTCAGAATATCTGTAGACAATTAAGTTACTTATAAAAATATAAACATAACGTTATATAATATAAACATATCCTTTACGATATCGTAATATCTATTCGACAATATCGATCTCATGTGTACCTACTCTTTTTTCCTCGGCCCCCACCTCGCCGCACTTTCTTAAGGAGCGGTACAGCGGTATGCTCCTTCATACGAAATAATACGATAATAAATATACGATTGGGAAGTAGTACATAATACTAGATTAAACATTAAGTACGATTGTGAACAATGTGGGTATTCCAGTTTTATCTGGGTTTGAATATATATGGTTTAAAAAGGGATAGAAATAACGTATAAATGTTGAAAGTGGAATACTAAATTTGAATGAAGCAAATTCCTAATCATTATTATAAATACGGGATTTATCACGAACCGTCTTATCGGTGTTTCGACCGACAATTCCGACCTAAGTAAATTCTTAAAGATCCACGAGCATGACAAGGAAACTAGGCCGATTCGAGACTGTCTATACCTATTTTATCCCAACCTTTAGGGTTAAGAAAATTTGAGTGCTTAAATTTTGTTAACTACAATTTTTGGTCTCATTGTATTCTTTAGGTGCAGTATCACCCAGATGTGACAAATGTTCCATATTATCAGGCATCAAAATCGACTCCTACATTGGTTTAGAATTTACATTCTGTGAATTGGCCCTATAGTCTATCAAAGCCAACAAAATAAGATATCTTTGTTTGACGAAAGATCAGAAGTTATATATTTTTCATGTATAACAATCGGTACTTTAATAAAATATATCGTCCTTGAGAAAAAGAGAATATTACAAAACTTACCAAAAGCATTCTTGCTGTTTCCATCATTGTAGAAATAGAGGCAAGCATCCTTCAAGACGCAGTATCGCTTCGCCCAGGACTTCCACTTGGAACCGAGCTTCATCAGGTAGCCAAAGCAATCCGGGCGGGGTATTGAAGATGGGGGGAGTTTCATGTTCCTCATTGTCACTTCTAGCCAACCGTCTCTCTGTAAATAGGCAGAGAAAAAAGATTAGATTTAGTCTATAGTTCCAACTTTAAAAGCCACTAGCTTCCGCCTGCGGCTTCGCATCGTGGTTTGTCAATAAAAAGTAGTTTAGGTGTAAAGCCAGGTTATAATCTACACGGCTACACATCAAGCTATACTATTCCAGTATAAGCTGACCTCGCATTGTACAGGCTTTTCATAGAATGAGAGGTCAGCTTATACTGGAACGTATAGCTTGATGTGTAGCCGTGTGTACAAACCAAATGTACTCTAAATCGGTTCAGCCGTTACGACGTGATTGAGTGACACACAAACAAATAAACAAACATCCAAACTTTCGCATTTTAGTGTGATGTCGGAAACCTGGTGACTTATAAACTTCGAAACCATGGTCGTCTATAAACGTCTATCGATAACTTCAAAAGCTCACGTATAACCAGATGATCCTTAGCCTTTGTGTTGTTCTATTTAATGATAATATATGATAATGTGTCTCAGCTATTCACATTATTAGAGATTAAAATTCATAGTACAATGATTTCTCCGAAAACTTTGGTTTGCATTTTCTCTAAAAACGGGATATTTACCATGCTATTTATCAGAACTTATTTTTTTTATCAATCGTTCCTCGCAAAACAGGCAGTCAACAGGTTGCTTGCAAACAAGTTCGCTAAGTGAAGCTACAAATCATTGCAGAGCATTGATAGCGTGAGGGATGTAGTTCACAGCCTGTGTCACAGCTGCAGCCGTATTTTTCTGACAGAGTCCTTGCCTGGTTAGTAGCGTCTATAGTTTGAACAAGCACAGCGCGCCACATTATACGATATACTATATCTAATTTATCTTACTTTTCTCAGACTATCGTAATTTCCCACCTGGTTGGTAGCATCTATAGCATGCGCAAGCACAGCGCGCCATCTAGCGGCCGCTTCAGAAGTGTCCGCAGCCAGTTGCAAACGATTCCCGCCACCGCGCTGCAGTCTGAACCCGTGTGGTCTCCCCACGTCCTCTTCGGTAAGTTGGTAGTTTACTAACATTAGGGCTCCGACTGGGTGGATACTCTGAAGATTAATTATCTGGTTAGTTACGTGGTTATGAATTATGTGATACAATAGATTAAAATTTGTCTTGGCAATGGCGCTACAGTTGTTTACTATGTAAAGCGTTATATATTTTTAACATGTTGAGGTTCATAATCTGTCAAATGATATCTTCATTATTATCATTATTAGCCATTGGACGTCTACTGCTGAAATTAATTTTACCTCATAGATCTCTAGAGCAACTGATTGTGTGCGGCCAGCACTCAACGACTTCCAACAATATCCAGGAAGTATATGTAAGCAGGGCACGAGCGCTCCTCCCAGAGCCACTTTTTACTTGATATTAAAAAAAAGGATATTTGGAAACTATCTCGAACCAATCGAATAGTATTATGTAGGTACTCCTCAATGCAAATCTTGACGTTAATATTTTCCATCTCAATAGAATCCCAAAACTATCCTTACTTACCGAATCCGTCTTGTAGTAATACAAGCAGTTGTCTCGCTTCAGCACAAACCACCGCCTGGTCCATCGCGGAGGATGATGAGGCTTTAACGGTGCTGCCCGCCACAAGTATCCAGAGTATAATGCCGCTGGGCCTCCCTCGTGAGCTAAAGACGCTACCACTTCACAGGTGCGGGCCACCTGAAGTAAACAATAATTGAATATTGAGATCATTGTTAGATAAAATTAAGTAAGTATGAGCTAGTGATCCTTGTGCCAGAGTTAATAGCCCGCCCGAAGGCCTCCAAACGGTTTAATAGTGCTAGAGCTAAAACCGAACGTTTCAAAACACGGCCTGCGTCAATAAATGTAGATAGATTAAAATATTTATTGCTCATCAGTTTATAGAGAGATCGAAAAAATGTCGATTACAAAAGAATAATGAGCGACGTTATAGCTAAAAGCTAGGTAAATAAAAACGGCAACACAGACAGGTTAATATTATACAAACAATATAAATCCACATTAGTTTCTTGATTAAATTTTTAGGGTTCCGTACCCAAAAGGTCAAACCGGACCCTATTACTAACTAAGACGCCACTGTCTGTCTGTCCGTCTGTCACCAGGCTGTATTTCATGAACCGTGATAGTAAGACAGTTGAAATTTTCACAGATGATGTATGCCGCTATAACAACAAATACTAAAAACAGAATAAATTATATATTTAAGGGGGGCTCCAATACAACAAACGTGATTTTTTGCTCGTTTTTGCTCGATATCGATAACGGCAACAGGTAGACGCTTGAAATATACACTTATTATTGAATTATAATATTCACTTTAAAAAAAAATATTTACTGGGGGAGGGGGCTCTCATACAACAAACGTGATTTTAGGCCGTTTTTATAGATAATGGTACGGAACTATTCGTACGCGAGTCCGACTCGCACAAGGCCGGTTATAGTATTATTATAGTATGTTACAGAAGACATATTGCAATAAAACTTTCTAATGACGAGTCAAATTGTAATATCAATAAACAATTTTAATCTTTATCTACATTAATCAATGACTTTCAATAATATTAAAAACTAAATTTATTACTTCATCACAAGTATCAGTTTCATTTTGGGTTTGCAAGCAAATAAACAGATATTTGCAGTAATCTCCGACATACTATTTGCTATTTTAAATTCAAGATGCTCAATTAGATCAATCCATAAAAATATATTGCGTAGGAAGCTTTGATCTGTATTGAAACCATAAATTGAAAGATGGTGTGAAGATTATTAAATGAATAAATTAAAAACTCACATCTAATTCCAATATCTGCGATCCAGAGTGTGCAATCTTCACAACTTCTGAATGTGTTTTGTCTAACACGTTAATTCCTGTAAAAAATATTTTAGTATTATGCATTCAAGAAGGTACTTGTTTAAGCCAGATGCCAACGCTGGTGTTTGGGGTTAATCAGATGAAAATATGTACCTCCAACGTGATTAAAGATATATAATCGTGTTTTGTAGGGGATTGACAAGATTTAGCGCAAGATATGTAAAGAGATGAGGAGGAAGCCTATACCCAAATGTAGGATTGTAAAAGACAGTTACAAAAACTTGCTAAATATGTAACTAGTAATTACGAGTATATTTGAGCATAAAAGTGCTCAGCAGTAGCATTCCTTACCGTTAACTGCTATCACAATATCGCCAACTTCAAGACCTGATGTCTCGGCCGGAGTGTCGGGTTCGATCGCTGAAACCACCACTGGCTTACTTCCGTGGATTCTAAATCCAAACTCTTCATTCCCTCGCCTCACCACCACAGTCTTGTCGCTTTCTGGAAACACACATTTAACACTGTCAATATTTATAATCCTTTCACTGGCATATCTTTCATATCTTCATATCTCCTTTCATATCTTTCAATGAGAAGGAAGTTTCGGGAATTCTAACTCGTATAATTACCTATAAGACATAAATAAGAATCGTCCTTCGTCATGTTGTTTTTGATAATCTGTTTGGGTTACAAGTCTAAATCAATTTGATAACTACCTTTCAGAAAATTTTACCTTTAATATCAGTTACACAGCCTGTTTTATTTCAAAAACTAATATTTTTGTGCCATAATAGCCGTTTCCAATTCAAAACTGTGGTGCATCTTTATATAATGTTAAATTTGAGCTGCGTTAGGTCTATTTTAATAGTAGATTTTATATAAATGTATTATAAGACATTAGTAGTGGGTAGTAGGTAACAACAAACCATTTTAAAAACAGTTACACACGCGATAATTAGTTACAACAGATGAAACTCTTGAAAATATTTTAGTCGATGATAGAAGAGCAAAATAAATTCCTGAGCCTATGCTACAGCACGTTCGACCTAACATTTATTTTCTTATCTAAATAATACAATGATGTTGGCCTAGAGACGGCAATAAACTCCGAGAAAACTTCGACCCTGACACAGATGGAACTCAAAACCCCACATCCGTAGTAATATTTGCACCATAATAGACTTTCTTCATTTGGCAAACGTCCAAAGCTTTGCACTTCAAAGTTCCATTCATACATTAGCGAAACTGTTATGGACTTTTAATCCAATCAGAATCTAATAACAGTTGCGTAAGGTAACCGTTCACTAGATGATCCATTAGATGGAAAGACCTGATAAAGGTTGATGGGAGCCGTTGGGTATATAGGCTGCACAAGATCAGTCGGTCTGGAAATCTATGAGGGATGCCTATGTTCAGCGATGGACGTCCTTTGGCTGATATAATGATGATGATGATGTAGGAAATCGTTGCAAATTAGAAGTCACACATACATAAATACAAAACTAGTTTTTTTGTGTTTAACTCCACCAATAGGTTAGGTTCACGTCCAAGGTCACAGTTGAAAAGCATGGTCAAGTAGTCCACGTGGCAACAAAAATCTCATCATTCTTAAAATTCCACTCTACTAATTCGTAGACAAGTCAAGTGTGCAATTAAATAAAGCAATGTTAAAAAATACTTTATTAGTAAATAAATTAGCTAGGTGTTATTCAACTTCTTATTATTTCCATTGCAATTATCACATGAGATTGGAGCTGGTTGAATTGATAAGCTTATAAAAGGAAAATTTGTATTACCACAAGGTTCTGAAGCCACAAGTTTGTTCACTTCACACTGCCGACACCAAAGCACCAACATCAATTTGAAAATCTCCTCCAACTTATCTCTCAAACTTCCCTTAGGGTTCATCAAGAGGTCTCGGACTAAAATATCATAAAGATAACTTGATACAGATAATACTTTCATTAAAAACAAATCATATTAAATAATTTTATAATCTACTCATTCTACTCACATGAATGCCCCATCTTTTCAAGAGACGTCTGTAACATTCACACGATCTTGAACTTCATGTAATTTCTAATACAATAGTCTTCCAAAGCTTGCACTACTATCAGCTTGCGTCATCAAACCACATAAATGAACCCTCTAGACGAATTGATGGTAAAATCAATACGTGCAAACATTTTTCCAAACCGTCTGTAAAAATACCTCTAGCCACAGTAGCGTTTCGTCAACAACTGAACTCTGACGTTGAAACTGCTGCGTAACATTAAATATAGATCATTGTATATCCAACCTTTTAATTTTGGTTGAGCACAGTCCATTACTCTAATCAAGCTTATATTTTATGACACGTATGGTTTCTCTATCTGATAGGTCTAATGAGAGCGCATAATCAAATTTCAAGGTCGTCCAAATTCAGCATAGATGCAAATTTTTCTTTGTGTGACTCATTGAAAAAAATTACATCAGCGGAAGAAAAAAATATTCGTGCCAGTGGATAAGCTAAAGAATTCGGGGACGCTTCTAAAATAATAGGTGATGCTATTTAAATAGAAAGAGTACTCGAAATAGTCCACACGTCACAAGTGGGCTAGTTAGTATCGTTTAGTGAGGTAATCTGCTAAAGGTGATTGGCTGAAGGGACTTGAGTTAGCCGTGAATTCTCAGGTATCTTATGTACCTAGATGAAAAATGTGGGCCTTAATATTAGACTGAACCTTTTAATGTATTCATAAAAACTCTTTCAATTTACTGATAGTTTTCTGTACTTGTATATAAAACATATTGTTAAAATCTAAACCGGTATTATCATGCGTCGTATATTTTTTATATTACTAGCATGAAATCTGCAAAAACTTTTTCTGACACAAAATATCATAGCATTTCATCCGCTAAATCCGATGTAATTAATCGGTTAGTCACCGCATCGCTTTCGTGACGCAGAACGCGTTATGCAGAAATCGCAACAGACCGTATAATATTTATTTTATTCGCAGTACCCATTTCAACGCCAGCTTGTTGCTAGATCGATAGAAACAAGTAAGGCTTGTATTTTCTTTCAAACTTATCTAGTATTGATATAACAAATGGGT
Organism: Philereme vetulata; assembly: GCA_918857605.2. Taxonomy (NCBI): domain Eukaryota; kingdom Metazoa; phylum Arthropoda; class Insecta; order Lepidoptera; family Geometridae; genus Philereme; species Philereme vetulata. The sequence continues at coordinate 9,022,205 of OU975439.1, read as the reverse complement.
AATATCTCAATAAAAGTAGATTATTAAACGAGGGAATATTAGCGGTGTCTTGCGTCACGGGCGCTATATTGAATCTCGAACGTAACGAAGGATTCTAGAGTTAACTCACGAGCGGAGCGAGGAAGTTACTAGAACCCTGAGTGCAGAGAGGGATATAAGTACGCCCAATATGCATACAGTTTTATCCACGAGGAGAATACTCTACTTTTCACACTTTCTGCGAGACAATAAAAACCTAATTTAGGTGGGTGAATTCTGCGCAGAGATTAATTCGATTTACGAATAAGTTCTTATTGTGTGGGTCTCATTAGTTCAAATTTTAAAACAGAAGAGGTTCCAAATTCAAGTCATATTATGCCTTCGAGAGCATAATAAGATTCAGTACAACTTTATTCCCGGCTCAGCTGTAGGGTTTAAATCTCCTGCTTTCGGTGAGGTTTACATGACATATAATTTGACATTGTCGAGCAGATGGTGTGAAAACAAGTTATACTACTTAAAAATAAAGTTTATAGAGATGCAGCGATGGAGATTATGAAATTAATTTGTTGGTATGGATAATTATTTTAGGTATGCAGTGCTTTGTTATAGTCAGCATTTTTTAACAAAAAAACTCACAGCACTAGTAGCGCAGATTTAGCTGCCATGAAATGTATTAGGTCTTTACCTATGAAATTGGAGATTTGTATGAACATTTTAACATATAAAAAAGTTGTTAGTTTTTTATTTTAGCTAATCAAAGTACGGGCTCAATTTATCTATAGAGTTTGTTTATACATTTACTGTAGGAGTATGCCAGATGGGAGGCGATGAAGTCAGCGAAAGCGTTTTGTACTGCCTCTCGGGTGTTGAATTTTTTCCTACTTAAAAAATTGTCTAAATTTTGAAAAGAGTAGAAATCTGTTGGGACAAAGTCCGGTAAGTACGGTGCATGACGGAGAGCTTCCAGATGTAACTCTTGTTAATTTGCGATGGTCTGTTGTGAAGCGTTGTCATGGAGAAGTAATGGGGAAGAGCGATTGACCAGTCTTGGTTGTTGAATTGCGAGCTTCTCCATCATTGTTTGCAATTTTTGGCAAAATATATATGCCGTCACTGTTGTGCCATTCGGTAAGAAGCTGTGATGTACAAGTCTGGCACTGGTCCACCAAACAATTACCTTCATCTTCCTATGAGTAATCTTTTTAAGTTTTGCTTTTGGTCGCTTAGTTCGTGTGGCAGCCACTTATCTAGGTTTTTATCTTTCCGATTAAAAGTTTTGACACTAACTCCAAGGCCCGCAGAAAGCTTAGCCCTAGATTGAGTTGGATCCGCTTCCACTATCCACTATCGCCTTCAATTTGGCGTTGTCGACAATGGTCACCGGCCAACCACGAGGCTGGTTCTTCAACTCAAAATATCAAGGTTTAAAACGATTGAACCCATAATGGACCGTGATTATGCCAGCAGAGTTAGACTCGTACACGTCATTAATGTTTCGTGTTGTTTTCGCAGCGGTATTTGCACGTAGGAACTCATATTCGAAAATTGTACAAATTTTCAGTTTATCCATGGCGCCAAAAACTACCATAATTCCACAAATACAAATGACTATCTTAAAACAAATGAATGAATTTGAAATTAAAATAACAAGACTTTCGAATATAGTTTGTTGGTATTTCAAATTGCGCAGCAATCCAAAGACAATTAAATCTGAAAATGCTGGTTATATAATCTCCAACTACCTAGTCAGGTCATAAGTATTGTCACACAGTAAAAACTTTTCTTTTAGAACGCTGGCCACAAAAAAGTTTATAGAATTCGAATTTCGAATTGTTCATGAAAATAAAAATGTATACATTTTAGAATTTTACTCATTTTTAAATATGGAGTGGACGCTTAAAGAAGACCGTGTTGCAGTTATTGCGTTGCATCGTTGCGGTTACGCGCCAATTCAAATTTTTGACATACTGAAAAATTTGAATATAAACAAAAGATTGGTTTATCGCACCATCAAACGATACAATGAAGACTCTAGTGTAGATGACAGGTCAAGAAGTGGTCGCCCTCGGTCTGTTAGGACTCCAGCAGTGATAAAAGCTGTGAAGGCGCGAATTCAAAGAAATCGCAAACGTAAGCAGAAACTGTTGGCCCTTCAGATGGGGTTAAGCAGAACCACGGTGAAAAGGGTGTTAAATGAAGACTTAGGGCTTCGGGCATATCAAAGAAAAACAGGACATCGTTTGAATGCTCGTCTAATGGACCCAAGACTGAAGAGATGCCGCGCTTTGTTGAAGCGGTACGTGGGAAAAAAATATCGGGAAATTCTTTTTACGGATGAAAAAAGTTTTACCGTAGAAGAGAGCTACAACAAACAAAATGATAAGGTGTACGCACACAGTAGTGAAGAAGCGAGCAACCGTATTCCGCGTGTCCAACGAGGTCATTTTCCATCCTCGCTCATGGTATGGTTGAGAGTTTCTTATTGGGGCTTAACAGAGGTACATTTTTGTGAGAAAGGTGTAAAAACGAATGCAGTTGTGTATCAAAATACAGTCCTGACGAACCTGTTTCTCATACCATGTTCAATAACAGACACTGGGTATTCCAACAAAATTTGGCGCCAGCTCATAGAGCGAAGAGCACACAAGACTGGCTGGCGGCGCGTGAAATCGACTTCATCCTGCACGAAGACTGGCCCTCCTCCAGTCCAGATTTGAATCCGTTAGATTACAAGATATGGCAACACTTGGAGGAAAAGGCGTGCTCAAAGCCTCGTCCCAATTTGGAGTCACTCAAGATATCCTTGATTAAGGCAGCCGCCGATAATGACATGGAACTCGTTCGTGCTGCGATAGACGACTGGCCGCGCAGATTGAAGACCTGTATTCAAAATCACGGAGGTCATTTCAAATCAACTTTAAAGTCATAAGAATCTTTGTTTTGTTAAGTTTATTGTGGTATATAAATGGTAACATAATGAATAAACTTGTTTCAATTATTTTATATTAAACATGTGACAGAATTTATGACCTGACTAGGTATATAGGTAAGGACGTATTACTAGTTTACTTGACTAATTATATCAAGCTCCTAGTTCAGAAGTGGACGTCATGTGGCTGTTAAGATGATGCTGATGAATGGCTCATTAATAATGCGTCTTGTGACGTAATTTATTTACGTACCAATAATCTTCAAAACTTACCAAAACTATTGTCAGCTTGTCGTCGATTCAGCTCGATGCAGGCCCTTCGATGGACAAGCCTGTGTGTCAGAGCCACATATCGTTTGTTGAACTCAGTTTCAGACTCTGTCGGGTCATTTTTGCTTGTTTCGGAGTGCTCTAACACATCTGAGAGAAAAAAATATTGTGAATTTGTTGGGATGCTTCAAACAAAATGTAGGGAAAATATCTTTCTGGGCGTCTGGTCGAAGCGAAGTGTGATCCAAGAGCTGGCGCTTATATGGGTCAACGCATAAGCCCTGCAATTCAGCGGGGCAATGCAGCCCGTGTCTTTGGGACACTTCCGCCTGGTAGTGATCAGGAGCAGTTGAGCTATCTATAGATCGTTTGCCACGGTCTTTAGATGATTCAAGTATATTCTTTCTGTTATGAAAGGCATTTTGCTCATTTTTAAAGTAGGAATTAAATTATGTATTCTTCGTTTTGAAGAAGAACGTTAAGTAAGTCAGAAATTAAAATTATACCTGGTGGAAACCTGGACCAGTGGTCATCGTTTGCAGAAAGGAGGATCCAGTTACCACACCACCACGGGGCTGCGTAGATCCCCTTTTCTTCCCTAGGCCGCTCGCCGTCTGAGCTACCTGAATAGTCTTCTTGCTCTGTGAAATATAAATATTGCTGGACATTTCACACCGCGCTCTAGCCCCAAACTAAGCAGAACTTGTTCTATGGGAACCAGATACCTGATAGAACACTTATATACATTTTGTTTGTTTATACAAGTACATACTTATAGATAAACAACCTGACCCGGAACAAATATCTGTAGACTATGCAAACATTTGTTACGCGCCGGGAATCTAACCCACTATTTCCTGCGTTTCAGCCGGCTATTCGCCCACTGCACCACGGAGGTCATCAATATCAAATAGATTTGAAACTTGAAAATTCAGACACCGAAACGATGTTCTTCGGCTACTTATGTAGGTCCCATAGGTCAGCACTGCTTACCATCTTGAGATGGTTGGCAGCAATACGCTGAGACAGGGTTTGTTTTTCCCTACACAATACGGAAGACTATTCTTGCTACTCGCCTACCTATGTACTTTTTCTTTATTTTCTTGTGTGTTACCTGTGTTTTTCTGCTATATATGTATTTTTTGGTCTTACCTGTGTGTGTTAGATAAACGTATTTTCTTTCTGTATTTACTTCTACTTTCTTCCTTAACCAAGGGAAAGATGTTTTGAGAAAATTACAAAAAATAAGCCTCATCAAAAGTTCAGAGCAAATCACGCACGTAATTGCCACGGTGTTTTTTTCTTTCTGGAGTTTGTTTTAATGAAGAGTCTTTAAAATCATTTACTTAAATTTATTTATCATAACTAGTCTGTTTTTTTGTATTTAAATCAATCATTGCACTATGCCATAGAGTTTAAACTAACACCTGTTAAGTAAAAAACTTATTTTGAATTTTGTCGTGCCTGGTGGTTTTATAATATCACTCTTTCTTGCAACATAGTGTAATATTTTTATTAGGACTGCTTCGTCCTTATATTTCTTACCATCTGGATCTACACTAGAGCCAGCAAGCTTGTCCAAACTGTTACCAGCAGATTTCGCTATGCGTATGTCTTGAGGTTTTTCGATGGCTGCATACTCTTCTTTGCCTCTTTCCTCTGACTGTAACAATAATTTGTTACTACATTATTTGACTAATAACTCAACTCCCAAGAGGGTAAAGTAACGACTCACACTTTTACATTTTTACAGAACTTAAGATTTTCAATTTAAGAAATTGGTTGGCCATCTCTGTATATTCAATAATTGTTAACAAAGTACTAATAGGTTTCCAAACACATTTTTACCTTAGCTCTTACATCAGACCGGTTCCTATAATGCCTTGATTTGTCCTCAGATCGATACCGTTTGTCCAACTTCTTGTAAAGCCTAACGCCACTCGTTGGCTTCTTAGTCGATGATGAACAGGAAGGTGAGTCAGCAAAGCCAGCAGGAGCCGGCACTATGTCTGGCGTAACACAATCTGCGAAAGACTCCTGCAACAAATCAAATACTTAAATTTATTGACTTTTTCTTTTTACCTAGTTGTTGTGGTTGAAAAACCACAGATTTTATCAAGAAGATTTAATTTTAGGCTTACTATTGACTAATTTTATTTACACACCTAGAGGTCGTAGGTATTTGTATAAAGCTGAGTACCTATCATATTAAGTTTCTACCGATGAATTCGGATAATTACAATTATAACAGTACAAATTGTCCCAAAGCGTGAATCGAATCCGTTACCTCCTGCGTCTCATCCGGATATTCGCCCACTGCGCCACAGAGGTCATCAGATAAATGTACAGATACATTTTAATATATATCTTATTAATGAATAGATACTCACATCAGTATGAGAAGTCCTTGAGGCGACACTATCATGCTCATGTGCCGCCGTCACGATATGCACCTCCTTGCCGCAGTGCAAGCAGTGTGCTTTCGCCTCACACTCCACGCTATGCAAACTGTGCTCTGTCTGCTCTGAGTAAAACACTGAGTCGGAGCCAGGAGATACGGAGCGGAGGGATTCCGCTGATTGGGTTTTTGTGAATTTGCCATCTAGAAAGAATTTGCAATTTACGCTTTCCCCTAATTCAGGTAATGAAAATTCGCTTCACATTCACATGCGAAACACGGTTAATATTAGTTGTCTTTGTCAAACAATTGTCCTAAGTTAATGATGATGTCTGGACTATATATTGCATTACAAAGATCAGTGTGGTTATTCTTTAAATGTTCTGGACTTTGTTGCGAAGCGTTTAAATAGTTATCGTTTTAATAATGCTGGTTATTTCACACAACGCTGTCTAACCACAAACTAAGCAAAGCTTGTACTATGGCAACCAGATAATTGAATGTATTTTTCTAACTTTCACGATCACTGTATATAATTACTGATTAAACAGGTATTTACTAGGTACGTATTTTTATATTTATTGATGGAGGGTTCCTTTATTTGTCGGTAACCGACTATGCCTCGTATCTCCTTGAAAATGTGTCAAACTAGTGTCAAACTTTTGACAGGTTTTCAAGGAGAAATGAGTCGTAGCTGGTTACCGACGGATATAGGAACCCACCATATACCGACGAAATAGATACGTACGAGATAATTACCCGTTTAAATCAGATAATTGATATACATATACATATATATGACATAGTATATTTGTAAAACCATAGTTAGATATTATTATTTAAAGAAAAACATCCAGAACCGTAACAAATATCTGTAAATGTTTTAAGTATACCTTTATCCTGCTTCTTTTGATGCCTCGGTGAAATTGTGGGACTCCGAACATAGCGCAAAGGGGTTAACCTTGACCCAGCACTTGTAAGTGTTCTGGTAGTTTCAATATCTTCAGCTTCCAAGGAACCCATACTGGGTAATGTAGGTATAGATTGTTTCCTTCGAGGCAAACTACCTGGCAATGATATGCTTTCATTGGAACCGCTTTTTCTTCGTGGCCTAAAAAAATAAAAATAATGCTATAAATATAAATTCAGCTTTTGTTAACTTATTCTGACTTTTGTTTATCTTTACCTGTACCCTGAATGATTGTTGGTTGTTGGAGATTTGGCATTATTTGAATTCGAACCAGTTTTTCTTCGCGGACTATCACGTAATCTTCTATGTTTCCTTGGAGAGATATTCCCGTTACTCGTACCTTCTTTCCTATATTGTTCACTAGAATCATCAGACGTCGGTATATTCAGATGCAGCTTTACGTTTGATCCCATAGCTTCCCTTCTATCATAATGTTGTGTTCTATAACCATAAGTGCCATCGACAGTTTTACTCTGTGTCGGGCTTTTTGCTTTTAGCTTAGTTCTTTTCACATATCGTTCTCTTTCTTGAGGTCTCTTTATTTCAAATTCTTTTTCTTTAGCTTGTTTTTCTTTTATTGATTTTTCTATATCAACTGCATCTCTAGGAGAAGACTGAACACTCTTTGTTTTTTCAGCAAAATGAGTTTTCTTTTTTCTAGGTACATCAGTCGTCTTTTCTTCAGGAGATTTCATACTTGAAGGTTTGAAGCTACCTCGTTCAGATTTTTGATTGCTGGTATCCAGGTCTTTTGTTTTCTTGCCTCCGAAATCATCTTGTGATGTTGAGACAGAATCATCGTAGGATTTAGAGAATTCTAATGTAAAAGCTTTTTTCTTTCGCCGTTTTTCTTCACTCAGCCACGATTTAGGTCGGGTTGTTGATCTATACTTCTGTGAATGTTTATACGCTGAAAAAGAAAAATATTTATATTTAAAAATGAGCGTGATTTGGCACTTTACAACGTTCTAAAAACGTTTTCATTATCTTACTCAAACCTCCATCGTCGTCGTCTTCTGGAGGACTTTCATAATATCCTGATGATGAATAATGAGCACTTCGTTCATCATCAGATAAAGAACCCTGTGAAATAATATAATTTTAATTAAATATTTATTTCGTTGATTGGATTTCAGTCAATTTATTTTTACGTACTATCTTTGGTACAAGTTGCTCTATTTTTTTAACTGTGCTTTTAAATTCTTTGGGATCTGGCTTCTCAATAGTTTCTTTAGGTTTTCCTACTGGTGTTTTATCTTCAACTGCTTCAGTTACATTAGGATTTGAGCCACCTAAGCTGTAGCTTCCACTAGAACTGCTTTTTCCACTCATTGTGCCTCTAATGGTCTGAAAATATAAAATAAATATTTATATTGATAAACATTAATCTTATACCTTTTACACAACATAGTTGAGTCTTTAATACAGTTATTGGATTAGATTATGTACGGTCACTTACTTTAGTAAGTTTAGGAGTCTCTTCTTTAGGTTTAATTTCAGTCTTATCTCTCTTCATGCGTTCATGATGTAGATTAATTTCTGCTTTGACTTCTATTTTTTCAACACCTGCTTTATGTGGTATTCTATCAGGTAGTGGCAAAGGTGGTGATGATAGATCCGGAACTATAAAATCATCACTGATTTCTAAGGGTGGTGAGAAGCTTGGCACTATAAGGTCTTCTGCGATATTATCTGTCCGCGAATACATACTTGAAGCACTTTCGAATGATGACCCATCTTGTCTATTGCCTTCAGGAGCTGAAATAAGAATTTTAGTGTTGTTAATTTTATAGTATTCATTATTTATAACACAGTTATCAACATAATAATAAGCATAATCATCATCAACCTATAGCAGTCCATTACTGGACGTATTTGTCTCCCAATATGCGCCACTAAACCCGATCTTCAGCTCTTTTCATTCCATCTCTACCACCTACAACGTGCTGTACCCATTTTTACAACTTATACATGAAATGAAAGGTAGAACGCATTGTTTGAAGACTTTAGCCCTCAAGGATTGAGGGATTGGCGACTAAAAGACGTAAAATAATGGTAATACTTACTGGGATTTTGATTTTTCCCACTCTTTTTAGAACTATCAGAATTAGCAGTAACGTAGTCTTCAGTGGTCGTTGTACTTTCTGATACATCAGTTGTAGTTAGCCTTCCCGAGTCAGCTCTAGCTAAACCTGAATCAGCTCTAACAAAACTGGTTTCACTACTAGCTGCTTTAGCTAAAGGTTGCTCAGCCGGTGACTCTATAATTTGGCTTGGGATAGTTCCATTTGGCTCTTTTGGTACCGCTTTCTTTTGCAGATCCCTTCGTCTCGATGGACTGAGAGCTCGTTCTCGTTTCTTGTTTATAAAACTGGGCGTTCTTTTAAATGGGACATCAGCTAGGTCTAAACTTGGATACGTAATCGCTATGGCAGGTGTATGGTTTAATTTAGGCGGGCATATGGGTGATATAGCTTTTGATATAGTTGGTTGTTTAGTTATTGGTGGAAGAACCACGCTTGGAACTACTGCTGGTGGTGATAATGATGCTCTCTGTGCAGAACTTGATGTGTCTAATTTGTTTCTTGGAGATGTTGGAGATTGACTCTGAAATATTCAATAAAACATTGATTATACTCTGTTCTTAAAAAAGAATATAGCAATTAAGTCTTTTAGTAAACTAACTTGTGATGCATCAAACTCTTCATCCAAAGCATCTGTGTCCAACGATGATCGTTGCTGATGTTGTAATAGCAATAGCTGTTTTCTTCTTGATGTTGGAGTCAGTAAAGCAAGAGCTCCAGGAGAAGCAGCTAATGAGCTCAAATCTGATGAACTGATCACTGTTCCATTTTCTGTTCCAGAGTCAATTTGTAAAACTGTGGTTTGTGATTCGTTCCACATACTATCGGAGTGATCCCTGTGAAAAGAGCTTTTAATGAATTTAGATATCACTAGTATTAGCACTTATACAACAAGGTAATACAAACCTGCTCTGATCGACAGTCAATGATTCGTTAGAAGCGCAAGGGGAAGTTTTTTCCAGAGGAGCAAGAATAGTAGTAACGCTGTTTAAAATAACGTGTCGTTTGGCTTTTTGGTCCACGTCAACATCGAGTTTTTCTGGTGATCCTGGACTAGATCTGGCAGTGCTGAAAGAAAAAACACAATAGAAAAGAACACACCAAAAAGTACACCAAAAACAGACATTTAGCATGCACAGACAACACAAACAATTAACAGTTCGATAAAAGGTGCTTAGGGTATCGGTAGGGGTAAAATCAGAGACTGAATTACAAAAGGCAAAATGTAGAATAACAATCAAAAGCCTAAAATACACATCGATAAACAAAATAACTGGTTCAGCGAAATCTAGTCTTCGATTTGTAGTTTTTGTTTCTTTAATTAATACTTCACACAACAAATGGTAGTGCTAGGAAAACTTAATGCAATAGTATATCTACCAGTCATCCTGATAATTATGCGTTGACAAGTTAAGTTAACTTAAAGCGTAACTTTTACTATATATATATATATATTTATATATAATTATAGATGATATAATATATATATATATATATATATACAATAGGCTATATATACAATAACCATGGGAGAGATTCCTTAAAGATTGTAATAAATCTGCTGACAAACAGAACTTTTCTAGTTTTGAGTATTGTCTAAATAATATTTAAAAGCCTTGATACAAAGCCAGTGAACGATTTCATACCTTGTCTCAGGAATATCCTGGGCATTCATAATTTCAGGTTTTTCTTCAAAACTTACGCTTCGATTTCTAAACGTTTCATGCTTGTAACTAATATACTTTTCATGAAAGTCTCCATATAGAGGATTGCCATCTGAGGAACTATGGAAAAAAATGACTGATGCAATGATGGCAAGCACTTTGTTGAGAAAGTAATAGAATTTGCAGAAGAAAATTTTAAAACTAGCGTTGAAATCGTGTTCTAAAGAATGTTTGATGGTTGTGTTGGCATTTTCTCATGAATATGAAATGATTTGGTGCAGTGGTCTAATTATTTAAGTCTATATGGTTCTTACCTAAATGAACCATCTGGTTCAAATCCAAAGATGCCTTCATCTTTGATAGGAGTTTGACTATAGTTTTGAGAAATGTATTGTTTATACATTGCTTCTCTCTCCCTGTCTTCTCTAGTCATATTCTCTTGACTCGTTGACATCACCAATGGGGCATCTTTGACGCCATCTCCATTGGTTATCTCAGATTTTCGTCTGGAATATTAACCAGTATTTATCAAATCATCAAAATAGTGACCTATTTAAAGGTGTATACTAACTTACTGAACAAATTCAATGTTCAGGCATTATAAAAAACTTACACATCTAAGAGAATTTCTCCTTCAGAAAGAGTTTTCTGCAGAATCCTTTTATTTTTCTTACGAAGCGTTGTAAACGAAATAGCTTCCTCATCGGGTCTAGGTTCGAAGTCAATGATGATTTCTCTCTCATTCTTTTCACTATCATCAGTAGTCGTTGCAGAGGTTTCAGTTGAGAGTTCAGATTGAAATGTAGATGTTTTTGAAAGCGGATGAGACGAGTTAACAGTCTTTTGTGAAGCATCGCTTGTGCTTTTCGATAAGATGGATCGTAGACATTTTTCACCTTTAGCTTGTTTGGCTATTTCTTGTTGTAGATATTCTAGGTTCTTTCTGTTTAAAGCCATGCTTTTTTCGATAGTTTCGATGTCATCTTCTATGGTGTCGTCTCTGTCACTCTCGTGGATAAATTGAAAGTTTTGTTGAAAGTATTCTTGTGCTTGTCGCTGTAAAGCACTTAATTCTGAATCATCGACTTTTGAAGAAGCAACTGACTTAACGGAGCATGATGTGACATCATCTGAGTCACCTCTGGTTAGTGGTGATGCGGGCATGGCAGTAGGAGAACGAGGTGATCTAGGTGATTCTTCTGATTGTGTTCTATGTAACTTATCGTGATCATTGCTAATAAAGCTGTAAAACAATAAAATCAATATTTCAATAAATTTTTATGTCAAGTGCAATCGTAAATGACAAATTATAGTTAGTTCTCTTACCTTTCAACAGAAGGTATATTATTAGGACTATCACCACCAGCTAATCGATCACCTCCAACTTCAGAGAATGATTTGGTTAGTCTTCTAGGTCCTACAGTAAAACCGTTACTTTGTCCATTTGTTTGAACTCCTTGCTCTGCTACCGCCTTTACCTGAAATCCAATCATTTGTTCTTCTAGAACTTATGTTTCTTAAAATTTACAAATACTCAGATTTAACATACCCTTTTTATTGTTCTGGGACTCAGTGATAAATAGTTTGGTGGTAATGGTTTCCTTCCTAAGCATACTTCAGTTTGTGTTGCTTGCGTTCTCATTACACCTTTCTTTATTGATTCTGAAATCAGTTAATTATGCCAAAATGTCTAAATAATATATGTCAAATATATGTCTATGTCAAAAATACTCCAGAGCTTTATTAAACTCGATGAGTACCTCTAACAACTTGATAATAAGGACGGAAACAAAAACTTCTGCTTTTGAGTGCACACTTTTGAGTCTATTGTCTAATTATTTCATTTGTCTACCTACATAATAAAGTCTACTACCGGCAAGATTTTTGAAATGTTAATATAAATATAATTTACTCTTACCTAGTAGGACAACTTTGGGCTGCTCTATCTGTGTCGGCCTTTGCACAGACGGAGCGATATTACTAGCAGGGTGCGGCATTGGTGCTACTTGCGGTTGATAGTGCATGGGTGCGCCTGGTGCACCTTGAGGCACGAACTGAGGGTAGGGTGGGAACGGCTGGTACATTACTGGCAGCGTTGAGTATGGCTTTGCTTCGGGCTGAAAATTCCAAAAGAAAATTGCTTGTAAATATTTATTTTCGAAGTACTTAAATAAAATCGTAAAGGGATTTGCAATATGCGAATAAAATAAGAAATTTTTAAATAGTTGATATTCTAGAACAAATAAATTTCTTGACTAGATTGTTGATTGATTGATTGAAAATTATTGCACAAAAATACATAAATCTGTATATAGGCGAACTTAATGCTAGCAAGCATTCTCTTCCAGTTAACCTTTGCGTAGTGTTAAAAAAATATTTTTGTAGGTAGTGCATGACATAATTGTAGCAGGAAAAATAAGACTAAGATATATTGATAATAATACCCATACGAAACATCAAATACTCATATACAAATAAAGAGTGTTTTCAATAAACGTACTTTCTAATATTACACATATATATATACTAGTGAAAATAATAGATAAACTAATAAATAGGTAGTTACAATGATGCTCTTAAGTTAAAAAGATAACAGAGTGGATACAGAACAGAGCATCTACAGGACACCACTCATTTTGTAGGCTTTGTTCATGAGATTAGGGTAGTGCTTGCAAACTTTGGATCTGAAAACCTCAATAAAGGAAACATGCCGTTAATGTCTAAGCTCCATAACGTTGGCATGACATATTATAAAGAAATTTGACAAGGCAGTAATATAATTCACATGCATCTTCATTATTTAACTATTATGATTATTGTTCTTTTCATAAGCTGCCAAATAAAAAGTAGAAAGCTTAGTAGAAGTTTAGGGCTTCACGTTATAAGATTCAAAACGGTTGGCTTCATCACATCAGACAACAATGGATAGATGGATTAACGTATCGAAGCGAAATTATTTTACTCAGTAGAGATACCGTCACAGTATTTTTTTTGTATACCACTAAGGTAGCAAACAAGCATACGGCCCACCTGATAGAAAGCGATAACTGTAGGTTATGGACGTTTGTAACACCAAAGGAGTAACTCGCGCGTTGCCAACGCTTTAAAGTTTTCTGTCTGACAAACTAAACTATTCCCAAAAATCTAGTTGAATTCCTAGTGAAAAAGTTTTTTTCGGAGTAGTACCACCTTTAATTCGCCAAGCAGTAATGCTCGGATTGCTGTATTCTGGTTTGAAAGATAAAGGTATCGGTTGAATTAGAAGCAGATTAGACTTTTCACCTGTACGGGCATGTCTCAGATGGCTAATTGTAACTCTTGCAAGTGGTTCCTTTTGTATTATAAACGTCCGTAGACTATTACGGTAACCGTTTACCATCAGGTGGTATGCTTGTTTAGAACTTTTGGGTATAATACTTTATGAAAAACTTTGAATATGATACAAATACTGTAAGTTAAAGGCAAATAAATGCAAGTTTTTAGAACCGATGAATACTTTTGGTCTCAGAGAGGTTTTTGAGAGCAGTCTTCGTACTCGAATACATATTACCTTCACAACACGTCCGTCAATCAGTCTCTCGCAGTCTCTTCTGTAGCGACCACCGCTGACAGCGGCTGGCATTACGGAGTCGTCGAAAGTCGTCAGGGTGTGCGAGCGAGCGAATGATACGTGCTTTGTTCTGAAATTGTATTAAAATAAACATCTGAGAGAGAATAAATTTAAAAAAATGTACCTTGGTAATCTTATTCTAGGCAGATTGATGACTACACCTAGTATATTAAGTGACATATTGCTTCTCCCTAGATTTACTTAAAGCAACAGGGTATTATTGATCATTTTCTATAACTAAAAAAATAATTGCGATATCCATCTTTAATCACGTGTAACTTTTGACTTGTTTTTCAGTAAATCAGGTACTAAAAAAACAATTTAACTAATATTTTACACATTATCATGGCTACATGGCTTTTGCGTTGCTTATTTTGATGAGGAACTTGAGTGAGGTATGTTTGCTCATTCATGATCCTAGAATAAACTATTGTACTCTGTTGATATAGCTTGCAAGTGATTTTAGGCAAGCGTACATGATCTTCAGTATCAGTATTTACACACACAACTTTATCGGTTTAAGCGTTTCATTAAAGCTAGCATTAAAAATAATTAGAGAATAGTGTTATAACATCTGTTTTTCGTTTCTGCGTTTGTGTGTAAGAAAACTCATGAAAAACTCAATAAGCGCCGTCAATAAAATCAAATTTAACTGTGGAACTAATACTATGAGCTTGATAAAGTCATGCGGCTTATGAGTCAGCAGTTTGATACATTGTTCTAATCTACTCAGATACAAAGTAAAAAAACCACGTGAAAACGTGTGTTTCTTAGTATTACAGTGGTACGTTAACATATATTGTACTTCCGGTTTCCAGTAAAGGTCATCTAGTCTACACCCATCATCTACATTTGCGTTAGCGTTCGATAAACGCTACCGCTAGTTTGTTACTCTAGCTAGAAGCTGTGGTACTTGGACACAAGCCAAATAAATGACCCGCACTGAGAAATCTATAAACCGCAAAATATTTTAAAATACGTACGTACACACGGTTACGCATCAAGCTATACATTTCCAGTATAAGCTGACTTCGCATTGTCTAGGCTTTTCGTAGAATGAGAGGTCAGCTCATACTGGATAAATTATAGCTGGATGTGTAGCCGTGTGTACATGGACGTAGTAATATATATAACTTGAAAATGACTCACTCCGAGTGCGCCAACTCACTATTATGGACCAGCATATACCGAAGCTAAGATGAGATATTTTAATGAAATCAACGATCGGTAATACTTTTGTTTGACTTTAGGTATTCAAACGACCCCAACTATGTAAGTTGACGCACACATATGCGACACTCGCGCTGATCGGCGCTATTGCGCGGTGTGACTTTTTTTTTTATTGATGATAGCCAAGCGCTTGACTACTACCTCACCTTATGTTAAGTGAAGGTGTGATCGAAGATGGAGCACGCTTGCCTAGAAAGAACCTATTCACTCTGACGTGACTGCACTGTTTACAAAATTTCGAACACAACGATCAACGTGAGCTTTAATGAACATGAATGAATAAATGAAAATTCTTTATTATACCTTACAAGCTAGACACAACAGATATAACGAAATTAACAAATAAAAGTAAGCATAATGAGCGTTCTTATCGCTTAACAAAGCAATCTCTTCCAGACAACCTTTGAACATGGTGTGGGGGCATTTATATTTTCGTTACGTTCATGAATACAGCAGCATTTTAGGGTACACAAAAAGGCTCTATCCAATTTACCTGTGCGGCGGTATCGTGAGAGGGGGTGGCGGAGGCGGTGGCGGTATGGGTGTGTGGGCAGGACAGCTGGAACACATAAAACTGGCTTAGGTACTAGACGTAAAGCTTTCTGGTCTAAATGATAGATTTTGTTTTTTGCTTCTTATGCGCAAGCCACGCGGTCACGTGTCGTGGAAAGCTTGATGGAGGTGTTTTTTTAGAATAAAACAATGATAAGCTGACCTCGCATTGTGTAGGCTTTTCGTAGAATAAGAGGTCAGCTTATAATGGAATGTATAGCTTGATGTGTAGCCGTGTGTACAAGCCTATGCTTGGTCCGAACTTCTGTCGTGACACTCAATCTGGCAGTATCACGAAGCTTATTAACACTTTTATAATATTTACATATAATATATAACATATATTATTTTATATAGTTAGTAACACTTTTATTATACATATTTACATATAATATATAACATATATTATTTTATATAGTTATTTTATTTACACTAAAACAGATGTTTTTAGAACAGAAAAGTTCCCTGTTAAAAAACCATTAAATAAATAAATGATAAAATAAATATTTCTGGACATTTCACACAGCGCTATCTAGCCCCAAACTAAGCAGAGCTTGTACTATGGGAACCAGATAACTGATAGAATACTTATATAATTTTTTATTGTAAATACATACTTATAATATATAGAGAAACAACCAGACCCGGAACAAATATCTGTAGATCGTGCAAACATTTGTTCCGCGGCAGGAATCGAACCCGCTACCTCTTGCGTCTCAGACGGTTATTCGCCCACTGCTCCACGGAGGCCGTCAAGTCATGGAACATATCTCGTTATGTTTTATTTTCATTTTATTTATTAATCCACAAAACAGATAACAATCCACTTAGCACTAATTAAACCAAACATACAATTTTAAAACTAGATTAAAATCAAATATGTGAATACGATAAACAAGTGTAGAATGCAATTAAATTAAATTACCCTAAAACTAGAAACCGCTAATTTAGTGAAGACATAAATAATTTAACAAAAGCATTCAGTCAATTAAACAACATTACATATTTTTGCTATTTTAAAGAAACAGGAATTTATAGATGTACCGTTTAAACCTATAACCCCGATATCCACGTCATATAAAACAACCAGTTTACACTATCTTCTCTATCATAACACTAATAATATAAATGCGAATGTTTAGATGATTGTTTGTTACTCAATCACGTCATAACGGCTGAACCGATTTCAATGAAATTTGGTATATACGTAGATTATAACCTGGATCACCACGTACGCTACCATCTAGCTCATAAATCAGTTCGCATGGGATAAAATGGGGTGTCAAGTCTTTATTTTTAGGTTACCTACACATTAAGTAGTGATCGCGTACGAAGTCGCAGGCAACAGGTAGGTTATCATAATGGCGACTTTTATTGCGGACCACTACATTATTGTACAGTAAAAACACCATTTCATATTCTCACTATAAAACAACAAACTTTATTTATTCAACTATCTCCGTGGTCTTATGTGAGCGTGAGAGTAACCCATCAATTTTAGGTCATAACAACGTGTGGGTCTCTCAATTACTCTGGCTATCACACCCTGGACATCGCGTTTATATGTAAGTAGTTTGTGAGCTCCCATAAAAACGTTTTATTGGGTAACTCGATGGATAGTTTAACAGACCCTTTTCAGATACTTATTATAGTAAAAGGTACCTATTAAGGATAACATTATAAAATAATTAGTGTAATTCATGAATTTAAGTTGCATTTACATGGTAATGCTAATAAGGTTTATCTATAAGGACAAAATTATGTAGACAAGTTTCGTGATTGTTTTCAATCATTATTATAAATACGGGATTTATCATGTACCGTCTTACCGGTCTTATCGGTGTTTCGACTGACAATGTTTCGGTTCAATTCGTGAACCTTCATGCAATGATAATGACACAGCCTGTCAACACGCTGGGCCATCGTTGACGCAATCCCCACCACACCGCCCGTCTACTCGTGCGCAGAGGGCAGCGGTGCGCAGTGCGAGGCGAGACGTTATTCGGAGCGGATCGCACTCACTCTGATGAAGGTTCACGAAACATTGTCGGTCAAAACACCGATAAAACGGTACGTGATAAATCCCGCATTTGTAATAATGACAAAGTTATGATTGGAAGCATACACAAAAGGTCAATTTCCGTAATTTAATGTCCCTATTGATACACAGGTTTCGGTCTTATAATCATCGACCATTTTTCTTATAGCGGAAAAGTTATTAAGTATATAGACTGTAATAATGCGATAAAACGCTGAAAAAACAGTTATGCTATTTGAGTTAGGTACCTTCGGTATAAAAATAATTTTGTAATGAAACAATTTTATAAATTAATATTTTGAATAAGAAGTTTTACTACAGTCGTGTGGTCTAAAGCACATTCGTTTTTTGTAAAACACACTTAAATTATAAGACAATATTTAAAAACAAAATACAATACATGCAGAAATACAAGTGGCGGTCTTAACACTAAAAACGATCTCTTCCAGACAACATTTGGAAGTACCGGATTTCACGAGGACGTTATAGGACGTTGGCTTTAATAAACATAATTGAATATTGAATAAACAGTGCACTTGCTTACTTAAGCAAAATAAATAAATATATACATATGTATATAAGTACTCATCAATGGATTAGGTACATAGTAATATAGCATAGTACATAAATATTCCACACTAATAGTAAAAAGGTATATTATATAAAATATAATACGTAGGTATTTACATATACTAGGTGCATAATAGAAGGGTGAAATAAAACCAAGAGTAGCGATAACGTAACGATAAGTAGATAAAAACATAAGAAATCAGCATTGTAGTGCAGACAGATGTTTAATGATGGCATCCGGCATCTGAGCTTTATTTTATATACAGTGTAAACTCCATGTAACGTCACTCGTTTTAACGACAAACTCTCTAAAGCGTCGAAATCACTCGGCTTTGGTTGATTTAGCTTGTCATGCATACAATGGAACACTCTGTATAGCATTACACCCATTCTCAATAACGACAACAAGTTGTAATAAAAAGTTCTTTTTAAGTTGCCAAATTAGTAAAAACTGCGCAGCTGTGTATATCCTTTTGTCGTTTTATTATCCTAGACTATGATAAACTCGACTGTCGGCAACATACACACCAAACTTTCTAAGAAATCCGTTCTTTTGTTTACAAAATGGGATTGCTTGCACGTGTAGCTGCAGACTGTTGTTAGTAGAAGTGATGGATTTTATCTATACGTTGTCATATTCTTAGTAACTCACAAACATTCAAATTATAAACATGGCTAGTAAGAGAAAATCACTGTGTATTGACGAAAAAGTTTCAAGACAAATCAGAAATAAACGTTTTCCTTTTCTAATACAGATTTTACTTCTCTCCATTTAACGACAACTCTCTATAACGTCAAAATATGCTCAGTCCCTTGAGTGTCGTTATATATAGTTTACACTGTATTTTATTTTCTTCGGAAAACATACAGAGATAAAAAAGCTTAATTATTAGTTTATACTTATAGCTAATCACCATTTAGACGTTTTCGCATATTGAGTCTATTTGCTGGCTTGAATGTTAAAAAAAAGATATTAAATGTAATTTAGGCAAGACGTACAAAAGTGAGTAACGGACAGTTAAGAAGTCACATCAAACCAGTTCTTTGAGATTATGTTTTTAAATGTATTCGGAGATGAATTAAATAAGTTTATTTCGGGTGAGTCATCCAGTTATTTTATGAAATTTGCTGATCTAAAATAAACGAGTTCTGCCTATAGTTCGTTGAACAAGGGGGAATGTGCAAGTAAGTCTGATGCATGACAGACCTTGTGGGTACTCTCAGACTTAGATCGTATGTAGTGGTATTTAGATGATTCAACTGTCTAAATTGTATTTTTTAAAACGATAGTTATATTTTTTTTCTGTCAAAAAAAATATAAGTAGTTTTAAATATTGACCAAAATAAACATCAAGATGAAATAACCAAAAGGTCCGGCCTCACATAAAAAAACCCACCAGAATTTCTTATAATCAAACTCAATCAAGATAAATGACAAGCTAGCTAGATAATGATTACTAGCTTAAGAGGAAAAAGTGGTTAGTTTCCGTACTCGCCCGAAACTGACCATTGTCTCTAAATTATGTAATTTGGAGACAATGGTTTGCAATTTGCAAGAACTTAAGTTGAAATTTATTTGGTTAATTTATCTCTTAACCAACAACTTCAAACTACACTACACGCCTGTGGGCATAGTCCAGTGTTGCCAAATTTCCTTTTTAACCTTGAACATTTGTTACGCCAAAGCTGTTACAGAATAAGTAATAGTCGGCTTCTCGAAGTTATACCTACTGTGTCACAGAATAAGTAATACTTAGTATGGTATATACCTACATGCTACGTTTTTACATACAGTGGCACAAAATAAGGAATAGTAGTCAGTTTTTCGGTGACTTTTAGTAGTTTATTGTGCAACAGTGGTGTGATTTAGTGTGTGGTGTTTACTAGTGATTAAGATCGTGTATTTAATATCTCAGTGTTGATTAAAAGTGTTATTTTGGTTAGATGGATTTTCATTATTTTATCCCGAACCCTCCGCTCGTAACATTATATTGTACTCGTTGGTATATTTTGCTTTGTATCCATGCATCAATAGGGCACAAGATACTTAGGTCAAATCGTTGAGAGCGAATGTTTTTGACTAATAACGAAACGGGCATTGTCCAGTACTTTTTTAACTTTGTATGTGTTAGGGTCCATACATTTGTAACGTTAAATCGTTGCTATCTCGATTAAATAATTTGTTCTCGATATTATTTTAAAGCTGACAACTATTTTTAAAAGGTTGTAAGCAATGTTTTCTGATTGCTGCTCAACGATTGGTCGACGGCATTTATTTTAAATAGGTTGGCAGGAATGCTTTGCGGTTGGTGCTCGGTGATTGGTCAACGCAAAATTGCGTGGGCCAATCGGTGAGCTCAGTGTCAGGCGACTTAAAATGAAAAGTGTTGGTCAGCGACACATTCTGGAACGTATCTTCGAACTAGCAACATCATAAGCTTAAGTCTATGTGCGAATAAAGTAAAAGTATTTTGAGAACTTGGTATTCTTTTTTCCAACTACAGTTCCTGGTATTGAGAGGTCACATATGTAAACAAAGCAATATGGGTCAGTTTTCCCAAAGATCCTAAAATATTTAATACGAAAGAAATAGGCTCATTACAAGGGGACTCATTACGCAAATATGCCTCTAGGTGATAGTCCAAGCAAAACCATGAGTGAAATTTTACCCCATCCCCGCGCTGTTTATGTGCTACGTAACTTTTAATAATTATCAGGGCTAATAAGCTTATGACGTCATCATCATATCAGCCCTGGAACGTCAATTGCTAAATTAGGCCTCCTCCGGACTTTAGGAGCGACTGATCTTGTGCAGACTGCACCCAATCTACCAAATATTATGAATTTTTCTATTTCACTAATATTAAGTATTTAAACGTGCCATACACTTCTGAACAAGTAAACACTGAATGCTCGGAGCTCTCAAATGTCTTTGAGCAAACTCCTCCCTAGAATATATTACTTTATTACAGAGATCGTATTTACAAGTGAGTTCATTTATTTTGAAATGGGTTTGGAAGTTGAAAGGTCACTGTTGCGTTGAGAATTACCAATTAGTGGGTGGATTAATAAATCTGGTAGGTATTATTATTTACTTAAGTAAGAAGCCTAATACATGAAGCACTGTATGGTTTGTCTTGGTGCTTAGAAACACTCAACTAAACATTATTTAGATACTTAATAAGTTTTTTGTTGAAAAATTACTAAGTTTTTATAAAATTTATAACTGGAACCGCAAGCAGATTCAAATGAGCCCAAACACTAGTAGCCTACTATAATCCATTCAGAAGTTCCGTTGTCTAGCATCCGTCTCCATCATTAGACCTCCATGGTAGCATATTATTGCATTGTCACCGAAGTTACATATGTAACGCCAGCTCAATCGGTTGAGGGGAACGGGTTTAAAATTCAGTTGCAGTTCCACCCAGACAAACATAAATACATTGCAAGTTATTAAAAAAGCTTGTAAAAAACCCGTCACCTTTACCTAAAGATAATATTATAGTTACACAACCGACTATGTTTTTTTTTTATATTGTAATTCTTTATATTAAAATAATGGTCCTATTTAGTGCGATAAGTGATTTACGTCGTCAATTTATAAGTACATATTTGAATTATAAAAATGTTAATCCTTTATTGGCTGTAAGTCTTAACATAAGATATACATGTACTCGTATATACTAAGTGTGTATACTGTGTGTATGTATATACTAAGAGCTGTGGACTTTGTTCAAAATAAAAAAAAAAAAAGAAAACTAATGGCGGGTTCCTATATCTGTCGGTAACTGACTAAGACTCGTATCTTCTTGAAAAAGTGTCAAACTAGTGTTAAAATTTTGACACGTTTTGAAGGAGAAACGAGTCGTTGCTGGATACCGACGGATATAGGAACTCACATTAAATGTTTATCTAATCGTGATACAAATGATTATAAATCAAGTACAACTGATAAGGATATATAGGTAGCCACTTACTGGTCCCAAATGATCTATTTGACTCTCTTTGACTATTAATCATAATTTGTGTGACTGGAATTGTACCCATAACGCAACTTTTAGGGAGAGCACGGTGCGGCATTGATTTGATAATTTCCGCTCAATTTCTCCATCACGTCTATTCAAACAACGACGAAAAGCGATTGAAAAGCGATCAAAGATAGTCTGACAAAATGATCTTCAATTGGTACCTAATGGTATTATTTGCAACCAACTCTTATAAGGACAGGCTTTGTAGAGCTAACAGTGGAAGTTTGTCTAACAATCTTGCTAATTAATAATCTCTATCTTTACATAGTATAAAATGAAGTGGCTTCCGCTATCTGTTCCTTTATATCTTTTAAACTACTCAACGGATTTTAATGCAATTTTCAACAATAGATAGAGTGATTCAAGAGAAAGGTTTATATGTATAATGCATACATAGTAACTGTGAAAGTAAATATTAGTTTGTTAGTTACTTTTTAATAACTAAACAGCTGAACGGATCGTAATGAAATTTAGCAAGGAGATAGATTGTATCCTTGAAAAGGACATAGACTATTTCTTACTAGAATGCTCAAAAGGAAGGTAATGTTTTTATTGAAATACCACGCATGCGAAGCCGCGGGCGGATCAGCTAGTATTATATAATATACATTAAGTGACTCATAAAAGTCTTATATACCTCTTAGGTGGCAAACAAGCCTTTTAGCCTGGATAATTATAGTTTGTACTAAAAACTAAAACATTAGTAAAATATGTTTTACGTAGGTGCATGTGTTTTTTTGTTTATATAAAAATGTATAAAATGTAAATTCTGACATCGTTTGACCAATCACCATCTTTTTATAGGGTAGTTTTTTTTATTGACAAACCGCGCATACGTGTTTGAAATAATAAACAAAAAACGATAAAAAATAAACTAAAAAAAAAGCAGTGGCAAAAGCTAAAATAGAAAGCCTTTCCCCTGATTCTGAATAAATGGAGCATCGCATTCCTACTTTTATTATTGTGAAAAAAAGAGTTGCAAAGCGGAAAAATCAGGAAATGGCAGAAAACAGCACCCCTTTTTTCTCGCATTTATAATGAACGATACAGAGTCGTATTCAACGTAACAAATGCTATTTCATACTAAATAATGCTAAGCTTGAACATAGAGAGTTAAATATACGATAATTACATTATGGCGTAGTAATAAAATGTATTATGAATTTATAAACAATCAAACATTTTATGAGTTATTTGGGGTCGAGACCCTGGGTCCATTGGGTACCGGGGCCCATCGCGTTTTCAAAATTCTTTCTGGGCGTCTGGTCGAAGCGACAAGTGATCTGAGAGCTGAGGCTTGTCTGGATGTATTGTGTATTGTATCTATACTATATACTATAATATTATAAAGTGAAAATATTTGTTTGTTTGTTTGTATTGAATAGGCACCGAAACTACTAGACCGATTAAAAAAAAAATTCACTGTTGTGAAGGAACCCAACCTAACCCGACTGCGCAGAATGAGGGTAATGTTTTTATTGAAAAACTACGCGTACGAAGCTGCGGATTGGTCAGCTAGTTGTAAATAATTGTATATTTTTACTGTTATTAAAAAAAAATTTAATAAAAACTCAAACATTTTTAGAAAAAGTTCTCTCACTAATCTACAATACTGGATTTTTATTTATATTATTACAGCTAAAAATCCACCCTCTCAGAAGTTGCGGCGTCTTTGGATAATACGGTTTGCGGGTTGCGTATTCACCAGAGATGTGTGAGGAAGCTGAGTGGTTCGAGGATGCGTAGCAAAGCTGTTTAATGGCGTGGTTCTTTTCACTACAGATGTGCGAGAAAGTATACGGTGTATGCGAGCGAGCAGCGGTGTATTGGGGGGTGTGGTCACCGTCTATTTATTAACCGGTAGACCAGTAGCCTCAGCTCTCTCATCATCCGAATCCTTTGGTACATACCATTCCGGACTATCCGATAGATCCGCCCGCGAACAAAACCCTCCGTCGTCCGAGACACGTTCTCGGAGACGCGGATGACGAAATCACCTCCGCTAATGCCGAAGAGATTTTTGAGTCATCTACATTAGACAGAGCAAACACAGATACATCTCGCCGGCGAGGTCGACGAGTCCCTGCAGTCGCCGCCTATACGAGGTACAAGCACGTACCCGGGCGCTTCTCTCCTATCCCCATCCTGGTAACAGCCCAATCCGAGGTTCGTACCTAAGTGGTGCCCTTGCGCTAGTTGCCTCATCAAAAACTTACAGGGCTGAACGCCATCTGCGCTCGCCAAAAGTTTGGTTATGCTGCAACGGCCTGAGAGGCCAACAGCGAGATTAGTCCATTCGAATAAAAAAAGTAGCCCTAGCTCACTTCACCGCCTCGCACATAACCCTTGCACACAACCCTCGCAGCCATTCTTCGCTCGCGTCCCTCGTACACGTCGAAAAAAGCGCTTCGTTTGTATGAAGAAATACGTAGCTCCGCTAGTCCTTTTCCACTAGAACTGCGCTGATTGAGGTTAGGAAAATGAGGAGATACTATTGGTGTAGTATCACCTATAACGGTGGATTATTAGTTCTTTGTTTACGGGCAGAGCTATTTCTGAAAGTCTGCTGTTTACTTTACCGTGTATATTTTAAAATAATGTTTAATACTTACGGGATTATAGAAGGTGGTCTAGGTAATGAGCCTCCTCGGCTAACAGACGCGATTTGGTCGACATTGTAATTTTGCGGCCAACCCGCGTTATCTTCTATTACCGATCTGAAATTGAATACGAAAACCATTAAGAATGAGCATCGGAAACTCCATTTATCATTCTGTAACCTTCGATCAAATAACGGGGGTCGGTTTTATAAGGGGTGTCAGTTCAAGTTCTCGGCGTGTTTGAATGAGAAAATGTTCCAGACGCTTCGATCTAGACAGGGTTATCTAGACAGTTTATACTAAAATTTCTTTATAGCAGTCTTTAACTTTGATCATTTTAACAGTTTGGCGATCTATTTATTAGACTGTAAGCGAGTTAAAATTGAAACATTAATTTGAAATTAAAAAAACATCATATATTATATTTTAACGAAAAATCAGCTAGATAAATAAATAATAAAAATGCTGAAAATTTCACACGCCATTATCAAGCCAATAATTCTGAAAATTTCACACATAGTTACCTAGTTACTAAGCAAAGCTTGTACTATGGGAACCAGATAAATCATTGAATACTTGAATACATTTTTTTGTAAATACGTACTTATAATTAATAATTAAAAACCCAAACCCGACCCACAGCTGGAATCGAACGTTCCTGCGTCATAGCCCACTGCGCCAGTCGTCAATGATAGGTGAGGGTCTGATGACCCATCTGGTCATCCTATACATTCAAAGTATATATATTGACGATAAAACAGTTTTTGCGATGTAGGAATTTTGTTAAGAACATGTTTTGTGATTCGATTATCAAGCGACCTCGTTATTCCGAGATCTAGCCTTTATGCTAAAAAGCGATTTTGTGATCCAGTCGTATTGAGAGCAAGTACATCTAAGTGGTCTGTGATTGAGAGTCAATTACAATGAAGTCGTACCTCTGAAATAATGATAATGAATATTTTAAAGATGGTTGCCGTATATTTGATTAAATAAACTCTGAGACGTGCAAAGCTCTTAAACTCTAATTGGCTCCCAAGAATCATTTACACGGTATAATCTTGTTTACACTTGAATTAAATCACAGAAAATACGAAGTCCATTACTTAGGCTCTTGACAATAGGTGTTGTATTTTCCAATGTTTCCGCCAGAATCAATTATGCGCGAGAAAAGATGGAATAACAAAGCTCTCGGTGCCACGGTAGTGTTTAGAAGTACCTTATCGTCATTTACTGGTTCCCGAAATAAGAGCACCCTTAATTTTACTAAGGATTTTCCTGTGGAATATTTTCTCATAAAACTCGTTAGGATCGCATTGAAATTGATCCGCGCTCATAAAATTAGGAAGCTTAATGAAAAGGAACGGAATTTGCATTGTGTACGTCAAATTATAATTTTAGCTGGTCGGCGAGACCATGATTAATAGATGTAGGAGTATTCCCAAAAACATCGAGCGTGAAAATACTGACACATCAATTAAAAAAAACAGGGATTTTATGTTATCCTTGCAACCTAATACTTCCCCAAAATGCAAATCCCTTTTTTGAATTTGTGACTTTATTTATCTGAATTAGCCTCTTATACTGGGGCTACATTAGCGGGCTACGGCGAATATTCAAAGTCAACATCTTTTTATTCATTAAAATCACAAGGACCACTTAGAAATGTCAATTTTACTGCCTCTTCCTTCGCGACCAAGCTAGGAAAAAAGGCATAAAACAAGGCTGGTTGTTTTTTTAAATGATCTATTTAGAATACACAACAAAACAGGAAATAAATTACGTCTAAATTGTAACATTTTGAACGAGTTGGAGCAATTTCAATCCCAAGCTTCTCTATCATCTAAATAATCCGATATTTTGTAGTAGGCTTTTTTATAAAGATTTTGTCTAATTATTTAATTATTCATATTAACGAGGTGAGTGTGGCCAGGTATATCGTTGTAACGCGTAGTATTCGGGCGAAAATTATGTAATAACGGGGCACTGTCGGTAAACTGACGCGCATCAAAGGGATTTGTCGCGACAATATTCGCTTGGGTGGCTACACCTACGTCACTTCAGTGGCATCCAGACTTTTATGCGGGACGGACGTGCTAGTGTTTTTATACACCATGGAGTGGAGTAACGAAAAAATGTTGGAGTTCTTTCAATTGTATGAAACGAAGAGTATTGTATGGAATCCTAGTAACCCCAACCACAAAAAGAAATATTTGGTACATGATGCAATTGGTACTTCCTTCATTTTGAATTACGTCTCGGCCGCACAGCACAACACAACCCGGTACGATGTATCGCCCAATGTAGACAAGAACATTGCGTATGCAAGTAAGTACACGATGCTTGCAGCGCGCCAACGCAACACAAATCTTCGCCCGCTAATGTAGCCCCGGCATAAGAGTGGTTCTATTACCCTAATTCATACATCAATGATTCTGTAAGTGAATATCCATGTGTTGGTACACACTACATACATTACGGGTTTGGATGGTTTTTGTAGTATTATAAGTATTTACAAAAAAAAAACGTATTTATTTTACGTATTTATTATTCTATTAGTTAACTGGTTCCCATAATAAAAACTCTGCTTAGTTTAGGGATAAATATCGCTGTGTGAAATGCCCCGCCATAATTCTCATCATTATTTATTAATATAACTGACTAGTGCAAGTTGTAAATAGATACTTGCTACTGCATGAGACTATCTCAGTTGTCTCTCTGTGCTCATTCATTTTAAGACAAATATTTCCAAAACACTAGTAAAATATTAATAGTATATTCATTTATTTTTCATTTGTTTTCTTAAATCTAATCTACAAAGGCAAGTTTCTATGGTGTCAGTAAATATTGTGAAAGACTGGTGCCTGAAATAGGTTCATAGGAACCTGTATTACAGGTCACAAGGCCCCCACTCTGCGTGTATGAACAACAAAGATTTATCTATGAAGCGGACATTATGTTGCAATGATGGTTATATAAAATGATTATACTACGGTTGTGGAAATATTTATAATTGGAAGATGGACTTTTTCATTCCAACCTCTTCGTGGAGCAGACATCATTTTTTTTTTCTAACCTATCTCGTCCCACTGCTGGGCAAAGGTCCCTCCAACCATCCCATCTTTACTACATACACGAAATAAATATATTTGTAGTTGTATTTAATACATAAATACCCGTTTAAGACTGCTTTTCCACCAGAGATGTGCTATGCAGTTATGCTGCGAGGATACAAAAGCTAAGATATGAAACTATGTGACCGTTTCCACTAAGCTATGTAGCGGAGAGATTAAGATGTGCTATGAAGATGCACCACCGCAAAGTAGCTGTGCGAGGAAGATGCGCAGCTGTCACGCAACAGAAGACGAAGGCATGTCTACTCTCAGTGATAAACGCGGGCCTACTGAGTACTCTGCTCTTCACATAGCTAGCACTCGCGACCATACATAGCACGCATCCATAGCACGCATCCTTCCATATAAAAAACATAGCTTAGTTGAATCCGTTTCCACCAGTGCTATCCTATGTGGACCAATTAATGTAATTGGTGGATATCAAACGCAGCCATAGCAAAGTAGCATAGCACGTCTCTGGTGGAAAAGAAGCCTTAATCAGTAATTCTGTATAGTGATCGTAAATATACAATTTTTATTGCGCTATAATAACTGGTATCACAGACAGAGTTACTTACTGTGGCCACTCCATCCGTGTGAAGTCTTCATCCTCTGGCATCCACGTGTACCGTTTGGGGTCTGGTTGGCTGCACACCGAGCGTGGCCTCCGGCGAAAGTACGAGCTCTCCAAGTCGGCATCATAGGCGCATAACTCAGGCGGGGCTGGAGAGGGCTGACCAAACCTTATAGGGAGAAACACATTACCGGCTAGGAAAACATACACAGTCCTTCTCAAGACTATGGGTTTTCTTTAGTAAAACAATTCACACCCTTCTTTTTTCCTTGTTTCGTAGTTACAATGAGTAGTAGCTGCTGAAAAGTAATGAATAAATTAAAGAAAATATGTAGCAGGGAATTGAAAAGCCTTGTTTCTTGGGATGATTATTCCAAATAACAAAAGGATACTTTTCATAAGTAATCGACTGTTTACAAATAATAATAGGTTAGGAATTGTTATTGAAAATGTTATTGATCGACCGCAGTGAAATCTCTAATGGCGGGTTCCTTTAGCCATCGGTAACCAACTACGACTCGTTTCTCCTTGACAACGTGTCAAAAGTATAACACTAGTTTAGTGTAGTAGTCGGTTACCGACGGATATAGGAACCCGCTATAAATCAACTTCGGCAAATCGGCGTTGTATGTATGTATGTTTGTCCGAGGATAACTTTTGAAGCGTTGATCCGATCGATACATATTTAGGTAGTGATGGCACAATTTTGGTTTGAGTAAACGAGCTAAAAATGTTGGGGGGTTATTGAAATTTTGGGGTTCAAGAGGGGTAAAAAAAATTAAAATGATACTATTACGTCAAGTGGGACATTAAATAAGAGGTCTTTATTAGTAAATTTAGACTCCGTTTTTATTTTTCGATAACTCTTTATACTTTTTGAGTTATTAGTTTTAATAAAAACTTAACTTTGACAAAATTCACATGGTACACCAGTGGCCCAACAGTGCTGTTATTTGGTATGCGCGTAGCTTTAATGATATAAATGTAGGCAAAAGTCTGAAATCTAAAATAACTGCAATTAGTACCCCAAAAAAATTTAACCAAACTCCATGAACTCCCGTTACCTGTAATTTAAATGAAACTTTAGCTCAAGTAATTTAGTTATTATTTCATGGCACTATTTTGATAATCAAAGATTACAAATAATATTTTTTTGTTTAATCGGAGACTCGCGATATGAGATATCGCGAGTTCGGGGTGAACCACTAGTACAAATAAATTCACCCCTATCGTCCTTCTTCTTTAAATCTTCAACAAGCCCCTATAAATGAGTTACTATAGTTTGATACGTCTCATAACTGTATTGAGAATATTTGGACCTCAGGCAATTAATCATATCGACGGCAAGATACCACACGAACCTTGCTAATCCTACGATAAGTTCTAGAATTTACAAGAAGGATCAACTGAAATTTGCTCAATTTATCTTATGAAAATAATGTAGTAAAATTTGTAGAACCCTTTAATACTTAAAGGGTACTTAAAGGTTTTTAGGGTTTCGTACCCAATGGGTAAAACGGCACCCTATTACTGAGGCTTCGTTGTCTGTCTGCCTGTCCGTCTGTCACCAGGCTGTATCTCATAAACCGTGATAGTTAGACAATTGAAATTTCCACAGATGATGTATTTCTGTTGCCGCTATAACATAAACTACTAAAAACTAAATAAAAATATATTCAAGGGGGGCTCCCATACAACAAACGTGATGTTTTTGCTCGTTTTAGCTCGATATTAATAACGGCAACAGGTAGACGCTTGAAATATATTTACAGGATATTTAGTTATACATTTACTTTAAAGAGAAATAATTAAATTAAAATAAAACATATACTAAAGGGGGGCTCCCAGACAACCAACATGGTTTTTTTGCCGTTTTTATAGATAATAGTACGGAACCCTTCGTGCGCGAGTCCGACTCGCACTTGGCCGGTTTTTAATGTGTTATTTGTATTGTTCGTACTTTAGATTAGATTAGATTAGAAAATTCTTTATTGCACTAATAAAATGATACATAGGCGAACTTAATGCTAATTAGCATTTTCTTCCAGCTAACCTTTGTGTAGTGTGGAGAAAGTGGTAGTGCCAGAAAAAGGAAATTTAATCAAACTTTAGCTTAAAAATAAACTTACAAAAATTTTAATTAATAATAATATACATACATAAACGAAATATACAAATATATGTATATACATAAAGTGCTCAATTTTGTTGGGTATCTTGAAGAGAGATGAAGTATTTAAAGAGTTTAGATTTGAAGGTTCCCATAGAGGCGGCCTTGCGGATTCCCACTGGAAGCTAGTTCCACAAGCAGATAGCAGTCACAGTGAAAGAGTTACTGAAGAAAGAAGTTTGAAGAAGAACTTTGATGCTGACACAAATAAATGTTTTTATATTTAATTTGATATAAATATTTCAAATATTTCTGCTTATTAGCTTTTCATCGTAACACAAAAGCTTCCTATAAACAATGATGATGTTACCTAAAAATGTGTTTTATTTACATAGAAGCAAGAGTCTAAGTTATGTGGAATGAAATTTTATTTAGCATTAAATTTGCTTATGCGTGTCACTGCATTTACGACATTAATCACGGGTAGGGATGAAGATGGCTAGTATTGTTGTACAATAGTTTTTTTTCAAACTCATTACCATGGATTTTTTTTAATATTCAATCTATCTTAATTTCAAGTCCTAAAATATCAATGAAACAGCCTTTATAAAATAGGTAAACAAATTATATTCATTCATCATGTAAGTAGGTACCTGTAATACTGCCTAAGCGGCATCTGCGCAAAGGCGCCGCCGATTTACGTTAATAATTGTTTATTGGAAATGTATTACTGGATAAATAATCAAGCTAATCAATCTCTGAAATACGTTAATTCGATTCTACGTATGTGTTTTAAATTAATGTCGTGAATGCGGTGACAGACTATATTATTTGTATTTGACACAATAAAAATGTTCATTCATTAATTTATTACTTGTGTTATCCCTAAGTAGACCAACATTGCGACCGCAGTTTGCTCACAGAGTTAACTGATAAATAACTTTAAACAGACTGATAAAAAGTTTAATTTACCTTGGATACCGCTGTATTGGTGCATAATCGGAGTTGAGATTCTCGTCGGAGGGTACCCGACGACGGACACACACGGATAAAAATGATGCTCTGAAACAGATAAATGTATATAGTAGGTCAACATTGCCTACATAAATTTTTACACTTAATTATTCTCTTTAATTGACCTACTTTTGTAAGTACATGTGGTAATTTTGTCGTGATAACGTCTTATAAATCGATGAACGCCAGCTGTACGCACGATAAAGTGCCACGTTCCGCCTGAGCCGAGCGTGCAAGCGAGAGCGCGGAACAAGCGATAGAGAGGCACGATCGGACTAAGCGTTCGCCTTGTGACGCATCTATCTTTCTTCCCAATCATTATCACGTAAAATTATCGTCCGTAAACTGACTTTACAGACAATCGTTTTGGTTCTACGTTCTTGATGCGTACAGCTGGTATGGTATGGAATACTTTACCGTCGTCTGTTTTTCTTAATAAATATGATCCGGGCCTCTTTAAGGTAAGAGTTAATAGGTTTCTTCTAGATCTTCGTACTACATCTTAGACCACATCATCGGTTACCATTAGGTGAGATTGTGGTCAAACGAAGTTCTATCATGTTTAAAAAAAATCAATTTTTATTTTATGTGAATTTATACAAACAGCCGTTCAATATCCTTCTCGTGTTTTATTAAATACAACCTCATTGGTGGCCTATGGCCTATTGGTGGGTATAATACCCAACAGTGGGTGCAGATGGGCTGAAATGACGATGATGATGACAACATGTATGTGAAACAAGTAAATGGCCGCCCTGATGTATGGTGGTGACCATCGCCTATAACAAAGCATTGCCGTATGTGCCATGCATCTTAGGAACATGCCCTACAATGCATCATGTCCATCAACTTGAGGCATACAGGTGTATAGCCTCATGTGCCTGTAATTTCACCGGTGTATACCCTTTAAATTAAAACACACCAATGCTGCTAAGTGACAAAAATAGGTACGGTGCTAGTACCCAGTTCCCCTGGCAAGACCTTTCACAAATAGCTATATAATCAGCTATTACAAACTACTATAAACAGGAACGTCAAACTCATTTAATTGTATGTACGGGCACTGGAAACTGCGACACAGTATTTTGCTTATGCATTTTACAGTAAATAAATAAAAAAATAAATATTGCTGGACATTTCACACAGCGCTATCTAGCCCTAAACTAAGCTGAGCTTGTACTATGGGAACCAGATAACTGATATAATACTTATAAGATAAGATAACTCTTTATTGTACACCAAAGTAAAGTACAGAACATAATTCTTACAAATAGATATAGTACAATGGGCGGTCTTATCGCTAAAAACGATCTCTTCCAGACAACATTTGTATGGACAGGATCAAAATGTAACAAATGACGGCGGTGCATCTATATAAATTTAAAAACATATCTACATACTATAAAACCTTAATTACCAATTATAACGCAAATTTAATTTAAATAAGCAACTCTAAAAATGGTTATATACGTTTTTTTTTGTAAATACATACTTATAATATATAGAAGAACAACCAGACCCGGAATAAATATCTGTAGATCATGCAAACATTTGTTTCGCGGCGGGAATCGAACCCACTACCTCCTGCGTCTCAGCCGGCTCTTCGCTCACTGCGCCACGGAGGTCGTCATTTTACAGTGTTCACATTATTTTAGTCATATGTAAAAAAGTTCACTGAAATGAAATATATAAAATTAAAAATATAGGTAAAGCAAAAAAAAAATCTGCTCTAGACCGATATCTGATCATATTTTATTTATTTATGTAAATGCTTAATGTGGTATACGTGGTATACAAGAAAGGGTATCTACAAGGGAATGCAATCCCGACTCGACATTGCAAATTCGAGATCCCGCGGGATTAGAAATATCAATCCCGCGGGATCCCGAAATTTACGGGATCCCGTCTAGTTTAAAAAAAATTTAAAATTCGGATGACTAAAAAAGCTAATAACTGCTTGTTTGTGATAGTGAGGTTAACTAAAATAACATATTACTCGAAAGAAAATAAAAATCTTTATTCGTTAATCTTACCAACTAAATAATTATCGTCACCTGTCGCTAATATTCGGAAATAGTCGGAATAGTTTACTAACGCTGTTTGGCGTTCCTGCCGCTCGCGGCCGTCAGTCAGCGCGCCGCTTGCGCCCCGAGTGGACGTGCTTAGCGTCGCTGACCACTGCCGCCCAATCCCGTCAATTTCGAACGGGATCTCGTCATATGATGCGTCGGGATTGATCCCGAAAAATTACACGAGATCGGGATTGCGTTCCCTAGTATCTACCTATAGCCACAACAACAACTTTCAAGAATCATTATAAAAGATTCGATAAAAGGAAAAGTTAGGTAATAAACGGAGCAAATATTGCCAGAGACTTTGACCTTTGTAAAGTTACTTAGCTCTAAGGCGGCTTCTTATGAAACCTTTTTACAGATTACCAAGTCATTAAATTCATTCAACCTAATTATTTCTCAAAGTGCTTATCTAAACGTTTAAAATAAGGAAAATAATTTGACGTATAAAACGAAATGCTTCGTCAAAACGAAAAGACACTTTGATCTTTATATCGTACTAAGCTATTGACCGTAGCGACACAGTAACTCACTCAGGCTTCAATTCATCCAGTGCCAGATTTGTACTTGCTAAAAACTGTAGATTTCTTATAACTCTAATATATATTTAAACTAGTGGTTCGCCCCGAACTGAAATCTCGCGAGTATCCCAAAACAAAACAAAAAAATATTCTTAGGGCGACTCGCGCAACGATGCCTAAACGTATTTAGTGGCTAAAAATGATTTAAGGAGTTGTCAATAACAAATACGTCAAATTTAAACATATTTTAGTCGCTAAATACGTTTAGGGATCGTTGTGCAAGAAATAGTGCCAATGCAATTTACTTGACCTACAGTTTCATTCATATTTCAGGTAACGGGAGTTTATGTAGGTTGGTTAATCTTTTTGGGGTACAAATTGCAGTTATTTTGGATTTTAGATTTTTGCCTATAATTGTGTTACTATAGCTATACGCATACTAAATTTCAGTATTGTGGGGTCCCTGGTGTACCCTGTGAATTTTATCAAAGTTCAGTTTTTATTATGACTAATTAATAACTCGATAACTATAACTTTTGAAACTATCATGGTTATGAACACTATTTATACTAAAAACGGGATATTTACCATGTGTTGTTTTACCATTGTGTTCCCGAAATATCGGGATACTCAAATACTCACAAATCATGGTAAATATCCCGTTTTTAGTATAAACAGAACTCGAAAACTATAAATAGTTCACGAAAAATAAAAACGGAGTCTAAATGTACTGATAAATTCCTTTCATTTGACGTCCTATTTGACCAGTTAGCCTCATTTTCATTTGTTTTACCCCTCTTGAACCCCAATATCTCAACAACCCCCCAACATTTTTAGCTCATTTAATTACACCATAATTGTGCTATCACTACCTACCTATGTATAAAATTTCACGATGATCGGATCAACGCTACGAAAGTTATCCTCGGACAAGCATACATACACACATACATACAGCACCGATATGCCCAAGTTAATTTTGAGATCACGCTTCACTCTATCAATAAAATGGTTACAAAAATACTTTCAGAGTTAAGGCACCGTGAATTCACTTTCCGCTCGACTTCAAACACGATTACAAGGGTGAAGAATAATAAAATGCCCAATTTGTTACCTTTACTTTAAGGTTAGACCTAAAAGGAGTCCATTTATCACAGAAATCTACTTATGTCATGGTTGGGAATTAGAAGGATCTTTTTCAAAGTCAGCTTGAAGATCTATTTATCTATATATTTATTTATCTTGAACTCCCCTATCTATCAAGTAAATCGGTGCATAATTAGCTTTTACAACTATTATTACTGTCTACTGTGCGAGAATTCGTTTGTGAAAAGTTGTTTATAATGTTTCCTCGATACAGGCTTAGCCTAGTGAGGAGACGACAGGTACCTCTAAATGTTTACCCTGCTCTACGAATTGTACTTACTAAAACTGTAACCTAAGTTAAGCTATGTACATACGTGCATTTTGTAGTAAATAAAATATTTTCATTTTCATTTTCATTTCATCTTGGTGAGTATGGTCGGAAACAAATGGGAGGATATTGTTGCGTTGGGGTGTAATTATCTTAATTCGGGTTTATAATTTTCACAGTAAATTACAAGTCTGCCACGAAATGTTCTATGCGCATCTCATAGCATCCTTTATATGATAGCGTAGCAATTAAGTTCCCGAAAAGAATCAAGCGGTGTGTACAACACATTACAGTATTTTGGTATTTTGGAGAATATTCTGGTTTTATTTTCCGTTTTTTACACTGTTCATGTGAACGTATATTATATTTGAAGCGTACTTCCTTGACTTTCAGCTGGATAACGGCCTGGCGGGGAAACACCACATCGAAAATCTATGCGAGAAGGTCGGGCGAGCTTGCTTTGAACTGTGGCTTGACTCAGCAATCTTCACCACGTAGATGGGCAGGAGTTGCTAATTCGCATCAGTGCACTCACATAATCAATACGGCACCGCGCTTATTTGGGCGTGCTGCCGATGTGGAGCGCGTCTTCAGGATTCAAAAACGAGCCGTAAGAGTCATCGTGCGAGTACTACGAGAGACATCGGTGAGGTACTATTTCTGATCGTTGAGGATAATGACGGTGCCAGTCATATTAGTATTCCAAACGGCATTGTACGCTAGGAACAACCTGGAATCCTTGGTCATCCTGGGATAAGGTCATTGGTACAACACGCGGAACGGACATAAACTGCGGGCAATCACCCATCGGCTGACTAAAACGTCGAAACTGGTGCATGTTATTTATGGCTCTATATATATTCTCGGGTAGTCCGTTGTAAATACTGGAAGTATTTACAACGGACTACCCGAGAATATAAAAAACGCCTGCTCGACACAATCCTTCAAAAATAAGCTCAAACGGAGGTTAGTCGAACTGACGCCATATGAGGTTGTCCAAACGTGTCATTTTATTGGATTTGTATTTTTTTTAATAATTGAAGTGATGAAATTTATGAATATTATTGTACCAGCATCTGTAGGTACCAATTTTATTTTATGTATAGGATTTTTACCAATAAATAACTATGAACTAAGCGTATCACCGTGTATTGCAGTATACATTTTTAATTCGAATAACGGTCTAGCTACTGGTCCATGAAGGACTTGTGAAGGGTGACCTTCCCTTATTGCTAAAACGCCAACTCATTGAGATGTGTATTCTGCTTGTTCTAACCTACGGTGCCCAGTCTTGGTCTCTGACTGAGCCTCAGAAGTTCAAACTAGGGATTTGCCAAAGAGCGTTGGAGCGCAGCATTTTGGGTGCAAATCGGATCGACCGGATTCCAAACTCCCGGCTGCGCTCGAAGATCGGCATCGCTGACGTGGGCGTCCAAGTTGCAAACCTGAAATGGGACTGGGCGAGTCATGTCTACTGTATGCAATCCAATAGATGGGCCAAGGTCACAAGCAAATGGATTCCTAAAGTCGGAAAGCGACGCCGAGGGAGGCCTAATAAGCACAGGAGCGACGACTTGGACGTATTCCAAAGGCACTGGCAGGATCTGGCTCTGGACCGTGGTAAGTTAAGGCCTTTGCCCAGCAGTGGGGCAGTACGGGCTAGTATTAAAAACCGTGATTTGAGCCCACGGCCCTAATATCGAAAGATAAGATCACTAGATAGTGGAGGCTGGCATAATATAAAGGAGACCTATTCTGAACAAGTGGGTGGTTTTATTGAGCCCACGGCCCTAATATCGAAAGTTAGGATCACTAGTAGAGGCTGGCGTAATATAAAGAAGACCTACTCTGAATAAGTGAGTAGTTTTGTAGTTAATAGAGTGTTAAATGCCTAAGATGATAATGATGATATTGGTACAAGAATTTCTATATACAAGAACTCTTTA
This sequence comes from Philereme vetulata, assembly GCA_918857605.2. NCBI lineage: Eukaryota > Metazoa > Arthropoda > Insecta > Lepidoptera > Geometridae > Philereme > Philereme vetulata. Next base: position 8,984,519 of record OU975439.1, on the reverse strand, counting down.
AATAATCATAAACGCTTCACATTTCAGCAAGCAGTAATTTTATTTTGACACATACAATAATAATGGCTCAAGTTCTCTCATAACTTATGCATGAAAGAGACTTACAGGAAAATATTCCTTTTGGGAATACTCCCAGGGCTTAGTTACGGTTCCGCAAACTTTTCCCCAGTTTTGATGTTTTATTTCAGGAATATTGTAGTGTAAGTATAATGTAGAGTTTTATTAAAATGTGTTTTCAGCAACATTTAAATTGTACATTAATTGGAATTTTAAATGAAGATTATCCAGCACCTAGCTACAAGTTGCAGAGATGATGGTATAAGTGCAGGGCAAGCCAGTAGACAAACCAAATTCACAGACATAGCCAAGAGGATTAGCGAGCTAAAGTGGCAGTGGTCGGGGCACTTATCCCGAAGAACTGACGGCCATTGGGGCAGAAAGGTTCTTGTGTGGAGACCACGCACCGGAAACGTGGCGTAGGACGCCCCCCCCCCAAATAAAAAAACGACCTGATAAGCTTTACATCTTTAAACTCCCTATAACTTGTGTTGTGTTTCGGCATGAAGGGTATGGTTTCCGGTGAAATTAGAGGGACATGAGGCTTAACGCTTATATGCTTCAAGTTGATGGCAATGCTTCGTAGGGCACGTTTCTAGTTTGCAATACTTTGCTTTAGGCGATGGTTACCACTTAACATCAGGTAGGCTATAAACTTGTTCCATCTCCAAGTAGTATAACAACTAAATTTGAAACGTTGCATTCCACTTACACCTGTTTATTGAATTACTACATAAAATACAATACAAATAAAAACTTAGCTAGAATAAAAAAAGATTGATCGCTGGAAGTGATCTCTTCCAGACAACTTTTGGATGGAGCGAAATTACCAAAGCTATAATGGAATACTATAAGTCTTATCACTACATAGTATAAACAGTCGCTTCCCGCTGTCTGTCCTTATGTATGCTTAGATCTTTAAAAGTACGCAAAAGATTTTGATGCGGATTTTTTTAACAGATAATGTGATTCAAGAGGAAGGTTTATATGTATAATACTTGCATAATATAGTAGTGAAACACTGATAATTTTAGAGGTTTCTAATGTGATTTCGTAAATACTCATAACACTCTTTCAAATAAATACTCTTTTAAGAGTAACTTCTAAAGAAAACATGTTTGTATTGTCTAATGACAAAAAAGCTGTGAACGTTGTATACAAAGACATTCTGTAGTATATTTATGATCAGCATTGCACCCGTGCGAAGCTGGAGCAGGTCGCTGGTAAATATATAAAAAATAAGATTTTAATCGGTATATATAAAGAAGGCTTATAAAATAGACTAATTATAACTTAGATAAATAATATATTTAAAAAAATATTTACGTTTTCTTTACATAGGACTTGAATTTACATCATTAGAGACTTAAAATTAGCAGGCCTTCGTTTTCCCCTTTTTTGTATATTGGGTACCAGTTTGATAAATACATAAAATAAATAAATGTAAATATTGCTGGACATTTCACACAACGCCATCTAGCCTCGAACTAAGCAGAGCTTGTACTATGGGAACCAGATAACTGATACTTATATATTGTTTTTACATACATCAAACTAAACTAACAGATAGCACCACAACTCATCTTCGGTTTAATGAGCACGAGATTTGAGAATGAACCTTCTATATCTTTGCGAACACCACTTTCATATAATATCAAGATAATCCTGTATGTTATAGCTTGATACTTGAAACTAGAAAACTTAATATAACTCAGGCGACTGAAGCGATCGTAAAAGGTATTTTAATGAGCTAGATATAACGACTGAATAGCCGTCACAAGAATATTTCTTGAAGTAATTAAGCTACAGTCACGTAGTTAGTTTCCATATCTGCGTATAAATTTTAACACTGAATAGAATTCTAATAAAAACAGGGTTCAGATGAGTGGCTCGAATTCCCAGTTCAGCTATACACTAGCCGTTCATTTTGAATTAAATAATAATGTTCATTTACAACAGTGCTAAGGAAAATACCTAGATTAGAAAATGATCTTGTGCTGCATGGGCCCAATGGCTTGCTATGTTAACCAGTGGATGTCTCTTAAGGCTGATATAATAATAATTTCCAATCTAAATATTCCGCGGCTTCAGATTTGGGGTAAGATTCGGAATGATTCCTTCCACGACGAGCGAGAGCGAGAGGGCAGGATTATCATTTAAATGAATATATGAGCTGTTCATTTTCTCATCTGCATGAGTAGTATCTGCTGTAACCTCTTAGTTTAGTTGTAATTATTTTGTATTGATTTTATTTATTCTATAGTCACTTACTTAGCTGACATAATTTGTAATCTATTTTTTACATACTAATATTATGAAATGTAATGTGAATATATGATTACTGAATACTGAATGGATGACAATTAATAGATAAATAAATAAATAAATATTGCTGGACATATCACACAGCACTATCTAGCCCCAAGCTAAGCAAAGCTCGTACTATGGGAACCAAATTACCTATTTTTTATTTTATAAATTATAGGCTAGCGTTTGATCACGATCTCGTCTGATGGAAAGTGATAATGCAGTCTACGATGGTGTACGTTTGCCTAGAAGAAACCTATTAATCTATTTACTCGCGACTGGAAGACCCCTAGATTGTAGCTATCTGGAAAGACAGACTCAGTCAAGGCGTTCCACTCCTTGGCGGTGTGCATAATAAAGGTGGAAGATAGAATACTTTTATACTGATAGAATCTATCTATCTAAACTGATAAAATACTGATATATGTATATAGGTTCTATAGTTTCGGAGCCTTTTCAATACAAACAAACAAAACTTTCCTCTTTAAAACATTATTGTAGATGGAAAAACACCCCGACCCGGAACAAATATCATTAGATCATGCAAACATTTATTCCGCGGTGGGAATCGAACCCGCTACCTCCTACGTCTCAGACGGCTATTCGCCCACTGCACCACGGAGGTCGTCATGTAACACTGAAATGACGATCTTTGTTTCCTAGGTGACTGGATGGATACTGGATGCGAAGAGCTGAGGTTTGGCTCAGAGGCGCACCTTGAGAGACACCTACATCTAACATTGGACCTGCTATAGATAGATGATGATGACTTAACAAAGCTATCGCGACATGACACCAAATTACGGTAAAACAATGGTTGTCTTAAAAGCAGTAAGGTACCTACTTGGGGTAGGACTCACCGGTTGGCTCGTGAACATGGACTCTCGATGTGGTACTGGGACAGGCAGCCGAGGAATCTGTCCTTCTTGGACTTCTCCAATTCCAACAGATCCAGTTGTTTGTTGTTGATGCAGTATTGTTCCCGAAACTCCTGAAGACCGGACAATACTCTTTTAATTAAAACTAAAATTTGTTTTTATCACGCGTGCTCTGAAATTGGGTCATTATTAACTCGAAAAAAGCTTTCAGAAGCCAAATCAATCCAATCAAAAAATATGTTTGCTTCGAAATATTTTTAGAATTAAACTGGTTGGCACACTGCCTTTTCTCAATATTCTTATAGAGTTCGATTACCAAGTACAATATTAAGTAATAATAAATCTAGAATCTCACGTTGATGATAAAAAGATATTACTACGTAGTATTAGACTTCTTTGATAATACACTAGAGTCTAGAGGCGCATACGATTTTCTTTTATTAATTCATATTAAATCGGAATAGATCTACAACCTTAATATACATAAGTCACACTAAAAGTTTCCGGAATTGGCCACTTACATAAACAATATTTACGTAAAAAGTTATTACTATATTTGAAAATGGAACTCTTTAGCCGTAGAATAGAATTTGTTTCATCTGATTGGCAATTGTTTTCACATTGTGGCATCGCTTTAAAAGTTGCGTGATTACAATAAAATGGATTTAACACGGGAAAATTTTCGTTGCATGACTTTTTACGATTTTAAGTGTAATTTGACAACTCAGCAGAGCGTTATTCGTCTTCAATCGTCGGCAAAAAATCAAGAACCAATTACGCGATCAACGGTTTTCATCACCAGAAGAGGCTGTCGAAGAGTATGAAAAACATGTATCTGACGTCACCACGGAGGAGTGGCACAAATGTTTTAAAAAATGGTTCAATCGTATGAAAAAGTGCATTTACGCAAAGGGAGAATATTTTGAAAAACAATAAATTCATTTTTGACCCTTAATAGTATTTTTTTATTATTGATTCCGTAAACTTTTAGTGTGCGCCTATTAATGAATAAACCTAGGTTAAAATGCATAATAGAGTTAAATTTGGGTAAAATATTAATAGATTTTCTGCAATGATATATTTCACTTTTATATTTGACTGTTTAGTGCAATTTTACATGTGTACACAATAGTGTGTTTAGTGATGTTCGGAAGTGACTGTAACGAAACGAACGAGGAGTTAACCGAAGCTCAAGAAGTAAAGGTAATAAAATAAATAGGCGATACAATACTTTGAAACTGAAAAAATAATTCTATGTAATTTTTTAGGATAATTATTAAAAATAATAACTTAATCACTACTGGCCTTATGAACAAGCTCAGAGACGCTCAACGAGCTATGGAAAGGGCTATGCTCAGGGTTTCTCTACGGGATTGAATCAGAAATGAGGAGATACGTAGGAGAACTCAAGTCACCGACATAGCCCGACGGATTAGCACGTTGAAGTGGCAATGGGCAGGCCATATAGCGCGCAGAACAGATGGCCGATGGAAAGTTATCGAATGGAGGTCACGGACCGGCAAGCGCAGCGTAGGACGTCCACCTACAAGATGTGCAGACGACTTGGTAAGAACTGCAGGTCGGCGTTGGGTGCAGGCCGCTTTCAACCGCAGTTCCTGGAGATCAATGAGGGAGGCCTTTGTCCAGCAGTGGACGTCCTACGGCTGATATGATGATGATGATGATGATGAATAACTTAAATCTGTTTAGTTATTTGATAATGTTCATACAGTGCCTGTGTCATTGATACTGTATTTTTACTACTTAAGCACATTTTCATAATTTATTTTAATTAAAAATCTTAATACGGTATTTATCGCGGTGTTTACGCTCAACGAGCTATGGAGAGGGCTATGCTCGGGGTTTCTTTGCGGGACAAAATTCGCAATGAGGAAATCCGCAAAAGAACTAAAGTTGCCGACATACTCGTAGCTCTCAAAATTAGCAAGTTGATGTGGCAATGGGCAAGCCACATCGCTCGTAGAACCAATAACCGTTGGGGAAGAAAGGTTCTCGAGTGGAGACAACTGACTGGAAGATGCAGCGTAGGCCGGCCCCCCACAAGGTGGACCGACGATCTAGTAAGAATCGCGGGGAGCCGTTGGGCGCAAACAGATACCAAACCGCTCGTTGTGGCGATCTAAGGGGGAAGCCTATGTTCAGCAGTGGATGTCCTACGGCTGATGATGATGACGGTATTTATCACGTACCGTTTAATCGGTGATTCAACCGACATATACGAAACGGTACGTAATAACTCCCAATGGATACTTTATTGTTTAAACAATATATTTTTTTGGAGTTTGGCGTGATCATGCACATTTTTTTCTGAAAAGGGGGTGCTCCTCGCACTTACCTGCTTGGAGTACATGGTAGTCTTGCCGGCTGGCCGTTCGTCGCTGGCCCTCTGCCACTTTCTTCCCGCGTTCTCATCCTCCGACTCGTAGCCTTTGGCAGAATGAGCTATATCAGCCTGCAATAAAAAAAAAATGTTAGCATGCGGTTTGAGAAGTAAGTATTCTACTACATGCTGAAACTATTCAGTCTCAGTGGGCTATTCGCCACAGAGAATATCGATAATGCCACAAATTCACTTATTTGACACTTTGTAGTCAACATTAAAAAGGGTCCTTTATTCCTTATTTTTTATTGTACACAAGAAAATATATTAAAACAGTACAGAAATAGAGGACATATACAAAGGCGAGCTTAACCCTAAGTAGAGTTTTCTTCCAGCAAACCTTTAAAGCTAGAAAGAGAGATGATTTTAAAGGTAGGTGCGTGTACAAGAATCATAAATATGTACATAAATCTTAAACAAATAAAACGAAATATACCAAAAGTAAGTAATAAAATGAATGAATATAATAAATAAAATTAATAGACTAATATATACAAAAATAAATATATACGAGTACGTACAATAAAATTATAGAGAAAGTTAACTCTTTAACTTGCCGTTTGAAAATGTTAAACGACGGACTAGCGCGAACATCATGGGGCAGGGCATTCCAAATTTTCACCGCATAAACGGTAAAAAGTAAAAAAGGGCGCGGTTGATAATTCAACATATTAACCATTTTTTTGGTTGCATAATGTATTAAAATTAAATTTGTTATATTACTAGTATTTTAGGTTTATAGTATGTAGGTATATTTTTAATTTTATATCGATGCACCGCCGTCATGTGATACATTATAATCCTGTCCATGCAAAGGTTGTCTGGAAGAGATCACTTTTAGCGATAAGACCGCCCATTGTGCTAAATCTATTTTTAAGAAATATGTTCTGTATTTTACTTTAGTGTACAATAAAGAGTTATCTTATCTTATATAAATTTTTTTAGATCCAAAATGGTAAAACGGAACCCTTATGGTGTGACTTTGTCCGTCCGCAAAAAGTTAAATACTAACAGTAATACATAAAGCAGTGTAAAACCCCTAGAGGCTTATCTCGATTAGACTTGCAATAAAGAGAGGTCAGTTACCCTATTTGTATTATTATCAAAGAGAGTTTTCACATTTTTATTTTGTATGGTTTAGGAGTTACGATGAAACACCTCGAAAATAATACCGTCCCCCCTCCCTTATCTCCGAAATTTGCAGTGAAACATCTAAAATTAATATGATTGATAAATAAATGCAAAGATTACAGGATAATTATAACGAAGTTTCTATCCAAAACACTTAGAAGATAGCGCTGCCAAATTTACATAAATACAACGTGCAAGAGTTCTACTCGAACGTGACCAGACTTTTATATTGTTGGTATTTAAAAAAAATAATCACTGTCTCACTCGATGGATTAAAAATATACTTAAAATGTTGACAAAACTACTAACAAACAGACAGCGTTAGCGGAATCAGATTACCTTACTCCAAGTCAAAAACAAAACGGAGAAACTACCGTGAAGGGGGTTTTATCTGAGTTGCCAAACTCGATAAGTATATACTCCTATCACAGCTTAGAAATAACCACTGGATTACTATTGAAAGATACTCTCAGACTTCAGGATAACTGACTTCTCTTATTACAGAAAACTTTTCACTTAGGATTCAGCTTTTTTCGTAAGCGCTACATTGGTGTTGCTTCGTTTGACAAATGGCACAATTAGACAGCCAACGCGTAGCTAACACTTCACAATATCCTACATTTTAAATAATAATACATATTCATTAAGGACTTTGCATCTAACAATTTTGAAGATGATATATACAGCGTCTACCAAGCTGCAGGCTGAGGGCTTGGCTGTCGGAAGGACGCAGACGTTATAGTGCTTAGGGCAGGTGCTTAATTAAAGTAGTCTTGCTTAACATCTACACCGTACTCTCAGTGTTCTAATTCACAGCAAAGAAATGATAAGTAGTTGTAATAATCCTCCCACAATCGTTAACATACACTTTAAATACACATACACATACACTTTACATACACATACACTTTAAATTAATTAAAATTAATTAATTATTTAAATATTTGTATTAACCCGTCGATTTCGGATTGAGGTGAGTGATTGAACCAACTATCCCCGTATCCCTATGTATGTTAGTGAACCTATCAAAAGTTTCACAATGATTGCAAGCTCCAAGTTTGTCCATTTGCATCCTATTGAACGCTGAGACTTAATTGCAGCTAAAGTTTTGTGAGAGTGGCTGCAAACGCTTTGAGAGATTCGCTTGGAAGCTTGAGAACCACTTTGCTATTAGGTGTAATGAGGAGCGACAGAATTCCTTAATTGGATGTTTGTTACATATTCATGAATAGTTTAATGAATGCTGTGATGATATTTAGATTAGTTTATATCTAATAGTTTTTATACTATTAGATAGTTTAATGATAGAAAACTGTAAAAAAAGACTGTCATACATAATACATGTCAAAGTGATTGTTTTAAGCATATCTGTATAGATGTTTCTCACGAGGCCACGTGAAAATAAACATCGTTATATTCTAAGAACATGATCGAAGGAAAATTAGAGAGAAAGGAGAAAAAAGAAAGACAGGCATAAGCTGAGTGAGTCAGATAAAACAGGAGAGTACTGAATGTCGTAATAGGAGATAAAAGAGGCTGCTTTGAAAATAATGGGGTCATTAGTTGCACCCAACAAGATCAAAGATGACGATGATATTTGTCAATCACACTAATATTATAAATGCGAAAGTTTGGATGTTTCTTTGTTTGTTACTCAGTCACGTCGTAACGGCTCAATTGATTTCGATGAAATTTATGTATTTACGTAGATTAACCCTGGATTGACACATAGGCTACTTTTTATCACGTAAATCAGGTGCTATGGGATAAAAATGGGGTGTCATAGTTTCTATAGAAAAATGATTTTAGCATATAACAAATAAATAGTTAGATAAAATAAATAATTAATAGATGCTGCATAGTGCAGTTTTTTTGTTGTACTCGTATAGTTTTTACCTATTAGCTCGCAGTGAGTTTACTAAGTTACAGGACACGTTAATCGTAAAATCTACAGCCCGTTCCTACAATTTAATTCGTTATAATTTAACCGATCGCAACTTCGAATGTTCAAAACGAATTATTCAGCCTGACTGTGTGACCGCACCTAACTTAATTTTTCCCGGCCAGCTTTCCAATGCAGCCTTTGTTATACCAATTAGCATATTAAAAGCAACTGGATTCATATTTACATTGTACAACGGTTTGTATTGCACGTTGGAAATGCAATGTTTGTGAACCAATGTGCATATTTAGATGTGCGTTTTGTTTTCAATTGCAGCGTGCATAATAACAGTTTAATACTGTTCGTTTGATATTTTATTACCTACTACAAAAGGTTTCAATTCAAAGGCAAAATCAAAGTCAATTCGATATCATATGTAGAGAGATGAAGAGCTTACGCGCACATGAAGTAACGCTAATTGGTATCCCCATAAATGCAAATGTATAAGGGAAGACAAAAGTCATTAGTACAAAGGTGGTGGAACTCAAGTGGAACTGGGCAGGACACTTGGCTAGACGAGGTGATGGCAGATGGAGTAAATCTTTGACCGAATGGTGACTATGAACAGACTAAAAAGTCCGGGACGTCTGAAAGCGCGGTGGGTCGACGATATAAAAAAAGTCGCGGGCAGATCCTGAATGCGCGCAGCATAGGACCGGGAAGGGTAGCGTTTACAAATGGAGGCTTACATCCAGCAGTGGGTACTTATGGGCTGTGGATGACGATAACAGAAGAATATTATTATCCTATCATGTGTAGTGAGTCATCATCATCACCCTAATATCAGTTATAAGACGTCTACGGCGAAAAATAGGCCGAACCCATAGATTTCCAGAGCGACGGATCTTGTGCGACCTGCACCCAACGGTTTTTATGATCCCATCATAATCATCCACAGCCCAACTTCACCCACTGCTGGGTATTGGCCTCCCCAAGTTTGTGCCATCCGCCACGATCCTGCGCTAGTCTCACCCATTGACGGCCCGCGACTCTAACGATGTCGTCCACCCATCTCGCTGCCGGACGTCCTACCCTTCTACAGCCATTCCTCGGCTACCATTCAGTTGCTACCCTTCTCCACCTGTCATTATCACGTCTTGCCAAGTTTCCCGCCCAAGACCATTTGAGCTCCATAACTCGATTCCCAACATCATGAACCTTCGTTCTTCTACGGATCTCGACGTTTGGAACTCGATCTAAGAGTTTGATTCCGAGCATGGTACGCTCCATGGCTCTCTGTGCAACTCTTAACCTGTACACAGCCTCCTGCGTGAGCGTCCATGTCTCGGCACCTTAAATCATGGTGGGCAGAACACATTGCATAAATAAGCGGGTCTTCAGACTCTGTGGAGTTTTAGGCGACTTAAGGATGTCGTCTAGCTTGCCGAACGCGGCCCATTCTTATTGGATCCTTTTAGAAAACCCCATCTGTTGATGCTCTTTACCAAAGGATAGAATATGTCCAAGATAAACATACTGATATGATATGATTTATGATCCCAATAGCTGGACATTTTCTTTTAGTGTTTATGTTTAAATTTTACTTTCTCTTCTTTCAAATAATTACAACATAAGAACATTCTAACAAATTTTCGCATGACCTACAGGTATGTCCGGGTCAGTTAGTATCGGGTCTGGATGTTTTTCTATATACAACGTGTTTTGTTATGTACGACATTAATTTATAACACACATCCGGAATCGTATGTAATTAACTAATTTTAGAGGTGGGTTTAATACCGGTAGCTTGAATGTTTATCCAGTAATCTATACATTTTCAATAAATAAATTTTTAACGTAAATCGGCGGCCTTTGCGACGATGCCGCTTAGTCAGTGTAACAGGTACACACGGCTACACATCAAGCTAAAATTTCCAGTATAAGCTGACCTCGCATTGTGTAGGCTTTTCTTAGAATGAGAGGTCAGCATATACTAGAAATTATAGCTTGATGTGTAGCCGTGTGTACCTACTTACATGAATAAATATGATTTGTTTACCTATATTGTATAGGCTGTTTTATTTGTATTTTTTCATATTATTGATATATATGAATAACGTAGTTTGAAAATTTCAAATATTCTATGACAATGAATTTGAAGCTGAATAGTATCTAATAGTAACGAATTTGACATAAACCTATATTACAACAATATTATAGCCCTACCCGCGTTTTAATTTAATGTCATACATACCAAAACACGTAGTATTAAGTATGTATTTAAAAATAAAATGTATTTATGAATTATAACAGTTATCTGGTTCCCATAGTTAACTTTGTTAACTAACAACTGTTAACTGTTGGTAACTTTGTTTAGTTTGGGGCTAGATAGTGATCTGTGAAATGTCCAGCAATATTTATATCTATTATTTATTTATTATTCTAATTAATGGAAATTTGTTTTGGCAGTTAATCACATCATGATGCCAACTGATTCGCTGATTGCGGACAAAAAGACTACCTTAAATTTTCTTCAACATGTCATTTCATGCCAGTCAACGATCAACTTAATAGACATAAGCAGGTTGCCTGGAGAAAGGTGATGTCATAATTAAAAGCGGTTAATGAGCTTGAGCTAAATGACTTCTAGGTCGTTAGTGTTTGCTGGAATTGCTAGGCTATTTCTGTCGACGGCCTTAAAATATAGGTTTGAAAGATCAGCTTGCTCATTCTATGTAAGCTCAGCTCATGGTTTACCACTATACAGGGTAGAAAGTTGAGATTGGACATAAAATAAACAAGGAAATGGTATTATGAATCTACATATTTGATATGGGTAAAATTTTCAATTTGTCGACATTGTTTACAAATTTATTCTTAATATTTCTATTTATTGGTGTTCCGGAAGAAATTGTTCTTTTAGCGATACGACTGTTGATTATTCATTGAATGTTTTTTTACTGTAATTGTAATTTTTATTTCATTTTTGTCCTACTGCCCCATTATCACACTAATATTTTGTTTGTTAATCAATCACGTCGTAATGGCTGAACCGATTTCGATAAAATTTGGTACGTACGTAGATTATAACCTGGAATAAGATATATGCTACTTTTTTTTTAACAAACAACGCGTGTGTAGCTGCTGGTGGAAGCTAGTTTGTAATAAGGCTAGGGTAAAATCAACGTTTTATTCGATTTTTTTACTGTTAAGGACTAAAACTTTTGGTCAACTGAGGTTAAAGTGCTATTAAACAGGAAAAATAAAAATATATATTCACGATAACTTTTACGTGTTATTTGATTTTTTATTGACTGGAATATTTTTTTTTTAATAACTTTTAACCCTGTATATCTACTGCCCACATACGTACGGAAAAGTTGCATCACTTATCACTCACGCGAATCACTAAAAACCAAACCAGCTGTTCTGTGTCGCTATGGCCTAGGGTTCTTTGTGTTATAGCTGCAGTGCCATTTAATTACAATAATGGCCAGATGTCTCGCTGGCTTTACTCAGAGTTTCTAGGCATAAATTTTCATAAATTTGTATGAGACGCTTTTTTCAGCTTGAATTCTTTATGCCCGGAATAACTGTATTGTTCTTTGGAATAACAAGTTTAAAAAAGGCTTAATAAAGTGTTATGTTTTCCAAACAATATATTTGATCGAGCGAAGCGAGATCTTTAAATCAACTTGGGCAAATCGGCGTTGTATGTATGTATCTTTGTCCAAGGATAACTTTCGAAGCGTTGATCAGATCATTGTGAAATTTAATACATAAGTGGCACAATTTTGGTTTGACTAAATGAGCACTATCTAGCCCCAAACTAAGCAGAGCTTGTACTATGGGAACCAGATAACTGAGCGCCACGGAGGTCCTCTCAAATAGGACGTCAAATGAAAGGTATTCATTAGTAAATTTAGATTCCGTTTTTATTTTTCGTAAATTCCTTATAGTTTTTGAATTATTAGCCATAATAAAAACTAAATTTGGTCAAAATTCACAGGGTACACCAGTGACCCAACAGTGCTGTAATTTAGTATGCGTGTAGCTTAAGTGGCACAAATATAGGCAAAAGTCTGAAATCCAGAATAAATGCAATTTGTACCCCATAAAAGAATAACTACAATACATCAACTCCCGTTACCTGTAATTTGAATAAAACTGTGGGTCATGTAGTTGGTTATTAATTTCGTGGCACTATTTTGATATAGTGTGACCATTAGTGCTGTGCACTCCCTGAGGTATGCGCGCGGCGAGACGGGGGGGAGAATCGGCTGCTGCGCTCTGTCAGTTCGCCGTCAACGCTCGTGGCGGCAGGTAGTGTTATTTGTATCGGACTGTCTATGTCAGACGCACATGAGATAAATATTCAAAGATGGGTCGTGCGTTATCTCGTGATATGAAATGGAAGATGAAGTTGAAACAGAATCTATGTCAGAATAACTTTCGTTAGAATATATAATTGTTTGTAAATATAAAAAATGTTCAATAAAACAAGTCCTTTGAATTATAAGTTTAGTTCTTATTTATCACCTGCATATTTTTAATAAAATATGAGTATATTTAAGTTACATTTTAATCAACTAAGTAAGTATAATATATTACAGATAGATAGCCTCCGACCATCGTCCCGCCACAAGTCTTGCCTTAGAAATGCAAACTGATATCGTAAGATATGTCCGACATGTATTGATCTCATGTGAACTCATGCAGTTTTTTCTTTGCCTCCCACCTCGCCGCGCATACCTCAGGGAGTGCACAGCACTAATGGTCACACTATAGTCAAAGATTACAAATAATATTTTTTTGTTTTAATCGGAGACTCGCGAGATCTCAGTTCGGGGCGAACCACTAGTTATATTGTTTTCATTTTTTTAGTTAATGCACTGTAATCCTAATACATAGGCGATCATAATATAAATAAGCATTTCTAGGTAACTTTTGTGTGATGTAGAATTGGTGATGAATTTATCGTAATCAAAGGTATAAACTCAGAGTCGCTCAACGAGCTATGGAGAGGGCTATGCTCGGGGTTTCTCTACGGGATCGAATCAGAAATGAGGAGATACGTAGGAGAACTCAAGTCACAGACATAGCCCGACGGATTAGCACGTTGAAGTGGCAATGGGCAGGCCATATAGCGCGCAGAACAGATGGCCGATGGGGCCGGAAAGTTCTCGAATGGAGGCCACGGACAGGCAAGCGCAGCGTAGGACGTCCACCTACAAGATGGGCAGACGACTTGGTAAGAACCGCAGGTCGGCGTTGGATGCAGGCCGCTTCCAACCGCAGTTCCTGGAGATCAATGTGGGAAGCCTTTGTCCTGCAGTAGACGTCATACCGCTAATATCAGCGGATTTATATTATTTATTAACATTATCTTAAAGTTTAAAAGCAATTCTGGTGTTTTTATAAATTATACCTTTCATCATCATCATCATCATTGATGATGATGAAAGGTATAATTTCATCACATCAATATCAAAAGGTAAAATGAAAGGTATCATCATCATTGATGATGATGATGATGAATGGTATAATTTATAAAAACACCAGAATTGCTTTTAAACTTTAAGATAATGTTGGATACCTGTCGTAAACGGTTCTCACGATACAGGCCCCGAGTCTTTTGTGGGGCCATTGGCAAATAACCAAATAATATAAAAATAATGTATAATAAAATAATATAATGATAAAAACATTAATTGTAATAGTGGTCTAATACAATTAATGTTTTTATCTGTGTTCGGTTTTTAGGGTTCCGTACCCAAAGGGTAAAATGGGACCCTATTACTAAGACACCGCTGTCTGTCCGTCTGTCACCAGGCTGTATCTCATGAACCGTACCGTGATAGATAGACAGTTGAAATTTCACAGATGATGTATTTCTGTTGCCGCTATAACAACAAATACTATAAACAGAATAAAATAAATAGGGGCTCCCATACACTAAACGTAATTTTTTTGCTCGTTTTTGCTCGATATTGATAACGGCAACATGTAGACGCTTGAAATATTCACAGAATATTAAGTTATATATATATATACTCGTACTTCAAAAATAAATAGTTAAATTAAAATAAAACATATATTTAAAAGGGGCTCCCATACAAGAAACCTGATTTATTTTGCTCGTTTTTGCTCGATATTAGTAACGGCAACAGGTAGACGCTTGAAATATGCGCAGAATATTAAGCTATATTATTCACTTCGAAAAATATATAACATTTATTATTATTTATCTCCCATACAACAGACATGATTTTTTTACCGTTTTTACAAATAATGGCACGGAACACTTCGTGCGCGAGTCGGACTCGCACTTGGCCAGTTTTATTAATTGTATTTATGTTTTATTTAAAATAAATAAATTGAAATTGCCAACTAAAAAAAATCTAACATTGCAACATCGGCGTCAAATTAAGAAACCCTTTGTGATATGTAAAAAGCTATGTGAAGTTGTAAAACATAATTTTGGTTATACCTATAGATTGGGCTCGTATTTAATAATGTTTAGAAAATTAATTACTTTATATCTTATTTTCATTACTTTAAACAAGAAACGAAATGTTTCCAATTTACCTCTAAGCTCAAGCTCAAACAACGAATTAGTGAACTGCCTCTTGAATATTTAGAAATACGTACGAAACTTATATATAGTCTAAGAGCTGAACGACGATTTCTGAAAGCAGTTTAAGGCAAATTTAAATCGTAAAAAACCGTACTCTCTATCGAATAATAAAATTTACATAATTCAAAAAACATCCTCCGGCCGTGGAATAAAATGCCAAATAGTTATTTGAATTTTACCTTACCTTTTATTTTGCATCAATGGAATCTAGAAATAAAAATTGATCAGACTGATCCGATATATTTTTAATTAAAAAATACTATATGCTCTCGTAATTTATGAACAAATTGAGAAAATAATAATTTAGGTAAATGAAACTGCGCATAAGCAAAATGCCCGTCTTATTGACTAGTGGTTCGTCCCAAACTGAGATCTCAAAAAAAATATTATTAATAATATTTGACTATCAAAATAAAAAATACTGCAACAAAATAATAACCATTTTACTTGACCTATATTTGGATTCAAATTACAGATAACGGGAGCTCGCGTATTTTGGTTATAGTTTTTCGGGGTATACATTGCATTTATTCTGGATTTCAGATTTTTACCTGTATTTATGTCCGTTAATCTACACGCATACCAAGTTAAAGCACTGTGGAGTCACCGGCGTACTCTGTGAATTTTGTCAAAGTTCTGTTTTTATTATGCCTAATAACTCAAAAACTGTAAGTACTTTACCAAAAATAAAAACGGAATCTAAATGTATTATTGAAGACCTTGAATTCCACGTCCTATTTGACCTAATTTTCATTTTATTACCCTTCTTAAACCCCAATATATCAACAACCCCCTACCATTTTTAGCTTATTTAGTCACACCAAAATTGTGCCATCACTACCTACCTATGTATTAAATTTCACGATTATCGGATCAACGCTTCGAAAATTATCCTCGGAAAAACAAACATTCATACATCCATACATGCAACGCCGATTTGCCCAAGTTGATTTAGAGATCTCGCTTCGTTCGATCAATAATAACTTACCTAAAACACCTTCCCCAAATTCGTCATAAGCTCTCCGGCTATAAAGGAAGAGTAATTTAAACAACAAAGCCCTTGCCAAATGACACCTCTTTATATAGCTTTAAACAGGATATTTATCACAAACAGGCTAGTTATTACCTCAATGCTGATGAATGAGAGAAAATTCTGTGATGCTTTTGTTTAAGTTACAGAGTAGGCCTCATTTAATTCCATTATTTCTAAGAAACGCCCAGTAAATAAAATAGGTATCAGAGATCGTATTGTTGTTCGGTCTACTAACATTTTCATTAATAATCCATTTAATCGAGAGAAGCGAGATCTCCAAATCAACTTGCGAATTGATGTTGTATATATGTGTATATGTTTGTTTCTCCGAGGATAAGTTTCGAAGCGTTGATTTGATCATCGTGAAATTTGGTATATACCTATATATATGTAATAATGGCACAATCCTGGTGTGAATAATGAGGTAAAAATGTGTTTGGCTGTTTAGTTGTTGGGATTTAAGAGGGCAAAAAAAAAGCAAAATATGACTTTCAGGTGAAATGGGACATTTAATGAAAGACATCTGTACATTTTGACCCCGTTTTTACTTTTAGTATAAGCCTTTTAATTTTTAAGTTATTATTATTAGACATTAATAAAACAGAACTTTGACAAAATTCACAGGATACACCAGTAACCCCACAGAGCTGAAATAGTAGCTTTAGTGACACAAATTTAGGGAGAAGTCTGAAATTCAGAATGATTGCAATTTCTATCCAGAGAAAATTATCTAAATAGCTCCCGTTACTTTTAATTTGAATCACACTGTTGGTCAAGTATAGTGTTTGTGCATTTCGAGGCACTACGAATATTTATTTTATGGGCTACTCGCAAGATCTCACTTCGGGGCAAACCACTAGTTAATAAGATTTGCCTTCGTATTTTAATATAATACCCCTGACGCAATAAGTATATCTCCTGGTAAAATCGACGCCTATGTCTATCTCCTGTGTGTATATCTGTGGCTGTGTCCCGAAACGAATGGACCTATTCGGATGAAGTTGTTTTTTTATAGAAAGCTAGTTTAACTGGGGTGGCTCTTAGCTATCTCTGGTGAACATCAGATCAACCGATCCGAAGACTACCAGCACTTTTATCAGCAATCTTACTAACTTTTTTTTACAATTAGAGATTTTGAGACGAGTCTAGCTAGGATGGGCCGCCTTTAGTAAGTAAGAATACGTCCTTAAGCCTAAAATCCCTCAATGCCTCAAGACCAGGGTTTTTAACCAATGTGTCCTGCCCATTCTTACTTACGGTTCCGAGACATGGCCACTCACAAAGGAATACATGCATAAGATTAGAGTAGCTCAATGGGCAATGGAGAGTGCCATGCTCGGTATATCATTCTTGGACCACATACCCAATGTAGAAATCCAACGTCGCACAAAGCTTGTGGACGTGGGTATGAGGTTCGCAGGGCTGAAGTGGAGATGGGCTGGACACTTGGCTAGGAGGGATGACGGGCGTTGGACGAAGGCGATTACAGAGTAGTGGCCAAGGGATGCTCGTAGACCAAGAGGCAGACCACCCGCCCGATGGTCGAATGATATTAAAAGTGTAGCTGGGTGTCAATGGATGAGACTCGCAAGGGACCGGAAAGAATACCGTGATAAAGAGGAGGCCTATACCCAACAGTGGGTGCAAACGGGCTGAGATGATGATGTCGATTAGGTCAATCTCTGTATATTCTCGGAATACTTACAATCACATCGGAGACTGCAGGACCGAAATAATAAATATTCCATAAAATTAACAGAGCAACTACTCGATTCTCTTGGACCATTTTCTATTTTTATTATTGTATCTAGTTTATTGTGACACTTTAACAGTAGACGAAGATAAAAATGAAATAGGAAATTTTATCTGTTTCTGAGTAAAGTAGAAATGAGAAAGGCACTTATGAGCTGGAAATATAGAGTATTTATAGAAAAACATAGTTTCCATTTTAATTAATTAGCGGAGTTCAAAGTACACAGTTTGTTAGTCAATAAGAAAAGGTAAAGAAAATGTATTGATGGTTGGTCATATTGAGTATAAGTGGAATGAAAATTTGCATTTTGCTGGAACCCACCTTTGAACAAATGTTTGCTTTTTCTGCAGAGGTTTCTTCCAGGTCTTATTATATTATAAGTTTGAATTTACAAATAAAAGTAATCTATCAGTTACTTGGTTCCCTTATTAGCTACACACTTTGTTTAGTTTAGGACTAGATAGCGCTGTGTGAAATGTAATTTCTTATTATGACACAAAATAAGTGTCATAGTTTTCTGTCGCAACTGGCTGCATACTAGAAAAAGAGACTCCTCTACTGAATCAGACTTTTTCAGAATTTTTTCCTCCTCCCTCGCAACTAGTTGCCGAAAAAGAAATTAAAAATCCTCAATCGCAACTAGTTGTGAAACTCTATTGCCATGGCGGCCAAAGGCTTTTTTTAGCGTATAGCACGTATGTATGACAAACATCCCCATTTAGTCACCCAAGTTTAAAAGTAGTCACTGTTTTCATAGAAACCTACTGAATAACAAATAGATTCAAAAGTTCGGTTTCAATCTTCGCTTCATTTTAAATTACAAATGGAGTTTCAAGTATGTTCAAAGTTTTAAAACTTTACTACTTCCAGAATTGATACTGAGACATGACAAAGCTCTTAACAGCTGCAGTTTTATTGGTGAAATTTTGCAATGAGGTGCAGAGTATAATTAAATATTGATCAGTACCAAAAAAACCAACACTCCTAAAAAAATGGAGAAAGTACATGAAAACTGCACTTTACGTAATAAATATTTTGCGAAGGTATGCTGTTGGGGTAAACGTGTTCTGGAATGAAGACCACGTCTAGGCAAGTGGAGTGTTGGGCGCTTTCCGGCTAGATGGAGTGACGATTTGCGCGCTGTGGCTGGCAAAGATTGGATGAGAAGAGTTGAAGATCAAGCTCAATGATGCACCCAGAGAGACCTACGTCCAGCAGTACACTGCTATAAGTTGATAATGATGACGCTGAAGGTGTGCTGTACGAACTATGCAATATCTAGAGGAATGGCAGCACTCAGCTTCCATCCCGTGTAGTCTAAGTTCAGTCGGACCGGTTTCGTGATTAGGCCAGACGATTGTGACTTTGTTTTTTTGCTTATTTATGTTTATTTCTTTCGTGGTGTGCAATAAAGTACTTTCATTCCTTAATTCACTCGGGCGATTTAGTCAAACAATTCTGTAGGACGATTTGGACGGAGTTTGGTGGAAATAAGTACCGCTTTGGACGTTAGTTGTAAGTGATAATTTTTAGTTGTTTAGCGTTCGTTAGAGCTATTTTCTAGAAAGTTATTTATGCAGCAAATAGGCAAGTCTCTAAAGTAGTAGTCAACGTGCTCATAAATACGTAAAAAAGCACGTGAAAGGTTGGTAAAAGCAAAATAAATTTTACTACAAGGCTAGGAGTAATCTTTTCAATCCAATCACTTTAAAAATATTCATAAAACTGGCAACAAAGAGGCACTTAGGGAGATGCGCCGAAGAAACCAATTAAAGAAGGTTTAAAAGTGCTAGAAACGAATGGATAGATTGAGATTGAAATTCAAGATCTGAGATTACATACAAATGCGAAGTAACAATTTATAAGTAATTTATAAAAAAACCGGCCAAGTGAGAGTCGGACTCGCGCACGTAGGGTTCCGTACCATTCCACCATCCATCTATAAAAAATCACGTTTGTTGTATGGGAGCCCCCCCCCCCGTAAATATTAATTTAATTATTTATTTTAAAGTAAATAATATAACTCAATATTCTGTGAATATTTCAGCGTCTACCTGTTGCCGTTACCAAAGTCTAGCAAAAACGAGCAAAGTAATCACGTTTGTTGTATGGGAGCCCCCCTTGAATATTTATTTTATTCTGTTTTTAGTATTTGCTGTTATAGCAGCAACAGAAGTACATCATCTGTGAAAATTTCAACTGTCTAACTATCACGGTTCATGAGATAACACCTGGTGATAGACAGACAGACAAACAGCGGAGTCTTAGTAATAGGTTCCCGTTTTACCCTTTGGGTACGGAATCCTAATAAGGATTCTACTACGTGCTATCGGTTCTTTTTTGCTTCTGAGTAACCTGTTACCCTATTCACGTTTTTCAGCTTAAAAATTATTACTTTAGTCAACTTACGGTTGATTTTCAATGCAAAGAAGAACCTTTCAGTTACTACAAAAGTAGCATTAACAATGCAAAATGAAGTGTGTTAAACTAAATTATTTTTAACGGGTATTAGTATAGATTATAAAAATTACCTTTTATGCGTTGATAAGTACGAGCGAGCTATTACTACAATCTATTTCGTTTAATTTATTTATGACCCATGGGGACACAATTGAACACTTGGTTAAGAGCGGGTATAAGGCTAGGAAAAAATCTGATTTCACCCGCGCGTCTCGAGCCGCCCCCCGCTCCGTACTCATACTATATTACTTATAGGTATCTACCTACAAAACAAACACAGCGATGCACGATGCCACAGAATAGGTAGGTGTGCCCCTCGAGCTAGAGTCGCGACTAGACGATTCGCTCAGTTCTACCATAGTATAATGCAAACCATCAGACAAAACGGAACGTTTTTCAGAAAGTTCTATTCCCTTATTAATATAATGATACTAAGTAAGTAACATCCTATTATACCATAATAAATATAAAAATAGTAGATATATTAAAATCCTTGCGAATTTGATAGTATTACTTAGGGATATCATCAGACAAATAAGTATACGATACTGTAGGCACCTACGTAGTTTGTTTGTCACACAAATAATTCAATCTCCTTAATTAGTATTGATTTATTTTTGATATTTATTTTGTTCCTGTACCCACTTATCTAGGTATATTTGTATGCGTATGCAGGAGGTTCTTAATTCAAATACCTACTTATACTCGAATACATAATTGTAAATTAAATTTATTACTCAATTAGGCCAAAACGGCTGGACCGATTTTAATAAAATTTGGTATATCAATAGAATACCACCTGGATTATTACACAGGCTACTTTTTATCCTATAAACCAGTTCCCATGAGATGATAATGGGGTATCCAAGTTTTAATATGATTTTATTTTTGTTACACCTACACTCCAAAACTACTGAACAGATTAGGTTAAACTATGCATCAATAATATAGTTTAAGTCCTGGAAAACCATTTTATCCCATGGATCAGTTACCATAGAATAGGAATGAGCTGTCAAAGATTTCATAGAAAGGTTTGGTTTTTGCTACTTCTTTACGCTTCTTGGCTCTTATTTTACTGCTTCTTGGCTGCTTCCGCAGCATTTAAGTGTGCTATACTTTTTTAATTTATATAAGGTCACCATCGTGAGTCTTGAAAAAGATAAAGTTACTGCAGCGTCCTCGAGCACACTCTTTCATGTAATGAAAAAAATAAGTTCCTACCGTTCCTTCCTATAAAGGGGATATTAAAGAAATATAGGGTCGCAATGAGGAGTCATAAAAAATTAACAGGAAATATTTATTGTTTTTTATACAGCGTAATGTAGCTTGGGAAAGTACGTGTACCCTGTAAGAGCACTGCAATTGAGTTTGAGCCTTAGAAAATTCAATTAATTAACCCTTAATATACAAAAATTTACAATCAACAAATTTAAAAATGTTATACACAAGCCTTCTTCATAATATCGGATTATTTAGATGATAAAAAAGCTTGGGATTTAAGCTGCTCCAACTCGATCAAAAATGTACAATTTAGACGTAACTTACTTTTTTATTGTTCCTATTGTTTGTAAAGGATCACAAAAAAAAATAACCAGCCTTGTTTCTTGCCTTTCTTTCCTGGCTTGGTCGCGGAGGAACAGGCAGTAAAATTGACGTTTCAAAGTGATCCTTGTGATTTTATTTAATAAAAATATTTTGATTTACATTTTTTTGAGTTAATATGGTTCACGAGAACTACCTCGTGATAGATCAATATTCAGTAATTGATAATACTTTTTGTGTTACGGTTTGAGCCTTTGAATTTAAATTATTTAAGGGTTGAGCAGTAATTTTATCTGTAGAATCTGATATATCTGAACAATACCGTATGAGTGATAATTTTGAGGGTCTTGAATCAGTTATATCTTGGCTTTGACGTTTTTTTGAAATTGTTGGTTGCCTCAGTGGCATGTTTCTTGTTAGGCGTGGGTCAACTAATTCGGGTAACATATGGTCCATATAAAATTCGGTAAGTTTTTTAACCATATTCTTTTCCCATATTTTTATTCATTTTTAACCATATTCGTTTGATTTTCACCAGACCACACGGCAAAAAGACAAATATTTCTGTTGCTGATATGAAGTTGGCCTTGTATTTGAAAATACCACGAATCGTTCTTGTTGATCACCATTGTATCGTCTTTTATGTTCCAAAATTTTACTTTTTTCGTCTCAACCGCCTCTCTAATTGGCATTTTAAAAGCAGACAGTGGGTATTTAACCTCCACGATTGTATCATTTCCAATGAGACCATCTGGGGTAGCTGCTAAAAATGGTATTTTACTGTCTATGAATAGTCCACATTGGCGTATTTGCACTTGCTCCTGTGCTGCAAGCTGGTTGAGAGCAGTTGCTTCATGGTCCACACCATGCTTAATAGAAACGACATTGGAAATATCGCTCTTATATAATAAAGTTTTAACAATACTCGCACTAGTGGTAGGACGGCGTTTGATAACTTTCCCGAAATTGGATGCTGTTAATAAATTTCTACGAAGTTCCAACCACTCGCTACTATGTCTCTGTAAGATAGTAGCCCGTTCAATCTGCGACCTTTCCAAGTCACTTTTTTCTAAATTTTGCAAAAATCTTCGTTTTGCCATTTTGTATACGTCATTGTCCATATCGGGTTTTTGGCAGCTATCTATCCCGTAATCTTTATCTGTTTCTCTTGTAGTCACTTTTCGTGCAAAATTAATTCTTTTGGGCTTAGAATGTCTTAGTTGGTTGGATCGTGCTCGTTTCTCTTCAAACGCTCTTATTTTGGATTTAGGGCTCTTACCAAGAAGAGCTTTTTGTAGGCAGTAAAGTGGCCTCTTTGTGTTATATGCCACAACAGCAGCCGCAGCTCTAGATTGATAAGTTCGCCGCTGAATAAGATTTGTGCGTTTACCACCAACAAATTTGGCTACAATACTATTAAATTGCTCGACGGCATTGCTATCACAGTCGTTTATTAGACTCCTGGAATGTGAAGCAACTATGCCCACTATGTATTGGATTTTAGCCCAAAACACAGAGCTTTTTATTTTTGCAACGAAATCTTCATTTTTCTTTTCACTCGTGCAGTAGTGATCGAGGCATTGATCGTGATGTCCAAACGCATGATTATAGGAGTTACAAATGTCAGAATAAAGATTATTTATTTTCACTCCTAATGCAGAATCATCGTTTTTATGTTTTTTGATTGCTGCACAAATAACCTTTCTGATGGCTAAGATTCTTTGTGTGGTGAGCAACGTCCTCATAGATATGGGGTATTTAGTTTCTTTGGAAACAGCAACAAGTTTATTGCACAGGTTTCGAAGTACATGATTCTTGCACTCTACTTTCTCCACGGTAATATCTTTGTAAGGTCTTTCTGAAAGGATCTTTGAGTAGGTGCTGGAATCACCATCCGCAATAAGCCGCCCATAAATGATGTTGTACATTTCAATTGATTTTTTAAAACCCTCTGCAATGATTTCTGCCTCCATGCCAGAGGAAGAACCAGAATAATTTTTAAAACATCGGTGCTCACTTGGAGCTACATCTTTACTTTGTGCACGAGCACAGACACAACAGTATTTGTTCTTAGCCCCCAAGAAAATCACTTCCTTGTATTTCCTACCAACTATGGCTGCTACTCCGGAAAGCGCACCGTAGTTGCTCTTGTAGGACCGCTTTGACCAACAGCCATCAGCAATCACATCTATGACAGCTACACCGTCTTTTACTCGACCTTCTTCTATTGCAGCCTGTCTTTCGCGTTCCGCTGCGGCTGCCATAGTCTCGTGAGCTGTTTTTTCCCATTGATCGCATACTTCATTATGTTTTTTATTATACAACTGAAATGACAGTGTAGGTAGATTCATTGCAGCACACAACCCTTGAAACTGATGTAACCCAATACCAGCGTTTGTAATGCCAGAAACTGCTGCTGTATTAATGTCAAGGTTTTGGGTTGGCTGAGGATCTAAAGTGTTAACTATAAATTCAGCTCTACACATGTTACATAAAAGTTTGAGTTTTGAATTTAAACCAGTTTTTGTTTCACCTATGATGTCCAGGTTCGATAGAGTGCAGCCAAATTGAGGTGCATGGTTTGAAACGATTTTTAATTTTTCAAAAAAATAAAACTTATCAATTATTAGCCTTTCCGCAGCATCGAAAGTATTCTCATCTTCGTTTTTATTTTTATTTTTCCAATTTAGTGGAACAGTCACCGGTCGTTTATAAACCCTCGTGTTGGAGTTGAAGTCACTGTAATAAACAAATGAAACCAATATTAGGAATTATATTCATAAATTTGCAGCAATTGGAAATCTATGGTCTCTGCCGACCTCTCTGGGAAACAGACGTGTTATGGAACCGACATTTTCTTCGGTTAAATCGTGCCTAAAACACACAAATACTCATAAGAGACTTTCTGTAAATTATAATAACTTACAACCGCTTTAATAATATTAACACGTGAATGTACCTTGCAGGGGTTACACATATAGCGTCCTCATTGAGCCCCTTTGGCATATCATCTTCTGTTGTTGCTAGAGTAACATTCTCCAAAATCTCAAACCGAGGTCTAAAAGTTATAAAAAAAGTTTGATTAGTTTATTAAGAAACAATGCAGTAGCTGTGTACCTGTGTGTAAGACAGAGCAGGTAGTTTAAATTGAATGTTGCGTTCGAGAGTGTTTATATTATTAACATCACCCTAGTTATTTTTTTGAAATCAATAATAGAAGTAGTTACATTTGTGGCACAAATTCTTCTTGCGTCGCAGGTGTGTCCAGGTTTCCTCCATTTCTATACGAGCTATTTGGATCTGAATTTTCTAGGATTTTTTCGTAACTTTCAGACGCGCGTCTGGAAAATAATATGATACGTACATAAATAGTGCTAATATAAATAAACTACTTCCTAAAGGAGTGTGATAATTTTTGTTTGAAGGCTGGCATAACTACTGAGACTCAAAAAAGTCGCGTCTTATTATAAAACCTATAATTCAGGCGAGATCGTGGAGAGTTTAAAAAAAAACAAAAATCTTTTTAACAAAAAATTTAACCGACGAAAAACGAAACTGAAAAGCCAAAAATAAGATATACCTTTTTAATCTTTATCATAACTAAGCTCCTAATAATTTTAAGTCGGCGCCATACGAACATTATCGTTCCAAAACTGCGCTCTCCACTCACTCCCTCACGTGTTCACCCGTTTGATTGACGCCGACTCAAAATTGTATTTACTTACATTAATTTAGGACCTTGGTTATGATAAAGATTTATCTTATTTTTGGCTTTTCAGTTTCGTTTTTCGTCGGTTTCATTTTTTGTTAAAAAGTTTTTATTTATTTGTTTTTTTTGTGGCTTACATAGGGGCGGATATTCTTTTTAATTTTGTATAATACTAAGTTCAAGGTATAAACTATCCAATACAAAAAGAATCATCAAAATCGGGCTACTCTGTAAAAAGTTATGCGTGGTCATACATAAAAAAAAATATACGCGTCGAATTAAGAACCTCCTCCCTTTTTTTTCGTCGATAATATTCTCAAAATTTTCAAACAAATCTGCAATAAATCCGTTTGTCAAAAAGTAAATAATATAAAGTACCTAACTACCTACCTACCTACCTACCTACCTAATTTTATCTACCAACCGATCGTTGTAGTGACCGAACCCGTGATAAGAAGTTTCTGTTATTTATGCATATACTACGCGTGCGGATTCGAATTTGCATTCAATTATTATGACATAACTCGAAAACAAATAAAATGTACCTATCTAGGTAGATAAAATTTGAAGTGATTTATTAAATTCAATAAATACTACTGCTGTTAGTTTAGGTACGACAAAATTAAACAGTCGTTCGCCACCATCCTCGACGCTGCAATGCAAAATAAGCTCTCGCACGTAGTGATACGATACATAGTAGGTACCTACGATGCACGGTCAGGGCGAGCGTTTGTAGGTACCTACGTGAATATAATTTTTAGCCGCACAGTACTGTACGAGCTAAATTACTATTTATTGCTATGTAATGAGAGTTGAAATTTAATAACTTACTACATAATTTCTTGAACTTATAGGTAGTATACGTACCTTCTACATTTCAAGATTTAATTACTTACTAGACAACATTATTTAGTAACAGAAATAATATACTTACATAGGTACCTACAATGATTTAGGTACATGGCTATAAAATACAGAAGAAACGGTTGAATCATCTAAAGACCGTTGCTAGGTTGCTGCTTACTTCCTTGCAAACTTATAGGTATGACCTACCTACCAAAGAAGAATAAATACTAGTAGTACCTACGTACCTTTTACATTTCGCCATCTCTCTTTTTTTCATCAGCTGTTTTAATTCTCTTTTATTAAGTTTTTTGTATGTACTTTTTTTATTTCCCATTTTATCACTTCGCTATTTACGTAACGAATTTACCTCGCAAAGTGTCGTGGTCTTCACGTCTCAACGGAGTAGCTGCAAGTGGTGGCCGAGACAATTGTATGCTTGTAGTTCGAGTTAGGGCGAGACAGACGATACCATCATTCGCGGAATTAAATAACGTAAGCGCCAAAAGCATTTTAATTGAATATCTCGTAAATTATAGCAAATTACATACAAAAATTTAGCATAGCCCTCAGTTAGTTGTAAGTGATTGGATTTATCAAATTTTTGACCCAAAAATCCGTACCATATTGAGAGCAAAACGAAAATATCCAAAATGGAGAGGTAACTTTGAAAAATTTTTTTATCGAGAAATTTTTTTCCTACTATGTTTTTGAAATCGTACAGCCCTTGGAATTATAATGAATTATCCATACATATTTTCGTACAATTTTGAACACGATCTAATAAGGGTAAAATTCAAATCGAAGATTGGTAATTTTGCTTTCGACCCGCTCTTAAGTCGTTATAGGTACTAATGCAGGTATGGTAATTTCACGGTATAACTACAATTAGAAAGAAAGATATACATTTATTCGCATCACAAAAGAATCATAAGAATGTAATATCAAAAATTTAAAACTAAAAATATTTACATTAAACAGAAAATTGAGTGCGAGGCGAGACGTTATTCGGAGCGGATCGCACTCACCCTGATGAAGGTTCATGAATTGAATCGAAACATTGTCGGTCGAAACACCGACCGTACGTAATAAATCCCGTATTTATAATAATGATAAAATTAACAATAACACCACACAGGCACGTTTTATTTTCAATTTATAAAATTCAGTGTGATGGCGAAAATACCTGCAGCTCAGCATATATTGCTGCATGTTACCATGCTGGAGCGCTGGTCTTTTGCTGAGGCCAGTGTTGATTTCACGGATGACCTAAATAATCAGTATTCAGTATTTTATTGCGTTCATACAAAGTGGGTTAAAATGTTACATGTCAGATCTTATTGACTAGTCAAGAGTCCGGTACTTCGTACCCTGCAAGTAGGGGTGTAACAATATTAAAGCTAACTAGGCAGGTCCAGTGGAATCGACGTTAAGCAGTTTTATGTTTGGAATTTAACTGGTTAGTGAAATCATAATTTTAGAAAATTATTTACATGTCTTGTCGTTAAAAAAGTCGTCTAGTGTGTAGTAACTGTTTTCCATTAAGTTTTAATCTTAAGTTCTATCCATTAAGTTCAAAGATGTTGTCGTTTTCTTGTGCTTTAATTTGTTCTGATTTTATTATACAGAGTGTTTTTTTTTTACTGTAACAGTACGGCAGCACCCATAACCAGAGGAGATACAGGTGCAGTTTCTTTTAAAACATCAGCTCGTTTTCGAAGAAAAACACAACAACACAACCGACGAAGCCCAACCAATGCGCTGAAGTGGTATCAGGAACGCTACCCAGACCGCGATTGAGGAAGTATGCTTCAATTAAGTCTACTTTTAGCCTATTTGACAATGCCATGATAGGACAAATAAGATGATGCAATGACTGATATAAAAGTCCGACAGGTCCAAGAACTATGTTAGAAATTCAAAATTGTTCTGATATAAGAAATGTTTTTGAATTGCTCGTGAGAGCATGGAGTTCCTAAACTTCTTAATCGCAACAGTATTAATACTTCTTTAATCTGCAATTAGAATCTAATAAAATCTTTGTAGAAGGAATTTTGTTTGTCCTGTTGTATGAGAATACTTTTTATCAAATTTGACTAACTTTCGCTTTTCAGATTTTTTTCATCCTATACTATAAAATGATCCTTACAAAGGACCAAATCGATCGGTATCAAAAAAAAAAATTAACCAACTTGATTCATTTTAAGGCGTTACTCACACTTGACCAAAAAAAATTTAATGCCAAAATGTTTTTCTTCGAAAACGAGCTGATGTTTTCAAAGAAACTGCACGTTATGGTCCTCTGGTTATGGGTGATGCCGTACTGTTACAGTAAAAAAAAAACACTGTATATTTTTACTGTCATTACATTCGGACCCGAGCTGTGCATTTTTTATGTTGATGTAGGTGGTTCTAGGTTGTACTTGTACCTATATTGGAAGCGACGTGGTAGGTCAGTCTTTTTTTTAAATTGCGGATACTTTCTGAGGAATTTACACATTTCTTGTACGTATATTGAGGTTAAAGTCAGTATTTTAAGTTTAAAAAGTATAGCTTACAGCTTTCTATTATCTTCATATTGGACAAGATGTAAACACATTTTTTCTGGGATATGAACAGTTCCTCCGCATCGACACTGTTTCCCCAACGTATAATACCGTAGCGAATCCAAGCGTTGGCATACGCGTAGTATGCTGACAAGGACGTTTTTAAATCTGTAGCCTTCCATAATTCTCTAAGTGCGTACGAAAAGCTTAATAGTTATGTTGTAATTTTATGAACATGATTTTTCCAGTTTATATTTCAATCTATATTTAATTCTAATAACAGAATCTGACGATTAGCAGTAGATACTATTATTTAAATGTTACATTAATTTTATATACATACCCCTAACAAACTACACTAAAACATCCACAATAGCAATATAAGCACACTATAGAAAACACAAAACATGACTGAATAATAAGCAAAGTGACGCAAAGATAGAGTGAAGAATGAGCAAAAAGAGAAATTTGCCTCTACTATGCCTACCATGGTTGGTTGAGTTGCAAGATGAATACATGTTTTTTTTTAATGTTAACCTTAACACATCAACATAAACAACTAATGGGTAGTGCCTAGTGGCTCAATGCACAATTTTTGGAGGTACTAGAAACAGCCAATACATACTATCTTATGCACTACCGATTACCGATTCGGAGGTTGTGAGTTCAAATACCGGTTGTGCACCAATACATTTGTCTACTAAAAAAAATATTTGCATTACAAACATGCTCAAAACGGTAAAGAAAAACATCGTAAGAAAACCAGGATGTCATAAAGCCCCAAATGCGAAGGCATTTGTAACGAAGTAAAAAAAAAATACAGTACCCTTCACCAAAACGGAAAAGTGATGATAGTTTTTGGATATGATGACCTAGCTAAGAACTACTCCAGTTAAAATAGTCCATACGTTTATGAACTACGATGTCACAGATAGAAAAACACGCAGATTCACAGATATAGCCGTCAAACTTATAACACCTCTCTTTTTGCGTCCGGGTTAAAATAGTATGTTATCACTTCAAGAAACTTGTGATGGCCAGCTCTTCCAATTTTTACAGTATCCTGGTTATTTTTTAATTGTTTTCACAATTTAATGAGTAGGTACTAGAGTTACTTGTGAAAGGGCTCGCTCGGGGCAGTTCTTCCGCCATACCTATTTCTGCCATTTGGCTGTGTTTTGGTTTGAAAGGTATTTTGCCAGTGTAATTACAGACACATGAAGCTTTACGCCTGGATGCCTCAAGTTGATAGCGTCAGAGCAGTGCATTATAGGAAAAGAAACGGCCAAGAAAACTGCTACGTAGTCGCAGGGGCTTTTTGCGATCCACAGAAGCCACCACATATAATGCAAGTGATGCCCGTGTTACCCTGTGGAAAATAAATAACCCCCGCCCCCACCTGCAGAGGAACTACCCCCTGGTCAATACTCGCCAGTGTGGAGGACCCTCAACAGACTGCGTACCCAAGTCGGCCGCTGCAGGTGTAATCTTAGTAAATGGGGTATTATAGACAAATCGGCGACGCAATGCCAATGTGGTTTCCAGCTCCAAACAATGGCACACGTCCTCGCATGCCCATCCTAGCCTACCACCTGCACGATGGGATAACTAATGACCTGCTCCGACGCTGCCATGAACGTGGAGACGTACTGGTCAAAATGGTTACAGTCTTGATATCAACACGAAAGAAGAAGATCATAGGACACGGATCTAAGGTGACCTACGACGTAGTACTTTGTTATAGGTGATGGTTACCACTTAACATTAGTCATGTCATGACTTGTTCTATCTCCAGCCGTGATACATTTTTTTTTAAAATGGTAACTAATTAAACTCGATATTGCACGCGTAAAACGCTAAATATAGCTGCACTTATACTATATATATATATAGCTGCCAGAATACATTTCAGGGAATGTGCCCAGAAACTTTACGATCTGATTCCGCCATGGAACACTTTGCCGTTGTCTGTTTTTCCTAAAGGATAAAATTCGGGCATCTTTAAGGTAAGAGTGAATATGTTTCTTCTAGATCTTCGTGCTTTATCTTAGACCACATCATCGCTTACCATCAGGTGAGATTGTGGCCAAACGACGATCCATTTAGTTGAAAAAAATATGTAACACTAAATACCTATCCAGACTACGCAATAAATTGTGTTTGTAGTGTATAATTCTTGCGCTCAGGTGAAAGTTATAAAGACTGAAATTTAAAGGGGTTTCCCGTCTGCCGTAAAGGGCGTAAAGGGTTTTCTTTTTTATGATACAGATGGAATTTCATTAGGTACGTTGTGAACGAGCTTCTGTAATGACGCGATAAAGAAACCATGTCTGCTGGAATTAGGTACGAAATTGTTTTTAGAGAGTTATGGTTTGAGATACTGCATAAAAGGCGTAGCTTATTTTGCCGATGATGTTATGAGGTTAACAGGTTTACCTTATTTTAGACTAGCTGACCTGCCTGCAGCTTCGCACGCATGGTTTGTCAATAAAAACATTACCCTCTTTCTGCACAATCGGATATAAAGTAGCTTATGTTACTCAGGAATAATGTAGCATTCTAATGATGAAATATTTTTTTTAATTGTTTCAGTAGTTTTTAACGTTACAAAAATACAAATCTTTCCTTTTATAATATAATAATTTTGTCGGTATTTCTATCAACATTTAAAATGTAGAAAGTGGTTATTGTGACTTAACGATAATAGTTAGACATATGGTATCCCAATATTTTTTGTAGATATTGTTAAGTTCTTTAATATTGTAGAACATACTTTTGTTCTATCATCAATAGTTACCGCAGCGCATGCGACGAAAGACGTGTTAGGGCACTTTTTTACACCTTGGGTTAGGTTATTTAAGTTTTAGTAAAAATCCCTAATCTTTTCTAATAATAAATATAGCCTTTGTCACTCAAGGTGAATGTAGCTTTCCAATGGTTAAAGAATTTTTGAAATCGGTATAGTAGTTTTTGAGTTTATTCATTACAAACATACACACAAAAATACAAATATTTCCTCTTAATAATATTAGTACAGATATAGATTGGCTAATAGGAAAATGACTTGTTACGTGGGACACATATAAAAAATGTAAGGAGAATATTATGCCGAGCTTTTTTATAAGGCCTTGTGTTAGCCCACTTTCTTTTTAACCGATTCGTTAATGTTTTTGATTTTGTAGCACTTAGTAACTTATGCATTATGCATTTTCATAATATAATAATGACGATATCGCTCGTTTTGATCAGTGCTATATCACGTACAATCTGAAACAAGACAGCATCCGGGCTAGAATGATCACCATAGAACTGTTTATCTCTACGGCAGACTAGAGTAAATTGATGTTTTAGCGTAGAAAGTAGAAACGTTTGCATGGTATGTTCACAAAATATATCTTTCATAGATTGAAAATTTTCTAGAGTAGTGATTCTAGCCTGTATGCATGTAAACTTTTTCCCAAAAACTACGATATAGGTCGTACGTTTATTCAAACTATTTGAATTGAAAATAATATGAGTATGAAACAGCCTCATCGAAAAAGTTCATGTTCTGTCTCTTCTCTGTTCTATTTAATCCTTTCTCCCCTTGCTATCTTAAAGAAAGGGTTGCTTATCTCCATTCTTTCAATACCTTTTTTCTCAGGTCATCGGACAACTTATCCTTCAAAACACTCGTACACTCTAGTTCCTTCTACGGGAAATCATTCACTGTCGAAGCTGTACGCTTGTGGAATGCTTTGCTTGTGGACATTAGACGGGCTCCTTCACAGCACTCTTTTAAGGGGACACCGGAGGGACAATCGCCCATACAACACGTACTACCAAGATCATTTCTAATTGGAGCATATTTCTACCTTAATAAGGTATTATTTTAATTTGAATAGTATTTATCTAGGTTCCCAACCATATATTAGATCAAAATACTTACCTAAAATTAAATAGAAGCGTATCGAATTCTGCATGTTTTTACGTCATAAAAAACCTGTTTTCAACCTAATTGTTTCGTATTAAAAACAATAACATCTTACGTATCCTAATCATGGAAACATAGATTATATCGTCTAGTTACAGAATAATAACACAATGAGAAAAATACAACAAGTTTTCAGTGATCATTTTTGGTATTACGGAACACGGTCAAAATCTAATCAAATTTAGAATCGTTCTATTGCTATCACTGTCGCTCTGCGTGGCTAAAATTTGTCACTAAACAGGGATAGCGATATTCAGGCCGAAGTTTTTGACGTGGCCGAATTGAAGTTGCGCTCAGTGTTCGCCGGCGCGTTAAGCTGAGAATAAAGCAGCATTACCTTAGGGCCGAGCTTTCTTTTCATTTGTGTTGCCTATTTATTTATTTATTTTTTATTTTTATTGACTTCATTTTAGAAGATTTGTAAGCATAATGTTATAGGTTTATTAGTTGGGTATAATTAGTCTACCTGTAGGTATTTATTTATGTATTAGGAATAATCCTTCTATTTAATACTCTTCATTTGTAATTATACTCTGTGCACCGCTGTCCATTACTGCTTCGCTCATTACTTTCCATCCAAAGGTTGCCTGGAAAAAATCACTTTCAGCGATAAAGCCGCCAATTGTACTATATTTAGAATTTTTTTTTTAAGTATTCTAAGTGTACAATAATGCATTATTCTATTCTATTCTGTTCTTTATTGAAGCCTTGAATGTTACAAAATAACACACATTTTAACCATGCTTCACGTATGTTGGATAATTTCATGTTCATTCCACTCGAGAAGTTTACAAGTAACTTTCCACGGAAATACCTGATACCCTTGAGACGAGACGTACTAGTCTCAAGAGATACAACTTTCCTAATGATACTCATGCATATACCCATTATGTCCTTACGTTGATGGCAAAGCCTTGTTATATTTAGCTGAAACTAAGTTTTGCTTGACAAAGTGGAATACCAAAATACAATAGGGTACTTCATAAGGTAACTTGCCGCTTTCCGTAAACTTTAAACTAAAATATTTAAATTTACAAGTTAATTTAAAGTTTAAACATCCTACCACGAAATGCTTTGGATACAGACTGAGTTAGTAGTGAGCACACGCTTACTCTACTCTCTCCTCTCCTATCCTTCTTCCTTTCCATATCTTCTTTAATATAGTCTTATTTTTTAACCTATAATTTCCCACTGCTGCGCAAAGGTCTCTTCCATGTTCCTAGAGTGTCACGGCAGTCATATGGTCGCAGTCGTATGGCCGCAGTCGTATGGTCACAGACAAATGGGCAACAGTCGTCACACAATGTGTGCCTGCAGATGGGCGTCGAAGCCGGGGCAGGCTGAGGAAGCGTTGGCGTGACGACCTCGATGTATTCCAAGATGGCTGGTGGGACGTGGCGAGAGATCGTGAGATGTGAAGGAACATATAATCTTTTTAAACATAAAAACTTTAGTTTTCTTATAAACGCTTGATGCGTGTGCCTTTGGTAGTGGGTTGATGTTTTTTTTTTAACTAAATAGATCTTCATTTGACCACAATCTCACCTGATGGAAAGCGATGATGTAGTCTAAGATGAAGCTCGAAGATCTAGAAGAAACCTATTCACTCTTACCTTAAAGAGGCCCAGATGGTATTTTTTAGGAAAAACAGACGACGGCAAAGCGTTCCATACCTTAGCTGTACGCATCAAGAACGTAGAACCAAAACGGTGTGTGCGAATGGGTGATATATCAACTAGGTACGGATGGTACTGAGCAGTGCGCCTGATTGTCCTTTGATGGAAAGGAGATGGCGGAACCAGATCGTAAAGTTCCTGGGCAAATTTCTCGAAATGTATTCTGTAAAAGACTAGTGAGATGGATCTACAACATAGAACGGTTTAGTTCATGAATGGTTCGATAAAGCACGACCCATTCCATTGCTGCATACTAGTGGGGACACTAGCAGTGGAGATTTTGAGGATAATTCCTAAATGCAAGTGCAGTGTGTATACGATAAAAGCTCTCTGTAAAGTCACTCCCGGTTTTCCGAACGCGCTCAAGTAATGCCCGTATAAAGTTGACTAACGATGCAGACTAGTAACGCACCAAAGTTGTGTGGTCATCAAACTAACTTACCACTTATGTAGTTAGTCCACTCTGCGCCCCTAGAGAGATGACTAGAGTGGGCATTACTATCTAATGGCTTTTATTTGTCGTTTTCCTCACACATTTACTCACGACAAGTATGTGAGTAAGTGGATATTTCCTGAGATAAAAACCGGGTCATCTTACTTACTTATGACTAAACTGAGGGTGTGAATTTAACTCCATATTCGTTTAGCCAATTTAGATTGTAGAGGATAATGGTTTTTAGATCATTGGGTATTAAGGTGGGCATATATCTCACACGAACTTATTTGTTTGGGGAAAAAATCTTCTGAGTAGGCTTAAGAATACGGTCTATTTGATACCTATGATTCAGTTACGCCTAAAATTATATTGTTCTATTCTATATCAAAGAGTTATATATACACATTTGTAGGTACTAGGTATTTTCAAATATCTGGATAAAAAAATACAATTCCATAAATACCAATGTGTAAACAACGCATCTATTTTATAGAAAACTAGCTGACCCGCCAAACTTCGTACCGCCTTGACATGCATATGACGCAAGCTTCCAATGCGTCGCCCCGGTAGAATTGTCAATCGGCCATCATTAGCTGCGTCTATGAGAAAATGAATTTTTTTCATATATACTTTTTGCGTGAATTTTTCGGGTATTTTATCGGTTATTCTGCTATTCGGGGCGGAGACATATCAAAGATCATCAAAATAGATCCCGCCGCTTTGGGTATGTGTAATGGTGTAACTAACCTGATTCTTTATTCTTTATTGTACACAAATAGATTTACAGATAAAAATAGCGTACAAAATGGACATGTACAAAGGCGAGCTTAACCCTAATAAGAGTTTTCTTCCAGCAAACCTTTGAAGATAGAGATATTTGATTAAAGTGGTGGGTACGTGCACAGAGAATGACATTGGAGTAGAATACTAATATATAGCATATACTATAATAAATACAACACTTAACCATATTAAAAAATAATAATAATACCTATATACTATACCTACATTAGAGATAAACATAATATATTATACAAAATATAAATAATATACCTACTTATACATAATAAATAACCTAAAAGCTTACAAGGACAGGTAATGCTCTTTGACTCTAAGCTTAAAAGTGCTTAGTGATGGACTTGCGCGGATAGAGTGTGGTAGAGAATTCCACAGGTTGACTCCATGGACAGTGAAGGAACCGCCATAGCGACTGGAGGAATGAGGAGGGGTTTTGAGAAGGAGGGACTTAGATGACCTACAAGTCATCTCCGGTAGGACAAGAAAATCGAAGCGCTCACGGAGGTAAGAAGGAGCTAAAGGATTGAAAAGAGTGTTGAAGAGAAAGGTTACAACATGAAGATCACGTCGACGACGAATGGGAAGCCATTTTAGCTGGGATCTAAACATGGAGACGTGATCAAACTTGCGCAACCCGAATATGAATCGGATACACAAATTCTGAAGACGTTCCAGTTTATTTAGAAGTTCCTCGGTGGCGTCAAGAAAACAGACATCGGCATAGTCTAAAAGGGGTAACATGAGTGTTTGAGCAAGAGTAATTTTAGTTTCAAAGGGTAAAAACTTTTGGAGACGCTTAAGAGATTGAAAAGAGTAGTTAACCCTTTTACTAATCTCATTAACATGCCGCACCCAAGACAGATGATTGTCAAAATAGACGCCAAGGTTCTTGGCATTGGCCGAGTAGCTAATCGGTGCTCCAGCGTATAAAACTGGAGGAGGATTACACTTACCGACAAGATTTAACATATAAGGGCTCCCAAAAAGTACAACCTGAGACTTCGATGGGTTGACCAGGAGACCAAAAGCCTTTGCCCACGAGTAGATATGGTTGAGATCAGAGTTGATTTGGTCAATACCCATTGAAACCTCGTCCAATTTGAACTGGTGATATATTTGTAGGTCGTCAGCATAAAGATGGTAGTGCGAAGTAAGAACGTGGGTTATGGCGTTAATAAACACCGAAAAAAGGAGAGGAGACAGAACACCACCTTGAGGTACGCCAGCGGTGATGTCACACCAGTCAGAACAAGACTCGTCCGAACGTACACACTGCGTGCGACCCGAAAGATAGGAGGCAAACCAAGAAGTTACTGAGAGAGAAATGTTGAAGGAGGAGAGGATGGATAGGAGAATGTCGTGATCAACCGAATTAAAAGCACTGCTAAAGTCTAACAATACGAGGACTGTAAGGTATTGGTTATCCATGCCCCAGCAAATGTCATCGGACACTTTAGTTAGAGCACAAACCGTGCTGTGACCTGGACGGAACCCGGATTGGTAAGGACTCAGCAGGCAATTAAGGGCAAGGAAGTGGGAAAGTTGCTTATGCACAACGTGTTCTAAAATTTTAGATAGAATTGGTAAAATGGAGATGGGTCTAAACTGAGATACCAGGGTGGGATTAGATGTCTTTGGTAGAGGGATAACAAAAGCCTTTTTCCAGACCGCAGGATATGAGCTCGTTTCGAGAGAATAATTAATAATGTGAGTGATTATAGGAACAAGCTCAGAGGAAAGGAGTTGAATCATAAGGATGTGAATGCCATCTGTACCGACGGCCTTAGTGGAAATGGAACGAAGGAACTTCAAAACTTCAGTCTCAGTAACATCCACAAACATAAAAGGAGAACACTGAGGTCTAGTAAGGTTAGATAAATGATCAAGAGTGGAACGTTTTATGACATCGTCCACGCAGAGAGGCGATTTAGAAAAATGAGTATTAATAGTGTTAAGGTCAAAAGAGATAGATGAATCA
The DNA here is from genome assembly GCA_918857605.2 of Philereme vetulata. Classification (NCBI taxonomy): domain Eukaryota; kingdom Metazoa; phylum Arthropoda; class Insecta; order Lepidoptera; family Geometridae; genus Philereme; species Philereme vetulata. Next base: position 8,946,479 of record OU975439.1, on the reverse strand, counting down.
TTTGATCCTTTACCAATTCCAAGTGAATTTAAAAATTTCCACATTTTAGCGGTGGTACAATTTTGGATGGAGCTATGTATGTGGTGTCTCTTTGCATTTCTACACATCTTGCTGCACCGATTCCGAAGCTTTTTGTAGACTGCCAAGTTCTCTTCGGAAGGTATCTTCTTGTAGATCCTCTGGGCCTTATCTCGCTTAGACATCATCCTTTTAATAGGTTTTGTCAGCCAAGGCGCTGGAGGATGTTTCACTTTGACGCGTTTCAACGGAGCGTGAGCATCATAGAGTTTAGTGACAATTGAGTTTAAGACAGATACTTTATCATCCACACTTGCCGCATTGACTACTGGAGACCAATCGATGTTATTGGCATCCACCTTTAAACGCTCCATGTTAATATCCTTAAAACTACGAAGGAGAAGATTTTTGGGCTTACGCCTGGGACAGCGAATTTTATAAGATACGAACAAAAGATCGTGGTAGGAGAAAGAGGCTGACAACTGGCCGTATGTTGCTACACGGTCAATGTCCGAGACTATAATTAAATCTAGAAGTGAAGGAGCACAGTGGGGAGCGTGGTGAGTGGCAGAAAGAGGAAGAACGTGCATGTTAACAGAGGAGACTAAGGAAAGAAGTTTATTCGCACGAACGTCACCCTTTAGCAGGCATGTATTAAAGTCCCCGAGAAGAAGAGTGTGATCGTATAGAGTGGAATAAGATTCAAGTTTTGATTCCAGAGAGGAGAAGTAATCAATTTTACTGGAGGGAGGGTAGTACACGCCAAGCAGTATTTTGGAATGGTTAACAGTGACTTCAACAAAAAGATGTTCAGCAAAATTACAGTACTGACTAGGCGAGAGATCAATAATTTTCGAAGGGATGTCTGCGCGTAGATAAATCGCTACGCCACCACAACCCTTGCCCACTCTATCATTTTTTATAAGTTGGAAACCAGGTAGGGGGTATTGAGTAGAGGGCACAGCGGGCTTCAGAAAAGATTCGGATACAAGAACAGCATCAATTAACTTGCTGTCGAAGGAGGAAAGCATATCTTCGAAGTGGGCTGGGATACTTTGGGCGTTAATGTGTACTATATTAAAGTTTTTTGGAAACTCACGGAATTTAACTTCCAGCTGGTCAAGCAGGTGGATTGAGTCATCACTAAAAGCACTAGCATAGTCGTTGTCAGAAGAACATGAAGAAGAGCAAGAAAAGAAACTGTCATCAAATACAATATTATCCATTAAAATAATAAAATAAATAAATACCAAATGAAATAGTATAAAATAAATAAAAATATACCAATTTAAATTAAAAGTCTAATCAGGCTTAGGTGTTTTCGAACCGAGCGACCTCACCCTTCACCAGATTGCTAAAAGAAAACCACAACATACAGAGAGTTACGTAAAAATCTACATAAACACAAAAGTATCTAACTGTACTTATCTAACTGGAAAAACAACTTACAAACACAAGAAAAAATAGGTATTGGTACCATTGCAAAAAAAAAAGGAAAAATATTCTAACTTGTAAAACATACTTCATACCTACATTATAAATAGTAATATTATAATATTATTAGTAACAATAACTAACAATATTATTAGTAGGTAAGTACATTAATCACGCACGCTAAAGTAGAATGGGCTATATGATCATTGCCAATTATAGAAAACAATTTTTGGACGAAACAATTTTGACAGTTTTATCGATTTTGACATTATTATTAAAATATTTTGAGTCACAAACAATGAAACAAGTATAGGTAGCATATGTACCTCCCTGTTTCACAAATTGTAATAAAAAAGCTATCCAAATCCAAGGCTACGCACTCTTAGAGTCCTACTAAATTGAAATGAGGATAGAAGCGCACACGCAAAAGTAAACAAACTTTACAATGGTATGGTAGCTCTAAACACAACCGGAGGTGCCCGACTACTTCGCTACGCGTCTGGCCCTGGGCTCAGCCTTTCCGGTCTTCGCAGCGGAAACTGTGAGAGACTTTCCCTTATCCTGAGGCGCACTGGCGGGAGCCTTGGTCTCCAAACCAGTCTGAACCGCTGGATGTTCCGACAGAAGCGGCTTTAACTCCGACATGGTTTCGATCCTTCTGCGCACGTTGTTTGGCAGCAGAATGACTATTTTACCCTCCGAAGTCCAGCATCGCCGTAGACCAAAGTGCTTACGCGCCGTAAAGAAGACCTCATGTCTGGTCTTAGTGAGGAACTCGGAGACAGTTATACCTGAGTTTTTCAGTGCAGTCTTCTCATTCCACACCAGTCTACGAACCTTATAGCTTGTAAAGCGCACAATAATCGGTCTAGTCTTGCTGGTGTTGACTCCCAACCGGTGACATGCAGATAAATGCTCCGATGAAACCTCGGGCATTTTAAATTGGTCGTGAAGTATCTGGACAATGGTGTCACCAACGGCTGCCTCATTAGACTCGGCGACGCCATGAAATAGCAGCACCTTTCTTCGCGAGGCAGTCTCCTGGCGATCCAGACCTTGGACCAGCAGCTCCAACTGTGACCGCATCATAGCCAGGGTCTTCCATATTAGGATTTTAAAGTCAGTGAACTCACGTGAAAGTGTATCCAGATCCTTGTGTGGGCCCTTATCAGTGTTAGAGAGTTTCTTGAGGTCACTCTCATAGTGTTTCATCCTTGACTCGAAAGTGCCAGCAAGTTCCTCCATGTTGGAGGACAACTTTGTGTAAAGGTCCATTATGTTGTGGTACAGAGAGTTGAGAGGAGAATTTTATACTGGTGAGTGGGTAAAGTACCAAGCACTACTTCTCACACAAATTTGGCATATAATTAAACTTTTAAATATTAAATACAAATAGATAATTAGAGAGCTAAATAGTTTTTATGTTGTTAGTCAGACTACCCACATCCAAAACCTGACTTCGTTTTTATTATTATATTATATATAATTGTCCCATTAATGATAAAGTAGCCCTATACAAACTTTTAAAATTCTAGAATACGAGACGACTCGAGAAATTTCTTGTGAGTAACTGAAGCGTATGAGTATTTTATCAGCCGTTTTAAATAGAATCTTATTTTCTATTTCGACATAATTTGCTTAGAAGCTTACTAGGTTTATAACATGCTTCATTTTGAACAAGTGAATACAATTTTCATGTTCTTTAAATTATGTTTATATTTTACTGCAGAAGAGGGCTGTTCGGGCAATTTATAATATGAGCCCCAGAGAATCATTACGCAATAAGTTTAAACAAATAAATATTATGACATTCCTTTCTTGGGACACCATGAAAGGCGTTGGTCGCTCATGACAGCAGGACGGTGGCCATGGAAGTCGGAATCCGCTAAGGAGTGTGCAACGACTCACCTGCCGAAGCAACCAGCCCTGAAAATGGATGGCGCTGAAGCGTTTTGCCTATACACTACCGTTACCGGCATGTGCGTTATCTTCATTGATTACATTAAGCCGTAACGAGTAGGACGTGCGCGGCGGTGAGCGCAGAAGGGTCTGGGCGTGAGCCCGCCTGGAGCCGCCGTCGGTGCAGATCTTGGTGGTAGTAGCAAATACTCCAGCGAGGCCCTGGAGGACTGACGTGGAGAAGGGTTTCGCGTGAACAGTAGTTGCTCGCGAGTCAGTCGATCCTAAGCTCATGAAAAAAGCATCTATGAAAATCTGATGTATGTTCACAAAAATATTCATTGATTTAAGAAAAATTGCGATAATCATAATTTTATGTAAATCGTTTAAAGAGCAAGGTGTTTGCTTTTATAACAAACTCCCAAGTGATGTACAAAAATTGACAATTAACAAATTTAAAAACGCGATTAAACAAAATCTTTATAAAAAGCCTACTATAAAATATTGGATTATTTAGATGATAGAGAAGCTTGGGATTGAAATTGCTCCAACTCGTTCAAAATGTTACAATTTAGACGTAATTTATTACCTGTATTGTTATGTATTCTAAAAGGATCATTAAAATAAAAACAACCAGCTTTGTTTTCTTGCCTTTCTTTCCTGGCTTGATCGCGAAGGAACAGGCAGTGAAATTGACATTTCAAAGTGATCCTTGTGATTTTAATGAATAAAAGATTTTGATTTGACTTGACTTTAACTTGAATAAAAAAGAAAACCTTCATGAGTATAAAATCATTAAATGGTACGCTTTTGTCTTCGTAGATGACTAATACTACATCTAAATGAAAAAAAAATATTGTTTTTTATACGTTTTACATGTGAATCAAGCATATAGCCCACCTGATGTTAAGTGGTAAGCATGGCCTAAAACAAATTATTGTCTCTTAGGTCACGCACCTTAGAAACATGCCCTACGTTGCACTGCCCTGCGTCCATCAACTACTAACTACTTACATGTCAAAGATACCCAAAAAGCACAAGAATATTATACATTTTCTTTCTATTTTGTTCCTTAAGTTTCCTATAATTACATATTCCATAGGCAGTAATTGATTTAGTATTCTAAGCAAGTTTTAAAACATTAAAACAAAAAACAGATGCACTGCGTGCGACCCGAATGAAAGTAAAATAGAGTTTAACTATCCAATAACAGTAAAATACGGGCCGTAAAATCGTGTCCTTAATTGGTTTGTACTTTTGTACCTCTGATGAAAGCACTTCAGAGGTACCTTACATTTTCTGAACTTTCTGGAATCACCGAGTATCCGAAGGTTACCAAAAGTTCGGAAGCCCGAAAACGTGTTCAGTAAATTTCTGAGAAATTATAATTTGAAGTAAACTGGGAAATCTAATATTCCATGAAAAATGTTATGAGTTGTTGAGCGTTAGTTTTTCTTTCATGAAAATGGAATGAACAAAGCGTATTTTGTTGATTATTTTCCGTTTATTGCCCGTGACACATCTGCTTGGGTCAACCTGTAATGCCATAGGAAATTTTTCTTTCCTGTGACATTTGTCATTTTCTATAAATCAAAAATGAGTTGGTCATGGTTTGCAAAGAACTTTCGCTATCTGCCCATACGCTTGTCTGATTCGTCCTTTTGGGATAAATTTAAAAATCTTAAGACATACTCGTACAATTTCGTCGTAGTAATTTATCAATACCGCTAAACCATCACGTCCAAAAATATCTTGCTAATATTAATAAAACGTTTCAAAGTTCACCTGAGTGGAAACTGATACGCCGGAGCCACCAGAGCCGCCACCTGCGAAAAAGAAATAAATTAGTAAAATGACCTTGTTGTTGGCTTTCTACTTCGTGAACACGCTTACAAAATTTGTTTACGCGCGGTACTTGGCTTGGGTTTTGTTTATTTTTTAGGTTTAGATGAGATTTTTGTATTTGTACTTCTTTTGGTGCGTTATGAGAAACAGATCAGTGAGATCATAGTGTATTTTCAGCATGTTATACGGAAGGAAGTTATACAAGCAAGGGCGCCTTCAAATTTCCCGCAACGTGCCGCACGGACGCAGCGCGTCTACAGCGCTGCGGCCGCGCTGCTTTGTAAATCCATATAAATACCCGCGCGGAGGCAGCGCTTCTGCATAGCTGCGGCCGCGCTGCTTTGTAAGTCCATATAAATAAACACCGCGCGCCCGCAGCGTGGGCTTAGCGCTCCAGTCACGGGTTTTTATTTATATGGATTTACAAAGCAGCGCGGCCGCAGTGCTGCAGACGCGCTGCCTCCGCGCGGTTATTTATATGGAATTACAAAGCAGCGTGGCCGCAGCGCTGTAGACGCGCTGCCTCCGCGTGGTTATTTATATGGATTTACAAAGCAACGCGGCCGCAGCGCTGCATACGCGCTGCCTCCGCGCGGTTATTTATATGGATTTACAAAGCAACGCGGCCGCAGAACTGCAGACGCACTGCCTCCGCGTGGTAATTTATATGGATTTACAAAGCAACGCGGCCGCAGCGCTGGAGACGCGCTGTCTCCGCGCGGTTATTTATATGGATTTACAAAGCAGCACGGCCGCAGCGCTACAGACGCGCTGCCTCCGCGCGGTTATTTATATGGATTTACAAAGCAGCGCGGCCGCAGCGCTGCAGACGCGCTGCCTCCGCGCGGTTATTTATATGGATTTACAAAGCAGCGCGGCCGCAGCGCTGCAGACGCGCTGCCTCCGCGCGGTTATTTATATGGATTTACAAAGCAGCGCGGCCGCAGCGCCGCAGACGCGCTGCCTCCGCGCGGTTATTTATATGGATTTACAAAGCAGCGCGGCCGCAGCGCTGCAGACGCGCTGCCTCCGCGCGGTTATTTATATGGATTTACAAAGCAGCGCTGCGGCAGCGCTTCAGAGGCGCTGCCTCCGCGCCGCGGCACGTTGCGGCAGATTAAAGCGCCCTAAGATAGCAAAGTGAATATTTTGCTATCTTTATGCCAAATAATCGAAATAACGTGACACCTATGGACATTTATATTAGTTTTAATTTTTTGTTCGTCTATATGTCCTTAATCCAAATATACAAGTTTCGTAAGAAAATGTTTATGTTAAAATGTCTATTAGAGAATGTATATAGGTATAGGAGGTATATGAATATAGGAGAATTTATATATGTATATATACCTAGTCAGGTCATAAGTATTGTCACACAGTAAAAACTTTTCCTTTAGAATGCTGGCCACAAAAAAGTTTATAGAATTCGAATTTCGAATTGTTTATGAAAATAAATAGGTATACTTTATAGAACTTTACTCATTTTTAAATATGGAGTGAACGCTTAAAGAAGACCGTGTTGCAGTTATTGCGTTGCATCGTTGCGGTTAAGCGCCAATTAAAATTTTAGTCATACTGAAAAATTTGAATATAACCAAAAGATTCGTTTATCGCACCATCAAACGATACAATGAAGACTCTAGTGTAGATGACAGGTCAAGAAGTGGTCGCCCTCGGTCTGTTAGGACTCCAGCAGTGATAAAAGCTGTGAAGGCGCGAATTCAAAGAAATCCCAAACGTAAGCAGAAACTGTTGGCCCTTCAGATGGGGTTAAGCAGAACCACGTGAAAAGGGTGTTAAATTAAGACTTAGAACTTCGGGCATATCGAAGAAAAACAGGACATCGTTTGAATGCTCGTCTAATGGACCTGAGACTGAAGAGATGCCACGCTTTGTTGAAGCGGTACGCAGGAAAAAATATCGGGAAATTCTTTTTTCGGTTGAAAAAATTTTTACCGTAGAAGAGAGCTACAACAAACAAAATGATAAGGTGTACGCACACAGTAGTGAAGAAGCGAGCAACCGTATTCCGCGTGTCCAACGAGGTCATTTTCCATCCTCGCTCATGGTATGGTTGGGAGTTTCTTATTGGGGCTTAACAGAGGTACATTTTTGTGAGAAAGGTGTTAAAACGAATGCAGTTGTGTATCAAAATACAGTCCTGACGAACCATGTGGAACCTGTTTCTCATACCATGTTCAATAACAGGCACTGGGTATTCCAACAAGATTCGGCGCCAGCTCATAGAGCGAAGAGCACACAAGACTGGCTGGCGGCGCGTGAAATCGACTTCATCCAGCACGAAGACTGGCCCTCCTCCAGTCCAGATTTGAATCCGTTAGATTACAAGATATGGCAACACTTGGAGGAAAAGGCGTGCTCAAAGCCTCATCCCAATTTGGAGTCACTCAAGACATCCTTGATTAAGGCAGCCGCCGATATTGACATGGACCTCGTTCGTGTTGCGATAGACGACTGGCCGCGCAGATTGAAGGCATGTATTCAAAATCACGGAGGTCATTTTGAATAAACTTTAGTGTCATAAGAATCTATGTTTTGTTAAGTTCATTTTGGTATATAAATGGTTACATAATGAATAAACTTGTTTCAATTATTTTATATTAAACATGTGACAGAATTTATGACTTGACTAGGTATATAGGTATGTAGGTACACAACTACCTGTTGGAGAATATATAGATCAAACCTACCTAGGTCCTTCATTATTCTCTTGAATTCCCGCTTTCTAAAAATATTGTGGAACAGATCAATAAGACCGCCATTTGTTTTACGCGTGTCTATTTTTTTTTTTTTTATTTTTATTAGTTATTTTTATAATAATGTGTACAATTTGTACATTGTTATCTATCAAATCAACACAAACAAAACGCTGACAATCTGACGGTACTTTTGTAAAACCCGTTTCCCTGTACGTGCTTGCAGTGAGCACGTTTTCAAAATTTATCCATCGTTCTTTGTAATATAACGATGAATTTATTATTTGCACACGCGTCGAGGGATCCTAGTATGATAACTTTGCAGGGTCTTATCATGTGAAAATTGAATATGTATGAGTTACGGAGAGCAATTTATCTTCCTAAAGTCTTGCTGTTAGTTACTAGATGATTTTTTTGAGTGTTCTGTTTTTTTTAATTCCAAAAGAACCGTCGGTTCAGATACGTAATTTAAATATAAGTTCAGGGGTTTGTATTTCATTCAGTAGAACTAAGAATAGAATAGAATAGAAACTCTTTATTGCACACCAACAAAATTGAAAATACAAAGAAATACACAATAATAAAGGTAAGTACAATGGACGGTCTTATCGCTAAAAGTGACTTCTAGCCAACCTTTGGTCCAACTGGAACGACTAGCCAGAGTCTGTGTTTCCAGATAGCTACAACCTGGGTATCTTTAAGTTGCGAGTGAATAGGTTTCTTCTAGGCAAGCGTGTACCATCGTAGACTGCATCATCGCTTACCATCAGGCGAGATCGTGATCAAACGCAAGCCTATAATATATAAAAAAAAACTAAGCATTGGCTGTTAAGCATTTCTGTTTCTACGCAAAGTTTGTGAAAGTAATCGCTCTATACCATTGATTCATTTCTTACAATCGAAATATTACTTTTATCTAACAATTTTTGCATTGATAATAAATATCATTGTCGAACTATTTTGCCATTGTTCAAGTGACAACGACTTGAGAAATAAATCATTATTTTAGGTACGGGATTTATCACGTACAATATGGAAGTGAGAGGCGAGACGCGGTGTTAAGCGGAAATATTTGTAATAGGAATTTTAGAACGTTGGAAAGCTGTCAGCTCAGTTTTTGTACGTGAATGCTATTTTATAAATTGTCAAACAGTTCTAGTTTAGCGTTCCGCAAAATCTAATTAGACGCAACTGAGTTTTCTGATCTGACAGCTTTTGTTTGTTTGTTTGTTTTAATTCTACAAGCACAAAAAGAAAAATGTACAAATAGAGGATTTAATGCTAAAAGCATTTTCGACCAGTCAACCGTGATAGGTAAAAAAATTTCGTCGTTTAAAATACACGGGGCTGTATAACTATAATTTTCATATTAATCTTCAAATAACAGATGTCTCTACTATTTGTCCTTATTATATTTTCTGCTGTATCTATATTGATGTTACCCTTAGGGAAAAAACCACTTTGACGCTTAATAGACGGTCTTCTCAAATAAAGGTGAAAGGACATAAATGGATTCGCATTAGATCGTACTTCTGTCATTCACATTCGAGTCGTTGAGTCGACACAATAAGGTTTATTGGGTGTATATCGGGACAATAAAACAATTTTCCGTTTTATATTTTAGATAACCTTTTTTGACGTCATCAATTCGATGTCCAATTATTGATGAAAAATATTTTTATGACTAAATAGTTGTATTTAAACCGACTTCGAAAAAGGAGGAGGTTATCAATTCGAATATACATATATATATATATATATATATATTTATGTTTGTAACCTCAGAACTTTCGACTGGGTGAACCGGTTTTGATGATTATTTTTTATTTGAAAGCTGGTGCTTTCTTGTGGTCCCATTTTAATTTGGTCCAGTTCTGTTAATAGCATTCATGAGAAAACCATATAAGTCTTAAATTTGTTTAATTTTTTTGTTATGTTATGTTTGTTAGCTCAGAACTCTGTTAAAAATCAACCGATTTAGAAAATTAGTATTTTATTTACAAGGATAAATTTTTAGATTGATCCCATGCAAATTTTATGAAAATTGGTAGAGTAGTTTGATTTATACTGTTATCTGAAGTCGATTATATTTTTGTTAAAAAGTTACTTCTTATTTTTATAGTGCTATCCGAACACTTACGGAAAATTCCAATATGTTTAAACCATCTCAAAAGTGTTCAAGCCTTGACGGGACTTAAACCCGCAACCTACCTCTTGCTACGAGGATGCAGTACCAATTGTGCTACAGGCTCTTGTCACGCCAAGGTCGAAGTTAGTGAGCTGATTCAGATTATGACTAAAGCGCCGTTAGCTCCATCTACAGGAAACTCAAACAGGTTTTTGAGCTGCTCAATGCCAAACGTTGCAGTTTAGTACATTGATAAGAGATGTCGCGTTGCTTATTTCAAATAGTATTTTTATTTTTATAATGTTATCCAAACATTTACGAAAATTATCAAGATTTTTAAATTATCTCAAAAATAAATAATATATATATATATATGTTTTTGAAACGCATTCAATTAAATAAACCTCGCATACCAACTTTTGACTAAAACAACACTTATCCTAATAACAGACTCTAACTACACTATCTGGTGTTTGTATGAGCTAGTAATCAATTCTCGTGTGGATGTTTTTTAAGTCACCTCGAGGCCTATGACATACCTTAAAGCTTTTTCGCCGAGACACCGAGACATTATTGTCATGATTGTCATTATGACATTTAGTCATTATTGACTATAGAATAAATTTTATGATAATAATAAATTGTTTAGTTTTTATTTATATTAAACTTGTAGACACACAAGCTGACGGGCCTCGTGATGTTAAGTGATCACCGCCGCCTATAAACTCCTGCAGCACTCGTGGTACTGCAGTCGCGTTACGCCCACTTAATACCCTATTTACACTTCTTTTGAAAGCGTTCATTTTGAAGCCCACCGGAAAAACCTCAAGGGAAAGTCGTTCCACATCTTACAGGAGTGTGGAAGAAACGAGCGGGTGAAACGCACCGTGTGTGACTTCCACGCGTCTACAATACTCGTATGTGTGTGAGCTCGTTGCCGGTTGCGGGAAATTCGATGGTAGTAAGGATTAAATTGAACAGCTCTTCAGAATATTCTTCTAGTCTCAAACTAAGCAGAGCTTGTATTATGGGAACCAGATATTTTACTAGATGACCAATCCGCAACTTCGCACGCGTAGTTCTTTAATAAAAACATTACCCTCCTTCTCCATAGTTGGGTAAAAAGTAGCCTATGTCACCCGGAGATAGTGTAGCTTCCCAACAGTGAAAGAATTTTTTTAATCGGTCCAGTAGTTTCGGAGTTTCGGAGCCTATTCAATACAAACAAAGAAACAAACAAATCTTTCCTCATTATACTATTACGAAGTATTTTGTAGATATTGATTGATATGTTCTTTAATATATTTGAACATACTTTTGTTCTATCATCAATAGTTTCCGCAGCACATGCGACGAAAGACGTTTTAGGGCACTTTTTTACACCTTGGGTTACATTATTTAAGGTTTAGTAAGGATCCCTAACCTTTTCTAGCAATAAATATAGCCTATGTCAATCAAGGTGAATGTAGCTTTCCAATGGTTAAAGAATTTTTGAAATCGGTAGTTTTTGAGTTTATTTATTACAAACATACACACAAAAATACAAATCTTTCTTCTTTTTAATATTAGTATAGATTAGTATAGATAGAAAACGCGAACGAACGAAATTTAATTTTATATTTTTAGTTCTCCATAATTTCACTAATCCCTTTAATGAATATCCTCGGATCTCTTACTCAATATGTACTATACATACCCGTGAAGATATCCCACATCATCATCATCATCACCATATCAGTTGTAAGACCTCCACTGCTGAACATAGGCCTACCCCATAGATTTACAGAGGGATCTTGTTCTTATTGCTCCCTACGGCTCTCAGCAACCGTTACTAGGTCGTCTTTCCATCTAGTGGAGGAGTGCACTACGCCAAGGTTTCCAGTGCGTGGTCTCCTCTCGAGTCCTAGTTATCTGGAATTTCCTCATTCCTGATTCGATTTCAAAGGGCAATATATAATAGCCCTCATAGCACGTGGAGCAATCTTAGCCTTAAAAGAAAGTTCATCCATGAATACACAGAGAAAATGACGACCATCGTGCACAAAATGTAGAGAACATTTCTTGCCTCTCATTCTTGCAACAATTTAATCCTATTTATACTAAAAACGGGATATTTACCATGATTTGTGAGTATTTGAGTATCCCGATATTTCGGCGCAGTTTACCCGTGATCATGGCGCATGCAACTGCGCCGAAATATCGGGATACTCAAATACTCACAAATCATGGTAAATATTCCGTTTTTAGTATAAATAGTGTTCATAACCATGATAGTTTCAAAAATTTAATTCCTATTTCAAATTGTGTAAAACGTCCCATTTTGCCAATTGTCGCGACCTTTCTGCTCCACGGCTGTTCTTCGAGTTTGTTCCACACGTAAAAGAAGTTCATCCATGAATGTCAAACAGAGAAAATGACAAGCATCGTGCACAAAATTGTAGACTCAAAAGAAGTTCATCCATGAATGTCAAAACAGAGAAAATGACAAGCATCGTGCACAAAATTGTAGACTCAAAAGAAGGTCATCCATGAATGTCAAAACAGAGAAAATGACGAGCATCGTGCACAAAATAGTAGACTCAAAAGAAGTTCATCCATGAATGTCAAAACAGAGAAAATGGCGAACATCGTGCACAAAATTGTAGACTCAAAATAAGTTCACCTATGAATGTCAAAACCGAGAAAATGACAAGCATCGTGCACAAAATTGTAGACTAACGACTTGTAACGTCTAGGCGAGTAGAGAACATTTCTTGCCTCTCATTCTCGCAACTGCAAAGCTAATTTAATTACTATTTCAAATTGTGTACTAAAACTTCCTATTTTGCCAATTGTCGCTATCTTTCTGCTGAAGGGCTGTTCTTCAAGTTTGTTCCCCGCCCACTGCCTCCTTAGCTTGCTAACTATCTAGAATTTTCTCATTCCTGATACGATTTTAAAGGGCAATATATAATAGCCCTCATAGCACGTGAACACTTGAGCCTCAAAATAAAGTTCATCCATGAATGTCAAAACAGAGAAAATGACGAGCATCGTGCACAAAATTGTAGACTATTGTCTAGGCGTGTAGAGAACATTTCTCGCATTTGCAAAGTTAATTTAATTCCTATTTCAAATTGTGTACCAAAACGTCCCATTTTGCCAATTGTCGCGGAAACTATTTAACCTAGTTTGTGTCCAATGTGTACTAACGTGAAACTAAAAGTAATTACACGTTAACCTAACCACGAATGCTCTAGTCAAGTAATGGTAGTGTTAAGAATTTAGAGTAATATATAGACGACGGCTATAGAGTAATATTTAGAGTATAAAGAAATCAAAGAAATACTGTTTGAGTAAAATTTTATATCGTTAAGATAGTAATTATTCTCCATGTGGCATTATTTCTTTATTATCTCAAGTATGTGGCTCTTGGCAAACGTAATGCCCCCCCCCCCTCCCCCCCCCCCACCCCTCCCACCCCTTCCACGGCTAGATAGAGCGATGACTTATGAACGGCGGCGGGCAGAGAGTAGATGAGAAGAGCCGAAGACCATGCCCAGTCAACAGTTTATTATGATTGGCTATGTAAGTCCCGGGCAGCGGCTGGCCGTCAGATGACCACATACCTCCCTGTTTTCTGCTATTCTCCTCTATTCTGTGCATCTCTCATCCAAGTGTTCCCCGCAATCTTTACGACGACTTTTTCCTAGCTCGCTTTCCGTTGGCCTGGATTTCTCTGACCTGACTTCAGCCACCACTCGATCAAGGCTTTTCTCCATCGGCTATGGCCAGGTATTCTGCTCAACACTATTTGTGATTTATAGCTGTTCCCATACTACAATTATATTATGAGAATTTACGTGAGTTCAAGAAAGTTCAGGCGTGAAATAAGTTTTTTGGTTTTAAATTACTTTTTCGAAACAAACTTTTAAAAAATTCATAATTGGAACCGCAAGCAGATTCCAATGAGCCCAAACACTAGTAGCCTACTATAATCCATTCAGAATTTCCATTGTCTAGCATCGGCCTCCATCATAAGACCACCTCCATGGTACCATATTATTGCATTATCACCGAAGTTACATATGTATTCCAAATTTCAGGTCAATCGGTTGAAGGGAACGGGTTTAAAATTTTGTTGTAAGATACCACCCGGACAAACATACATACATTATAATTTAATGAAAAGCTTGTAAAAACCATCCCGCACGTCGGACTCGCGCACGAAGGTTTCCGTACCATTATCTATAAAAACGGCAAAAAGTCACGTTTGCTGTATTGGAGTGCCCCTTAAATATTTATATAATTTAATTATTTATTTTTTAAGTGAATATATAACTAAATATTCTGTGAATATTTGAAGCGTCTACCAGTTGCCGTTATCAATATCGAGCTAAAACGAGCAAAAAAATCAGGTTTTTTTATGGGAGCCACCCTTAAACATTTATTGTATTATGTGTTTAGTATTTGTTGTTATAGCGCCAACAGAAATACATCATCTGTGAAAATTTCAACTGTCTAACTATCACGGTTCTAGAGATACAGCCTGGCGACAGACGGACAGACAGACAGACAGCGGAGCCTCAGTAATAGGGTACCGTTTTACCCTTTGGGTATGGAACCCTAAAAATCGTAATAAGAATCTTGTTACAATATTTGGACAGTTGGCCTGAGCTTCTCTATGTTTTTCTACACGTGCAAAAAGTTCACACACATTTTACTAGGCATTCACGTATATGGCTACTACTCTAATGTTCTTCCCAGAGTGGAAGTTAGCTCTTCCTATTTACTTGGCTCAGCCAAGTTGGCTGAGTAAACTTACTGGTTACTTAGTAATCTGCGTTTAAGCTAGGTACCCTCGCGCGTGTAGATTACACAATCCATTAGGGATTGGAATAATTATTGGCTTCCGGTACAGATGCTTCTTGTTCCAGTGATATATCTTTTGACAATACGAAGGAGTAATTTTTTTGACAACAAGCTGATCACATAGATAGTGATCATTGTTTTACATCTGTAATTTTGAAAAGCCTTTACATGTTTTTCACGAAAAGGCTGCAAATTGAGACAACCCCACAATTTACTGATTAGAGTCTGTCAAACGAAAGTAGGCACTCGCATTTTTTCGTAACTTTTTACATGGCAATACTAATGTGTTTCCACCTACGGACACTATGTTCTACAGCTGGGTAAATTTAGGGTGGTATAAAATAATCATTGCACGTACTATAAATAACTATAATAATAACGAATGTAACCCACTCTTATCAACTGCAGATTAATAATATTGAACTATTTTATAGGTTTTGTCATTCTGAACCGGAAAAATGGGCAAAAAATGCCTTTTCCCGAAGATGTAGGCAGGAACCACGGATGACCATTTCCCAAGAATCTGACTTACTTCTTTCGTTTCAGTCGCTCTCTTAATATTCTTCAAATAGGTCGTCGTTTAAGTTAGGTACTCTTGACTTTTTTTTCAACAGATTAGGGAAAATGAGAATCGGAGTGTGGCAAGTTGTGTTATTCCAAGTGTCCTATTAACTAATGGGTTGCCACGCTGATATTTTTTTGAATTTGCCGCGATTTTTCAGCGTCTACTTTTATTTGACAGACTCTAGTAGAAAATATATTGTGTTTAACAAAAACCGAAGGTTTCTAATAAACACGGTAACAATTTCAGAAGGGTTCTGATTTCGTACCCTTGGATTACGACTAGTTTCTGACAAAATGAGGAGGATTTGCGGATTTACGTAAATTCCAGTTTGGGTCTAATGCGATGTTATTTTGATGAGGACCTTGTTTGTTATGTATATATATACTAATTAATGGCCGACAATTGGATATTGATCCTATAACTTTCCAGATTGCAACTTGTTTACGGTTAGGTGCGCAGTGCTGCGCCCCTCATCAGTGCCAGTGCGGTTCGGCAGTCGAACAGCTTGGTCATCATGGATTATTGTGTTCCAAGGCCGCCGGTAGGATTTCCCGTCACGCTAGCCATAATGATATCATCCACTGGGCTTTTTGCAGCGTCAACGTTCCAGCCGTTCTCAAACTATAACGTATGACTCTTATACCTTAGGACAAGGGTAGGCCTTTGGTGTGGGACGCCACGTGCGTCGATATCCTTGCGCCATCTCATCTGTCTGGTACAGCAATTGTCCAATTGGTGCGGCGGCAAACTCAGCCGAAGATCTCAAGCGGTGCAAATATGGAAGTCTCGACAGAGCTTACGTATTTGAGCCATTTGGGGTCAAGACCCTGGGTCCAAAGGGTACCGGGGCCCATCGCGGTTTCAAAATTCATTCTGGGCATCTGGTCGAAGCGACGTGTGATCTGAGAGCTGGCGCTTATCTGGATCAACGCATAAGCATTGCAATTCAGCAGGGCAATGCAGCCAGTGTCTTGGGGACACTTCCGCCTGGTAGTGATCTGGAGCAATTGAGCTATCTGTAGTTCGTTTGCAACGGTCTTTAGATGATTCAACTGCATCTTCTGTATTTTTATTTTAAGTAATTGCATATTATTTCTTCCAACAATTTGTTTTAGTAGTTTGTGTAATAACAACGAATTAAAAAAAATAAGTACAAATATACTGTTATTTACATGACTATAAAATACTTAAGAAACAGTAGAATCATCTAAATACCATTTCAAACAATCAATAGATAGCTTAACAGCTCCAGATCACTACCAGGCGGAAGTATCCCCAAGACACTGGCTACATTGCCCCCCTGAACTGTAATGCTTATGCATTGTCCCAGATAAGTGCCACTCTCGGACCATACGTTGCTTCGCTTTATTATGTAAAATTCTTTGTGAAAGAGCTTACTCAACTTTCCATCTTATAACTACCTCCCGCCTACAACTTGATACGAGTAGTTTTTCAATAAAAGTAGCCTATTTTGTAATCTAGGTAAGTATGTACCAAATTTAATCAAAATCGATTTATGGCGGGTTTCTATATCCGTCGGTAACCAGCTACGACTCGTTTCTCCTTGAAAACGTGTCAAAAGTTTGACACTAGTTAGACACATTTTCAAGGAGATACGTAGTCGGTTACTGACGAATATAAGGAACCCTACATTAGTCGTTACAACGTGAAAGTAACAAACAAACAAACTCAAATATGGTGTGAATAAGGAAAGCTTCAAGAGCCGCTTGAAGAATTTTTATTTTCAGGCATTATCCGTAGGTATTTATGGAATGCGTTAAAATAGTTCCCAACTTGCCCTTTGGCATTGTCTATATTCTGACTTCAAAGGTTAGAGGGCTGTTTATAGATATAATTTATAAAAACAACCTGTTTATAGGTCCGTGTCGATGGGCTTTGCAGCAGTACGTGTTAAAATAACATGTGTGATATATTTTCTGCTAGATATTCTTTTATAAAACAAGTAACTTTTAAAATAAATATATAACCGACTTCAGTTAACAGTAAAAACCAAACTACTCTACCAATTTTGATGAAATATCCATGAGATCAATCTAAAAGTATATCCTTTTAAAAAAACTAATTTTCCAAATCAGTTGATATAATAGGTTGTGATAAAAGTGTTATCGCATTATATGTATGAACTTGTAATAAAATCTCTTTGGCTATACTATTTGTATCTGGCTGGTTTTGGTATCATTCAAAGTTTAAATTTTAAAGAAGATAATTCCATATTCAAATTAGGAAAATGTGTGATTTTTATTTGTTTTTCGTACTGTTAAGATGAGTGAATCTAATGAAGAAATTCGATACATTTAAAAATTTTAACACAAAAAAGATAAAAATGCAACGCAAGCCGCGAAAAAATTTTGCGATGTTTATGGACCTAGTGCAGTGTCTGCGAGAGTAGCACAAATTTGGTTTAAGCGTCGGTTGAACCAGGGTTGACTCCGGCCACCAACACGCACCACAGAGTTGGGAATGAAACATTCCATACCCTGAAGTATGACATCAGCGATGGAGTCAGCGCAAGTGTTTGGATCGTCCGTTGAAAAACATAGCTTCCTCCACTGGTAGGATGCATAGAATTCGCGTAATCCGTCCCAGTCGGCTGTTCCGAAATGCCAAACCCTTCGTTTCCCGGGTTTACTAGATAAACTAGGACGAACAGTCGGCACTAATGTGGTTACCAGGCAATGATCAGAGGATCCAAGAGGAGCCTCCACAGAGACCTGGTATTTGTCCGGATGTGAAGTCAGCACGAAATAAAGCAAAGATGGTACATAGCTATCAACATCTGGAATCCTAGTTGGACAGGATACCATTTGGGCAAGGCCATGAGAGAGTGCAAATCATGGGCAGTATAACAATTAACTATTTATTGTAGCTATAAGGATTCTTCGGGTGCATGCGTCTTACATGACCCGCTCAATCTCATTTTAGCCTGGCAGCCTTATTTCCTGCATCAGCACTGCCAGTATTTAAACGCATGTAAGACGAATGCTTCCGGACAGATATGCAACGATCATCACGCAGTGGGTGCCTGAAGATGGGCGACGGCGCCGAGGAAGTCCTAGTAGACGCTGGCGTGACAATCACGATGCCTTCGAGACGATTGGTGGGATTTGGCACGCGAGCGAAAGTCTGGAAGACAGTGGTGGGCTTTACGCAGCAATGGGATGACATAGGTTGACAAAAAATTTGGATTCTTTGTTCGTCTACGTCTACGTTGGAAATCGAGTTATGAAACTCAAATGGACTTGGGCGGGACACTTGGCCAGACGTGGTGATGTCAGGTGGAACAGGGTAGCGACTGAATGGTGGCCAAGGAATGGCTGTAGAAGGGTAGGTTCTATCTCGCATACACAAATCACCTGGATCGTTAGATTTCTTTACCACATACCAATTTGATTTCCCATTTCCTAAACCGTGTTTGCTTAAATCTCTCGAATGCAATCGAGCTTTCGATTTTTTGATCAAACGCTGCCCTCGGGCGTATAGGGTAACCACACGTGCGACTGACAACGGGCAAAATAACGTTATGGCTTTGTAAAAAACCGGACAAGTGCGAGTCTGACTCGCGCACCGAGGAGGGTTCTATAAAATTACTTTTTTGTGTGAATAACTACAAATTCAAATCAAAATATACGGCATATATATCCGTATTTTTTTATTAAGAAAGAAGCTTGATTTTATTACAGCTCTAAGGGACCATAGACTTACGTTTTCGATATTATTTTCAACTTGATATCCAGAAACTTGACGCGTCCAGAAAAAGGGTCTTGACAGACGGACAGTCAAACGTATAGATAGGCAGACAGAAGTATAACTATTTTTATTCCAAATATTACTCTCTAATATGTCGTAATCGACATATATACGTAAAGTTGCAAGCCTATCGATCTTTTACATACTACAATTCGGGGAATATGCCCAGGAACTTTACGATCTGATTCCGCCATCTCCTTTTCATGAAAGGACAAGCAGGCGTACGGCTCAGTACCATCCGTACCTAGTTGGTATACCACCCTTTCGCACACACCGTTTTGGTTCTACGTTCTTGATGCGCACAGCTAAGGTATGAAACACTTTGCCGTCGTCTGTTTTTCCTAAAGAATACAATCCGGGCCTCTTTAAGGTAAGAGTGAATAGATTTCTTCAAGATCTTCGTGCTTCATCTTAGACCAAATCATCGATTACCATCAGGTGAGATTGTGGCCAAACTAAGATCTATACAGTTTATAAAAAAAATATTTTAAGTAGTATAATAATAATAAGTCATGGCCGTTCTACTTACACAAATAAACAAAATAATAACGAACTGATCCTTTCCGTGTTTCATTTTTCATTTTCAGGTACAGAACCCCTAAAAACACCCAACTGTCACTTACTCGTATAAGTCGTAGTTGTGACTGTGGAGTGTGGGGGGTCCACACTCCACAATAAATAATATCAACTGCTTAAAGTTACTATCAGAAATTAATATTGTCACGTGTGTATAAAAATGAATCCCTATTTCCCTTGGTCACGCCATCACGCGTGAACGGCTGGACCGATTGCGCTAATTCTTTTTTGTTGTATTTCTTATTGTCAGGAGAAGGTTCTTATGAATGAAAAAATTTATTTGCGAGCAAAATTAGAAAATTTAAGAATACTTAACCACCATATATAATCTAACCTTAGCGCTTTTATAATGTAACCTTATGACGTTTGATATAGAATTGACAGAATGCGTGCTGCAAATATCGTCAAAGAGTATGTAAAAAAAATGAATATCGTATGAAACAGATGCTTCTGTCGGAGTTATCCCGAGATATTGTCTATGTGAATTGTGAGTTATCCCGAGATATTGTCTATCTAAATGAATTGCTGTTCGTTAGTCTCGCTAAAACTCGAGAACGGGTGGAGCGATTTTGCAAATTTTGGTATTGAATTATTTGTGGAAGTACATAATGATGGCCGGGGACAACAATTGACAATTCTACCAGAGTGACGTATATTGACAGCCCGCGTTATATGCATGTTAAGGTGGTACGAAGTTCGGCGGGTCCACTAGTTCAGTAATAAATTAAAACTAAGTAGGGCAAAAGTATATCAATGAAAAGTAGTCTATGTTTTAATCCAGATCATAATCTCTATATCAATTTTTTCGAAATTTGTTCAGCTGTGGCATTGTGGCTCCCAAACGAATAGACCGATTTGGACGCTTTTTTTTTATTAGAAAGCTAATTTAATTAGGGTTGTTCTTAGCTATGTCAGTTAAGTAATAATTAACTTTTGTATACGCTAGGTAGAAAAGAAATAAAACTGATAGCTAGCCTGGTTCATTTAGTTGTTAGCACGTGTGACAGCTCCTTTATACCAAACGCATTGATTGCTCCGATTGGATCTGGATGAGATTACCGCCACAGTGCAGGGGCTATCCACTGATTTGGAAAACTACGTATTTTAGTAGCGAATTGTATCAATGTTATTAAAAAAAATGGCCATAGATTTTTTGCTGAAGTAGTTTATCTATATGTACTTCTATACTAATATTATAAAGAGGAAAGATTTGTATGTTTGTAATGAATAAACTCATAAACTACTGTGCCGATTTCAAAAATTCTTTCACCATTGGAAAGCTACATTATCCCTGAGTAGCATAGGCTACTTTATACTCAACTTCACAGAAGAAGGGTAATGTTATTATTGAAAAACTAGGCATGCGAAGCTGCGGATTGGTCAGCTAGTAAGAAATAATTAAAAAAGACTGGTTAATAAATTAGACACGATCACACTAATATCATAAAAGCAAAAGTTTGGATGTTTATTTTTTTGTTACTTAATCACGTCGTAATGGCTGAACCGATTTCGATGAAATTTAGTATGTACGTAAATTATAATCTGGATTATAGCATATGCTAATTTTTATCCCATAAATCAGGTTCCATGGGATAAAAATGGGGTGTCAGGTTGCAACAGGGTGTTTAGCATAATTTATAGGTTACCTACTCATTTAGTAGTGTAACGCGTACGAAGTCGTGGACAACAGCATAAATAAATAACGCCCAAAAGTCACATAAATATTCCAATCAATATTATAAATACGGGATTTAATAATATTAAATTAAATCACTTAGAGTTTGTTTTGTTAATGTAGGTACACCCCCCTCCATTATTGTATGTAAATGTTACAAAAGTCCTCTCCTTCCAAAGATACTCTGGAAGAAATCGCTTCTATGCGATAATACCACCCTGTGTACTTGTTGCTTTGTACATTTTTATTTTTATGTCTGTTTCTTTTGAAGTGTACAATAAAGTATTTTCATTCATTCATTCAATCACGAAAGTTTTCAAATTAAAATAATTCCAGACTAGGGATAACCCTAGTCTGGGGTCCGGAATAATTATTTTACCTACTTATAAGTAGATATTATGATATCACAATATATGATAAACCTAGAAAATTACAGTTAATATTTTTGCCTCATAACCTTGACTTTGTGAATTGTGATTCACCTGAAAATCTTTTGTCAAAATCAATTGGTCTCTATTTTGTCGGAAAAGATGTGCTTAATTTCACATAGAAACGTAAAAAAGGCATGTCTAAAATATAGCAATTTTGATTGGCTGCAAATCAACTGGGACGCAAATTAACTTAGATACGTTTAATTTCTCAACACCATTTGCTACTTCACAGGCATTGCAATGCATCGGAACGTCTAAGAACCGCAAATGAATGAACGCTTCGTTGGAGTAACCATTTGCTCGCTCGCTGCTAGCTCCGGCTAATTTGCCAGCTCACTGTCCATTGCGTGTAACCAGCTAAAACGCTGTACATTGACAAATTAGATATGTATTCCAAAGTTGTTTGAAATCGCTCAACATTGCGTTATTTGAAAAAGCCTGACTGCTGGTTAAAATATCAGCGAACACGACAGTCTTGGTTAAACTCTACTCTAACCACTAAACTAAATCTGTAGGTACTAAACTAGCTGAAAACCTAATTCACAGCATCGACATTTGATTTACATCGGATATGAACTTCGAGCCGGATATTACGAGTTGAACTAAGACGTGAGGCAATTTATAGCGTACGTTATTAAATTTTAGTGCTTAGGAGGCATACATTTATTTATCCAAGCGAAGGAAGTTAGATAGTTAAAGCAATAATTTAAAAAGATTATACGAGATGAGGTGGATGAGTTTGGCAAAGGTAAAGAATTACGTATTACAGAGAAGGTACCAGCAGATAAGCACTATAAGCGAGATTATTGCACTTGCACCAATTGTCTGCATCAGAGAGCTAAGTCATCTTATTTTGTCTTCTTATTATATGTAGGTAAACATTAAAGTGTTGCGTAGCTTAGAAAATCAAAATTTTATAACCAAAATATTATGTTTATTGCTTTTCAAAATACTCTTCATTACATTTTAAACATTTTTTCATGCGATCGAAGCATTTTTTTAAAACAGGAGGACCACAGATCTAAAGGCATGTTTTCTACGTGCTGATTGAACGCTGTCACTGCCTCTTCGGAGTTGGTAAAAGTGAAACCTCTCATCAAATCTTTGATTTTGGGGAAAATACAGAAATCACAGGGTGCTTGGTCGGGGCTATGTGCAGGATGGGTGATGAGTTGTACTTTTTCGGAAGCTAAAAATGACTTTGTTTTGTTGGCCGTGTGTGAAAAAGTGTTGTCATGATGTAGGAGAACGCGGCTTTTTGGTCGTCTTTCACGAACTTTTTCTTATACTCTGGGTAAACAAATGGTAGAATACCACTCGGCATTAACACTCTTTTGATCTTCAAGAAGAATAGTGCAGATGGGACCCGTAGCTGAAAAAAAAACACAATCATTTTTTTACCAACGTTTCTCGCCTACCTTAGTTTTGTTGACCTATTCTCATTTTCAAACACCCATTCACAAGATTGCTGTTTTTTTCGGGTTCAAAACAATAAATCCAAGTTTCGTCTCCTGTGACAATGTCATAAACAGCATTAGAATGTCCGTGGTCGTACTTCAGAAGCATCTGTGACCACCATTCCACGCGAGCCCGCTTCTGCTCCGCTGTCAGTTCATGAGGGATCCAACGACAAAAAAGTATCCGAACTTTCAATGCTTCGTGTGAAATTTTCTGAATTTCGCTAAAATGAATCCACAATAATCCTCGAATTGTCTCATAGGTAGCCCGCGGGTTTTCTTCAATTAGCCGCTTAACAGTAGCCACATTATTTTCGTAGACGGCAGTTGAAGGCCGCCTTTCACGAAATTCGTCATGTAAAGAAAGCCGACCTCTCCCAAATTCAGCAAACCATCGCTTTACGGTGCTCAAACAAGGTGCTTCTCTCCCAAAAGCATTTTGAAGACGAGCGGCACAGTCTTGCGGAGAGAGAGAACTTTTAAAATCACAAAAAATCATCGCTCTAAAATCTTTTCAACTTAATTCCATTTTCGTTGCGTATAACTTTGATATGTGATAAAAAACAATTGACAAATGATTTCCCGCCAAATTTTTTTTTTACTAAGAAGGTTGCAATGTTTCAAAAAATATAACATTCGAAATTCAAATAGTTCCGATTAGCTAGAAGTGCAAAACTTTTAGTGTGCCCCATGTTTCTATCGTTGTTATTGTTTGTATTACAGCTGTTTCATAATTGTATTTTATTTAACGTTAGTATTTCAATATTATAGTTTTTGATGACGACGTCGAAGATAGAGCGAAGTGGAGAAGAACGACCAGGAAAGATGACCCCACCACCATGTGGGGATACATAGCTGGGAAGAAAGAGAGTATTTCAATATTATAAAAATGTTTATGTATTACATTTATATTAATATGACCTACCCTGGTATCTATTTATTTTGTTTTGCTTAAGTAAGAACACAGTTAAATAAAAAGCTTAAGTTATAAAGCTCTCGTCTTTTAACGTTCTCGTAAAATCCAGTCCAGCCAAAGGTAGTCTAAAAGAGATCGCTTTTAGCGATAAGATCGCCGATTGTGCTGTCGCGTGTCTAGTTTTAAGTGTTTAAATATGATTTGATTAACACGTTCACTGCGCCATCATTTTCAAAAAACTTTCAGCTGGTGCTTTAGAGACCTAAAAGATATCGAAACTAACCTACCCTTTGGTGCGTTTGAGACCTAATCAGTCTCCTAAAAATACAGTTTTGAAAATAATTTATATCCTCCAAAAAACCAATGACATAATATTTTGAAGTTTTTGTGGGTCAAGAGAGGCTATTGCTCTACATTTTGCTAGGTTCGCACGCAGTTTTGACATTAGAATAAACTACAAATACCAAAAAAAAAATTAGGTATCGATTGTATCTCTTACCGCAACCGAAGATAGTTCAATATGTGTTACTCATTATTTATTAACAATAATCAACACACTTTAAAATACAATTACGTAGTGCTATTTTCGAAACGTGCGCGCGACCTCCCACGTCGATGCTAGGACAACACTAAATCGAGTCACGCGGCGCCCGCGCCGACCACCCTCCCTCTCTTGCGACTACGAGGCGTACGATTTCTCGAGTATCGACAGGTCTCCTAACGCAAGGAATGGAAATAATTATACTACTGTGCGTTAGGGACCTAATCCATCTCTATATTTTTTTTATGTCCTTGAATTCAACTTTAAATAGGAAGCAAATATGTATATTTGTCTTACTCATACTTAAAGAACTTTACACGTTAGAGCCTCCCGCAAGGAGTGAAACAACACGATTATAGTCAACGCACAATACAAAAGTCCTGCAAGAGATCTGATAGATCTCGTAATGCAACGAACGTGTTAAGGTGGTATACAATAAAGTGTTTTCTATTCTATTCTAATAATGATGATGGCGAAGGATGAAACCCAGCCTCGTCTGTCGCACGCCAGTTATGACATTTTTTGAAGCAGTCGTACTGAAAAGTATCACTTTCATTTTTTCATTTTCATTTCCATATTTATTTATATTGCTCACATGTACATTAAACAGTTTAAATAGCTTGAATTATAAGTAGTTTTCATAAGAAAGCTTTAATGGCACTAAAATTTTAGTTTGATGAATATACAATTAATTAAATAATTTAACTATTAAATGATTCAAGGTCAGGGTAGGTTAAGTTATAGAATAATTATACTTAATCATGTCAAGTAAAAAAATAATAATAATCATAATGTTGAGAAGAATATTTCATAAATAAATAAATATTTCTGGACATTTCACACGGCGCTATCTAGCCCCAAACTAAGCAGAGCTTGTGCTATGGGAACCAGATAACCGTTAGAATACTTAAATACTTTTTTTTGTAAATACATATGTACCTCAAATGCATAGAAAAACATTCAGACTTGGAACAAATATCTGTAGATCATGCAAACATTTGTTCCGTGGTGGGAATCGAACCCACTACCTCCTGCGTCTCATTCGGCTATTTGCCCACTGCGCCACGGAGGTCGCCAATAAAATAAAATAATTATCCATTGTTAAAAATAGACTCAGTATAAATTGTATGATCCTACCTAGATACCTATTATTGTTCGCTAGGGTCACCATTGTGTTTGTTTACTTAAGTTTTCCGATAAGCATTCGCCAACTGAGTAGTATGATCCTCTCCATCTAAATGTTGTCTGGAAGAGATTACTTCTAAGCGGTAAGACCATCCATTATACTATTTGCTTTGTGCTTTCTATTTGGTTTTTAGTTTTTTATATATGGTGTACACTTAATATCGAACAAAATGGTACCTACATACTTTAGTTAAATGTAAATAAACTATATTAAAAAATGCTTTGAATTTTCTTAAAATATGCGAAGAAACTTTTCCCCCAACCAATGAACGAATCACGGACTTCACTGAATGAATGAATGAAAACACTTTATTGTACAATAAAGTGTTTTCATTCATTGAAAAATGGTTCATTCAATGAATGAATGCAAACACTTTATTGTACAATAAAGTGTTTTCATTCATTCATTCAGTGAAGTCCGTGATTCGTTCATTGGTTGGGGGAAAAGTTTCTTCGCATTTTTTAAGAAAATTCAAAGCATTTTTTAATATAGTTTATTTACATTTAACTAAAGTATGTAGGTACCATTTTGTTCGATATTAAGTGTAAACCATATATAAAAAACTAAAAACCAACTGAATGAATGAATGAAAACACTTTATTGTACAATAAAGTGTTTTCATTCATTCATTCAGTGAAGTCCGTGATTCGTTCATTGGTTGGGGGAAAAGTTTCTTCGCATTTTTAAAAAAAATTCAAAGCATTTTTTAATATAGTTTATTTACATTTAACTAAAGTATGTAGGTACCATTTTGTTCGATAACTTTTTGCCATCTTGTAGGTAGGGACATGATCCCTCTGCTATAGAAATTTTGGGGCTTCTGATCAAAATACCGCGACAAGTAGTTTTGGCAGTCCTCTCGTGATGTTAACCTGACACTGCCTAAATAATTCTGAAGAGAACAAAACAGGTGGAAATCTGAAGGTGCAAGGTCAGGACTATACGGCGGATGCATTAACACCTCCTAGCCAAACTCTCTTATTTTTTGCTGAGTGGCTAAATATGTGTGAGGTCTAGCGTTATCATGATGAAAAACCACACCCCTTCTGTTGCGTAATTCCAGCCGCTTTCTCTCAATTTCTTGCTTTAATCTCATCAGTTGTTCGCAGTAGATTTCAGAATCGATGGTCCTGTCTGGTGGTAACAGCTCATAATGAATAATGCCCTTCCAATCCCACCGCACACGCAGCATCACCTTGTTGCGAGTTATCCCGGGTTTCACCACAGTCTGTGAAGCCTGACCGGCCTTTGACCACTTTTTTCGCACATTCTTGTCGTACGTGATCCACTTTTCATCACCAGTTATCAGCTTCTTCAAAAATGGTTCGGTTTCATTACGTCGTAATAAAGAATCACAAATGAGTACACGAATCATTAGGTTTCTTTCAGTGAGCTCGTGGGGTACCCAAATATCGAGCTTTTTTGTGTACCCAGTTTTTTTCAAATGCACTAAAACTATTTTGTAATAAATTCCCAGTTCTTCAGCTACGTCGTAACTACTGATATGCCGATCTTGCTCCACTTTTTCAAAAATGGCATCAATTTTATCCGTAATACCACCAGAGCGACGTGCATCTTTGACATCAAAACTTCCGGATTGAAAACACTTAAACCAAATTTGTGCTACTCTCACAGACCGTATATAATACAATATATAATATATAATACACTAGGTCCATAGCCATCACAAATTTTTTTCGCGGTTTGCGTTGCATTTTTACCTTTTTTTGTAGTAAAATTTTAAAATGTATCGAATTTCTTCATTAGATTCACTCATCTTTACACTACGAAAAACAAATAAATACACACATTTTCCTAATATGAATTTGGAATTATCTTCTTTAAAATTTAAACTTTGAATCATACCAAAACCAGCCAGATACAAATAGTATAGCCAAGAGATTTTATTACAAGTTCATACATACTATAATGCGTAAAGACTTTTTCCCCAACCTATTATGATTTTTTTTATTAAACGTGATTTCAGATTCCTACAAAATATTTTATCTCTTACCTCGTTTTTTAGATAGTCAGGCTTTTTATTATATATTATGAGCATTCGATAGTGTGTTTGCGTACAGATTATAGTGTAGCGGTGGAAGGTCTAAGTTTATTTTTGTCTGCTTAGTAAAGTGCTTGAAATTATGATTTATCACGCGATCCAATGATGATAATTTTAAAATCCACATGTAAGTTCTGCTAATCATTATCCAAATATGCAATATTATGATCCGAGGCCACTATTTCATCAAGGAAGTCGTCTCATCAAAGCATACAGTATCAGTTATTGATAGTCACGTTTAAAATGAAAATTTCTCCCACATAACACACATACTTCTCCCTCCCCGAGTATTCCAATATCGACTGAAGTAAATACACCTTGGCAATAATCCTTGGCAATGACGACCTCAGTGGCGCAGTGGGCGAATAGCCGGCTGATACGCAGGAGGTAGCGGGTTCGATTCTCGCCGCGGAACAAATGTTTGCATGATCTACAGATATTTGTTCCGGGTCTGGTTGTTTTCTATAGTAGTAACTAAGTATGTATTTACAAAAAAAAGTATATACGTTTTCTATCAGTTATCTGGTTCCCATAATACAAGCTCTGCTTAGTTTGGGGCTAGATAGCGTTGTGTGAATTGTCCAGCAATATTTATTATTTAATCTCTCTCTGTACCAGATTTTTACTGCTTAATAATATTCGAGCTATGCGTGCTAAACAAGTGCTTAGCGGCATCACAAGTAAAAAGTAGTGATTTTTTTCATAAATAAAGAAATAAATATTGCTGGACATTTCGCACAGCGCTATATAGCCCCAAACAAAGCAGAGCTTGTACTATGGGAACCAGATAACTGATAGTTACTTATATACATTTTTTGTAAATACTTATAATATATAGAAAAACACTCAGACACGGAACAAATATCTGTAGATTATGCAAACATTTGTTCCGCGGCGGTAATCGAACTTGCTACTTCCCGCGTCTCAGCCAGCTATACGCCTACTCCGCCACGGAGGTCGTCCAATTTTGTATTACAAACATAACTTCGACTGAATAGTGGGCTTCAATCTCACTATGTTTATTTGTCTATAACTACTCACTTAGACCCATCCTCACCATATCATACATATAAAATGGGTACATATTTACAAATTCAATGCGGTCAGTCCCGTGATCGAACCGCAAAAGGCTGCATAGGTAATGTGTTCCGCCACAGGGCAGGCTTTACTCGGCCCCTGAACTTTTCAGCGGTTTCCGTTTAGTTGGAAAAGGATTTCTTTTTCAGGTTAAAAAAAAATACTCTATTAACTTTACAGTTCCTTTGGGATAGAGCTTATAATTGTCATGTCAGGATATACTTAGAAATATATTTATAAACTACCCAAAAATAAGAGTGTATAGTTTTTAACGTTTTTGTCCAAGGTTTTTCAGAAAAGCTAAGCAAATCATACACGAAAATAAAAACATTGTGAATTTGGAACAGAATTTTTCTTTTGAATATTTATAAATAGTACTGCATACGAATAGAGTAGTATCGGTTATTTCTAGCTTTAGTCTCGTATTGGTTTGTTCAAATATTTTCGCTCGAGGCATGCTAGAATACCGGAAATATTCGAACTGTGTAGGTTTCTGGTAAATATTGGAACTTCAAGAAGACAAGCGTATACTCGTAATGATTATGCATGCAAATACTTTATTCGGATTGTTTAAACAATACCTCGTGTTTTTACATTTCTTGGTTTTTATATCAAACAATGGTATAAGTTACCTAGTCAGGTCATAAATTCTGTCACATGTTTAATATAAAATAATTGAAACAAGTTTATGCATTATGTAACCATTTATATACCAAAATGAACTTAACAAAACATAGATTCTTATGACACTAAAGTTTATTCAAAATCTCCTCCGTGATTTTGAATACAGGCCTTCAATCTGCGCGGCCAGTCGTCTATTGCAGCACGAACGAGGTACATGTCAATATCGGCGGCTGCCTTAATCAAGGATGTCTTGAGTGACTCAAAATTGGGATGAGGCTTTGAGCACGCTTTTTCCTCCAAGTGTTGCCATATCTTGTAATCTAACGGATTCAAATCTGGACTGGAGGAGGGCCAGTCTTCGTGCCGGATGAAGTCGATTTCACGCGCCGCCAGCCAGTCTTGTGTGCTCTTAGCTCTATGAGCTGGCGCCGAATCTTGTTGGAATACCCAGTGCCTGTTATTGAACATGGTATGAGAAACAGGGTCCACAAGGTTTGTCAGGACTGTATTTTGATACACAACTGCATTCGTTTTTACACCTTTCTCACAAAAATGTACCTCTGTTAAGCCCCAATAAGAAACTCCAAACCATACCATGAGCGAGGATGGAAAATGACCTCGTTGGACACGCGGAATATGGTTGCTCGCTTCTTCACTACTGTGTGCGTACACCTTATCATTTTGTTTGTTGTAGCTCTCTTCTACGGTAAAAATTTTTGCATCTGAAAAAATAATTTCCCGATATTTTTTTCCAGCGTACCGCTTCAACAAAGCGCGGCATCTCTTCAGTCTCAGGTCCATTAGACGAGCATTCAAACGATGTCCTGTTTTTCTTCGATATGCCCGAAGCCCTAAGTCTTCATTTAACACCCTTTTCACCGTGGTTCTGCTTAACCCCTATTAGTCTATTTTATAAGTATATTAAGTATTAGGATTAAAACTTCATATTATTATTATATCTTAGAATATATTATGTGTAAATGTAATGTATCCTCTAAAGTACACCGCACTCCGTAATTTTTAATAATTTCGCTCCATCCAAAGGTTGCCTGGAAGAGATCGCTTTTGGCGATAAGGCCGCCCATTGTATTGCCTTATTTATTTTAACCCAGTACTTATTTTTTTATTATTTCTGTTTGTGTGGTAATTCAATAAAGAGTTATCTATCTATCTATCTATCTAACCCCATCTGAAGGGCTAACGGTATAAATAGTGCGTAGAGACGTCCGCGGAGTCAGTCTTAATTTGGTTATACGTGCGAACATTTCACTGACTTTTAAGTGGTTTGTTGTGCGATAGTATTGTGAATTAGTTTGTTGTGAATCTTTGTGATTAAGATCGTGTATTGGTCGATTTAGTGTTGAATAAAAGTGTTATTTTGGTTAGATTCATTTTAATTATTTTATCCCGAAGCATCAGCTCGTAACAATACGTACATTGCAAGTTAATAAACAGCCATCGACAGGCTTTATTATGACACGTGTCGCGCGTACATTATGATCGGATCTACGGTAAACGTATGGTTATCTAATGTGATTTTTTGTCATCTGAACCTAGCCTAATGCTGCAACTTGTCAGATGTTTTATGATCCATCACCTTCAATTGATAGATGTTTTTGTAACTATGGAAAGTTTTATTGTTTCAGTAAAATAAATTCTAGTAAAATACCGGATAACAAACGATTTTTCATGAAAAACCATCAATCATGGGACGAGGGATCAATCAACGCGCAGAATTCCAATAACATTGATGCTCTCAGCATCTCTACATTATATAGTTTCCTAATTATAAAGTTAATTATAAATTATTAATTTAATTATAAAGTTTCCTCCCATTCGTCACTTAGGTCCGTTCTCAAACTTCTCAACAGTCTGATGGGCACCGCTTCCTTGGGCTCTCGTTTGGCATTATGTTCAACGTTTTCAGAACAAGGTCTTCGTGACAACGGCCCCGCGCTCCCGTAAGATATTCCCTTCGATGGTCTTTCATTGACAGACAATTTTCATCATGAACTTGTGAGATCGTCATTCTTGGGGCTTTCTCAATATCAGCCAGCACTCGCCCCGCAGTTCTGACGTTTACTCGTTACTGCTGTTGGTGGACGGGGCTTTCCTGCAAAACCTCTTCTCTTTTTGGGCAATTGGACCTCAGATGCCTTTTCTCTCCACACTCGTAGCAACTAGGACTAAATTTTAGACGACTGTAGCCAGTATTATATTCGCTTACTTCTCTGATGCGGTGAGCTCGGTAGTCCTGACGCACAGCCTCCACCTCCAATGCATGAGCCAAGGCATTTTTCAGAGTATGATGATGTCCAAGCCTTACAGCAGCTCTCACTTCCAAATCACGTATTCCGTCAACGAACGCCTGGATCAAATAACCGTCAAGGGGTGCTGGAGATGTTTGATATGCCTTTCGAACCAACTTTTCTATCTCGAGGGCCCACTGCTGTAAATTCTACGAGTTACGCTGGCTCCGGTCCTTTAACTGCGTTTAAAAGGCATGTTCCAGATGGGCGTCACCATAACGTGACTGCAGCGCCTCCAACAGCTGTTCATAGGTGAACTCCTGCCCAAGAGCCTCCAAAACCGTAAGTGCCTCGTCACGAAAGCTTAGTGTTAAAGCCGTCATGGCCTGCGCCGTCGTCCATCCGTTGGCCTTGACAACAGCCACAAACTGAATCTTGTAGGCTGACCATAAAGAACTTCCATCAAATGGCGGCGTTTTGAAATCTTGCACTGAAGGTGTAGCAATGATAGGAGCCACATTGCTGTCTCCAGACTTCAGGACATCCAGCGCTTTTTTTACCTTGGCGATCTAAATTTCAATATCAGAAATACGGCTCTCATGATGTTCTATTTGTTGTTTCACCCCCTGGAGTTCCTTTCCGATTAAACCGAACAATTCTTTCATCAGTCGAGCCTGCTCTTCTTGTTGACGACGCTGCTCTTCCTTATCCTGACGGCGCTGTTCCTGCTGCAACCGAGCCTGTTCTTCCTGCCAACGTCGCTGCTCTTCTTGTTGACGACGCTGCTCTTACTTATCCTGACGTCGCTGTTCTTCCTGCAACCGAGCCTGCTCTTCCTTTTCCTGACGGCGCTGTTCCTTCTGCAACCGAGCCTGCTCTTTTTGCTGACGACGCTGCTTTTCCTGCAACCGAGTCTGGTATTCTTGCTGACAACGCTGCTCTTCCTTATCCTGACGGCGCTGTTCCTCCTGCAACCGAGCCTGTTCTTCCTGCCAACGTCACTGCTCTTCCTGTTGACGTCAAAGCATTGCCATAATATCAGCAAAATCGCCTGCCACAGGAGCTTGAACCATGGATGATGATAATGATGAAGTTTCTAATGATTCGACGGCGGCTGACTCCATCTAAATCGGCTGACGACTCTGCCGAGCTTCTTGAACCGGAGAATCTCCGAACCGCCTTTCATCTATTTCCTGTTGTCGTTGACCTCTCGTCCTTAAACCGTCCACGTTATCCTTTGGCAGAACCGGCATTATTTTATCCCACTTCTGACACCAAATTGTTACGAGCTGAGGGTTCTGGATAAAATAATTAAAATGAATCTTACCAAAATAACACTTTTATTCAACACTAAAACGACCAATACACGATCTTAATCACAAAGATTCACAACACAATAATTCACAACACTATCGCACAACAAACCACTTAAAAGTCACCGTAATGTTCGCACGTATAGCCAAATCAAGACTGACTCCGCGGACGTCTCTACGCACTATTTATACCGAGCATTATTTCCAGAACCTTCCACTAGTATCTAGAAAAGTATAGGTATTTCGATAGTCTACTATTTCTTAATCTGTGCAACGGTAGGTAAAAACGTGGTATGTAGGTCATTCCATACCAAGTATTACCTATTCTGTGACACAGTAGGTATAACTTTGAGAAAACCGACTATTGCTTATTCTGTAACAGCCTCGGCGTAACAGTATGTTTGTTTGGGTGGAATCTTACAACTGAATTTTAAACCCGTTCCCCTCAACCGATTGAGCTGAAATTTAGAATACATATGTAACTTTGGTGACTATGCAATAATATGGTACTATGGAGGTGGTCTCATGATAGATACGGATGCTAGACAACGGAACTTCTCAATGGGTTATAGTAGGTTACTAGTGTTTGGGCTACTTTGAATCTGCTTGCCGTTACGATTA
This sequence comes from Philereme vetulata, assembly GCA_918857605.2. Taxonomy (NCBI): domain Eukaryota; kingdom Metazoa; phylum Arthropoda; class Insecta; order Lepidoptera; family Geometridae; genus Philereme; species Philereme vetulata. The sequence goes on along the minus strand of OU975439.1, from coordinate 8,912,526 downwards.
TGAATTTTATTAAAGCTTGTTTTAATAACGCTTACGTCACCCACACGGCACGCGCATGCATTCGGTTTGCATATGTCTTTATTGCGATTTTTTGATAGATAAATATCATTTCGAAACAATATCAATATACATATGCTAGAAAACATTATTATTTAGTTAAACTGGTATAACGACATCCTTAGGTCGTCTAAATTTCCATTGTGTCTGAAGATCCGCTTATTCAACCAATGTGTTCTGCCCACCATGACCTACGGTGTCGAGACGAAGACGCTCACGCAGGAGTCTGTGTACAGGTTAAGAGTTACACAAAGAGCCATGGAGCGTACTATGCTTGGCATCAGACGGTTAGATCAAGTTCCAAACGTCGAGATCCGTAGACGAACGAAGGGTCATGACGTTGGGATTCGAGTTATGGAGCTCAAATGACAGATGGAGCAGGACAGTGACTGAATGGTGTTCGAGGAGCGGGTATAGAAGGGTAGGACGACCAGCAGCGAGATGGGTGGACGACATCGTAAAGGTCGTGGGCCGTCAGTGGGTGAGACTAGCGCAGGATCGTGGTGGATCGCACAAACTTGGGGAGGCCTATACTCAACAATGGGTGAAGTCAGGCTGTGGATGATGATGATGAAGGTATAACTTTAAGAAATATATTTGTTTGAAGTGCACAATATGAAGTGAGCGAAGTTTATTCATTCTGAGATACATATCAAGCATTAAATATGTATTGGGTAAGTGGAAATGCATACTTACATACTAATAAAACCTACATGTAAATGTTGCAAATAGATTAAAGATCCAATTTAGGTTTTTAATCCATCACAGAATTATACGGTTATCAGCTCAATTTCATCGGAAATTTCGCTACTTCAGAGAGATCATGCTTCAAACCGCGAACGAATGGATTCTAAATGCTTTTGGTATGTTGTGTGAAAGAAACCTTTAGGTACTTTTAAAACATTTGAACAATTAAATGATGAACAATTATGTTTGTTAATGAAAGTGGCAGAGTTTGAGGCTCAAACTTCCGAAATGGTGGCTGATTTGTTATTTGAATAGCCTCTAACAGTCATCCATCCAAAAAGTGACTTAACTTAGCCCATCTGATGTAAACGACTAAGCTAGCTACACTAGCTTCAGAGCAACACGAGCCCTGAATATTTGAGTGAAAACTTACGTTTTATACCCTGTCACTTCCGTTGCTCATACTTTAACTGCGGCATTGCCATCTCAAGCTCAAACCAGAAAAAAGAAGAGTCTGGATCATAAACAGAGCTTATCATCATAATCAGCAGTAAGACAAACACTGCTGAACAAATACCTCCCTCTTTGCCTCCAGAGTTACTGATTTTTAGGGTTTCGTACCCAAAGGGTCAAAGACAGCGGAGTCTTAGTAATAGGGTCCCGCCCTATTACTAAGACTCCGCTGTCTATCTGTATGTCTGTCTGTCCGTCTGTCACCAGGATGTATCTCATGAACCGTGATAGTTAGACAGTTAACATTTTCACAGATTATGTATTTCTGTTGCCGCTATAACAACAAACACGAACAGGCAGATCTTCCACCGTGTCCGGGAGGAATGCCGCAAGCAACAGTGGCGTTTCTCTTGGACTAAAAGAGGGCGCATATATGCTCGTCAAGCAGATGGAAAACCAGCCCATCCCATACGGTCAGAAAGTGACTTCGTGCGGGTTTTTGGACAATCACTGGTTTGAATGACTCACATTTCACTTCAAACGATTTTATTTATGTAGAGTGTCATCTTGAACTGCTTTTTGTAAATCATGTTGTCTGTTTATGTAAATTTTGTTATCTATTTATTCCTTCAACATTTGTACTGTATTTATGTATTGTACTGTTTTGCACATGCTCATTTTGCTCCAGAAAAATCTTTATCCTTATTAAAAATGGTTAACAAACTATTAAAAATAGCGTGGTTTAACCCAGGTTCCCTCGGCACTAACCATCATAATTTTAAGGCTTCTGTTGATCGTTATGATATTGATGTGTTAGCTATCAATGAAACATGGCTTCAGATTGGTCAAGACGAAAAAGCACCAACTCTACCGGCCTACAGACTGCGTCATACTCCCAGGCCACGCGGGGAAAGAAAACGTGGAGGTGGAGTCGGGTTTTACATTAAACGAGGTGTAAACGCGCGTACTTGGGCCCACCCAGTAGAACCAATGCACACGCTGGTAGAGCAAATGTGGATCACTTTGACAATCAGCGGGAAGAAACTGGTAATAGGAACGGCATACCGCCCTGGTTGGATGAACGTTGATCTATTTTTCGATGCCCTTACTGATTCAATAAACGCGCTTCCAAATCATGACCATCTAATATTGCTGGGTGATTTTAACGAAATTTTATTAAAATGTAAGTTCGATACTTTTCTTGCTTGCCTTGGCTTAACCCAGCTGGTTACTACACCAACACATTTTACGGAAACTTCAGAATCACTTATTGATGTAGTTTGTTCCGATTTGCGAGCAAGAAATGTCACACTTGACCACGTTGGTAGGTTGTATGGCCACTGTTTTGTAGTTTGTGAATTTAATATAAAACGTGAGAAGCCTATTTCGTCAACTGTAACTTATAGACCAATAAAAAACATATCACTAAAGAACTTTGAGGAGGATTTGCAAACTATCGGATGGAGTGCAATTCAGTCTCTTGGAGACGTTAACGACATGGTTGGCGTCTTTACCCAATCAATTGTTACTCTATTCGATCTACATGCACCTGTAAAGTCCGTAACCTTTAAAGCACACTCTTACCCCTGGATTACAGATACAGTAAAATTGATGATGAAGCTACGCGACAAAGCTTCTGCGGATTATCATAAAACCAAATCTGAAACTAAAAAAACGTACTATAAAAGTCTAAAGTCGATTGTAAACCAAGCACTATTCCAAGAGAAATCAGCATATTTTAAATTTAATATAAATAATAAGATGCATTGTCCTAAACAGCTATGGAAGAATATTAAAAATACTTTATTGCCTAAAAAAGATAATGAACTGCTTCCACATTTCCAAGATCCAAATGTAATTAACGATCAATTTATGAATATTCCCGGTTCATTTGCGACAAAAATTTCACTGCTTACGTTCTATGAATTCCATAACTATAATGATGCAGTATTTTGTTTGGAACCAATAAGTCTAGCTGGAATTACAAAAATAATTAAAAGTTTAAAATCAAATGCCATAGGTAATGACTCTATTAGTTTAGAAATGCTCATTTTGACGCTTCCAGACTCGTTGGAAACAATTCAAAATATAGTAAACACATATATTAGTACATCGACATTTCCTGAGGCATGGAAGATGGCAATAGTCTGTCCTCTGCCAAAAATACCTAACCCTGTAGAGCTTAAAGACCTTCGTCCTATTAGTATTTTACCTTGCATGTCGAAAATCTTGGAAAAAGCAGTTTGCTTTCAGTTAACAGATTTTTTGGAAAGGAACCAAGTTCTACCAGACGTACAGTCAGGTTTCAGGAAGGGACGTAGCACGGTCACCGCTTTACTGGATGTAACCGATAACATTCTTTTCGCGCAAGATAGGGGCATGTGTACTCTGTTGGTACTGCTAGATTTTACTAGAGCATTCGACTCTATAAACGTTAACCTGCTTATTTCAAAGCTGGCATATTATGGCTTCGATCATAATGCTCGAAAATGGTTCACCAGCTATCTTTGCAATCGTTCTCAGCACGTTAAACTATCAAGCAGTAACGGAACGTCACGCTTTTCGCGCACAGTGCCAGTAAACAGAGGAGTGCCCCAGGGTTCTATTTTGGGCCCAATCCTCTTTATTTTATATTCAGCTGACATAAGTTCCCATATTAAACATTGTCGGTTTCATATTTATGCCGACGATATACAGGTCTACATCTCGTGTCATCCTTCCGAGATTAACAATGCAATTGATAAACTTAATACCGATCTCGCAAATATTGCGCTATGGTCTCAAAATAACAGTCTTATACTAAACCCTGATAAGACTAAATATATGATTTTTGGTAGCACACATCAACTGGCAAGTATCGGCCCGAACGCAAGTGTTATACTTATGAATAAACCAATTGATCGAGTTTACAAAGCACGCAACTTAGGCCTGCAAATGGACTGTGATCTTCGATTTGAAGACCATATAGCTGACGTAGTTAAATCTTGTTTTTATAAGCTTAAAATGTTGTATAAAATGAGGCCGTACTTATCAGAAGAATTGCGTATTCAATTAGTAGAGTCACTTGTCCTTTCAAAGTTGAACTACACAGACGTGGTTTTTGGTCCACGACTTTTGGAGAGGACGGCTCGACTGATACAACGAGTACAAAATTCTTGTACTCGTTTCTGCTTCGACGTTCCGAGAAGGGGACATGTTACTCCTTTCCTTAATGCACATTCATTATTGAAGATGAGACACAGACGTAAGCTTCATTTAGCATGTCTCCTCTTTGGTGTAATGAAGCACCATGCCCCTGGTTATCTCTACAGTAAGATAAGTGAACCGTCAAACTGGAGATCCTGCGATCGCCGACAATGTTCGATGCAGCTTTCAACACAGCGACATAGAACAGTAGCCTTTCGAGGCAGTTTTCGCTTCGCTGCATCGAAATGTTGGAACAACATTCCACCGCCGATAAGGAACCTGCATACTATTCACAGTTTTAGATTAAAACTAAAAAAATATTTATTACACTGGCAAAAGGAGCAGGAACTTAACAGATTTGATACAAGTGCAATATAACTCTATATACCTACCTACCTTTAACATTTACATATATGATTTTATGAATTGTTATGATCATATTTAATACGTTTAATTTCTTACTTTTAAATATTTAACTAGTCTATATATTTAATATGACTTTGTTTATTTTTCTTGTTATTGTAAAACTTTTTATGTTCGAAACTTATTTTCGAATTATTTTTTTACATACTTTAAAATCGCGTCCGCTATGTATTTATTTTCAATTATTTGTCTCTCTTGGTCCTAAAGGTCTCAACGGAAGACCAGCGCAGGTTCTCACGTCCTGCACACGCTGAGTTGAGACCTTTTTTTGCAACCAATTTGTGTACCTAGTTTTAAGTTTTTATGTTGTTTTTATTGATATACTGTTTTATTTTTGTTGTTATTTTTGTATAATGTGTGTTGCAAAATAAAATATTTGATTTGATTTGATTTGAAATACTAAAAATAGAATAAAATAGATATTTAAGGAGAGCTCCCATACAATAAACGTGATTATTTTCCTCGTTTTTGCTCCATATTGATAACGGCAACAGATAGACGCTTGAAATATTCATAGAATATTTAGTTATATATTAACTTTAACAATAAACAATTAAATTAAAATAAAACAAATATTTCAGGGGGACTCCCATTCAACAATCGTTATTTTGCCGTGTTTATAGATAATGGCACGGAACCCTTCGTGCGCAAGTCCGACTCGCACTTTGCTGGTTTAGGGTTCCATGGGGAAAACCTCGGTAGAGAGACCATTCCACAAGCGAAGTGTTCGCGGGAAGAAATTCCTCTGGAACCTCACTGTACGCGACCACATCGTCTCCAAGGTGTGTGGATGGATTCCCTGCCGATGGCGAGCGGTGCGTTGATAGGAGGATCCTGCAGGCGCCATATCAAACTACTCACAACACAACCCGTTATACAAGCGGTAGAACACACACAAGGAAGAAAAATCTCTCCTGAGATTTAAGGGCACAATACCGCTTGTGAGAACGGGATCGTCAACAATTCTCACAGCTGATCTTAGAACAGAGTCAAACGGTCCTAGTTGATATCCAGGTGCTCCTGCCCATAAATGACAGTAGAACTCCATGTGGGGCCAATCAATTGACCCGGCATTATGACCCTACAAAAAAAATGCTTTAATAAGTACAGACCATATATTTATAAAACAAATTATCTATATAAAATACACATTTTTATGTTCGGCCCGTAAAAGGAATCTTAGTAATCTATTAACAATAATATTTTAATAAAACTTAATTAAAAGCAATAAAAAATTATAAATTAATTCACGTTATAAAATAAACAAAATACGCACCAACTTCATGAGAAGTTTTGTATATAAACCAGCTCAGCTACATAACGATAGATTGCAACACCACGAAACATGGAGGTTAAAGTTCGGATTAAAATAAAGTTTGACAACCACATGCATTTTCACTCCAGTTTATGATCGGATTATTTTTAGTCCGAAGTTCAGCTATTAATATCTGCTTAGGGAAAGCCCGGATCTCAGCCTACAACCCTAGTTAGCCTATTTTAAACGGAAATATCAAAAGACCACATATCCTGATAACTCAAAAATTTATTATTTAAAAAACTAGCTAATACTCACCAAAAAATCCAGCAAAATGTTGTTTGGGGTAAATCCGGATCTCGTAAATTATCGTTAACGGCGACACTACCAGTATATCATGCATTGCTCACACTCGATGCGTCGGAACCACCAACACGGACTGGGACGCGGGGCAATACAAAATGGCGTCTCACGCTTTGTTGCCAGATTAGAAAAATAACTACTACTTCGGAATATATTTAACAAATACGGTCTTCCCCATTTTACAATCTTACCCCAACGCACCTTATAAAACTGATATAATTACTAATCAAAACTATAAAATTATAGTCAACGCTTTACCACGTTAAAATGCACAGGAAAATTGTACTAAAATGTATACGTTTAAATTACAACAGATTGCAAAATCAACTTAACAACTTAAATCTAATTAAAATCTTTTACTTCCTTGGGACTTAACAAAAACAAACAACTAAATGAGACCTGAAACGAATTCAAATCGTAGTCTAAGTGCCTAAAATAACGTTTTAAACAACGAAGAGCCTTATTTCCACGGAATTTACCCAATTTTCGTTATAATTGAGACTGTCTTCCTCAAAATTAGAATTTATAAACGCTCTTTTATGTACTTCAAAATTAAGATTTAGTTAAATTAAGTTGAAACAAAGTCTTTATATTATGAAACATTTGCTCATTTGTTTTCACGTCCATGCCCATCTTCTATCTTACCATCGCTTACCATCAGGTAAGGTAGCGGTCAAGCGTTTGACTATCATCAATAAAAAACCGGCCAAATACGAGTCGGACTCGCGCACGAAGGGTTCCGTATCATTATCTATAAAAACGGCAAAAAAATCACGTTTGTTGTATGGGAGCCTCCCTTAAATATTTGATTTACTTTAGTTTAGTTATTTATTTTTAAAGTGAATATATAACTAAATATTCTGTGAATATTTCAAGCGTATACCTGCTGCCGTTATCTACACCAAGCTTAAATGAGCAAAAAAATCACATTTGTTGTATGGTAGCACTCCCTACATATGTATTTTATTCTGTTTTAGTATTTGTTGTTACAGCGTCAACAGAAATACATCATCTATAAAAATTTCAACTTTCTAACTATCGCTGTTCATGAGATACAGCCTGGTGACAGACGGACAGACCGACGGACAGACAGCGGAGCCTTAGTAATAGGGTGCCGTTTTACTCTTTGGGTAAGGAACCCTAAAAACGCTCATGTACGTTCCTGTGATAACACGTAAGAATATATGCGGAGTTCAGTTTTTCGTTTGTTTCTAAAGGACTTACACGATGTTGGCCTCAGAGACCGATGCAGCTTAACCAAACTTTTGGCGAGCGCAGAGAGCGCTCAGCTCCAGTAAGTTTTTATGAGGTAACTAGGACAAGTGCGCCACTTAGGTACCAATCTCAGCTTGAGCTGTTGCCAGAGTATGGTAGGAGAGAAACACCCTAGTGTAGGTGGCAAATGAAGGGACTCGTTGACCTCGCCGGCGAGGTCGATGTATCTGTGAAGTGTCTGCTCTGTCAAGAGTAGATCATAATCATAAAGACGTTTATTTTCTCTCACAAAAGGTGCTTATGAACTAGGTATTCTTAAATATAATTCTAAATATATTTTTTTTTTATTTTTTATTCTCAATATAGAATTTAGAGTAAAAATAAAACAACAAGGATAAGAATTATAGGACTAAGGATAAACATACCAAGTTCTTAACCTGTTTTGTGAGAGACTGGTGTCTGAGGTAAGTTTATAAATAAACCTGTGATACAGGTCACCAGTGCTCTCACTCCGCGGGCAGCAAAAAAAACAGTTAAACCTAATATTGATATTTTCTGTACAGACTTTTCCAGACGAGAATATGAGCAACAATAGGTAAATTAATTAGTGTAAGTGACGTGTGATCTTGTATAATGTGGAGTGTATGTGTATGTGAGTGTGCGTGAGAAGATAACTCTGAAATCTCTACGTTAGCGTAAGTAATTTTGTTACCAGTTTTACTGATATCGTGTCTCTATCTACGGAGGAATTTGGAGTTCGGGTACTACTCCATAGGTTTTAAACGCAGACAATCACACGCAGCTGACGACTAAGTTATGTATTGTATAACCAGTAAAGGAAGAACCAGCCTTGTTTCTAGCTTCGTTCTTCCCTGGCTGTGTCACGGAAGAAAAGAAAGTAAAAATTTAATCATAAGTAACCCCTCCCCCCCCCCCCCCCCCCCACACTCTTGTGAATATTATGAATATAAGGAAACCAATATTTTTATGTAAAATTTGGTCAACAGAATTGGGGTCAAGAGACAATCAATATCGCATTCAAGACAATTCTCATAACACTGAACGCCAAATCCTGTTATCTTGGAAATCTAAATTGGAATTTCTAGCAATGCTGAATCTCAGCAATCTGAATGTCATATTAATTTATAGAGTATGCATTGCTGCAGGCAAGGCAGCAATATTACAATAAACTTATTTCACAATATATTTACAATAAAATAAATACTTTATTAAATCGCTAAGTAAAATCAGCAGTCTTATCACTATGAAATATCTCTTCCAGACAACCTTGGGATGGACTGGATTTACAGTAGGATATAGCACGGTAGTGTTCATGGGACTTCATTATTTATGAACTAAAAAAATAACGTACATATCTACTAACTTTTATTTATATAGAGTCAAAGTTATACTTCTAATAAACAATTAATCCTATTTTACCCTCTAGACGACGCCAAAAGGCATTATTTCTGTTTAAACTTACAATTTGTCATTAAAAGGTTAAAAAACAAGAATTGGAAGCCACAAAGCGATTTTATTAGACTACGGTCAAGTTACCACAGAGTACATAACCAATGGCCAAACTAGATTTCGCTTTATGCCTTGTACATAAAGAAAGCGTTTTATATCAAAATTGCAGAATTTACTATAGGTTAACGTAATATGTCTTTGATATAAATTTTCTAGTCAAACAAACTTTTTAACTATAAAAAATATATAATATAATATATAGATATATTGTCAATGGCTAGATAACAATCTGTCTGTAGTTGTCTGAATTTTATATGCATGTTTCCTTTTGGACGTCATAATTATATCAATAAAAACAAACTAAGCAATTTGGAATATTACATACCCTTAAGAAGATAATCCCATTAATTAATTTTATAATTAAAAGAAAAATCTAAAAAAAATCCACGGCCTGTTAATTCCTAAGGGTGTTGTTGTTTCAAATTGGCGTAGGCTTAGATAGCAGTTTAGATTCATAAATTGTAAAAAAAACACTTATAATTATTGATTTCTTATTCAACTTCTACAGACTATCCAAAGATCAAGTATTTTAATATTTATATTCTACTAGTTGTTGCCAGCGGCTTCGCCCGCGTTTTTCTGGGGTGCTAGATACATATATAAACTTTGACATCCCATTTTTATCCAATGGAAACTGATTTATGGTATAAATGGTAGCATATGTGGTGATCCAGGTTATAATCTACGTATATACCAAATTTCATCGAAATTGGTTCAGCCGTTGCGATGTGATTAAGTATCAAACAAACAAACATCCAAACTTTTGCATTTATAATATTAGTTTGATTATATTCTATAATACGACAACCTCCGTAGCACAATGAACGAATAGCCGTCTGAGACGCAAGAGTTCGGGTTCGTTTTCCAGCGCGGAACAAATGTTTGGATGATCTACAGATATTTGTCGGGACAACCCGGGGTTCTGGTAGTTTCTCCATATATATTACTAGCTGACCGATCCGCAGCTTCGCACGCGTAGTTTTTTAATAAAAACATTACCCTCCTTCTACGCAGTTATGTAAAAAGTAGCCTGTGTCACCCGGAGTTAGTGCAGCTTCCTAAAAGTGAAAGAATTTTTAAAATCGGTTTAGTAGTTTCGGAGCCTATTCAATTTGTAGATATTGATATGTTCTTTTATATTGTAGAACATACTTTTGTTCTATCATCAATAGTTTCCGCAGCGCATGCGACGAAAGACGTTTTAGGGCACTTTTTTGCACCTTACTCAAGTTTTAGTAAGGATCCCTAATATTTCCTAGCAATAAATATAGCTTATGTCATTCAAAGTGAATGGTAGCTATCCAATGGTGAAATTTTTTTTGAAATCAGCACGGTAGTTTTTAAGTTTATTCATTACAAACATACATATAAAAATACAAATCTTTTCTCTTTATAATATTAGAATTGAAAAGTATGTTTGCACAAAAACAAATATATAAGTATTCTATCAGCAGCTATCTAGTTCCCATAGTACAAGCTCTGCTTAGTTTGGGGCTAGATGGCGGTGTGTGAAATATCCAGCATTATTTATGTATTTATTTTGTAACAATTTACATTGTATTTTGTTTATTTAACTTATAAAGAGTTAATATTATTAATCCGTTTAGGCGTTTTTGGCTACGGTGATCTATGCTTTAGTTAGATCTTGTGTTTTTCCTTTATGTGGCTAATACATAATTTTTTTCCGCTTAATGTTTTAGCGCGAACGGCGGTTAGCCTTGTTAAAGCGTCGTTCTCGTGGCCCAAGTTTTAGTATTTTCCAATATCGCACAGGGGACACCATCTCGTACATATTTATAAGTTCACGTAACAGGAGATTAAATCTCTCACGCGTCACTCCAGCCGATTGTTTTCTTTTAACCCTACGTGAAGGGGTGAAGTGGTTTATGTCAGTAGAAATCGTTATTTATATGTTAACTGTGCTATAGATGAGCAAGCTGTTGGAATTCAAAAGGGAATGTTGAGATAAGCGATCGTTTATAACTTTCTTAGTACTTATTTAAACAGGGGAAATTAAAATCAAAGTTCAATCGAGCTCAAGCACTTGACGTATTTTCATCGAAGCTATCTATAAATCTTAGTCCTTAGATAAACCGATGTCGATGTCGATTCATGCTTGAGCGTAGTCCTGGAATACACGTTCTTAAGTGCAAACTTTGGGATTCTTACCACAATAAAAATTACTGATACGTATTTTTTTAACAAGCGTTGAACAGTTGCGTAATTTTTTTATGGTATCAAGGTAGGTTTATATTGCCTCGTAGTTCCAATACACGTCTAGATTTTTTTAATCCAATGATAAAACTTTTCAAAATGATGTAAATGTTTTATTTCCAATTTATCTAAAATGGATAACCTTTAATGAATAATGATTTTGATAAAAAAGCTGTTAATTAAATACCTTAAGTGGCTACTAGACCCCAAAATGTTTGATTAGTGGAGGGCCATCCTACGTTGCGCTTTCCAGTGCGTGGTCTCCACTCTGGAACCGTTCTGCCCCAACGGCCGTCAGTTTTTAGAACTTTATAAATATTTTCTATTTCTATTTTTATGAGAAACTAGTGACCCGCCCCGGATTTGCACGGGTGCAATGCTGATACTAAATATACTACAGAATGTCTTTATATACAGCGTTCACAGCGTTATTGTCATTAGACAATACAGACATGTTTTCTTTAGTGGTTACTTTTGAAAGAGTATTAAGAGTATTTACGATATCACATTAAAAACCTCTAAAGCTATTAGTCGGAAACGGCTGTATTTGCAGATATTTTACATGTTACGTTGACGCAGGTATGCCTTCAGTACCGCGAGGTAGATATTAACCCAAAATAGTAAATTGTAGGTGGGTACTTGTGTAAATTATAAGGTATTATGTATATTTTTTACGTGTTTATGTAAGTAATTAATAGATTTTGAAAACGCGATGGGCTCTGATAACCCATGGACCCAGGGTCTCGACCCTAAATGGCTCAAATACGTAAGCTCTGTCGAGACTGCCATATTTGCGCCGTTTGAGATCTTCAGCTGAATTTGCCGCCGTACCGGCCCCAACTGCTGTACCAGACAGATGAGATGGCGCAAGGGTATCGACGCACGTGGCGTCCCACACCAAAGGCCTACCCTTCTCCCAAGGTCCGAGTCTCCAAGAGTCATACCGTTAGGCCTCTTACCATCGTCACGTATCAGATCGTTCGGTTCGAAAACAGTTGGAACGTTGACAATGAAAAATGCCCGGAGGAATTAATATTAAATTAAAAAAAATGATTGAACATACATCCCAGGTATTATCCACACAATCCATTAACATCCAAAGGTTGTCTTGTAGAGATCGCTATTTAGCGATAAGACGTTAATTCTATCACATAGATTTACGTTGTTCAAATTTATTTGTCTTGTTTTGTGGTGTGCAATAAAGTATTTTCTAGTCTATCTCATCATCATCATGCACAGCCTCACCTATTGTTGAGTATAGGCCTTATATTTGCATCTATTCTAATATTATAAAGAGGAAATATTTGTTTGTTTGTATTGAATAGGCTCCGAAATTACTGCACCGATTTAAAAAAAATATTTCACCGTTGGGAAGCTACATTATCCCTGGGTGACATAGGCTACTTTTTACCCAACTGCGCAGAAGGAGGGTAATGTTTTTATTGAAAAACTACGCGTCGAAACTGCGGATTGGTTAGCTAGTACCTAATAAGAAGAAAAAAAAGCCTAAATAAGAAAAAAAATGTTGTTAATTAGCACTCTCCAAATGTTTTCCGTAGTAAAAATTCATCATATCTTCGTACATTTCAATCACTGACATTTTCAGGAGTAATCTTGCAAGTCGTGTTTTATTTTGATCATTAAATCCTAGAAACTGCTTTTGGGATTTCGAGCAATTAATATACTGTTTGCACTGACAACTGAAAATTCGGAGTATTTTGAGGCTTTTAAAAACCACAGCATTAACATTGAGTATTTAAATCCCGCTAAAGAACTGGTTTACCACTTTAACAAAAAGCCTATAACACGAGTAGTGGCTGCGTGCAAGGCGCAGGTCTGTTGGCAGAACACCAGCTAGATGGTCGGCCGGCATCACGCGAGTTGTGGGAAGGAATTAGGTGCGCTTGGCACAGGACCGGAGAGAGTTACGTGATACGCACCAGTGGGTGGATGTTAGCTGAGATAAATATACTGATAAACTCATAGATAGATAGACACAATTTGTACAACTCTACGCACAACTTATGTAAAGAAATACTTATAAAGATTTTGCTTAGATTCTCTAGTTGTTTTATTTTCAAATCTATGTATACAAATATTATAAAGAGGAAAGATTTGTTTGTTTATATTGAATAGCCTCCAAAACTACTGGACCGATTTAAAAAATTCTTTCACTGTTAGGAAGCTACACTATCCCCGGGTGACATAAGCTACTTTTAACCCAACTGCGCAGAAGGAGGGTAATGTTTTAATTGAAAAACTACGCGTGCGAAGCTGCGGATTGGTCAGCTAGTCTATTAATAAATCTGAACTGGCTCACGCTCGCTCGCCACAACAGATAATTCTGAGCCCGCCACTACACTTGCCCACCCGCCACCTGGACTTACCTGTTTGTAACACATAATAAATATAATAAATACATTAAATGTATTTACTCTCTTTCTTTTTTCTTAGATAGATACATCTTCAACTAATGTTTTCATTTCATTAGTCTTAATTATTGTTTTACCGGTGTCTAACTTAGTTTTAATTTAGTTTAAAACGCAGATGGTAAGGGCAGAATGGTAGATCGGAGTTGTTTTATCTTTTCTAAGATACATTTCAGAGCTGTTAAGTTTAGGTCTAGTATAGATAAGTAGAGAATTGGGGTCATAATACAAATAACTCTTGACACCCTCTCGCCACTGAAATTGCACATTTAGGCATCGTCATCATCATTTTCAGCCCGTATCGACCCACTGCTGGGCATAGGCCTCTCTTTGTTTTAACCATTCTTCCCGATCCTGTGCTACGTACCACCCACGGTCTTATGGATGTCGTTGACCCATCTCGCCGATGAACGTCCTTTATTTCGATGCCCAGTTCTCGGCCTCCACTCTGTTAGGGCCTTAGTCTACCTGTCGTCACTACGTCTGGCCAAGTGTCCTGCCCAACTCCACTTGGGCCCCAATATTCGCGTGCTGACGTCGTGTACTTTACTCTGCTTGCAAATTTCAGTATTGGGAACTATAGGTATAGTCAGCGATAAATATGAATAAAAAAAAATAAGTTTTATTTTTTTATATTACTAGTGGTCCCGCCGAACTTCGTATCGGCTTGACATGCATAGGTATAACGCGGGCTGTCAATATAAGTCACCCTGGTAGAATTGTCAATTGTTGTCCCCGGCCATCATTATGTATGAGAAAATGAATGTCTTCCACAAATAATTCAATACCAAAATTAGCCAAATCGCTCCACCCGTTCTCGAGTTTTAGCGAGACTAACGAACAGCAATTAATTTTTATATATATAGACGATGTATCTCGGGATAACTCCTACCGAAGCATCTGTTTCAAACGATATTAATTTTTTTACATCCTCTTTGGCGATATTTGCAGCACGCATTCTGTCAATTCTATGTCAAACGTCTTAAGGTTACATTATAAAAGCGCTAAGGTTAGATTATAAATAATTTTATATGGTGGTTAAGTATTCTTAAATTTTCTAATTTTGTGCGCAATTTTCTTAATTTTTTCTTTCATAGGAACCTTCTCCTGACAATAAGAAATACAACAAAAAAGAATTGGCCAAATTGGTCCAGGCGTTGTTGAGTTATGCGCTTACTAACACATTTTGCGATTCATTTTTATATTATAGATTATTTACAGATTCATTTGAGTTTTTTACGTCGCGGACTGTATCAGGTACATTGCAGTATACCGGTATTTTAATGATAATAAGTAAAACCGTTCTAATACCTACTTGTTGACGAACATTAATCCATATCAGTGATTCTGTCGGTAGAATGTAACGATGGACGAGTTTTACGAGCTATAAAACCAATGGTACGCCTCACTGATTTACACTGACAATGTTAGTTTACTAAGCTCGGACAAATTGCATTACACAGCTATATAAAGGTTTTCTTCGAATCCAAACGCAGACTTTCTACATAAAGCAAAAAATATCTTAGTATCTTTATCAACAACAAAGGTGACTTTATCTATCTGTCCCTTTATCTGACAAATTTGTTCTGACGGTTGGACCGATATTTATGAAATTTGGTATATAGGTATATACATCAATACCTGGACTGAGACATAAGCAACTTTAAATAGTCAAATCACGCATACAAAACCGCGGGAAAAATCTAGTTATCATTGTCTAATGTTTTCTTTGAGATCATTATGAATCGTCTTTTTATAAAGTTTTAATAATTAGTATTATAACGACTGTTCATGTTGAAAATTGAGATGGGTCAAGTCAGGGAGAGAAATCCTACTATGTAAAAGACTGGCTTCCGACCGAGCGTGCTTTGTTAAAAAAAGAGACTGTTTCAATCCAGGGCATAATCTGTAATATTGTTACGAGCTGAGGGTTCGGGATAAAATAATGAAAATCAATCTAACCAAAATATTCGCGCGTATAGCCAAAATCAGACTGCCTGTTCGGGCGTGTCTACGCACTATTTATACCGCGCACAGTACATATATCTCGAACGTTCTCGATGGTTCCATTGGTAACTAGAAACGTGTATAGGTAGGTACGTGTGTAGTAGGTATTTTGACTTACTACTATTTCTTATTCTGTGCAACTGCAGGTAAACACGTAGTATATAGGTATGTATATTCCATGCCAAGTATTACCTATTCTGGCACATAGTAAGTATAACTTCGAGAAGCCGACTATTATTTATTCTGTAACAGCCTCGGCGTAACAATATATATTTTTTATTGATTTTAGCCAAGCGCTTAACCACTACCTCACCTCATGGTAAGTGAAGGTGTGATCGAAGATGGAGCACGTTTGCCTAGAAAGAACCTATTCTCTCTGGACTTGAAGATTCCAAGATTATACTGGTTTGGAAAAACATACGCCGGAAGTGAATTCCACTTCTTACTTGTGCTAACAAGAAAAGTTAAAGCAAATCGTTTGGTACGGCAAGGTGGTATGCCGACCAGGTATGGGTGGTATTTCTTGGTACGTCTGCTTGTCCGGTGGTGGAAGGGGGAAGGAGGGATATGGTAATGAAATCTTGCGCACATTCACCAAAATGTATCTTGTAAAAAACTGAATGTCTGGCTTCTCGGAGCCTGTGCTCTAGACTTTGTAAATTGGCTTCCACTAGTAAGTCATCACAAATGAGTCTAGCGTACGTCGCTCAATCGAATCAAGCGCTTCGGGCTGATGCTTGGCCGAGCCATCCCAGAGATGGCAGCAGTACTCCAAGAGCGGACTTGTGCTTTGTAAAGACTGAGCAGCTGTACCGGTGAGAAGTACCGCCGAACCTTAGGTAGGATGTCCAGCTTCATAGCAGCAATTTTGTCCCTAGATTCGATGTGCGAGCCAAAGTTCTGATTGGACGTGAGCTCAACGCCTAACAAGCTTAGACTTTCAGAAACTTTAACTTTCATTTTATCGAAGCCGGTCCAGCCATTTTCAGAAACAAACAGAGAGATATATGTTACTTTCGAATTTATAATATACTAGTAGTCCCGCCGAACTTCGTATCGGCTTGACATGCATAGGTATAACGCGGGCTGTCAATATAAGTCACCCTGGTAGAATTGTCAATTGTTGTCCCCGGCCATTAATATGTATGAGAAAATGAATTACTTCCACAAATAATTCAATAGCAAAATTAGCCAAATCGCTCCACCCGTTCTCGAGTTTTAGCGAGACTAACGAACAGCAATTAACTTTATATATATAGACAATATATCTCGGGATAACTCCTACCGAAGCATCTGTTTCAAATGATATTCATTTTTTTACATCTTCTTTGACGATATTTGCAGCACGCATTCTGTCAATTCTATGTCAAACGTCATAAGGTTACATTATAAAAGCGCTAAGGTTAGATTATAAATAATTTTATATGGTGGTTAAGTATTCCTAAATTTTCTAATTTTGCGCGCAATTTTCTTAACTTTTTCTCTCATAATAACTTTCTCCTGACAATAAGAAATACAACAAAACAGTAATTGGCCAAACTGGTCCCGGCGTTGTTGAGTTATGCGCTTACCAACACATTTTGCGATTCATTTTTATATTATAGATTATAAGGTCTTGCGGCATCTCTATTAAATCGTGCTAACAATGAAGTTACAAATGCAGTCCATCTATTGCTACGCCGTAGATGGTACTGCGTAGAGAGGCCTACGAGTCTACGAGTACGACATATCAGTAAACTGTACGATTTGCTTTCATACACGTTTCAGGCTCTGTGAATCGAATCTATTGGGAGAGATCGTATGGTTTCTTAGTGTTCCATACCAGGCTTAAAGAATCGGAACTTTATAAACCTCAGCTGTCCGCCTGTTACTGTATTCTCAAGCTAAACTGTACTAGTCAAAGAGTAGAAATTTACTACAATTTAAGCTTCTTTTGAAGCGTCTGAAGCCGTCAAATACTAATTTTAAAATATACGTGCTCCGGCGCCGCAAATCATAAGAATGTTATGCTGGCTTCTAATTTCTGACCCTTTTCTTTCAGAAATTGTAGAGAATACTCTTACAATAAATTTATTCCTAAAATAAATATTTTGTTATTCTATTAATTTTAAAATATATTACATAAAAACAGTGATGAATGATAACCTTCAACTCACACTAAAACGTATGGTCATGGGCGCGTGCATTCTCCCCATCCGTATCAACAAAAATTTCAAACTCGGGATTTGTCATCGAGCCATGGAGCGCAGTATCATAGGAGTCAAATTAACAAACGGCATTAGAAACAGTGAACTGCGCTCCCAAACACAAATCGCGGACGTTGGGCACCAAGTAGGCAAGTTAAAGTGGGACTGAGCAGGCCATGTCTGCCGCATGTAGAAGGAATTTTGTGCAAAACCCACAACCGAGTGGATCCTAAAAGACATAAACGACCTCGTGGCAGACCGCAACGCCGATGGAAAGACGAATTCGACTCGTATAGGGAAGACTGGACCACACACGCGCATGATAGAGTGGAGTGGAAGGAAGGGAGGCCTTTGTCCTGCAGCGCATTAATTAATTACGTAAATTTATTTTTTATCGGCTTTAGTCAAACGCTTTACGCTACCTCTCTTGATGGTAAGTGATAGTGCGGTGGAAGATACGACACGTTTGCCTAGAAACAACCTGTTCACTCTGGATGATTTGATCCCACCATGTCCGTCTCATCAAATGGCAGGCTCTGTACCATCCTTACTTCGTTAGTATACCACCGATTCACCAATTGTACGTTTATATTTTTCCTTACCGCTAAGGTAAAGAACACGTTACCGTCATCGTCTGTCTTTTTAGGGTTCCGTAGCCAAATGACAAAAAACCTTATGAATTCGTTATGTCAGTCTGTCTGTCCGTTTGTATGTCACAGCCACTTTTTTCTGAAACTTTAAGAATTATACTGTCGTAACTTGGTAAGTAGATGTATTCTGTGAACCGCATAAAGATTTTCAGCCAAATATAAAACCAATAAATTTTGGGGGTTCCCCATACTTAGAACTGAAACAAATTTTCATTGAACCCACGCGTGGGGTATCTATGGATAGGTCTTCAAAAATGGTATTGAGGTTCGTAACATTATTTTTTTCTAAACCGAATAGTTTGCGCAAGAGACACTTCCAAAGTGGTAAAATGTGTGTGGGTGTGTGTGCCCCCCCCCCCCTCCCTGTAACTTCTAAAATAAAAAAATGATAAAACTAAAAAATATATATGATGCACATTACCATGCAAACTTCCACCGAAAATTGGTTTGAACGAGATCTAGTAAGTAGCTTTTTTTAATATGTCATAAATCGTAAACCGCAATTTACCTTTCATTCAATCAACTCAGATATAAAAAAAGTTACAACGAACTACAAGAACTTTTATATTATGTTACTTGCTGCTACGAAACCCTCCATGGGCGAGTCCAACTCGCACTTGGCCGCTTATTTAAAAACTACAATCTCGTGAATGGTTCCTGTAGATGTTCTATCTTCGACCAATATTATTGCTTAGCATCAAGTGAAATTGCGAGCAAATTAAGATTTATTTAAGATAAAAAAAGCTAGAAAGCAAACAATATTCCAAAGTAATATTGGTAAACTGTTAACAGGTATTAATCAATGTTATCTTCGATACATTGTTATAATAACAATATTTTTCCTATAGGAAAAGCGAATCTTATTTAATTTCCGTCGTTCTCCTGCTTTACTTCCGGAACCTTAAGGAATTCAATGTACCCATACACCAGGTAGAACGGTTTCACGAGCCTTAAGTATAACGACGCCGTTATGTTTTCGCCGATCGTTCTGATTTTTATAACGCTGACGTTAACCGTCTTCCGTAATTAAGTTGTTCTCGTGGGAGAAAATATATTGAAAATTATGACGCAAATGTCCTAGTATTTTGATCATCATTATAATGCTAATTAAAAATTGGAACGATATTTTTTGTAGTGAAAACTTCTTTAGGCGCGTTGGGCATTTTTAAGATGAGTAAAACCCATTGAACTCGTGACACTGTTACCTTTACCGTTACCGACATCTCTGCATATGAAGTGAGAACTTCTTTATACGCGTTGGGAATTTTTTTAGATGGGTAAAACCCATTGAACTCGTGACACTGTTACCGTTACCATTATCGACACCTCTGTATTTATGTATCTCGTAATTGTTCCAGTTTTCACTTATATCGGCACTCTCTGAGTGCAACTTTTTTGAATATTTTTTTATTGCACGCTTTGATCTAATCTTAAAATGTGTTCATGGCGCACTATACCTGGGGAGACGATAAATCGCTTATTTTGAAAAAATGTTTTGATCAACAAATTTTGTGATTTCAATTTGTAATTCATATATGTTATAGTTAAGGATACGTGCTAGAGCGCCAGTGTTGTGAAAACACGATTCCGTTAAATTTTCTCTATAGAAAAAAAATCCAAAGATGACTCCAAATTTATCTTAAAACCGTTCTTATGCGATGAATACTACAATTTAAATCTTGAAACTTTATACAGTAATTCTACACAACATAAATAAGGGCACCTGTGTTTTTAATTTTCAAAATACCTTTTGATTTTACCATAAAATGAAAATATCTAAGTTTTGCACTTATGAAACCATTCGCTCCGGACGCCCGTTTCGCGATTCAGTCTGGCCTCGGCTTACAGACGGGGTACCTGTGACGCTTGTCGCTCCAAACGAACACGTAATTCTTAGGTAGAATTTATATATAGTTGGTTTTTGTAAAAACGCAGTAATGAGAAATAAACACAACAAGATAATGAAGGGACTTAATGATAAAAAAACCGGCAAACATATGAACCACGGCGAGATAGTACGTGTAGCGGCGCGCGGAAAAGTAGGGGTTGAAATTCGAGTTTGGACTGAGGTATAGTCAACTCTTAAGTGTGAGTCGTCTTGGAGCACACAGGTTTCAACACAAAATAATAAAAAACTTAGTTTGCCTAAACGCAACCTGTTTTGGTATCGTGTAAGAAAAAAACGCATTCCTTAGTTACTTAATATATTTTAAAGATGAATTTCGCTTCTTAACTGATTACGAACCCCCGGTTTCATACGCGGCCGAAGGGATTTTATTTTGTGCATAATCAAAAAGTGTATAATTTGGTAATGGTCTCCAATGACACTTTATCCACCAATAGATATTTTTAGAAGTAAAACTTCTTGACGCACGCTTGACTTGGGGAGTAAGCTGGTGAATGCGCGACGAGAGCGTTACGAAAAGTGTGATAGGGCGAGCCGAACGGAAGTTGAGAAGGCGATATAAGTTAGTGAAGATAGAAAGAGTGAGAGTTCCGTTTCGTACATTATTGTAGGGGTAAGAGAGAGAGAGAGGTGCAAGCACACATTTTCTTTCTCTCTTTCTCTTATAGCCAGTTACGTTTCGTATCTCTAAGATACAGTGCAGGCCTATTATCTGTATCATACTGTAGGAGCAAGAGAGAGTAGTGCGCGCGCTCATTTTCTTTCTCGCTTCCTCTCATAGCCAGTGCATGATATATATCTCAGTTAGTAGTTAGTTTGCGAGTTTGCTAGCGTTACGCGAACGGTAGTTTCATTTAGTTTTTTAACAATTTTTAAATTATTATTTTGAAAAAGATGTTTTAGTCGTATGGTCTATAGCACACTCGTAGACCATGTATCATTGCCCGCCAGTACTTGTACGAGACTAGACATTGTCAGCGCGCAGTTGTCCTGTTAATTACAAGTCGTGTAGTTTTTAATACAACAACACACTCCTATTTCTACTTTTCCTAACAATGTAGCTGTGATATGACATACATAACGCAAAGTGACATTGCGCTGAACCAATTTTGGAAGACTCATTTGAATGCCAGGCTGGGGTATTGTGTGCTTTTATTAGCATACAGCTATGGAGAGGGCTATGTTCGGGGTTTCTCTACGGGATCGAATCAGAAATGAGGAGATACGTAGGAGAACTCAAGTCACCGACATAGCCCGACGGATTAGCACGTTGAAGTGGCAATGGGCAGGCCATATAGCGCGCAGAACAGATGGCAGATGGGGCCGAAAGGTTCTCGAGTGGAGGCCACGGACCGGCAAGCGCAGCGTAGGACGTCCACCCACAAGATGGGCAGACGACTTGGTAAGAACCGCAGTTCGGCGTTGAATGCAGGCCGCTTCCAACCGCAGTTCCTGGAGATCAATGAGGGAGGCCTTTGTCCAGCAGTGGACGTCCTACGGCTGATATGATGATGATGATGATTAGCATACAAAGAAGTTTGTACTAATCAGATGGAGATAAATTATATTCGTAGTTGTATGTTTGTGTATGTTGCCTGGATTGGGAATTATGTAGCTGGGGATTTTGAAGCATTTTTGTATTTGTGTTGTGATTGGTCCTGATTACAAATTATATTCACGGCATTTTCTATTATATTTTTTTAATGATTATCCTCTCCAAAATATTAGAAGTAAGTTTATCGCATCATTCTCATATTCTGTCTCTTCTCTATTCTATTCAATCCTTTCTCCTCTTGCTATCTTAAAGAAAAGTTTGCTTATCTCCATTCTTCTAATACTCATTCTCTTAGATCATCGGAAAACTTGTCGCTCAAAACACCCGTACACTCTAGTTCCTTCTACGGAAAATCATTCACTGTTGAAGCTGTGCGCATGTGGAATGCTTTGCCTGTAGGCATTAGACGGGATCCTGCACAGCACTCTTTAATGCTGATACTAGCTGTTGTCAGCGACTTCGCACGCGTGGTTTGCCAATTAAAAGTAGCCTATGTGTTAATCCAGGTTATGATCTATGTACATACTAAATTTCATTGCAATCGGTTCAGCCGTTCCGGCGTGAAATAGTAACAAACATCCATACATACAAACTTTCGCGTTTATAATATTAGTAGGAAGTAGGATTAAAACATCAATAACATTAGGCCTAGCTTACTTCTCATTTGAATTACCTATTTGTTTATTTATTTTAAAAGATGTTTTAAAAGATTTGTAAGTATAACGAGTAAGTTATAAGTTGGGTATTTATTAGTATATGTTTAAGTATTTATTTATCTATTAAGATTATAAGTACAGTTTTTTATTTCATATAATTTTTTTATACCTCTTCATTTGTAATTATACTCTGTGCACCGCTGTCCATTACTGCTTCGCTCATTACTTTCCATCCAAAGGTTGCCTGAAAGAAATGGCTTTCAGCGATAAATCCTCACATTGTACTATATTTAGCATTAACTAGTTTTTTTAATTACTTCTGGTGTACAATAAATTATTATTCTATTATATCCTATTATACTATTGGAAAATATGAATTAATCTATCAATTAAATGGTTATGAAGTTCAATTCACCCTATTATGTACTAATTAGCCGACGTGTCGTTCCGCCCTCTTGCCCTTACTTAACCAGTATATTTTGCATTGCGACGAAAGTATTCAACCACAGGATAACTTCAGCCAATTTGCACCTAGAGACGCCATCTAGCCCTATAAGTCGAAGCTTTTCAGAAGCTTGTTAAAGGTATCAAATAGAATGTCAGATAAATGGCTATAGATGCCCAATAAAATTGGGTTTTATTTTCCTTTATTACTGTGTGGTTGTTGAATAAAATGTTTTCTTTCTTTCTTTCTTTCAAAATTAAATTTACTGACCGTGGCGCGCGCTGCCGCCTCACTTTTTAGGGTTCCGTAACTCAAAATGTAAAAAAGGAACCCTTTTATGATTACTCTCTTGTCCGTCTGTCTGTCTGTGTGTCACCACCCATTTTCTCAGGAACGGTAGATCCTAGCAAGTTGAAATTTATACCAGATACTGAGGTCTCCCTATATGGTGTATAAAAATCAAAGTCCTGAGTCAACACGATACAAAAATAGGGGCAAATTTAGATTTTCGCGAAAACTTGTAAGTACATACCAAAATTTACCTTAATTTTAAATTTTTTTTGTTGTTGGAATTTCTCCTTTACATGTGCTGTAAAACCTTGCTTTTAACCAAAATTATCAATTTTAGATCAACCGGAAGTAGCCTTTAGGTTTTGGGTCGAAAACCTATATGGTAGTTCCCGTTGACCTAGAATCACGAAATTTGGCAAAAAGCAAGGTCTTAACATCACAAATAAAGGAAAAATAAAAAAAAAATAAAAAAGTTGAAAATTAAAGAGTGCCCTATACATACATAGTTGACGCCAATTAAGATAGTCCTCTGAATTGTATGGGCGCTCATACAATTTAGAGGACTAGCTTTATCAGCACCAACCTCAAATAAGGTAAATAAATAAAGTTGTGCAATAGAAGAAAATAAACATGTATGTGGGACTCCCATAAAACAGTCATGATTTTTTTGCCGTTTTTACAGATAATGGTACGGAACCCTTCGTGCGCGAGTCCGACTCGCACTTGGCCTATTTTTTTTGCTATTTGAGTGGTTCGCAAAATCCAACTTGACTAGAAGTGTTTTGATGGATCCTTATTTCCGGCAAATATGTACTGCAAGATAAAATATAGTGGATCATAAAATAGATGCAGTCAGAAATTGAGTTAACATTGTTCCGAAGTAGCTTCCGAATGTCTATCCAATTTTGTAAACTCAGTATAAAATTATATAAACATCGAAATGTAGCATATATATGAGGACGCGGACGTGGCGCAGTGGGCAAACAGCCGGCTGAGACGCAGGGGGTAGCGGGTTCGATTCCCGCCGCGGAACAAATATTTGCATGATCTTCAGATATTTGTTCCGGGTCTGGTTGTTTTTCTATATATTATATGTATGTATTTACAAAAAAAAAGTATATAAGTATTCTATCAGTTATCGGGGTACCATGGTACAGGCTTCGCTTAGTTTTGGGCTAGATAGCGCTGTGTGAAATGTCCAGCATTATTTATTTATTTATTTATATTATTTGCCATAATAGAGTACGACCAGTTATCTGACTTGGTGACAACGTTGCCAGTATCTCATATTTTAATTTAAAAACCACGTTTGCCATTCACTAGGAAAAATAATATGGTTGCACAGAAACGAACAAAAAATACTGACGCTTTTATGAATAACTTTTTCCGTTCAGTAATTGGAAGTGAATAAATTAAAAAGTTGTTGACAAAAAAAAAACTAATAAAATCGTTGCTCAATAACAAAACATTTTTTTGTTTCTACTCGTATTTTCCCTTTCTCGTAAACATTCCAATTTATACACAGCTCAATCTTACCGCTAAGAACAAATCGAACTTGTCAACATCGAAAGCCCCAAGAAATTGGTTTCGACTCCGACTTGAAATTCCGGTTAGAGCGAATGCCAATTGGCCAAGTGAACTGTGCTAACGAGAAATTTGAACCGTGAAGAATTTTTGTACCCTGTTTTTAAGTTTTCTGAACTGAGTACGAAACTTTGTTAGCGATCATTTTTAGAGTTCCGTACCCAAAGGGTCAAACGGGACCTTATCACTAAGTCTCCGCTGTCTGTCTGTCTATCCTTCTGTGACCAGGCTGCATCTCAGGAACCGCGATAGTTAGACAGTTGAAATTTTCACAGATGATGTATTTCTGTTGCCGCTGTAACAACAAATACTAAAAACAAAATGCGGTTCTCTTCGACCTTTATTATGCGCACCGCCAAAGAGTGGAACGCCTTGCCAGAGTCTGTGTTTCCTGATAGCTACAACCTGGGTATCTTTAAGTCGCGAGTGAATAGGTTTCTTCTAGACAAGCGTGTACCATCGTAGACTGCATCATCGCTTACCATCAGGCGAGATCGTGGTCAAACGCAAGCCTATAATATATATATAAAAAAACAGACTAAAATATATTTAATGGAGACTCCCATACAACAAACGTTTTTTTGCACATTTTTGCTCGGTATTGATAACGGCAACAGGTAAGCGTTTGAAATATTCACAGAATTTTGAGTATTACAATGAATGACTGAAATACTCTTTATTGCACACCAAATAAAAATACAGTAATAATGGAAACAAACAATAAATAAAGGTACAATGGGCGGTCTTATCACTAAAAGCGATCTCTTCCAGACAACCTTACCGAACTCTTCGTGCGCGAGTCCAACTCGCACTTGGCCGGTTTTATTCTTTTTGCTTCAAGGTTTTAAATAGAAATTGAAAATTTTAGGGTCATTCGCTTTATAGTGAGACTGTTGACAAGGTATAAAAAGGTTGTGTCTGCTAATAACTTAAAAATAAATCGACACTCATAATCTTATAATGAATTTACATCAATTCAATTTTAGAAGAAATATTGAATGTCTTCAAATTTTCTTCAAAGAAGTTATAGGAAATCATAATTATAAATATGGGATTTATCACGTACCATTTTATCGGCGTTTAGACCGACAATGTTTTGGTTCAATTCGTGAACCAAAACAGGGTGAGTGCGATCCGCTCTGAACGCGCCCGTCTACTCGCGCGCAGAGGGCTACGGCGCGTAGTGCGAGGCGAGACGTGGTTTGTCTCACGAGCGGATCGCACTCACCCTGATGAAGGTTAACGAATTGAACCAAAACACTGATGGTCTAAATGCCGATAAAACGGTACGTGTTAAATAAAGTATGACTGAAATAAATCACGAAAGTTTTCTTAGTAAAAAAGTTATAGGCAGGTGAATAAGTGAACAGAAATATTTGGGGAACGAGGCCAGCTAGCAAATAATATGCCTTTTTTGTACAGAAACTTCGCATAACACTTTGGCAGATGCAGATATTGATCTATTCCAGAGGTTCTCAATTTTGTTTGGCCATGGAACCTTAATTGATCATACATTTTTTGGCGGAACTCTAGCTGGTTATTTTGATAACTAAAGTGTTTACCGCGTAGCTTGAATATATTTATGTTAGACTCGAAGAATGAACAAATTATATATGAAAATAATTATTATAAGTATTGCAAATAATATAACGTAACAAAGAAATACAATGTACCTAGGTAATAATTTATTGTAAATAATAATTTTTTTTCACATAATTTCTTATAATAGCCGTAAAATTAGGCTTTATGTCTGACAATTGAACGCAAACCAATCTCTTATCGGTAAGTCTTCACAAATTTAATCAGAACCAGGACAGCTTTCTCAACGATTGCCTTGTATTAATCTTTAAGTACAATTCAACTTTAACTCTCGGACAGACCACGGAACCCCTGTGACCCATCCACGGAATCCTAGGGTTCCGCGGACCACCTTTTAGGAATCACTGATCTATTCAATACTTCGATAAGCAAGTTAAAAAGCTTGATTGCGGATAAGTTCTTGGTTAATTAATGTACCTAAAACTCTCATGCATGAATTTTGTAATTTCAAACGTTTTTCGTCCACTGTAACTGTGTTTTTACCTAAATATTTTTTTTAAATTATCTGTGGAAATTTGTAATTGGCCCTAAGCATACATGTCTGTTTTTTGCATGTATTATAATATATTTAGTTTTCTGTGTAGCAGTAACTTTCCTGAAAATAATAAAAAAAACGGTTTTCGCGACCCATTGGGCATTATGATGGCAGAACAAGTAGGGTGTGTTGACGATGCGATTTATAGCTTCACACGAAGGTTCCATTATGCAGTGTTCACAAGAGCAGAAAATACGTTCACCAGGGACTAATTTTGCATCGCGGATAAAAATTACTTTCATTCAGTATGAGCGAATATCCCGTATTGTGTGATAAAAGTATGCCAGTATAGAATATGAGTCTGGGGAAGAACGTGACCTAAATGCGGGTATTGGTTCTCTGACATGTAGTTTCATAAGTATTCGCATTTCTTCTAACTGGATCTGATTGGCTATCTGTATAATATAACTGACTTAAAACGTTGTGGGAATTCGGAACTAACATTATCCTATACATTTGTATCAGCTGATTTTCATCCTATCCTACTAATATTGCATGGTAAGTGATAATGGCATGATAAGTGGCTAGAGCAGTACTGGCGTTTGTGACGACACCATCATTATTTGGGGTCAGCAAAAAGCCAGCGTTAAGTAGGTACGCTTATAGCCTACCTTCTTAGCACATGCTGAGCTGGCGCCATTTTGGCGTGACTATTTATAATTAGGTAGTTGAAAGTTGCGTGGGATGTTTCTGTTATTTAAGCATTTACTTATTAGAACTTCTTGAGGTCTGGCATTTTTGTCTTAATTTATGTACAAAATAACGTAATTAACCAGAAGTCAAGGTATCCCATCATTTGTTACTTTGTTGATTGTGTATGGCATGTCGTCGTGTCAAATAAATGTTTTTCATTTCATTTCATTTCATTTATTTCAAATATTATAAACGCGAAAGTTTGTATGTATGGATGTTTGTTCCTCTTTCACGCAAAAACTACCGAATGGATTTTAATGAAAGTTTACAATAATATAGCTTATACATTAAAAAAACATATAGACTATAATTGTTAAAGATAGTGTGTGAATTGTTCAAAATACAACGATAGTTGTCAAGTAAGTCGGAAAAAAATCTGCCATCTGTGAGCTATTCTGGCGTACGCTGCAAAAACTGTAGAGTTTACATGTATATAATGTATAAGAGAAATGTTTATCTTAATTAGTTCTACAAAAAAGTCCGCGACATCATATATCTAGCTTTTATGAGTAAGCTATTATCGCCAAAAGAGTAAACCATAAATCCAATAAAAATTGATAATATATTTGTAATGCACATTTGGTAGTAACAAACGAAGCTGCTCGAAGTACTAATTAATCCTGCACAGACGAAGTCGCGGGTACCAGCTAGTATCTAATAATAAAGAGACTTGTCATGTGTTTTGGTATGGTCTATAGGGAAGAAATAGTGCGCATAAATACATATTATAGTGATATTCACGAAACCATAGCCATTTCTATACTGAAGAATGCTGAAGAAGAGGCTATTTTTACATATAACTTAACCACTTTCCTGTATAACTTGTAACATTTCATTTTTCAATGTGATCGTTTATTTGAGGCCATTAGGTCCGAAAACCCTATAAATAAAATTGCCTCAACCACTTTCTACCAAACTTACAATAAAACAATAAAAACGTATTTATGAGAGTGTAATATCTTCCATATTGTAGGGTCTTTTAACAGATCACTTTTACGTGGCTACAATCACGCATCCATCATTCATATAAATTGATAAAAATGGTACACACATTTCTCAGTAAAATAATTAATTTCTTGCTAAAACAACATCGTTGTATCTTTGTAGGAAACTTGATTAGCGTTTTCAAAGGTTAACTTCAAGAACAATGTAAATGTTTAATAATTATTTCCTTCAAAATTATAATAAGCAATTATTCTTGAGTTTTGCTTTGTTTACACGTCATTACCGTTAGAGATTAATTAACAAAGTTTCTGAGCATATCATCAATGAGCAAAAAGTGCAATTTAAGCCCCGTGAGTTTTACACAATACACAACACATTATAGAAGTTTGAGTAGGGTGCCCTACATATTGTGTGGAATAGGACCTCAAAGGAAAAACTATAGAGCATGTTTTTGCGAACTAAAACATCTACCCTATAGTAATTGAACTCATACAAAATAAGATTGACTGTCGCCTTTAAGCTCTAGACAGACGGCCTGCACCTGCAGCGTGCAGTACGCTGCCAACAATCTCTGCAGCCCATTCGCAGTTAGCGTTTCGATGCAGTGCAGTTATTCAATAGGTTTATTTCACGGAACGCCACGTAAGTATAATTCAAGACAAACTGGCATTGTCACGCTGACCGCACAGGTACCATGGTTCGCCTATGCGCCAACAGCGCAACCGGCCTTCGCTTGGTAATTAGCAAATCTTGGTGCAGCAAGTGTAGATAGTGATGTAGGGGCAGCATCGGCCACTGCAGCAGCTTCCGCAGCAACCTCCGCAAGGCCCGCAAGGTCCACAAGATCCGCAAGGTCCGCACATCATGGGTTGTTGAGTTAAAAGAGTACAAATAAAGTTCTAAATAGTTATGTTCTAAGTTATGATATGCAGTCGGTCTGTCTAGACCTTTAGCGTCCATTTGCATGTCCATCGAAAGAAAACAATGATAACAGAAGTATAATGGGGACCTGATCGCTAAAACACGATCTCTTCCAGGCAAATTTTGAATGGACAGAAATGTATTTTTAATAGAATCAACGGCACGTCTTGGTTTCAATAAAATCATACTATTATAGCTAATGCTTATTACAGATTTAAGCAAATGAGGACGGCGCACTTTATACATTTATTTTAAATCTGTCCCATATTTTGTTCGAAATAGGACGGGCCAAACTTCCCTTTTATCGAGTTTGTATCGATGCCAATATAGTACTTTGTACTTTATTAATTCGAACTTTACTTCGGGCAGCGCTGGATTGACTTTTGTTTGAAAAGGTCCGACTGTTCTTTGTAACTCGTGCGAATGTTCGTGAAGTGTTGTCTTTTCTTTGTCTTTAGTATCTGTTTGTTAAGGCATTGTTTGGCTATTTTACCTTTGGCTAATACGGACAATCATACTCTTCGTCAATTAATAAATTAAACAACTTTATCATAAAGAAACCGTCATCTGCCTTAGAATTTGCTTTCAAGGATAAAGGAATGGATCACCTGTAAAGTAATGTTATTTTTATTGACAACTAGTGAACCCGCCGAACTTCGTACTGCATTGACATGCATATAACGCGGGCTGTCAATATACGTCACCCTGGTAGAATTGTGAATTGTTGTCCCCGGCCATCATTATGTATGAGAAAATTAATGACTTCCACAAATAATTCAATACCAAAATTAGCCAAATCGCTCCACCCGTTCTCCAGTTTTAGCGAGACTAACGAACAGCAATTCATTTTTATATACATACAACAATATCTCAGGATAACTCCGACCGAAGCATCTGTTTCAAACGGTATTAATTTTTTTTTACATCCTCTTCGACGATATGTGCAGCACGCATTCTGTCAATTCTATGTCAAACGTCATAAGGTTACATTATAAAAGCGCTAAGGTTAGATTATAAATAATTTTATATGGTGGTTAAGTATTCTTAAAATTTCTAATTTTGCGCGCAATTTTCCTATATTTTTTCTTTCATAGGAACCTTTTCCTGACAATAAGAAATACGACAAAAAAAGACTTAGCGAAATCGGTCCAGCCGTTCACGCGTGATGGCGTGACCAAGGGAAATAGGGATTCATTTTTATATTTCAACCCAGCACAACAAGACAATCAAAAAACTAATATTTTGGCATCAGGTTTAGCATTCTGATTTGATGGTGTTTTTTTAGCCAATTTACTCCTAATTACCGAAGGCTATTCTCAATATTCTTTATATATGATAATATTACCAATTCAAAAGTAACTATGTCTCGCTGTCTGTCTATTTATTACGATTTGACGAATAAATGGCTATACCAATTTCCATGATTTTTTTATATAGATAGATATATTCAATCCTGGACCCTGGATATAAGACATGGCTTGAGACATAGGCTATTTTTAGTGCCAAACCAGGTGTGCAAAGCTGCCAGCAGAAACTTGTATCCACATATTTGTATGATTGACTGGAAAATCAGTATTTTGATCAATACCAATCAATCAGTATTTGTATTTTAGTGTATTAAAATTTAACAAAGACTTATTCATCTATCATCTAATACTCTATTGAGAACGATGATTATTATTTTGTTATATATTTGTCTACGTGAATTCTAACAGCGGGGTGTCAGTACATCAACGTGCACGGTGCTAATTAGTTGAGAAACTTGTTTAATAGCTTCGCAATTTCAAGGGAGTTAAGGTGGCGGTTCGCGTCGCGACAAAGACAGGAGACCAAGACAAGTGACTGAGACGGGAGACCGCGACCGTTACTTTACTTTAGGCCATGTATAAGCATAAGTTAGCGAGCGAGACAGAGAGAGGAGATAGAGACGCGAGACCGGAGACTGAGCCTGACCAGTAGTGTCTCGTGTCGCGCTCGAAAAGTACGTGTGTTTATTGTAAAAACTAAGTACTTTTTCTGACGAAGATTGTAAACAGCTGATTGAACTGATCAGACAATACCCTCTGATGTACGATGCACAACTAGACTCCTACAGAGACGAAAATTTCCATAGACTGCCACTCCGATACTGAATAAATTGTAGCTTTGGTTGCGGTCTCGGTCTCGACCCACAGTACATGCAGAAGAGACCGAGATACTTGTCGCGGTCTCCCGTCTCAGTCTCCTGTTTCGTTCTCCTGTATTTGTCGCGACGCGAACCGCCACCTTAAAGCAAGTTACTCTTGTATTTTATGGTTGTATAGCCGACTCAATTTCTGTTTAATTTCCATGATCCAGTTTAGATGAACTCTGAGTTATATTCAAATTAAAAAAAAAAATCTTGCAAATGTAACAATGGATAAAACAATTTATAATTTGTTATAACAGAAACAGAAAATAGAATAACTAGGTGTCTCTAAGTTAGTAGCTCTAAGGTAGTAACTCCGTAATTTCACCTACTAGTCACACACCCGTGCGTTCGCCTAGGGTCGCATGTGGGGTCAAGTGCTGGCTAATAGGTGACCTTATGACAAAATTAAAACAGGATATTTTTATTCAGTCGCAAGAAAAGGGCAGAAGTTAGAAATATTTTATACACAAATAGCAAACTTGTATTTATTCAAATTATTATCGTCCTGTTGTTAATATTTTCCGCAAAAAACTCAGAGGTTGAATTTTCAAGAAATAAATTCCCACAGTTAAAAAGCATACTGAAAACTTTTCTCTCATACAACTTACTAAATTAGCTACTTTATTAAAACACTCGCGTTATAATTAACCTCAAATTCGCAGGAATGTGCAAAATAATGTCTGATATTCTACCAACTAGTTTTTGACAGGCTTTCATCATAGCGTTGGTTCACTCCATAACTTTTTAATCTCAGTTTATCCAAAGGATAAACTCTAACGACAACTCTCTATGTTCCATTTGTGGATACTTCTAATACTCATACTTAATTTTGTTCAATGGAGTCTTTGATCTGCATAGGAAACAGGATGTATAATATCACAACAAGAAAACATAAATATTGGCCTTTTTCGACATACATCAGTCAAAAACACCGTTTTAAAAAATTACTGACCTATGAGGCAATATCAATAAGTGGGCCATTTGCTGTTTTGATCTCCAAGAATCCTGACAAAAATGGATTAGATAATTAATATAATATATTAAAAATAAAGTATTGAAGTAAGTTTATTTTAGTAATATGTACCTATGCTATTTTTATTAGTCCTGTGCAAATTTTCAGTAGTTCCCTTTTCTGTGCACTACCTACACATCTTTATCAACAATACACAAAGGTTACCTGGAAGAGAATGCTCTTTAGCATTAAGTTCACCTTTGTACTAGTTTTATAAGTGCAATAAAGTATTTGCAATCAATCAATAATATATAATATAATATTGCTGGACATTTCACACAGCGCTATCTAGCCTTAAACTAAGCAGAGCTTTTACTATGGGAACCAGATAACTGGTAGAATACTTATATAGGTACATTTTTTTGTAAATACATACTTATAATATATAGAGAAACAACCAAACCCGGAACAAATATCTGTAGATCATGTAAACATTTGTTCCGCGGCGGAAATCGAACCCGCTACCTCCTGCGTCTCAGCCGGCTATTCGCCCACTGCACCACGGAGGTCGTCAAAACATACAAAAGTCTTAATTGTAATTACTTCAAATAATATATATTTATAAATTATGTTTTATTTACAAATTCGTGCACTAAAATGCGCTCTTTAGATGACTCAACTGTTTCTTTTGTATTTTATGAGGTTTTTTTATAAGATGTGAATATTGGTATTGTTTTACTGGTATTAAATATATTTAATTACTTCTATAATAAATTACAGGTTACTTGCTAGGTACAAGGGCTTTAACAGTACCCCAGAGAAGCAATTACGTAACTTTTTATTGCACTGAATTTCAATTTGAAACCAAATATGGACGATACGGTGCATTAGAATTGGTTAGTACGCTTATAGACGGTTTCTATTACAATTCCTCCAGGCTGATTAAAGTTATTGCAACAAAGTTACATAACTCAATTCATTATAGTACAATACTAATTACAAAGGCACTTGTCTCACCGCTGGCAATGAG
This sequence comes from Philereme vetulata, assembly GCA_918857605.2. Classification (NCBI taxonomy): domain Eukaryota; kingdom Metazoa; phylum Arthropoda; class Insecta; order Lepidoptera; family Geometridae; genus Philereme; species Philereme vetulata. The sequence goes on along the minus strand of OU975439.1, from coordinate 8,878,589 downwards.
CGAGAAGCGAGTAGAACTAGAAACTAGAAACGAGTTAGCGTGTAGTTCCTATAGTTGTCTCGCTCATCTCGCTGGGCTATAAAGCGAGTGAGCGAGTGCGACGGGCGATACTCTAAACCCTCCGTCGTCCGAAACACGTTCTCGGAGACCCGGATGACGAAATCACTTCCGCTAATACGGGTGAGTCATCCACATTAGACAAAGCAAATACACTGACCTCGCCGGCGAGGTCGACGAGTCCCATTAGTCGCCGCCTACACGAGGTACAAGCACGTACCCGGGCGTTTCTCTCCTATCCCCGTCCCGGCAACAGCCCAAGCCGAGGTTCGTACCTAAGTGGTGCCCTTGCGCTAGTTGCCTCATCAAAAATAAAATTATAGGGCTGAGCGCCTTCTGCGCTCGCCAAAAGCTCGGTTAAGCTGCAACGGCCTCCGAGGCCAACAGCGAGATAAGTCCATTCGAAAAAAAAAAAAAAAAAAACGGGCGATACTCTAAACCCTCCGTCGTCCGAGACACATTCTCGGAGACCCGGATGACGAAATCACTTCCGCTAATGCGGGTGAGTCATCCACATTAGACAGAGCAAACACTCCACAAATACACCGACCTCGCCGGCGAGGTCGACGAGTCCCATTAGTCGCCGCCTACACGAGATACAAGCACGTACCCGGGCGTTTCTCTCCTATCCCCGTCCCGGCAACAGCCCAAGCCGAGGTTCGTACCTAAGTGGTGCCCTAGCGCTAGTTGCCTCATCCAAAATAAAATTATAGGGCTGAGCACCTTCTGCGCTCGCCAAAAGCTCGGTTAAGCTGCAACGGCCTCAGAGGCCAACAGCGAGATAAGTCCATTCGAAAAAAAAACGGGCGATACTCACGCCACACGCTGAGCGCGTGGCGCGACTGGCGCGTGCGTTACTGAGTGAGTATCTCTGAGCGAGTATCGCTGAGCGAGTGTTGTAGTCACTGCGACCAAATAGTGGAGAGCGAGTTCTCGCCGGCAGTGTGAACGGCCACCGATCGACTATTAATATACGTGTCTCTTTTACTGACACCGAATCTATATCTTTTGCTTGTTTTTTAAGCGAGAAAATAGTTGATAGCTAATCGCTTACTCGCCGGTGGTGAGACAAGTGCCATACAGAGTACAGTAATACTTACAGAGTGGTCCAGCTGTCGCCTTCTTAGCTATGCTTACCGAAAAAACTTTCTGTCAGTGAGACGAAGTCGACCACAGAAATAATAAATGAGATTGCGGCTTGTAATACTCTGCATAATTTAAGGATACTTCTTTTGAGCCGAATATTTTCTGGCGTATCCATTTTCGCCTGTCATTTTGGTCCATAAAGGAACTTTTCATTGGATATTTTGGTGTAACTTAGTACAGAAAGTGATGAATGGGTAATATATTCGTTTATATTTTGCTGCTTATATTACAGTTTAGCTAAGTTTATGATACAATTTATGAAATTTCTTTAGAATTATTTTTGATCGAACGAAGCGAGATCTCCAAATCAACTTGGGCAAATCGGCGTTGTATCGGCGATTATCGTAAAATTTGGTTTATAGGTACGGAGGGATGGCACAATTTTGGTGTGACTAAAGTAGCTAAAAATCTGGGGCGGGGGGGGGGGGGGGGGGGGGGTTGAGATTTAGGGGTTCAAGAGGGGTAAATAAAAACAAAATAGGACTATTCAGCCGCCAAATGGAACGTCTAATAAAAGGTCTTTTTGAGTAAATTTCGACCCCGTTTTTATTTTTAGTATAAACTATGTAGTTATTAAGTTATTAAGAAAAATAAAAATTGAAGACAAAATTCACAGTGTACACCAATGACCCCACAGTGCTGAAATTTGATTTCAGATTTCAGATTTATTTATTTCACCTTAATTATAACATTGGTTGTTACAGGCGTGTCAATTTTACAATATAGAACTTATAATAGTTAAATTTAAATAATATAATAAAAAAACATGTCAACTAAAAATTAAAGTTTTCTAACTAAAACGGTATGTCAAAACTAAATTATAATAAAAGAAAATATAATGGTGGAATATGTCAAATAATGTCAAATATTTGGTATGCCTGTCGCTTTAGTGATACAAATATAGGGAACAGTCTGAAATCCAGAATAACTGCAATTTCTACCGCAAAAAAGGATAACCAAATCGTGACCTCCCGTTACCTGTAATTAGAATGAAACCGTAGGTCAAGTAATATGGTTTTTTATTTCGTGGCACTATTTTTTTAGTAAAATATTACAAATAATTTTTTTTTTTGTGATGGGAGACTCGCGAGATCTCAGTTCGGAGCGAACGACTACTTAAAAAGTTTAAAAAGTATTGTAATTTTATGTTAAACTTACGTTTTAACATAAACGCGAAAACGTGAGATTTGCCAGGATCAACAAGCATTGAAATAAATTTATCCTTTAACAATGCTAGGTTTTACTCCAATATTCAACTTTCAAGTTATTTTAGAACTAAAAGGCATTTAACCTATTCACACCCGACCACCTCAAGGTTGCCTATTTCTGACGATGGCTAACATAGCTTGCAGCCTACATCAATCACCCGGGAATCTATTTGTGGTTACCCTTGTCGTGATCCGTCATGCGAACCTATTGTAGATGACAATGATGTGGATAACCAACATAGAGTGCTCCTCTATAAAATTAACGTTAAAATATCGCTATTTCGAAAGGACTTTAAACTTACCTATCTATGCCAAGCATAGTACTCGCAATGTTGTGATCTGGTTTAAAGGGTATGGCGGTGCAATTACAGACATTAGAGATTTTTTACCAGTATGTTTTAGAGTGACAAGGTGTGATGTGTTTGGTGTTACAAATAGTAACCGCTTACCATCAGGCCAACTGGAATATTGTTATATTGTAAATGGGCTTTTTGACGAGGCTTCTTGGCGAGGAACTAGATGATCTCCAAAGTTGACTTGAAGATGAACATGACTAAAACAAAAGTGCTGTCAAGCGTCTCCAGGGGCTCGTTTCCAAACATTTCTATTGGAAAGGAGTACCTGGAGATGGCCAAATCTTATGTACACCTTGGTCATGTTTTATCTTTCGGAAAATAATTACAGACCAAGGAGATATCTAGGAGAATTCAGTTGGCATGGGCGGTGTTCAGTAAGCTGGACGATATTATGAAATCTTTCACCGTTCTACAATGTCTGAAGACCCGCCTCTACAACCAATGTGCCCTGCCAATATTAACCTACGGTGCTGAGACATGGACGCTCACTAAGGAGATTGTGCACAGGATTAGAGTCACACAGAGAGCCATAGAGCGCACCATGCTCGACATCACACTGCTAGACCGAGTCCCCAATACTGAAATTCGTAAACGGACCAAAGTTCGACACATTAGCAAGCGTATATTCGGACATGTGCCCAGGCGCGGTGATGTCAGGAGGAGCAGGGTGCTGACTGAGTGTTGGCCCCGAGATGGAACCAGGAACGCAGGTCGTCCATCGGCAAGATGGATCGACGGCATTATAAAAATCGCAGGTCGTTTGTGGGTTAGAACAGCGCAGGACAGAGGCGGATGGCGACAACGAAGAGAGGCATATGCCCAGCAGTGGGATGAGAAGGGCTGACGATGATGATGATGAAATGGGCTTTTAAATAAAAAACAGTGTTGAGTAAACCTATATATTGACATTTTAACTTATCTTCCGAAGCATGTATTATGCATTTATTTATTTAATATTATTTTATTTATCAACAAATTCCACTGCTCTTAATAAATAAAAGTTTGAAATGTCTATTCTACGCCAATAACGGATTTATATTTTATAGTTCTACAAGTAATGACAACAATCACCCAATTTTTTTTTGTTTGTTTTGTTATTCTGTACTTTTAAACTTAACATGTCCCAACAACAAGTATGGAAGAGCAGCGCTGGTTGTTGCAACCAGCACATGCTGAGATAAGGACCATTTTGCAACTATACTTTGTGTATCAATTAAGATTTTTTTTATATGTGTTTTTTCTATACTTGTTTTTATTAGTTTTTTTCTGTATTTACTTTAACCCTTAATTTAGCACAGATATAAAAGTTAGAAATACATAAGTTTGATGAATGTAAGGCATCAAGGGTATGCTAAGAACTTAAAAAAAATATGAAAAAAATCCTGCATTTCCCAGAGTTGGGAAAATTCGTGTCCGTCACAGCGGACACTGTCAAAGACGTCACAAATAACGAGTAGATTTGGATGTTCGCCGTGGCGGACATTGATAAATAGAGGATAAAATAAAAAAGCTTGATTTCATACACATTTTATGTAGAGTTTTCATAATATTAATAATAAAACACCACGGAATTATTATTTTTAGCAAGAAAAATTAAGTAATTAAGCTTAAAATTAAGATCTAATATATAACAATAATTTGGTATGGCAATCTAAAAACAATTTCTTGCATTTTTGCCCGTTACAAAGCAAAGGCGCGTTTGACACTTTATGCAGAATACAACTGTTTTTTTTTGACAATACCTGCAACGTCCTTCCTCCATCGTATCTGGGAAAGGACCCAAATTATCGTATTTTACAGGGCTAAAAGGGCGTTTTACATGAGGATTACCAACTTTAGGAGCTGTATTTTTGGTCCGTTTAGCACAGCGGTTTTCAGCTAATAGATTTTCATATACGGCATATCTGAATGCTATTAGAGCCATCTTCTTCTTTTTATTGCCTTCATTATTCTTCCTATGCACAAGCCAAGCATTATTTATGCAAATGTCCACTAATTGCGCGAAAAACATAAGAAAACCCGTAACCGCAAAACTAACCAAATTTGACGATGTCCGCCACAGCGGACCAAGTTGTTTTTATGAATATCAGTGAGTAATTGGCAATGTCCGCTGTGCCGGACAAAGGTGTCAAGCGAATAAAAAAACACCAAAACACGTATAAAGTTTTATGAACTTCAGTTAAACATTATCATACACGTATATTCTAAAACAAATTGGAAAAAACAATGAGCTTTTAGCAGCAAAACGCTGAAAAAATAATTAAATTACCTTGTCGAAAACAGATGACCGCCTCTTCGCCGACATTTTGTTCGCGACTGATAGATTCAGTGTTGCCAACGTCAAAATTCATTTTCTACTAACTTTTTGAGATGTTATGAAAAAATAATATTCAGGATTAAAATAAAATAACGCTTAAGACGCCCCCATTTTTTTTTAAAGTTGGCGTCCGCCCCGCCGTACAAATTCAAATTAAGGGTTATGTATGTTGCAAATAAACTATTATTCTATTCTATTATATTCCAAATATGCCAGTAATTACATAATAATAACAGTTTAATTAATTTTAAAACATTAGTACCTAATGTTATGAATTATTAAAATTATGAATTATCAATGGGTTAAATTCATAATTAGATCTATACTCACAGTTTCAAAATCGATAGTGTAGCAACCTGGTTGTATTTTGAGTATGGACTAGTTAAAGCAACGTTGATTATGTTTATATTTTAACAGGTGGCTGTTAGTATTAAAAATCGAGTGATTTTATAATTTAAAAGACAAATAAATTTAGGCTTTTAGGCCTGGATGTACAGTCAACCATTTTCAGAGGCTTTTGCGGCGGCTTATAAAGTGGACGAGTCATTAGCTAAACTAACATAAATTTACGTGCTTTTAGCTTAACCTGGTTTTCCAACAATGTCCAGTATTCCATACATTCATTAGCATAATTACCTTTTTGTTAAACCTAAATGGCAACTAAGACTAAGCTGAAAGCTCCGACGAAAACCACACAAGTTATGTACCTACGTAGTTAGTTTGGCTAATGGTTGGACGTCGGACGACACAGTCTGTCTGTATTTAACTGAATCTGTCTGTAACATGGAGCTGTTCACGCTATAGTCTATTTAAAGAGTGAACAGTTATTTAAGTATATAAAACAATGTCTAGAGACTGGCCATCCTCAAATTTAAAATTCAACCATCGAATTACCCTGGCGTTAAAATAGTTAGTGCTATGAGATCGACTGAACGTCGATGAACCTTAAGCTTGGTACACTTATAAGAACAGTACACTAACAAAGAAAATTCAATACTGCAAAGCTGTACGTAGAGTCTTGTAGAAACATGGTTATACAAATACATTATTTGTAACAATCATTCCACTATATTCGAGTGAAACCGTTGAGCTTTCCACAAAACTAACAATTCAGTGAACATATTGTTTCAAGAGGTTCAATGAAAATACATAGCTAAAACATTTGTTTGGTACAAGATTTAGAAAATTCTGCACTAGGTACAATGTTACCGCGCAGCCACGTTACCCGCCTTGGCGCGAGGAAAGTGGCCAGAGATGTAATGTGGCCACGTTACTGCTTATGCTCCTTGTCATGCATGCCACACGCTCCATGTTTTGTCGGTTTTTTGTGCACGAGTCAAAGGGCCGGCAAAATGAACACGAGTAGCTTCTCCTGTCCACACGTATCTCGCTCGTTCTCGCATATCATACCGTTTCGAGCGCTCAGAGAGGAAGCACGTGCGTTTTGGGATTTGGAAAAATATACCACCTTGCTACGTCGGATGAGTGGTTAAATTACACGTTAAAATTTATACAATTAATTTATAAGTTAAACATGTTTTGGTTTCGTGTTACCAGACATAAGTTGGTACCTAATTATCTATCTAATTTTTAGGGTTCCGTACCCAACGGGTCAAACAGGAACCTATTACTAAGACTCCGCTGTCTGTCAGTCTGTCTGTCACCAGGCATGATCAGTGATAGGAAGACATTTGAATTTTTAACAAATGATGTATTTCTGTTGCTGCTATTACAACAATTATGAGACTTATGAGAGCCCCCCTTAAATATCTGTTTTATTTTAGTTTAATTATTTTTTTAAAGTGAATGCTTAACTAACATTCACTTTAAAAAAATAATTAAACTAAAATAAAACAGATATTCAAGGGGGGCTCTCATACAACAAACGTGATTTTTTTTTTCTCGTGTTTGCTCGATATTTATAACTTTAATTTATTTTATTTTATATTTTATTTTATTTTAATTTAATTATTTATTTTTAAAGTAAATAATATAACTCAATATTATGTAAATATTTCAAGCGTTTACCTGTTGCCGTTATAAATATCGAGCAAATACGAGAAAAAAAAATCACGTTTGTTGTATGAGAGCCCCCCTTGAATATCTGTTTTATTTTAGTTTAATTATTTTTTTAAAGTGCTTTAAAAAAATAATTAAACTAAAATAAAATTAATATTTACGGGGGGGGGGGGGAGGGGGGCTCTCATACAACAAACGTGATTTTCTTGCCGTTTTTATAGATAATGATACAGAACCCTTCGTGCACGAGTCCTACTCGCACTTGACCGGTTTTATTTAAAGTTAATATTGGTTGTTAATATTTTGTCTCGTAGGTAGGTAGGTATCTAAGTATAGAGTTTTATTTTATTTTTATTGATTTAGAAAACAAAAAATAAAAAATTCATGTTAATTCTACTTATGAAAATGAGGGTAAGGTAGGAACCTACTACCGTTGTAAGTATATTATTTCTCTGTGATAGTACACCTACCTATTGAAACCTAGACAAGTAATCGCGCGAGGAGGGATGTGTTTGGCCACCTATGGCATAAATCGCGGCAATGCGAGTAGCATGAGCAGGAGCATAGTGTAGCCGAGGAGACCATTTTCACCATGTCTTCACGCCACACGGGAACCTTTATTCCTCAATTGTTGTCGATTCAGCAAGCTATAACGTATGCTCATTACAGATTTTTTCGTTTAGAATATCATTTAGTGGAACTGTGAGGATTTTTCTATACAAATTGGTTTTAGGTTTCTGTATGAAGTTAAGTTTGAATAGTTAGCGGTCACTAATGGGACCACCAGGGAAACTTACTTCACGAAGTAACTGCAGTAAAAAAGCTCCTGCTTATGCAGAAGACGACTGAATAGCCTATCGAGTTCCCCAATCCAACTCTTTCTTACTACAACTGGTGGAGATTAGGATGGCGGGGTGTATTTTCAAATACCTCAATGTCCAAAACTGCGAAATCATATCTATTCGTAACTCATATATTCTCCATATATTGTGGGGTATGAACAGGAAGATAATGATGTAGGTACATAAAAATCTTAAATACAACTTTCTTTCCTACGTTGCTACTAGCATGAACAATATGTTTATATACGTTTTAGTTGTGGGCTGGCATCAACAACTTAAATTAAAAATAAGAAAACGCTACCTCCTATGCTTTGCTAAAACTTTTATTATCTTCATATGGGTACATGAACTTGAAGGGTGAACGCACTTACTACACGTGTTTTATCTGAAACACAAGCTCAGCATCTTTGTGAGTGCAATTTGCAATTGAAAAGTCTGAGAATCGTACAAATTTATGTAAAAGTTTGCTTTTGCTACGTGATATGTTTTTTTCAACATTTTAATTCTATAGAAAAGTATTATTTTTTTTACAAAATATTTTCTATTTTACGGATTAGCACGTTGAAGTGGCAATGGGCAGGCCATATAGCGCGCAGAACAGATGGGCCGAAAGGTTCTCGAGTGGAGGCCACGGACCGGCAAGCGCAGCGTAGGACGTCCACCCACAAGATGGGCAGACGACTTGGTAAGAACCGCAGGTCGGCGTTGGATGCAGGCCGCTTCCAACCACAGTTCCTGGAGATCAATGAGGGAGGCCTTTGTCCAGCAGTGGACGTCCTACGGCTGATATGATGATGATGATGATTTTCTATTTAATTAATACAATATATTATACAAGTATATACCGTTTAGATCACTTGTCAAAGTCATAATCCTTACAAAATATAATCAATAAATCGATCCACACTAATCTAACGTTGCGTTGACTAAAGTAAAGGAATTGACAAAGCGAAGTACGCGTCGCGCTAGATTTCTTGTCTTACCTAAAATGCCGTACGAATTATGGCAAAAAAACAATAGTTCACGAAGGCGCACAGTTTAAGCTTTCAGCTAAATTACCCTGTGATATAAAAAATGTAATCTCATTTAACACATTTAAAACTAAACTCGCTCAACATATTACAACTAATGTTTACTAACTAAAGTATTATACAAACGAACGATCTACCTGAATGCGTTAATTGAGTACCTACATACATAACTCGAACGAATTACATCAACTTTTCTATATGTACTGATTCTCATGTATGTAATAATTGTTATCTTTTTTAGAATAAATTTATTTTCTGTTCATTTAATTTACACTGATTAACAATAAAAACTACAAATAAATTAAATATCTAAAACTAAATTTAAAATAAACTTATAAATAAAAAACTGCATTTAAGTCTGATAAATGATATTAATGATAAATGAAGAATAAATGATACGAAAAATAAATAATAATTAAGAATAAATGATTATTAAACCTAAGTATGGAGAACCTCTATACCATAGCTTAAGCGAGGTTTTTATATATGTGAAAATTTTATAAAAAAAATGGCAATCCTGGTAAATATTCCCTACTAGCTGACCCGCCCGCGGCTTCGCAAGCTTGGTTTGTCAATAAAAACATTACCCTCCTTCTGCACAGTCAGGTGAAAAGTAGCCTCTGTCTGAATCCTGGTATCTGTCTATATTCTAAATTTCTTTTAAATCGGTGCAGCCGTTTAGTCATGAAATCGTAACAAACAGACAGACAGATTTTAATAGCAGTAACACATTTAATGGCCACATGTGGCATATATCAATTAGGCTCTCACAGTTTTTGTTATTGTAGCCAGTTTTAAAGAAATAAATCCAGTCACACGAACAAAGAATTGTAAAGTTTCGGAGCGAGTTAGAAAACTCGATTTTTAACCCGAGGAAGTACAAAAGTCGTGTTAAGTTTGTCGTACGGGTACATTCATCCTATAACAAATGTAAAAACTTTATAAGAATATACGTTTTACTGTTTAAAGTTATGTGAACAATTCTGGCGAACAAATCATTATAATGATAACTTTTACGAATCTGGCTACTAAATCCACAAATAGAAACTGATTCTAATATCGCACAAATCTTTCTGGGTTTGACAACCAAATCTTTGTGTATGCCCGCCCACATAGAATTTTGCAAAAAAACTTTAAACAACCTACTGCAATTTTACTTAGATAACTTTCGTGATTGATTTCAATCATTATTATAAATACGGAATTTATCACGTGCCGTCTTATCGGTGTTTCGACCGACAATGTTTTGGTTCAATTCGTGAAGCTTCATCAGGGTGAGTGCGATCCGCTCCGAATAACGTCTCGCCTAGCCCTGGACGTTATTCGGAGCGGATCGCACTCACCCTAATGAAGGTTCACGAATTGAACCGAAACATTGTCGGTCGAAACACCGATAAGACGGTGCGTGATAAATCCCGTATTTATAATAATAACCTACTGCAATATTAATGAGGTAGCAACAAGCTTAATAAAAAATGATTTTTTTCATTTAAAACCATTACATAGTTCTGGGTTTGTGGATTCAGAAACGGCTTACATAGAAACTCTACCCAGCACAGTAGCATTAATTCTGTGCCAGCACACACCATACTCGGTACTGTCTTTTCTTCAAAAGGCAACTGATTCTCATCAAAGGAACTCCAGTGTACCCCGGGGCTAAACCTCCTTTACCTAGCTAGCTTTTTTACAAAGCATGGTGCGAGCGAAATACTGTGCTCTTTTTCGCATTGCTTGTATTTCAAAACCAAAACTAACGAACCTCGGTTTGTGGACCATATTTTGCGATGACAATTATAATGCACTGCACTGGTTTTAAAACGGCCACTGATTTGGTCTGCTTCTTTGAAGGGACCTGCATTTATTAGAAGCATTTTATTGAACCTTAGACAGAAAAGAGAGTAAATTTCATGCATTTATTTTGTTAGAACTAAGGGTTGGAATATTTAGTAGGAATGTCAAAGAGTTTCACTGTTGCTTAGTGTCTCTAAACAAGTATAGTGTATGTTTACAAGATTTTAGGAAGGATATTGATATTTAATATGAATTGATATATTTTTTATAGGATGAGGTGCAGATGAGGCTTAAGCTCATGTATTTTGCTCACATGCTCACGTTAAAAGGATACCACTGTCTATACCAATTAATTCACAGGTTACGTTTAACTTTGAGAACTTCCGTGGTTAAGAGCTGGCTGAGATGCAGGAGGTTGCGGGTTCCATTCCCGTAGCGGAACAAATTTTTTTTTTGTTATCCCAACGTTTGACTATTGCAAAAGCCATGGTCGTGAGCAGACTGGAGTACTTGGAGCTACCGTCGTAAAGTGATAGCAGCTGCAGCCATTACCCTCACTTGGTCTTCGGTATTAGAAATATTCACGTTCATATTACGACACGTTGAGAGTCTATAGCCTTTTTCACGATTGAATTTTGGAAATATCTTAAGAAGCCGGCGAACCCCGAGCGCAACTTCAATTCGGCCGCGTCAAAAACTTCGGCCTGAATATCGCTATCCCTGTTTAGTGACGAAGTTTAGCCACGCAAGAGCCACAGTGATAGCGATTGAACGATTCTAAATTTGATTAGATTTTGACCGTCTTCCGTAATAGGTACCAAAAATGATGACTGAAAACTTGTTGTATTTTTCTCATTGTTTTGTTATTCTGTAACTAGACGATATAATCTATGATAGGATACATAAGATGTTGTTGTTTTTAATATGCAGAATGCGATACGCTTCTATTTAGTTTTAGGTAAGTATTTTGATCTAATATATGGTTGGCAACCTAGATAAATACTATTCAAATTAAAATAATACCTTCTTAAGATAGAAATATGCTCCAATTAGAAATGATCTTGGTAGTACGTGTTGTATAGGCGATACCCCTCCGGTCTTCCCTTAATTTCAATCACTTTACGAACCATTCCTTTGTAATAATGGCGTAAAAACTTAGGATCATGAAGTTAAATTAAACAATTCGAATTTTACAAAATATATTCAGTCAGTCAGACTATTAATATTCGAAAATTTTATACGAAAGCCAAAGATGTGCCTACCCAAGCAAAATGTGCAAGCCATTTCAAAAGATTCTAAAATAGATTTCGAGATGGTGGCGGTAGGAAATGCACTCTCTGCAAAGTGTTCCTTATCGAAAATCGAGTTGAATAAAATTCAATGCACTTCCATTAGTACTATAGTGTTTTTTTTTTCAATAACGATCTAACTAAATAGTCCATAGAAGTCATCAAATTAATTTATTGCAGGTATTGTGTATGTATACCAAGGAAAAACAGTCCAATTAGGTAGGTCCAACTTCGAGAAAGAGGTCAATCGTAGAATCCAACTCGGATGGGCAGCGTTTGGGAAACTTCGCAACGTCTTTTCGTCCAACATACCTCAGCGCCTTAAGACGAAAGTCTTCAATCAGTGTGTGTTACCAGTGATGACATATGGAACCGAGACGTGGTCCTTCACTATTGGCCTTATGAATAAGCTCAGAGTCGCTCAAAGAGCTATGGAGAGGACTATGCTCAGGGTTTATCTACGGGGACGAATCAGAAATGAGGAGATACGTAGGAGAACTCAAGTCACCGACATAGCCCGACGGATTAGCACATTGAAGAGGCAATAGGCAGGCCATATAGCGCGCAGAACAGATGGCCGATGGGGGCCGGAAGGTTCTCGAGTGGAGGCCACGGACCGGCAAGCGTAGCGTAGGACGTCCACCTACAAGATGGGCAGACGACTTGGTAAGAACCGCAGGTCGGCGTTGGATACAGGCCGCTTCCAACCGCAGTTCCTGGAGATCAACGAGGGAGGCCTTTGTCCAACAGTGGACGTCCTACAGCTGATATGATGATGATGATTGTGTATTCAACTTAGTCCACAATATCATCACACCATCAACTCAACTATTTTATTTTTGTGTTTTATAGAGGTGTTAATACTTGTATATTCGTTTTGGTAATGAATGTATTGGTGGGTACACATGAACGTACATGCGCGATGAGCATGTTTCATCCGAGCATGACTATCTACAAACATGCTCGACCCTGCGTCTTCAAGTAAAAGCTTGCTCGAAGAACATGTTTAGTGCGCGTTGAAACTCTTCGAGCAATGGCCGATTCGTTGTTGTGTTTGGTGGGCATCGCCTGCTACATTTACTGTCAGGGAAAAACTACGCGAAGAAAGCGTCGTCGTCGCTGGGTTAGGCCAATGTTACAAAGAAGAGAATGTCACAGTCATGTTAATGTGATAAAAGAGTTAGAACCTGAAGAGTTTCGTAACTATTTACGAATGAATATGACTCTATAAAATAACTTGCTACGTTTGGTAACGCCTAAATTGGAAAATTTTATTTTAATTGAATTTCTTTTACCCTTATCACAATATTCTTTTAACGTAGTTTTCCACAAGCACTCTTCCTCCTGATACATATTTATAAATTGTTCCACAAAATCCCGAGAAAATGAACGAAAGTCCGACATTTTAACAGCGCACTCGCACCCTCTTCCCAAAAATTTCAATCACGACTAACATGCTCGACTTCGCGGCTACATGTACAAACATGTTTGCATCGAACATCGAGCAAAAATTATGGACGTTTGAATCTTGTTCGAATCGAACGTTTTGGTTGGCTTCCAGCATTTGTCTTGAGACTTGCATGGTTCACACATTCGTACTTGCTTGAGATCGAGCAAGTTTATCGAGCAAGTACGTACGTGTGTACCCACTATATAAGGATTCTATTTTTCTAGAAGAGAGAAAAAAAAGAGTGATGATTCCAAAAGAAATGGAAAAGGAAAAAATGAAGTTTATGAGCCTCGTTTGTGGTATTTCTCACTTCTTTAATTTTTGGACGACCAAATAGTTCCGATGTCATCGATATCCAACATAGAATCAACATCTTCCGACTATGACAGCAAATTTCATCCTCCAGACACACAGGTATGTATTTATGTTTTATGTAATCATATTTTCCTGCCAGTCAACAGCTCCTTCGTTGTTAAAATATCTTTCAAATTTTTCTCTGACTAATTTATCCTGATTTGTCGAGTTTGTCTGAACAGTCGATGTAACATTTTATAACATTTCAGCTCTTAATCCTGAATTTAAAGTACCTTGTTCAAAATATTCTCTGTCTATGGCTTGAGTAGTTAAGTATGTATTTGGAGATTCTCGCATCAAATAATTGTGTAAAACACACGAAGCCATAATAACACTTTTGATGTTATCCACTGACTGAATCGATATGGGAGTGTGAAACATCCGGAATCTATTAGCGAGAATTCCAAAAGCATGTTCGACTATTCTTCTTGCACGACTAAGACGGTAATTAAATATCTTCCTATCGTGGTTAAGTGATTTTGAACAATATGGTTTCATAAAGTCTGTCCGTAAAGCAAAAGCTTCATCACCGACAAATACAAAGGGTAAAATATCTTCACTTATTCCAGTTTTTTCGGGGGGAGGAATTTTCAGTTGGCGATCTTTAAGTAATTTGTAAAATATTGTGTTGTTTATTACTCCACCATCTGATATACGTCCGTTTGCCCCAGCATCGACCATGAAAAACTCATAATTTCTATTAACAGCAGCCATTAATATAATACTGAAATAATCCTTATAACAGTAGTAATTAGAACCGCTGTTTGGTGGGCCATTTATTCGAATATGTTTTCCATCGATTGCACCAAAGCAATGAGGGAAATTCCATTTTACTTCAAACTCCCTTGCTATTTTTTCCACTCTTCTTCAGACGTAGGAAACTGTAACAAAAAAAGACGATAGTATTATTTTGATTCAGGGCATTTCATCGATAACTTCGCCTGACGTTGCCCATATTACAGATGAATCAAGCGAGTCTATTTACAGCCCCTAGCCTCAACTTCCTACTTGCAAGACTCGACTCAATTACTAAGTAGCGTAAGGCCACCACGGCAAGCCAACAAACGATCTCATCAAACAGCTAATATCCCGCAGAAAGCTGAAAAAATTCTTGAATTGATTGGAGATAAATTAGCTGAACCTAAGCAAATTGACGATGAATATGATATAATGGGAAAACATTTTGCTAATAAAATGCGAAAATTATCACCATCTATGCAGTTAATTACAGAAAAACTTATCAATGATGTGTATTTCCAGGCCCAGATGGGTACTCTCTCCGTACACTCCACAATATATACTCCATCCATTCCAGGATTTAACAACAACTCTGCAGTACAATATATTCAAAATTTTAACGATGAAACGATGTAACTAGATCCTACACATAACTAATTAATAAATTTAAATTCTCACATACCTTCATGTATTTTTCTTTCATAACCTCATAAATTGCATTACAGGTTTCAGGTATAATTGAGCTCAGGGCTTGTTTTGAAATAATTGCGTTGTATTGTAGATCAGTGTACGATCTTCCCGTTGCCAGGTAACGTAGCGTCACTTTCAATATCTCATCCACACTAATGCATTTTCTCATCACTGTATCTTGTTTTTCCAATTTAGGCGTTACCAAACGTAGCAAGTTATTGTATAGAGTCATATTCATTCGTAAATAGTTACAAAACTCTTCAGGTTCTAACTCTTTTATCAAATTAACATGACTGTGACGTTCTCTTCTTTGTAACATTGGCCTAACCCAGCGACGACGACGCTTTATTCGCGTAGTTTTTTTCCTGACAGTAAATGTAGCAGGCGATGCCCACCAAACACAACAACGAATCGTCCATTGCTCGAAGAGTTTCAACGCGCACTAAACATGTTCTTCGAGCAAGCTTTTACGTGAAGACGCAGGGTCGAGCATGTTTGTAGATAGTCATGCTCGGATGAAACATGCTCATCGCGCATGTACGTACATGTGTACCCACCAATAGGATCACTTCGTTGTCCGTCCATCTGTTTGTATATCTGTCCGTCTGTCAAGACCTTTTTCTGATGAACGCGTAGGTATATGGTCCCTTGGATGGAGCTGTAAAAAATTAAGCTTCAAAGTCAACGCAATCAAATAAAAAAAAGCGGTCAAGTGCGAGTCAGACTCACACATGAAGGGTTACGTAGCAGCAAGTAACTGTAACAAAGTATAAAAATTCTTGTAGTTCGTTGTAACTTTTTTTATGTTTGAGTTGATTGAATGAAAGGTAAATTGCGGTTTACGATTTATGACGTAATAAAAAAACTACTTACTCGTTCAAACCACGTTTCGGTGGCAAGTTTGCATAGGTAGTTTGCAAGTGTACATCATATATACATAGGTATTATTTTTTTTATCATTCTCTTATTTTAGAAGTTACAGGGGGGGGGGGGGGACGCATTTTACCGCTTTGGAAGTGTCTCTTGCGCAAACTATTCGGTTTAGAAAAAAATATAATATAAACCTTAATATCATTTTTGAAGACCTATCCATAAACACCCCAGACATATGGGTTTGATAAAAAAAAATTTAAGTTTCAGTTCTGAGTATAGGGAACCCCCAAAATTATTGTTATTTTCTATTTTTGTGTAAAAACCTTAATGCGGTTTACAGAATACATCTACTTACCAAGTTTCAACAGAATATTTCTTTTAGTGTCGGAAAAAGTGGCTGTGACATACGGACGAAGAGACAGACAGACAGACATGACGAATCCATAAGGTTTTCATTTTTGCCATTTGGCTACGGAACCCTAAAAAGGTTAATATGTAGTTATATCACATAAAAAAATTAAGGATCCCTCGGTGCGCAAGTGAGACTCGCACTTATCCGGTTTTTTTATTTGTAGCAGGTGACGGAAAACAGATGAAACTAACGAACATATACAAACGAATTATTAAAGCACAGGACGTTAACTCCCAATATTTCACACCAAATATGTTATAGTGAGACGCATATCAACTACTCGTAGCTTCGTGGCCTTATTACTGTTGGCAATCATAATCATCATCATTAGTATCGTAAGTGAGCCTTCACCCTCAAACATAACTTCCAATTAGACATCGCAACACCAGAAGACATCCAGGTCATACACAGGACCAGGTAATGGCAATAATTCTCATAAATTTACGTTTGTCGACCTCCGTGGCGCAGTGCGCGAATAGCCGGCTGAGACGCAGGAGGTTGCGGGTTCGATTCCCGCCTCTGAACAAATGTTTGCATGATCTACAGATATTTGTTCCGGGTCTGGTTGTTTCTCTGTTTATTATAAGTATGTATTATTAAAAAACGTATATTATTATTGTATCAGTTATCGGGTTCCCATAGTACAAGCTCTGCTTAGTTTGAAGCTAGATAGCGCTGTGTGAAATGTCCAGCATTATTTAATATTTATTTATTTTAAACATGTAGATTTTTTTTCAGGTGTACCTCGTTGATTCTTGGACCTAATACTTCCAATGAAATATAAAGGTCCACGCAAAAATCAACCTTCTGTAATATAAGATGAGAATGTGTACTCAGCAACGTAAGTAAACTCAGTACTTTAGCTTTGGCTAAACTACTTACTGCAAGTACTGCAACGTCAAAACTCACGCTTATTTATACTCCATTGAGATCAAAACTTTACCGCTCTTCGACCTACTTCCAGTTCCAAGCGAATTTATTGAGTACCTGGAACAAAAGAGGTATTTATGGTGATGGTAGAATGATGTTGAAGTGAGTTAATAAACCCGTGGCATAACTTCCAACAAACCGCAGGAATTATGAAATGAAACGATTTAGGTACTTTGTTTGTAAACCTCAGTTATAAAAAGATAAAATAAAACAATTTTTTTTATACTACTTTCGAGTATATGGCAAACGAGCACGCTGTCCACCAGATGTTAAGTGGCTACTGCAGCCCATGGATATCTACATAAAAATCAAAACACGCTATTAGTTGTCTTGATCTCTATGTGGATACGTTGTCATACTATAGGTCTTAGCTGTTACGCCTATGTGCCAGTAATTACAGGAACATACCATTACCATCTAACCGGAACACAGCAGCACAAGTACTGCTATTTGGCGGCAGATAAAGGTAAGGCGGTGGCGCCCACTTCCTCGAGCATGTTCACAAAAGCTCTACCACCAGTTTATAGCGCACCTGATGTTAAGTGGTAACCATCGCTTATACTCGTAACATAGTATTGCCTTGTAGGTCACGCAGCTTATAAATATCCCCCACGATGCACTGCCCTACCTCCATCAACTTAAACATTCCTCTTCATCCTACCAATTTTGGTATACAAACATAATTATTTATATTAATTAATTAATTTAACACATCACAATAAACAACAAAAAATATTAACAGATCATTGAGTGGATACTTAAATTTAACTAATGTATTTTGCATGAACGAAGGCCCAGTTGACATTCGCATCAAGATCCTGCAGGGGACGTGTCAAACAGTTTTAGATTGCTTGTCACAAATAGGGCAACTTTACTTAATAGCGTTACGTATTGACCCTTTTCTGCAGATTAAAGGCCTCTGCAAATCAAACGCGTGTGCGTGGCGTTTGTGCTTCACCCAGCTAATGTTTCTACTATACACCGAAAGCGGATTATAAATTGTCTTTTCACACCACCTGCTAGACAATGTCAAATTATATGTCAGGTAAACCTCACCGAAAGCAGGTGATTAAATCCCTGCACCTGAGGGTATAATATGATTTGCATTTGGAACCTCCTTTGTATTAAAATTTAACCAAAGAGACCTACAAAATACGAACTTATTCGTAAATCGAACTTACCTCTGCACAGAAAGCACCAACCTAGATTTGGTTTGTATTGTCTCGCAGAAAGTGTAAAAAGTAGAGTATTCTCCTCGTGGATAAAGCTATCTGCATCTTGAGCTCGCTTATATCCTTTGCACTCAGAATTCTTGTAACTATAGCTCCACTCGTGAGTTAACTCTAGAATCCTTTGTTACGCTCGGGGTTTAATATACCGCCCGTGCCGCATGACACTGCTTTATCCCCTCGTTATAGTTATTGAAATCGATTATTAATTGATATACTACAAGGGCCTCCGTTTTTGAAATCGAATGTATTCATTTATTATATTAACAGCTCATCAAGCCAATTTGTACGCCATCGGGTGGTCTAAAACTCCTACATCAGGAGGTGTGGTCACTAGGGCCACTAGCTCATGTCACCATTAATTAACAAGTTTTGTTTCATAATGTAATAGTAATATACTACTATATTAATTTACCATGCTGGATATCTTAATTCTTGTTTTGTAGATCGTTAAAATAAAACAAATATTATACACAAATCGACTTCAAAATATATGGACAAGACAACTCCAATACAAAAAGAAAACAGTATAACTAACTCAAAAATTTACGAAGAATCTCTCCAAGAAATAGCGAACAATATTGTGGTACATCTGGATGTGATACTGCATAAAACACTGACAACTGTTGGACCAACTTATGCACAAAACAGGCAATAGTTGATACTGCCTGGTTTTTTATACCACATGGAGATAGAACAAGCTTATGACCTGATGTTAAGTGGTAGTCATTGCCTATAATAGGGAATTGCCTCGTAGGTCAAGGTCACGCACCTTAGAAATATTCCTTACGTTGCACTGCCTTGCGTCCGTCAACATGAGGCATGTACATGTAAAGCCTTATGATGTACCTGTATAATCACTGGCAACCACACCCTTCAAACAGAAACACTGCAATGCTGCTCGTAAAATTTGGATCGTAAAGAACTTTAAATAAATAACAAACAACATAGACCTGACCTAACAGTATGGTGGCTATTAGGATCAACGAGTACAAGTATCACAATCATTTTAATAAATTTGGAATTTATCAAGTACTGTTTTTATCAGTTTTACGATCGACAAATATGGAATTTATCACGTACTATTTTTATCAGTGTTACGACCGACAATATGGAATTTATCACGTACTGTTTTCATCAGTGTTACGACCGACAATATGAAATTTATCACGTACTATTTTTATAAGTGTTACGATCAACAATATGGAATTTATCACGTACTGTTTCTATCAGTGTTACAACCGAAAATATAGAATTTATCATGTATTGTTTTCATAAGTGTTACGATCAACAATATGGAATTTATCACGTACTGTTTTTATAAGTGTTACGACCAACAATATGGAATTTATCACGTACTGTTTTTATCAGGTTACGACCGACAGTGTTTTGGTTCAATTCGTGAACCTCAATGCGAGTGCGATCCTACCCGATCGAAAGGTTAGTTTTTTTTTAAATACAGTATTTGGTAATATACTGACGGTATTCGAGTGACGGTTTCTCAAAACATAAAAAAGACTTCTCGAAAAAAAACTACTAGATAAATTATCAAATTTAAAAGAAAATCGACTAAGTTTAGGTGATTAATAATTCGATAAATAACTTGCCTGCCCTCGCAATCTACATCCAAAAATAAAGACCGATTTGAAATCTTTTTCGGAAATAGCTGCGGATTTTAGGTTAGAAAAGGACAACAAGAGACATCCCGAGACGTCAGCAATACAGTACCATTGGCTAGATGACAGGATTATGCAATAGCCCAACATAAGTTTAATAAAATGTTTGTTTTTACATGCCAAAATAAATTTCACATTTCTATGGTAAACATTTCACAAATTTATTTATTATGCTCATCAAAATAACCTCGTTAATTTTTTTGCGTATATTACCAAACACCCTATATTATATAGCTCACTCTTCAACAGTTTCATAAGAAATCTTAAATCTTAATGAAGCCCTGGCCAAACATGGCGTACATTAATAGCATTTTTTTTCTAACCTATCTTTTCCTACTGGCCAAATATCTCCTCCAGGTCTTTCCATCCATCTCTATCTTTAATATTTCCTTTCATTCTCTTTCGTAGGTGTCACGATCGTCCCGCCAACAAGCTATAAATAGCTATATGCTATAATTCCACCTTACCGTACCAAAGGTTTAATCAAAAAAATCTTTATACCAATTTTGAAGTCCAGGGCTTTTTAGGTAAAAATGTTTCTTCTTCGACCATCAGTTATGAAAGACCTTGCCCATTCCCAAATAAAAAACTTAGAATATAAATTATAGGACTTTTCTAGAGGATGCTGCACTGGGACAACCTTTAACACACAGGAAAAGTTATAATTCTTTATTGTACACAAGAAAATTAAGGGTCTTTCATTAAGAGTTGACTATACCTCAGCCCAAACTAGAATTTCACCCCCGCTTCTCCGCGCGCCGCTACACGTCCTATCTCGGCGTGGTTCATATGTTTGCCGGTTTTTTATCATTCAGTCCCTTCATTATCTTGTTGTGTTTATTTCTCATTACTGCGTCTTTACAAAAACCAACTAAATATAAATTCTACCTAAGAATTACGTGTTTGTTTGGAGCGACAAGCGTCACGGGTACCCCATCTGAAAGCCGAGGCCAGACTGAATCGCGAAACGGGCATCCGGAGCGAATGTTTTCATAAGTGCAAAACTTAGATATTTTCATTTTATGATAAAATCAAAAGGTATTTTGAAAATTAAAAACACAGGTGCCCTTATTTATGTTATTTAGAATTACTGTACAAAGTTTAAAAATCTAAATTGTAGTATTTATCGCATAAGAACTGTTTTAAGATAAATTTGGAGTCATCTTTAGACTTTTTTTCTATCGAGAAAATTTTACGGAATCGTGTTTTCACAACACAGGCGCTCTATCACGTATCCTTAACTATAACTTATATGAATCACAAATTGAAATCACAAAATTTGTTGAACAAAACATTGTTTCAAAATAAGCGATTTATCGTCTCCCCAGGTATAGTGCGTCCTTAAGCGCTTCCTAAAGAGTAGTGTAAAGTGTGTGTGAGATATCTAAAAAGATATTAGATATCTATAACTTAAAACGAAATATATGATCCTGGGAAGTAAGCACCAAATAGCCTCATTGAACTTAAATAAACGTATTTTGCTGAAGAATCAACCTGTTGAGCGTGTCTTTGAGGCACGTAATTTGGGACTTAACATGGATGTGGACTTGCGTTTTGAAAAACATGTTGCAGACTGTGTACGAAATTGCTTCTACAGGCTAAAAGTTTTGTACAAGATAAGACCGTATCTTAGTGAAGAGGTTCGCGTACGTCTTGTCGAGTCGTTGGTTTTATCAAAACTTAACTACGCTGACACTGTGTATGGCTCAAGGTTGCTAGCGAGAACCGAATGCCTTATACAGCGAGTTCAAAACGCATGCGCAAGGTTTTGTTTTATTGTACCACCTAGGAGCCATATTACACCTTTTCTAAATGAGCACTTTAGTTTAAAAATGAAATTACGACGCAAGCTTCATCTGGCCTGTCTTCTTTTTGGTGTCATAAACTACAGAACACCTAAATACCTATACGACAAGCTAATTTGTATGACTAGTCGAAGAGACTGTGCAAGTCGGCAGTGCTCCAAGCAACTGTTTACTCAACATCACCGATCAGAGAGTTTCAGGGGTAGTTTCAAATATGCGGCTTCCAAGTGTTGTAACAATATGCCGCCACCAATTAGAAATTCCAAAAGTTGCAACAGCTTTAGAAAAAAACTAAAAATATTTCTAATGGAAGCCCAAATACAACATGGTAAAATCAATGTCGACCTCTCTTTGATCTAGTCATCCAATAACTCTTTTTACATAAGTTTAAATAAATCAATATATTTTAAATAGTTACCTATATTTATTTATATATGTATATAACAATTTACCATAACCTTAGAAATCGTAAGAAAGTTCATAAGTTGTATGTTTATATGTATATATAGGTATGTAATATTTTTTTAGTAAAGTATGTTTATAAAATTTATATTTACATTTAAACAAAACTCTACACACCTTTTATTTAATCACTTCTTTATTTATTTATTTTTTTTATTTTTCTACGTAGCTGCTACACTACCTATTGCTTCTGGTTTCAGCTGAAAATCAGCGTTGGGTGCTTAACATCCAACATTATGCTGAGCTGAACGCCATTTTGGTACGCAGACACATGTGTCAAACTAGTTTTATTGGATTCAATTGTATCTACTGTTCCTTTAAATTATTTCATGTGTCATTTTGTGTGAAACAAATAAATGATTATTCTATTCTATTCTATTCTATTCTATTCTATTCTATTCTATATCACCAATTTCGTATTCGTTTGAAAGGCCTATCGATGCCATTATGTGTGAATACAACATCGTTTAAATGTCCGCGGCTTCTCTGGTTCTCCGATATGTCCAATTTTCATGACTCTAGCGCATAAATCAGGATAAATGTGATACACAACCAATGCCATCGGGCATTGGTTGTGTTGGCTCTGAGGGCCGCTGTGATTTGTGGCTTATTAACATTGACCTGCGACTTAAGAAGACCCCACAAAAAAAAAGTCTAATTGGGTCAAATCACACGATCTCGGTAGCCAGTTCACATCACCTCCACGTGATATGACCATGCCCTCAAATCGCTCGTGCAGAATGTTCAATGTGGCAAGAGCTATGTGGCACGTAGTGCCGTCCTATTGAAACCAGATTTCGTTAATGTCCATATCATCCAATCTAGGCCAAAAGAAGTTGGTAATCATCGACCTATAGCGTTTGCCGTTGACGGTGATGGCCTGGCTAATGTCGTTCTCGAAGAAATATGGACAGATGACGCCGCCAGCCCAAAATCTACACCAAATAGTGACTTTTTCGGGAGGCATTGGACGCTCATAGATCTCACGTGGATTGGTATCGGCTCAAATTCGACAATTTTGTTTATTCACGTTACTAATTTGAAGTTGCTAAGTCTTAGGGATATATTATGACCCGGATTGAAACGTAGGCTACTTTTTACCTAATTACGCAGGGGGTAATGTTTTTACCGGCAAACTACGCGTGCGAAGCCGAGGTTAGGTCAGCTAGTAATATATAAAAAGAATTTTAACCCTTATGCTGAATTATTCTATTTTCTAAATGAGTACACCTACACGATCGTTCAGTTGATTAACTTTTTGCCGAGCAACCGGTACACTATGTGACACTGTCTATCTAGCGGAAACATACTTTTCAAGTAAATGTGGCCACGGCGGAGTATGGCAGACCGCCAAAACGATAACCGACCTTAGATTTCTGCCACAATGGCTAGCAGAAATTCCTAGAAAGAGAATTCATTTCTATTGTAACATAAATTGTACATCTGGAACATTAGCTTCATTTTAAATTAAGCTTTTGACGTATGTGCAATTGAGAACACGTAAAAATTCGGTTTAAATGGTAGAAAAATGGTTTGGTAATATCAGGTTAAATTTTTTTTATGAAGAAAACGTTGAGAAAGAGATCAGTTTTGCTTACAAAAGTTTACGAAAGTTGTCACAGGCAATAGTTCAGTTGCATTATTATGTATTACCCGACTGCGCAGAAGAATGATAATGTTTTTCACAACACCCGCTCGGAAATTTCAAATTATATGTCATGTAAACCTCACCGAAAGCAGGTGATTACATACCCATGCCTGAGCCGGGAGTAAAGTTGTACATACTGAATTTTATTATGCCCTCGCGAGCATAATGTGATTTGAATTTGGTACCTCATCTGTATTCAAATTTGAACCAAAGAGACCCACATAATAAGAACTCATTCGTTGATCGAATTAACCTCTGCACAGAATGCACCATATCTTCCCTCCTCTCGTGAGTTAACTCTAGAATCCTTCGTTACGTTCGGGACACTGCTTTAGCAATTAAACGTATTATAATCTAGTATTAAAGGTGTCTGTATATTATGTACCTATATATATCTGTCTTTGTTCATTTGTCGCATCGTGTAGACAAAGCTGCTTGAAGGATTTTAACAAATGAGGTAATGTATATACCTAGTCAGGTCATAAGTATCGTCACACAGTAAAAACTTTTCTTTTAGAATGCTGGCCACAAAAAAGTTTATGGAATTCGAATTTAGAATTGTTCATGAAAATAAAAATGTATACTTTTTAGAATTTTACTCATTTTTAAATATGGAGTGGACGCTTAAAGAAGACCGTGTTGCAGTTATTGCGTTGCATCGTTGCGGTTACGCACCAATTCAAATTTTTGACATACTGAAAAATTTGAATATAACCAAAAGATTCGTTTATCATACCATCAAACGATACAATGAAGACTCTAGTGTAGATGACAAGTCAATAAGTGGTCGCCCTCGGTCTGTTAGGACTCCAGCAGTGAAAGAAGCTGTGAAGGCGCGAATTCAAAGAAATCCCAAACGTAAGCAGAAACTGCCCTTCAGATGGGGTTAAGCAGAACCACGGTGAAAAGGGTGTTAAATGAATACTTAGGGCTTCGGGCATATCGAAGAAAAACAGGACATAGTTTGAATGCTCGTCTAATGGACCTGAGACTGAAGAGATGCCGCGCTTTGTTGAAGCGGTACGCTGGAAAAAAATATCGGGAAATTCTTTTTTCGGATGAAAAAATTTTTACCGTAGAAGAGAGCTACAACAAACAAAATGATAAGGTGTACGCACACAGTAGTGAAGAAGCGAGCAACCGTATTCCGCGTGTCCAACGAGGTCATTTTCCATCCTCGCTCATGGTATGGTTGGGAGTTTCTTATTGGGGCTTAACAGAGGTACATTTTTGTGAGAAAGGTGTAAAAACGAATGCAGTTGTGTATCAAAATACAGTCCTGACGAACCTTGTGGAACCTGTTTCTCATACCATGTTCAATAACAGGCACTGGGTATTCCAACAAGATTCGGCGCCAGCTCACACAAGACTGGCTGGCGGCGCGTGAAATCGACTTCATCCGGCACGAAGACTGGCCCTCCTCCAGTCCAGATTTGAATCCGTTAGATTACAAGATATGGCAACACTTGGAGGAAAAGGCGTACTCAAAGCCTCATCCCAATTTGGAGTCACTCAAGACATCCTTGATTAAGGCAGTCGCCGATATTGACATGTACCTCGTTCGTGCTGCGATAGACGACTGGCCGCGCAGATTGAAGGCCTGTATTCAAAATCACAGAGGTCATTTTGAATAAACTTTAGTGTCATAAGAATCTATGTTTTGTTAAGTTAATTTTGGTAATATAAATGGTTACATAATGAATAAACTTGTTTCAGTTATTTAATATTAAACATGTGACAGAATTTATGACCTGACTAGGTATATAAGATATAATCAACCAAAATAATAGTGATATGGAACCAAATAAATTTTCAAGATTTTTTTTTAATTATAGGCTAGCGTTTGACCACGATCTCGCCTGATGGTAAGCGATGACGCGGTCTACGATGGTACACGCTTGCCTAGAAGAAACCTAGTCATTCGCGACTTGAAGACCCCTAGGTTGTAGTTATCAGGAAACACAGACTCAGGCAATGCATTCCACTTCTTGGCGGCGCGCATAATAAAGGTGGAAGAGTACCGCGTTGTGCATATGGGAGATATGTCTACCATGTAGCGGTGGCGCACCGCAGAGCGTCTGGTTGTTCGATGATAGAATGCGTATGGTGGGATCAGGTTGAAAAGCTCCAGAGCACATTCTCCGATATGTATCCGATAGAAAACCGAGAGACTTGCAACCTTTCGACGATGCTCGAGGTTGTGGAGCCTTGCATCTGCTAATTCGTCATTGCAAATGGGCTTCTTGGCTCTTCTCTCAATTGAATCTAGAGCCTTTAGCTGGTACTTCGCAGATCCGTCCTAGAGATGAGAATTGTGCTCCAGACATGATTGACAGACATTTCTCCCTAATTAGACCAGACAAGATCCTCTCTTGAGGCGATCTAGAGCTATTTTTACAAATTCACTTAGTTTAAAGCGTTATCAATGACGCATCGATTACCACCACGTTTCCAGACCTGTGATTGCAAAACGTACCGTTAGCTACATTACGGTCACCCTATGTCATATTTGTTGCGTACTGGATCTTTGTATTTAGATGCGCGTAGAGTTCTATAGCAGTGCAAAGGTCTCCCTTCTCTCGGTCTACTTATCTCCTCCATTGGCTTATCGGTATAATAGTATTGTAAAAGTTGACGTTGACCGTTTATGGCTCTAAGAGCATCGTTATTCATAAGAGCTGAAACTATAACTAAAATACGGCGAGGATAGGTGCGCAAGTTTGCATAAAATATAATTTCATGCAAATAACCTCGAAATTCGACGGCTCGAATTCGTCCAGTGGGCTGGTTGGAACGGACTTCGTGTTGCTCTCACGGGATCAGTAAATTTTGAACTGATCCTTAATAAAACCAGCCAAGTGCGAATCGGATTCGCACATGAAGGGTTCCGTATCTATAAAAACGGCAAATAAATCACGTTTGTTAAATGGGAGCTACCCTTAAATAATAATTTTATTTTAATTATTTATTTTTAAAGCGATTATATAACAATATATTCTGTGAATATTTCAAGCCTCTACCTGTTGCCGTTATCAATATTGAGCAAAAAAATCACGTTTGTTTTATGGGTGCTCTTTCTATTCTGTTTTTAATAAAAAAAAATATACTACTTATATGGCAAACGAGCATGCAGTCCACCAGATGTTAAGTGCAGCCCGTAGATATCCACATAGAATTCAAAACAAGATATTATGTTGTCTTGATCTTTATGTGGATACGTTGCCATACTAAACGACTTAGCAGTTATGCCTATGTGCCAGTAATTACAGGAACATACCATTACCATCTAACCGGAACACAGCAGCACAAGTACTGCTATTTGGCGGCAGATAAAGGTAAGGCGGTGGTGCCCACTTCCTCGAGCCCGTTCACAAAAGCTCGTTCACCAGTAAATTTGTTGTTATAGCGGCAATAGAAATACATCATCTGTGTAAATTTCAACTGCCTAACTATCACAGTTCATGGAATACGGCCCGGGTGAAAGACGGACAGACAGACAGCGGAGTCTTAGTAATAGGGTCCCGTTTTACCCTTTAGGTTCGGAACCCCAAACAAGTTTTAGGTTATTGTTCTGTTACTGACATGCTAGGCAGCCAGCGCCTTACTCGAGGACGGCACTTAGCAGCGAAGCTTTTAGCCGTCCAACCGCCTCATTGTATCACATAATATCGCCTTTGATATCAGAAATGGTCGTTTGTGATAATGAGGTAATACCAACGGGGCAACAAGCCGAATTTAGAGCAGCAGACATTACAATTAGGAGTGCCGATGAGTCCCAAGTCTCTGATGACGACGAGGATAGAGCGTAATAGAAAATAATATTATAAGACTAAACTGTACATACCTTCTATTTTTTGGTTTGAGGACATTCATGTCTTTTGCTTAACCGTTTTAACGAGTTTGTGTGCATTTGCACATATTTTTATCGAGTAGAAAATTTCATTACTATAACCATAATATAAATAAAACCTACTTACGCAATCATTATTATAAATACGGGATTTATCACGTACCGTCTTATCGGTGTTTCGACCGACAATGTTTCGGTTCAATTCGTGAACCTTCATCAGGGTGAGTGCGATCCGCTCCGAATTTCCTCGCACATTGTGCGAGGCGAGACGTTATTCGGAGCGGATCGCACTCACCCTGATGAAGGTTCACGAATTGAACCGAAACATTGTCGGTCGAAACACCGATAAGACGGTACGTGATAAATCCCGTATTTATAATAATGATTGAAATCAATCACGAAAGTTTTCTAAGTAAAATACTTACACAATATTTACTAAAATTAGACATAGACAGACATTTATTTGCTACCACAGCACACACAAATTCACACAATACAATCAAAAGGTATAACATCAAAGAGAAAGCACAAGTAAGAGAAAACAGAAAATTACATACAACTAACATAGGAACACTAGAATGAAATAATAAATTTACAATGTAGTCAGGGAAAAATTAAAAAGAGGCAAGTATGTGTGTATGTGCTACTGCAGCAAATGGGTTCCAGCTCAGCATTATGCCTGAAAAACCCCACAGCAAATTGAAAGTTATAAAAGTGTGACAAATGAATAAACAATTTTAGTTATAAGAATTATTTCCTAACGTTATAATGACCGGAAAGACGAGGTTATATTTTGCGGGATTTTTCGCAACCAATACATATTTTTATAGATATATTCAATATATATTCTTAATGATAAACTTTGCTAACGAAGACAAATCGTAGAATTATTGATTGACTACAATCGAATCTTATTAAGAGTGTGTGGGCAATCCATGTTAAAAATAATAAAACCGGCCAAGTGCGAGTCGGTTTCGCGCACGAAGGGTTCCGTACCATTATGTATAAAAACTTCAAAAATATCACGTTTGTTGTATGGGAGCCCCCTTAAATATTTATTTTATTCCGTTTTTAGTAGGTATTTGTTGTCATATCGGCAACTGAAATGCATCATCTGTGTTTCATCAGCCCTCAGTTATGGGTTAATTCTTTGGGGAAACTCGGTTGATGTCGAAAAAGCCTTTAAAACGCAAAAAAAAATGCGTAAGAGCTATCTGTGGTGCATGGAGAGAGGATAGTTGCAGACCATTGTTTGAGAGGTTTAATATTCTACCATTACCGTGCATGTACATACATCAGGGATGTATGTGTGTTTGTCAAAGCAATATCCTCAATATTTTGGAAAGCATTCTGAAGTTCTCACCAGGAACACGAGGTACAAGCATAGACTCTATGTGCCGCCGTGCCGGCTTGAACTTGTTAAGCGGAATGCCTATTATCATTCCATTACTATCTTCAACAAATTGCCAAATGGTTTCAAGGACTTGCCTTTTCTGTTATTTAAAAAAAGACTTAAGCTTTGGTTAATGGATAATTGTTTTTATGACGTGAATAAATATTTAAATTATAAAGATTGATTTTAACATTATTATTATTTAAAGAATTTGACATTTTTAATATGTTAGTTGTAATTTTGACATTATTATTATTGGTTTTTGTATGAATTTGACAGGTTTAAAATTATGTATTAGTATTTTTTATATCTGTATTCAATTTTATCGTTGAGTTTGACATTTTTATTTTTATTTTTTACTATTATTGTGTGTGTCTTAGAATTTCGCACGCCCTGATGAGGCAGAATGTAATTGAATCCTATTTTATAATTGATATACGAACTATTGTACATAGTAGGTACATTCATGCGAATAGATGGTTATGAAATTTTAATTGTCTAACTAACACAGTTCATGAGATACAGCCTGGTGACAGACAGACAGCGAAGTCTTAGTAAAAGGGTCCCGTTTGATCCTTTGGGTACGGAAACCTAAAACTACCATCTCATTAATAATAAATATAGAATATAGAGTTCGTTTTTAATACTTCAAAGTACCTAGTTATAGTTTTAGCTTTCTCATTTAGATATTGCAGAAATAAAACTTTCAAATGACATTAAAATAAACAAAGATAAATCTTAAATCACTGGGCGCCTCAAATCGAATTATATTTGGGTTCCCGATAAACTAGTTTACTAGACACGCTTTCTTCAAAATATCCCAATACTACTTTACAATACTGCTTACTACTTTCTCATTAGTTAAAAAATTTCTTATACTTGCCTAACTGTATATATTATAATTAAATAACTTTCATCAATAATGCGAGAAACTTGAAAGCTTTTTATGTAGAACCATCACCGCTCGTCTATAGAATATTTTATCGAGGGCATAAAAAGAGAATGTTAGCTTTAATGAGGAACAGCTTTTTGCGACGAAAATGTGGAAAGTACTTACCGAAAATATGGCTTTTGTAAATTATTTGTATCCTATCATAAAACTCTCATCTGTACAGCCACCAGTACCCACAGATGGGTAAAGCCATTTTTTAAAACGCTACTTGTTCGGCCTAGAGCAATTCTGACCTTTACATAAACGGTGTCGTGCGTTCAATAAATATAAATAATGATTGTTATATATTTAAACTGAAGTATGTGTATTCAGTCTTGAAAATAAACCTCTCTTGATCCCTAAATCAGCATTTAGTCTTTTTGTACAACTTTTTCAAAGATATTTTTGTACATTACCTAGCCCACTCCTAAAGCAAGTCCCCGTCCCGTCAGTTACTATTTTAACACAACCTTGTAATAAAACCGGCCAAGTGCGAGTTGGACTCGCGCACGAAGGGTTCCGTACCACTATCTATAAAAACGGCAAAAAGTCATTTCTGTTGTATGGGAGCCCTCCTTAATTATTTGTTTTATTTTAATTTAATTAATTCTTTTTAAAGTGAATATATAACTTAATTGTCTGTGAATATTTCAAGCGTCTACATGTTGCCGTTATCAATATCAAGCTAAAACGAGAATAAAATTCACGTTTGTTGTAATACTAAAAACAGAGAAAAATAAATATTTAAGGGGGGCTCCCCCTTAAATATTTATTTTATTCTGTTTTAGTATATGTTGTTATAGCGGCAACATAAATACATAATCTGTGAACAACTGTCTAAGTATCACGGTTCATGAGATACAGCCCGGTGACAGACGGACAGACAGACAGACAGACAGCGGAGCCTTAGTAATAGGGTCCCGTGGACCCTTTGGGGTTGGAACCCTAAAAATGACAAATTGATCCTCCGTCTAATTAAGGTATTTTGATTCTTTTTTTCCAAGTGATATCTTCATCTTTATTCTTATTATAGATGAATATATAAATATAACCATTTCTATTGTGTTGTCAGTGACTTGGTTTAAGACATCGTTTGTGCAAAACTGTCAAGCATTTGTGACATGCTTGTAATTGGCTTGGCTTTATTTTGATTAATTTAAATGATATGAACGGGACACAGCAAACATAGACTAACGCTAGATAACATACTACTGTGGCCTTCATATCTATCAATATAATTGATCGAGCGAAGCGAAATTTCTAAATCAACTTGGGCAAATCGGCGTTGTATGTATGTATGTTTGTGTGTCCGAGGATAACTTTTGAAGTGTTGATCTGATCATCGTGAAATTTGATACATAGGTAGGTAGTGATAGCGCAATTTCAGTGTGACTAAATGAGCTAAAAATGTTCGGGGGTTGTTGAGAGGTAAATAAATATTAGGTCTAATGAGACGTCAAATGAAAGGTCTTCATTAGTATATTTAGACTCTGTTTATATTTTTAGTAACATTTTTATAGTTTTTGAGTTATTAGCCATAATAAAAACTGAACTTTGACAAAATTAACAGGGTACACCAGTAACCCTACAATGCTGAAAGCGTAAGTGACACAAATATAGGCAAAAGTCTGAAATCCAGACTAACTGCAATTTGTACCCAAGAAAAGTGTTACCATATTATATGAACTGTAATTTGAATAAAACTGTAGGTCAAGTAAATTGGTTTATTATTTCGTGGCACTATTTTGACAGTCAAAGATTAGAAATAATATTTTTTTGTATTAATCGGAGACTCGCGAGATCTCAGTTCGGGGCGAACCAGTACTACCACAGCCTGGTGGCAAATTGCAGCTCTTGCTAGATTAAGGATCCAGCCGCTAATAAAGTACAAAACTAAGATTTAGGATTGCCACCCGCATAGACAAAGGTCTTATCACTGGTTGAGGAGACATACATTTCATTATTAGAATTTAAATAATTTCCAGCATCTTAAATATCAAGAAGTGTAATTACTTTTGTCTATTCTCTTAAGAGGAAATATGTTTTCCATCGTAAGCTTGCTGAAATGGTCTAGCTATCCTCAAAGTATTTCCAAAAAAATATCCATCGAGGCCCTATTATAATGAGCCTCACAAAGGCCATCCGTTTTCGAAAGTAACAAATCCAATTAATATGAACCTCTTAATTTCAGAGATCCGAATAATTTTACATTTTGAGGCTTGCGGTCTGGTTTTAACATTTGAATGCTTGGATAAATTGAATTTACTCAAAATGGATGTTCATTTACAAAACATTCATGTTTGCTGAGAGCTGTGAAACCGCACTTTTAACTCTCGGTCTGAGGTCTATTTCTGACCTGTAGGTTGTGAGTTCATAACGTGCATGTATTATGAGCCTTTTTGTTTTTAATTCATTTATTTTCAGATGTCAAAAATCCATAATTTGTTTGTAAACTTAATTATACATGTCAAATGGTTAGTACAATTGTGACATAACAACAATTAAATAACAATATATGTGGTATGTGAGCATCTAGTGTAGGTACTGCGCATGTACCATACAACAATGGTTTAGATGCTCACAGTCGAACCTGTTTGCGAACGTATTCAGTATACCGTTGCAGCTGGCCCGAATTCTGCGCCCCAGGGATGTGCACCGCTTGCGCATGGTGCTGTAGAAACAGTCCACTCGCGCCTCGGCGAACATCCCCGACGCGCTGTAGAACCGGGACAGCCCAACCAGCACCCTGAACGCGTTGTTGTATTGTACGCGTAGGGCGCTGTACTGTTTTTGCGTATAATTAAGCCACAGGCTGCTCGTGTAGAAACTAGTACAGTAGACTCGGAATAGGCAGATTTTGACATCAGTGGAGCAACGAGCAAACCTGCGGGCAATCATGTTTGCTCTTACAGACAACGCCCTCCGCTCCCTCTCAATGTCTACATCGTCTTTCAGGTCAGAGGTTATCCAGTGTCCAAGGTATTTAAATTGATCAACTCGCTTCAGCGGCGTACCATACAATTTGATGGTAGGTATTAGCGACGGACATTGGCGACCCCTGGCCTGAAAGACCATGCATTCACTCTTTCTTACATTGTATTGTAGACCATGAAGTTGCGCATATTTTTCACAAATGCCTAACATTTTCGTTAAGCCACAGACCGAGGCGCTCAGCAGCGCCATGTCATCATCGTAGCTAATATTATTGACCGCTACTCCGTCAATATGGCATCCGACACGCGACCTGCTAAGCTCCTCTATCAGTGCGTTCACATACAGGTTGAAAAGCTTGGGTGAAGTGAGCCCCCCCTGCCTCACCCCGCACTCCAAACTGTACGGCTCTGAGTAGGCGCCCGACCATCTCACAACATTGACCTGATGTTGGTACCAAAACTTGAAAATACTTTGTACGTCATCAGGTAGCTTTATGTCTTCCAATTTCTGCCACAAGATGTCGTAATTCACCAGGTCAAATGCCTTCGAGAGGTCGAGGAAACACGCATAGATGGGTGTTCGTCTCTTAGTGTAGTATTTAACAGTTTGCTTTAGACTCAATATAGCAGCTTCTGTTGAAAGGCCTGATCTGAAACCGAACTGGTTATCATGTAATTGTAGATGTTGCTCTAATTGAGCACTAAGCAAACTGTCAAATACTTTCGCAACTATGGTAGCCAGTGAGATCGGTCTATAGTTGGACTTGTCACTTGTGTCACGCGTTTTGTTTTTCACGATTGGCACCACCACAGTTTTCATCATATCCGCAGGTAAGTATGAGTGTCCTACACATATGGTGTAAAACATCGCCAGCGCTCCAGTTAGGTGCGGGCCAGCATTCCTCAAATGTTCGATGCTGAGTCCGTCATGGCCTGGAGACTTACCGCGCGACATAGCCTTTACTACCTTTGCTGCCTTTACTGCCTTTGATTTATGAGAGTCACTGAGTTCATGTAATTTGGATATAGTTTTTTGGGGTACAAATTGCAGTTATTCTGGCTCTCAGACTTTTGTATATATTTGTGTCACTAAAGCTACATGCATACCAAATTTCAGCACTGTGTGGTCACACTGGGGGGTGTACCCTGTGAGGTATGTCAAAATTCAGTTTTTGTTATGGCTAATAACTTAAAAACATCAAGGTTTAAACTAAAAATAAAAACAGTGTCGAAATGTATTTACAAAGACCTTTTAGTTGACGTGTCATTTGACCGGATAGTCCCATTTTCTTTTTTTTACCCCTCTTGAACCCCAACAACCCCTCCACATTTTTAGCTCATTTAGTCACACCAATGATCGGATAAACGCTTCAAAAGTTATTCTCGGACAAACAAACATACATACGTACATACAACGCCAATATGCCCAAGTTGATTTAGAGATCTCGCTTCGCTCGATAAATGTTATAGTTTGGATGTTTGTTACTCAATCACGTCGTAATGGCTTAACCAATTTCAATGAAATTTAGTGTGGTGATAGATTATGACATGGATTCAAAAATAGGCTACTTGCGGAAGCTAGCAATTAATAATACTTATGAATGCAGGGCGTTATTTTAAATAGTATCAACATGGAGTGGGCACCAAATCCGAAACTTAAAGAAAAACGTTCACAAAAAGTTCGTAGGGGTATAAAAAGGGCACACAAGTGCTCACTCGGGAACAAAGTTGTAAAGTGTATATCAGTACGAGCACTGTAGTTTCTATAGCTAGCTGTAATATTGCTATGGAACTAGGTATAGTAGTACAGTACTGCCACCATACCTATTTTTAAAAATGAGGTCTGCAAACTATTCTTAGCGGCTTCTTTAGAGTAAACACTGTATTTCCTTTCGATATCTATTGTAAAAGTATATGTATATATTTTATATTTATTTATGTAAGTATATGTAGGTATATATTAGGTTTAGGTATTTATTTATTTTTATCCTCCATAAATAGGTATTTATTGTAACACCGCCTCCTCACACGCCTTTTCAATCCAGTCCATCCAAAGGTTCGAAAGAAGGTTCAAAGGAAGAGATCGCTTTGAGCGATAAGGTCGCCCATTGTACCACCATGTATTTGTCTTTAAGTTTTCTAGGTTAAGGGATTTTAATTTGGTGTCACAATAAAGAATTATCTCTCTCTCTCTCTCTCTCTCTCTCTCTCTCTCTCTATTTCTAACGCCAAACAGCTGTTTCTATTTGAATGGTATGGTTAACGGTGAAATTGCAAGCACATAAGGCTTTACATCCTGTATCACTCAAGTTGATGGACTTTGGGCACGTTTTTAATGATCTACGAGAAAATGTTTCATAAACACGATGGATAAAAAAAAGCCAAGTAATTTTATTTTGTTTCTTTGTAGCCCTTTTGCATTTCTTTTTGAAGTTCAGTTTTAAACTATTACTAAAGTAAAATCAGAGTTCTGATACTGGTAGCCTGCTTTCTGAGTAAAATAAGAACATACGTTAGAACCATCCATCACGCTATTATGTGGGTGAACAATGGCTGAAACTTCATAATCTAACGTACGGCGTTTCATCAAAACGCTTGGATAGATTTTGTGGTGAAAGTTAATTCTTTTTATTATAAAGAATAGAACTAGATTTTTCATATCAAGTTCTTCTTTGAAAGGTGCATACTATGCAATGTTGCCCCAAAACCATACAAAAATGATCCCTGACGGGTTTACCGTAAAATAAGTTTTACTGTTGACTGTAGATACTAATTTTGCGAGAGGGACCATTAAATTGATAAAAAAACATAAAATCATTTGTTTAAATATTGTTTGAACCTCAACTTTTATTTATAAATTTTATATCCACTACATTTCCGTTAAGATATTAACGGATTATGTAGATAGAGAAGATTGGGATTGAAATTGCTCCAACTCGTTAAAAATATTACAATTTAGACGTAATTTATTTCCCGTATTGTTATGTATTCGAAAAGGATCATTAAAAAAACAACCAGCCTTGTTTCTTGCCTTTCTTTCCTAGCGTGGTCGCGAAGGAATAGGCAGTAAAATTTACGTTTCAAAATGATCCTTGTGATTTTAATGATTAAAAGATTTTGATTTTGACTTTATTAGCTCTGTTTAACTCGTCAAGGATCACACAAATACAGTTTTGTACGGTTGTGGTGCCTGACCGATTACACAATTCTAATACCAATATTAACTTCAAATATAATTAGACGCCCACATTATACATAATATAACCTTTAAACGCTTAGGTACGCTACTTATTTTAATTAAAAAGCATCCTACATTTCATTCACTGAATTACACCGCGCGTTCTTCAAAATGCACGAACGAAATTCAGCTATTGTGCCAAAAACGTAAGAGAATTCATTGCACGGTCTACTTTTAACTGAGATTACGTGTAGTTGTAACTTTAGATAGATAGATAGATAACTCTTTATTGAATTACCACCCAAAAGCAGAAATAATACAAAAATAAGTACTAGGTTAAAATAAATAAGGCAACACAATGGGCGGTCTTATCGCTAAAAGCGATCTCTTCCAGGCAACCTTTGGATGTAGCGAAATTTATAAAAAATATGGAGTGCGGTGTACTTTAGAGGATACATTTACACATAATATATAACTTTAATACAGTCAGTGGCCAAAATGTGTTTACATTTTACGATATGTATCTGTTTTTACAAATTTCCGACTTTATCAGAAAAATGGCATTGACAATATTTTACTATAGAGGCAAGTAGGCCTTCTTATAGTTGTGTATAGATAGATATGTGTTTATTTTAAACACCAAGATAAGAATCTTTAAATAAACTACGGTTAAGGTCCTGTTATTGACCACTATATTGCTTATAATCATAATAATTGTAAATATTTATGTGGAATAATTATGTTTCTCAGTACTAACCAAAGGTTGACTGGTAGAGATCGCTACTTATCGATAATACTGCATAATGTATACATTCATTTGAATAATGTCTCGAACACCCCCGTAAAGTAGCAAGCCTATCGATCTTTTAAAGAATACATTTCAGGGAATGTGCCCAGGAACATTACGATCTGATTCCGCCATCTCCTTTCCATCAAAGGACAAGCAGGCGCACGGCTCAGTACTATCCGTACCTAGTTGATATACCACCCATTCGCACACACCGTTTTGGTTTTACGTTCTTGATGCGCACAGCTAAGGTATGGAACGCTTTGCCGTCGTCTGTTTTTCCTAACGAATACAATGAGGGCCTCTTTAAGGTAAAAATGAATAGGTTTCTTCTAGATCTTCGTGCTTCATCTTATACCACATCATCGCTTACCATCAGGTAAGATTGTGTTCAAACGAAGATCTATATAGTTTAAAAAAAATGTTAATTTTAATTGTTTTGTCGTTTATGGTGTGCAATAAAGTATTATCTACCTATTAAGGGATTTATTTTGAAAATCTTATGAGATATAAAGAATTTTAAACCGTAAACCGTGGAACATTCAATGGTGCGATCAATTGCTAGTTACAAAATGTTTAAAGCCTCAAACTGTTAGTCAACTATGTCGCTGACGATACAGTATTCACTAGATTTTACTCCATTGTCGAATGTGACCAGAATAGGGTCAATTGGCCAGAATTGACCTAAATTGGTTCAAATGCTCGTCCAACACATATCAGCAAACACGGGCTGAATTTGAATCAGCAAGTAAGTTACGGATGGGTTGGGAACTGGTAATTAGCCAAGGGAATTACCAACTCGTGAGATACCGGAAAACAACTAAATAAACAAAGCGAGGAGGAATTACTTCGGGTATTCCCTGGTGGTTTTTCTTGCCTTACTATGGGCTATGTTTTTCAGGCATGTAAGTCTGCATATACTAGTTATAACCACGTAGTAACCACACTCTTTGATAAATTAAGAATCATAAATAAATAAATATTGCTGGACATGTCACACAGCGCTATCTAGCCCCAAACTAAGCAGAGCTTGTACTATGAGAATCAGATAACTGATATAATACTTACATATATACTTTTTTTTTGTAAATACATACTTATCATATATAAAATAACATCCAGACCTGGAACAAATAACTGTAGATCATGCAAACATTTGTTCCGCGGCGGGAACCGAACCCGCTACCTCTTGCGTCTCAGCCGGCTATCATAAATATGTAGTGTTCAAAGAATCGATAGTGAAAAAGCTTGAATGTTTTAAAAATAATTTAGTAAAGAATCTCACATATCAATTTTGGTTTTTTCTACATATAGTGATGCTCTGTATCAAATTAGACTATATATTAAGATCTCATCATCATCATCGTCAGCCCTTCGTTCATCCCACTGCTGGGCACAGCCTCTCTTTATTGTCGCCATTCGCTTCTGTCCTGCGTTGTTCTAACCCACATACGACCTGCGATTTTATAATGTCGTCGACCCATTTTGCCGGCGGACGACCTGCGTTTCTGGTTCCAACTCGAGGCCACAACTCAGTTAGCACCCTGCTCCACCAGTCATCACCACGCCTGGCCACATATCCTGTTCTACTCCATTTGAGTCCTAATATACGTTTGCTAACGTATTGAACTTTAGTTCGCTTGCGAATTTCGGTATTGTGGACTCGGTCTAGTAGTGTGACACCGAGCATGGCGCCAATTTAAATATTTACCTAAGAGTTTTCCGGGTATATCTTATTGATAGAAGATTAAGATTGACAAAAAATATTATATTAGTCAAGTTAAGAAGAATCCTGAAACATAAATAACTTAGGTTGGTTCATTATAGGAAAATCTACCCAATTATTTGTTCCATTAGGCAATAATTGACAAATTCTTTGGAAATAAGTACATAAAGCGTAATTGCTCAAAAGTTAGATTAATTTTAAAGAGCTCTTAGAACTTAGGCATTCCCTTGATTTAACCCAGTTCTTGAAGGAATTTTGTTCAGTTTGAGTTGTTAAAGAATCGAATTTATTCTCGATTCTTTAACAACTTAAACTGAACTTTGAATTCTAATAACAGAATGAATGGAAATTATTTGGCTTTTGCAAATCAATCAAAAAAGATAGTTTGAATTTTGTTAGTCAAGTAAAATTACTAAAGGTAATACGTAACTACTAATCAGAAATGTGAAATAACATGGGGCGTAATATTATTTTTCACACCACATGCTCGACAATATCAAATTACATGTCATGAAACCCTCACCGAAAGCCGGTGATTAAAGCCCTACGGCTGAACCAAGAGTAAAGTTGTACTGAATTTCATTATTCCACGCGGGCATAATGTGATTTAAATTTGAAACCTCATCTGTATTAAAATTTGTACCAAAGAGACCCACACAGTAAGAACTTATTCGTAAATCGAACTAACCTCTGCACAGAATGCACCAACCTAGATTTGGTTTTTATTGTCACGCAGAAAAGTGTGAAAAGTAGAGTTTACTCCTAGTGTAAAAACTGTCTGCATCTTGGGTATGCTTATATCCCTCTCTGTACTCAGGATTGTAGTAACCCTCTCGTTGCCCTCGTGAGATAACTCTAGATTCCTTCGTTCGGGATTCAATATAGCGGCCGTGACGCAAGACACTGCTTTATTCTCTAGTTTATTATAATACTAATTTATACATATATCCTCTTGTTTTTGTAGAATACCTTGCGAAGATTTCTGGACAAAAAACAATAAAACCTTTAGTAGGAACGTAGCAGAGGCAATTGTCGTAGACTATTGTAACGAGCCGCGTAGCGAAAAGCTACGACGTAGGCGACGTAGCAAGTGATTTTGCATTCATAAAAACGTATTTTTATTGCAGATTGAGTGAAATGATTTTCCGAGACCATATCTTTCTGTATAATTTCCGATTCAAAATCTGAGCGTCAGCTGCGACAATAAAGTGCGAAACTTACTCAATTTCACCCACTCCTAAAGCAAACTTGGTCTGTATTAAGCTTGGCTCGTACTAAAAGCGATGTACGAGTGGTTAAGCGTTTCACGCAGCAGCCCTCTGGAGCAGATAAAGACCTCTCTTTCTTGCTATCTTTCTTGCTTCTTATTCATCCCATAATGGTCATACACACTATTTTTATTCACTTTGTATAAATATTACACAATATGTAACAAAAACCCTGTCAGATCCGTGAAGTGCGTATTCCGACATAGAAATTAAAGTCGGACAGATGTTTAAAAAACCTCTGTATCAAACAAACTGAAAGTTATTTCATTTTTAATTTTGAGAATAATCTGAATTTTACCCCAAAAATAGATAAATTTTGTATGTCGTATAATGTCGTACGTGGATTATTGACCCCTCCACGCCGCCTTGGCGCGGCGCGTAGCCCCGCTAGTGTTGCCAGAGGTAAGTTTTAAGTTTTGAGCGCCAAATAATTAAATTCGGTGTATTTTTTTTTTATTTTTTATATACATTATAGACTTGCGTTTGACCACGATCTCGCCTGATGGTAAGCGATGATGCAGCCTACGATGGTACACGCTTGCCTAGAAGAAACCTATTCACTCACGACTTAAAGATACCCAGGCTGTAGCTATCTGGAAACACAGACTCTGGCAAGGCGTTCCAATCTTTGGCGGTGCGCATAATAAAGGTCGAAGAGAACCGCTTTGTGCGAATGGGAGGTATTTCTACCATATAGCGGTGGTGCACCGCAGAGCGTCTGGTGGTCCGTTGATAGAATGGAGATGGTGGGATCAGGTTGAAAAGTTTCGCCGCAAACTCCTCTAAATGTACTCGATAAAAAACCGAGAGGCTAGCAACCTTTCGTCGATGCTACAGGCTGAGGATCCTTGTAAATTATTACATGATTGTGACCAAATATCGATACTTTATCACACCTTTTAGATCTAACAGGGTTTTTGATACATTTTGTATACAATAATTAGTATTAGCCTGCTAAAATATCTTAGAAAATGGGCGCAAATTCACACAATTTTAACAGTTAACTTATCCACATGGTACAGATAACATACTCGTAATATGAGAATATGATTAACAATTGAGCGAATGCAAATAAACAATGCAAGTATTGCGATGTCCTATAATTTAAAAATCCATCCAATATATTGAAACGTGTTGAAATATCAAAATCAACTTGGGCAAATCGGCGTCGTATGTACGTATGTTTGTCCGAGGATAACTTTCCAAGCGTTGATCCGATCATCGTGAAATTTAATACATAGGTAGGTAGTGTGAAGAAATGAGCAAAAATGGGGGGGAGGGGGGGGGGGGGTTGTTGAGATCTTGGGGTTCAAGAGGGGTAAAAATATAAAAATGAGGCTAACTGGTCAAATAGGACGTCAGATGAAAGGTATTCATTAGTACATTTAGACTATGTTTTTTATTTTAGTAAATTATTTATAGTTTTTGAGTTATTAGTCTTAACAAAAACTAAACTTTGACAAAATTCACAGGGTACACCAGTGTGTAATATACCCCACAGTGCTGTAATATAGTGTGCGTGTAGCTTAAGGGATACAAATATAGGTCTGAAATCCAGAATAACTGCAATTGGTACCCCAAAAAAAATAACCTATATAAACTCCCGTTAGCTGTAATTTGAATGAAACTGTAGGTCAAGTTTTTGGTTATTTATTTTGTGGCACTATTTTAATAGTCAAAGATTACAAATAATGTTTTTTTTGTTTTAATCGGAGACTCTCGAGATAATTTTGAAAGCTAAGGAAAGCTTGTACCGAGCAGTTATCTTTTAAAATAGTTATGTCTCTCTTATAATTAAGAGCTTCGCTTTTAACTGATGAAACTCTCTAATAATGACAGTCTTTTTACCTCATTAACCTTATCCTTGACGGGGTAAAGAGATAAAAAGACTGTGATAAATGCAGAATGTTATGTTAAAGTGACGCGACTCATACCTACCCATATACAAAAAAAAAGTCAATAAAATCGCTCGACCTGTTTCGGAGGAGTGCAACCACAAAAACCGTGACACAAGATTTTTATACATTAAAGAAGATTATAAATGTTTGAATGCAATATGTTGGTTGAACCAATTTTAATAAAACTTGGTATATACAGATAGATTATGACCTAAATTAAAAATAGGGTATTTTTATTGGCAAACCACGCGTGCAACGCCGCTGGCATGAGGTAGTACATTATAACGTAGAGAAACATCCAGACTAGGATCAAATACGGAATAATATTATTATAGTAAGTTTTAAATTAACCGAATGCAAATATAAAAGTCTCTTTGCATATAACATGAGTTATTATTTCCCTAATCTATGAATACATTGCTTTGGAATAAGTAAATTGGAAACTGTTTACACATTTGTATAATTATTCTCATAATTAAATTGTTCAAACGAAGTATGTTAGAATCTATACTCCTACAGCACAAGATTCGTTCTTAGTGTGGGTACCGCAAGCCAACATTTGCAAGCTACAAGCCATCATCTAAAAGATTTTTTATGTATATATAATTACAAGTGGGCCCGCCGAACTTCGTACCACCTTCACATGCATATAACGCGGGCTGTCATTAAACGTCACCCTGGTAGAATTGTCAATTGTTGTCCCCGGCCATCATTATACAACCATACTTAACCATAGACAAAATTACGTTTAGCTGTCATTTGCTGTAATAG
Source organism: Philereme vetulata (assembly GCA_918857605.2). Taxonomy (NCBI): domain Eukaryota; kingdom Metazoa; phylum Arthropoda; class Insecta; order Lepidoptera; family Geometridae; genus Philereme; species Philereme vetulata. The sequence goes on along the minus strand of OU975439.1, from coordinate 8,835,531 downwards.
CTGTTTTGTTATTCCATGTCAGATGCGTTTTTGTTATACGACGTTTTATAGTGACTTGTATTCTCTTTGACGTTTTATGTCACGTCCCACGGGAACGGGATAAAAAAAAAATCTATGCTCTTCTACTGGTTCTTAGCTACCTCCGTACCAATTTTCAGCCAAATCGGTTCAGCCGTTCTTGAGTTATAAATAGTGTAAATAACACGACTTTCTTTTATATATAAAGATAGATAATTGCTTGAGTATTGATTAAAATGGGTATTTATCGCGTCTGTACCTTTTTTATTTGTTAACACTACACCAACCGTATCTACGCACTGAGACCGACCAGTGCGTAGATACGGTAAGGATAGTGTGTCTCCTCTTTGATTGCAAATTATTAGAACGGACTTGATTATTTTTTAGGTTGACTAAGCTGAGTGGTACATATTGGAAAGCGCAGCGTAGTACGGCCTCCTACTAGATGGAAAGACCTGATAAAAGTTGCTGGGAGCCGATAGGTACAGGCCACACAAGATTTATCGTTCTTGAAATCTTTGGGAGAGGTACTGTGGTGGACAGTGGGCGTTCTGTGGCTGATAAGATGGTATGGGAACTGGGCAAGCCTAATCTACCTAAAATCATGTTTCTTTTACAGCGGATGTGTTCTAGAGATAGCCATTTGACGACAAGACGAAAAGTATGTCGAATGTCCATGTCATGTCTGCCCCAGTTATGGTTGAGAACTCGGCTTTTGAATTTGTCGACGCGTATGTATACCTAGGACAAACAGTCCAATTAGGTAGGTCCAACTTCGAGAAAGAGGTCAATCGTCGAATCCAACTCGGATGGGTAGCGTTTGGGAAACTGCGAAACGTCTTTTCGTCCAACATACCTCAGTGCTTTAAGACGAAAGTCTTTAATCAGTGTGTGTTACCAGCGATGACATATGGAACCGAAACGTGGTCCTTCACTATTGGCCTTATGAATAAGCTCAGAGTCGCTCAACGAGCTATGGAGAGGGCTATGCTCGGGGTTTCTCTACGGGATCGAATCAGAAATGAGGAGATACGCAAGAGAACTAAAGTCACCGACATAGCCCAATGGATTAGCACGTTGAAGTGGCAATGGGCAGGCCATATAGCGCACAGAATGCCAATGGGGCTGGAAAGTTCTCGAATGGAGGCCACGGACCAGCAAGCGCAGTGTAGGACGTTCACCTACAAGATGGGCAGAGGACTTGATAAGAATCGCAGGTCGGCGTTGGATGCAGGCCGCTTCCAACCGCAGTTCCTGGAGATCAATGAGGGAGGCCTTTGTCCAGCAGTGGATGTCCTACTGCTGATATGATGATGATGATGATCCAGTAATCGATATATTTCCCGTAAACAATTTTTTTTTATTGATGATTATCCAGCGCTTGACCAGTACCACACCTGGTGGTATTTTTAACGTACTCGTATATCAGCGGCTCCTTTGCGACGATGCCGCTTAGTCAGTTTAACAAGTACCCACTTACGAGTACATGATAAATGAATATGGTATGTGTACCTATTTGATACAGGTGATTTCATTGATATTCTAGGATTTGATATTATGGTTGTTTTTTTTTCCTCTGGTAATGAATTTGAAAAGAACCTACTTTATAACAAATTTAGCTATTACCAGTGTTTTAATTAATGTCGTATATAATAAAACACGTATTGAACAATTGCGTTTGACCCCGATCTCGCCTGATGGTAAGCGATGATGCAGTCTACGATGGTACACGCTTGCCTAGAATACAATCCAGCTCTTCGCTCACCGTGCCACGGGAGTTCGTCTAGAATAGTACCCAAGAGACCGTAAAAGATACCAAGGACGACAAACATTACGTTGGGAACATGACCTGAAGAAATTAGCTGGTCCAGAATGAACGAGAACACCCAGGGACCGGATGAAATGGAAATCCTTAGAGGAGCCCTTTGTCGAAGGACAGCTGTTACAACAGAATATAATAGAAAACGCTTTATTGTATACCACACTTAATAACATTTAAAACTAGACACGCGATTGTAACAATAATACCATAGATAACACACAATAATAAACCGCCAAGCCAATATACTCGTAATGAACCGTTCCCTCAAAATTTAATTGTTATTACTTACTAAGTAATAACCCTGCGTAAACCCAAGCTTTTAAATATCATGACACAGTGTCAAAACCTTCAAACCAATAAAAAACATGTTCGCTTGATATTTAAACAATGTACCAGAATTTAATATCAATTTGTTAGCTCCGAAACTTTCACATTGTAATAGAGGCCGCAGCTTATCCGCCCTACTATCATAAGGTTTTATTATTAAAGGGTATGGGGCAGGCATATGTAAAAGAAAAACATTATATTGAAATAGCGAAGAGTGTTGGCAAATGAAGGTTTGTTAAAACTTGCATTTTACACTGTTAAGCAACCGTTTTTTTTCTGTTTCTTGGTTGAAACACACACACTACACATATTATTATAGATAGATAATAACTTTTTTTACTGAAAAGCCGTAAGAGCTTCCTCCGATCCAACAATCCCACGGACAATAGCCCGGCAGTAGCGAGACTTGAATTATGGTCCTCCCATCACACTGCCCCTCCTGATTACTTTCCACCAACGGAGCATCTTCCTTCCGGCTACAAGCTGCAGTGGCCAATTTGGAAGTCATTAAACCGGTTGCGCACTCTAGTTGGCCGCTGCTGAGACAATTTAGGCAAGTGGGGCTAATCGACCCATCCCAGAGCCAGTGCCACTGCGGGGCCACCACACAAACAATGGCCCACCTGCTCTCATGCCCTATATGCCCAACCACCTGCACACGGAATGACTTGTACTAGGCAACAGAGAGGGGTGTGGAAGTTGAAGAAGAACACTTTGTGGTGAAGAAGAAAAACTTTTTCACCCCCCCCCCCTCCCCCCATCTCGGAAAGAGTATTTTTGCTCTTCGATATCTGAGTGCAAAAGCCGTTTTTATCCGCTAGAGGATAAAGTAAATTGAATTTAGAACATCGTGTGCACTAAGTTTGTGAGTTCAAAACATCATTAAACCTATTTACTTCTACCTCCATGGTGCCGAATTTATCATACAACCTATTTTAATTTATTAAAAACTCAGACTTGGAATCTTATTTGTGTGTTACTTTTTTTTGCATTTAAAAAATTCCTTGCTGAGGTGGGACGAAAAGTTTCGTGTTGCACTCGAGCGCAAAGATTTTTCACCTCGTGTTCTTTTGATTCCGTCGCTAACGCTCAGGATTATATTTTTACAATCCTTCGCTTGCTCGGTCATCAAAATCGAGCACGCGGTTAAAAAGCAACTTTGCTCTAACTATTTCACAGCACCTGCTCGACAATGTCAAATTATATGTCATGTAAACCTCACCGAAAGCTGGTGCTTAAATCTCTACGGCTGAGCCAGGAGTAAAGTTGTAATGAATTTCGTTGTTCTGAGTTATGTAGTACAGATTTTTTGTGATTTGAATTTGGAACCTCATTTGTATTAAAATTTGAACCAAAGAGATCCACACAATAAGAACTTATTCGTAAATCGAACTAACCTCTGCACAGAATGCACCAACCTAAATTTGTTTTTTTTTTGTCTCGCAGAAAGTGTGAAAAGTAGAGTATTCTCCTCGTGGATAAAGCTGTCTGCATCTTGGGCGTGCTTATATCCTTCTCTGCACTCAGGATTCTAGTAATATCCTCCGTCCGCTCGTGAGTTAACTCTAGAATCCTTCGTTACGTTCGGGATTCAATATAGCGCCCGTGACGCAAGACACTGCTTTATCCCCTTATTTAATAATCTACTAACTATTATCATTTTGAGATTTGGTTTTTCATTTTTTCATTTTAACCATTTACCATTACCTTAGAATTCGTAAGTTAGTTCATAAGTTGTATGTTTATATATTATGTATATAGGTATGTAATATGATTTTAGAAAAGTATGTTTATAAAATTTATATTTACATTTAAATAAAACTCTACACACCATTTATTTAATCACTTCTTTATTTATTTATTTTTTTATTTTTCTACGTAGCTGCTGCACTACCTATTGCTTCTGGTTTCAGCTGAAAATCAGCGTTGGGTGCTTAACATCCAACATTATGCTGAGCTGAACGCCATTTTGGTACGCAGACACATGAGTCGAACTTGTTTTATTGGATTCAATTGTATCTACTGTTCCTTTAAATTATTTCATGTGTCATTTTGTGTGAAACAAATAAATGATTATTCTATTCTATTCTATTCTATTCTATTTATGTTGTTACCTGTGTGTCATTTTGATTGGTATTTTATTGTATCTATACTATGATGCTTATTTTAAATTGTAGATTCATTTATCAACAGAAATAAAGTACAATTATTAATAAGACTAAAATACAGAAGAATGAATGAATGAATGAAAATTCTTATTTTATCTTACAAACTAGACACAACAGATATAAAGAATTAAACAACTAAGTGTAAGCATAATGGGCGGTCTTATCGCTTTACAAAGCGAAGAAACAGAATCAGAAGAGACAGTTGAATCATCTAAAGACCGTTCCAAACGATCTATTGTTAGCTCAACTGTTCCAGAACACTACCAGGCGGAAGTGTCCTCCAGACACTGGTTACATTGCTCCGCTGAATTGCAATGATTATGCGTTAACCCAGATAAGCGCCAGCTCTCGGACCACACAGCGCTTCAACCAGGCGCCCAGAAATAATATTTAAAACGCGATACACCGCGGTATATCAAGGACCCGGGGTCCATAGGTTTATTTTAAATTGATATATTGCTGAACTACTGAAGTTGTTATCTATATTAAGATATTTGTAGGTGTATTTACCTATATGAATAAATAAATGCACCTAAACTGAACAGTTCAAAAATAAAAAATATTGTAAGCTAATCTGTTGGAGATTAGGAGTTAAGATTTTGCTGTTTATCCGTTGACCCCAATATATCATGGACGGATTATCATAGCCGTCCTTAATCTTTTCCTAGCTTCGTTTGGGTTTTTATAACTGAAGTCAGTCATGCGCTAATCTACGTTATTGGCACGGCCCCTCAGATGGAAAAATGTTACAGGAATAATATTGAAAACTTGGCTTTTATTCTTTCACATGATAAATTTTACAGCAGAATTTACAAAGTTCACTCATCAATGTCTTGTCGGATAGCTGTGAAGTGTGAAATATCTACCCGCAGTTTGTAATAAGTGTGTGAACAAATATTAAAATACATTTTTGTGGTGTGAAGTTTAACAGATTCTAATGCAATGGACATTAGAGAGTTTACATTAGAGTCACAATAAATATGTCACGCACATGGACAAGTTTAGCAAAAGACCGGATAAAATAGCGTTATAAAGAAGAGGCATACTGGAAAGCGCAGGGTAGGACGGCCCTCGACTAGATGGATAGACGACCTGATAAAAGCAGGTCAGACAAGATCGGTCGCTCTAGATATTTATGGGGGAGGCCTATGTTCAGCAGATATGTCCTGTGGCTGATAACGACAAAAGCTGTACCCTAGTGGATACAGATGAGCTGAAGTGATGATAAACGTATCTAAAGTTTGTTAAAAGGCAATAATACTCGTACACTATTAAATGAAAATATAACTCCCGATATATAAAAAACCGGCCACAAATTTCCATACAGATGAGATCTCTTTACCATATAAATCTTTATTACAGAGTCCTTTTGTGAATGAACACCATTACATTATCTAAGAACCATCGCCGATGAAAACATTAGTTTTTTGCACACACAAACAATCTCTCACCCTAAACGCATAAACCTTCGTTCCGTCGTGATTAAAAATAAAGCATACACTAAAAAAGACATCACCATTAAAGCGATATCGCAGATCGTCGCAAAGGAAACATTCCTCGGTGTCGCCAGATGTCCCGATTTGCGCGAGACGTGGCGATTTTTAGGAGTATAGTGACACGTTCTGGTTCACCCTTGATCGAAACACCGAATGTATTAATTTTTCACTAACCTCCTTAGTCTGTGTTTATTAATGTATTCTATGCACCTGCCAGGTCTGTGAGGGGAGAAGAAATACTTTTTATATACCTTTTTGAATACCTTTTTATAAGGGATAGATTTATTAACAGATATAATACACAATTATTTACATGACTATTAAAAAAACTTACCATCCCATAAAAATAAATTATGATTCACATAAAACATGTTTTTTTTGTAACTGTCCCATTTTGAAAACCAAAATCCCGATTTTTTTAAACTTCCTTTCCCAAATTTGACACATTGGAACTGGAAACACTATTCCTCGGCGATATTTAGATGTGAGCCGCTCGTTTACTCTGCGACAAAAAATGATCTGTCAAGCAGGGTTTCGAGAAGGGCACTTTATAGGGGACGATACGGTATCAAGTTAAGTCGTGATATGGCCGGTTCTTATAAACATCGGTTACTGATAAGGCACTTTTTCGAAGAGAATCGTGTCGTTGGCGGTTGACTACTTTTATAGGCCATTAACCCGTTAAGGACCACACTGATACATCGTTATAGCTGGGTGCCTTTTAAGATAATAGACAATAGAGGCTCATTGAAAATGTCTAAAGAACTATTGTACAAACTATAGTATTTACTAGCATAATCAGCGTTGTGTCCATCTATCTAGTGGGACTGATTAATGCACATTCTCGCCTAGTTCTCCCCAATCTCAATTTTTGTTTTATTACTTTTTATAACTTAATATCCTTAGCTACTTTTTTATATTTTTATCTATTTATTTTTTCTTAGTGTGGCAATTTATCTATATATTCATATTTTTTGTAATTGTGGTACTGTGCGGGTAGTCATCCGTGACATCCTACTTTTAAATGGTTCCAACGGAAGATCAGCGTTGTGCCAAAAGCACGACAAATGCTGAGTTGGACGCCTTTTTGTGACGTCAGTCATTTATATATAGGTAATTGTGAGATACACATTTGTTAGGTATCGCTGTTTTTATGTGTATTATTTTGTTCTATTGTGTGTATCTTACTTGTGTGCTGTGTATGTTAAGTACCGTTACAAATAAATGGTTTTTCTTTTTTTCTTTTCTATCTCGGGGTAGGTGTTTGGGTAGTCCATGAAATAAAACACAGGTATAGTTAGACATTGTTTAGGTGCACGCACGTCCATCCCACTTGGCGGACCGCAGTCGACTGACCCGCGGCTTTTTTTTTCGAATGGACTAATCTCGCTCTTAAGCTCTGAGGCCACTTTTGGCGAGCGAAGTTTTTAATGAGGCAACTAGCGCAAGGGCACCACTTGGGTACGCACCTCGGCTTGGGCCATTGCCAGGATGGGGATAGGAGAGAAACGTCCGGGTACGTGCTTGTACCTCGTATAGGTGGTGACTGAAGGGACTCCTCCTGATTGTGGTTTTGAATAAATGTTTTGGTATAAATACGCAAGCAACGCTTGCCGCGAGTCAGACAAACCTTCCGTCATCCGAGACACGTTCTTGTAGACCCGGATGACGAAATCACCTCCGCTATTGCGGAAGAGATTTCTGAGTCATCTATTACTCGTGCGCGATAACTTGGGACCTGCTAAGAGTGCGACTCCCCGACCGCTTCCCCTGCACTTCCCCGATGGCGCCCGTATTGTACCGTTCACATCACTATTTTTTACCAGGGTTTTTAGTCTCGTACTGGCCTACGTCACGTAACGACGTGCTCTGGAATTCTTTTAGTTTTCGTTTGTGTTATTGTTTTGTTGTTGTAGTTTTTGTTGTTATAGTTTGTGTCATTGTTTTGTTGTTGTAGTTTTTGTTGTTATAGTAAATGTTGTAAATTTATCGGATACCTCTTCGTCAAGTGATTATAGTGAGACTGAGGACGAAGAACAACCTCTAGAAGGCATAAATCCACTAAGTAGTGACGAAGATGAGATAATGTAAATAATAGATAAAATAAATGTATAAACTTAAACATTGTATTTTTATTTTATTCAAATAGTGTAAAAAAGATTAAATAAAAAGCAGCGTCCTCCCTGAGTAACATAATAAATTAGGTTAAAAAAAACAAAGACGAAGCCGCGGGCGGCTGCTTGTTATGTTCGCTTTTTTGCGGGCGGTACAAACACGCCAATATGACGTCACCGCGCTCAGGTCCCAACTTATCGCGCACGAGTAATACATTAGACAGAGCTCGCCGAGACGAGGTCGGTGTAACTGTGAAGTGTTTGCTTTATTCAAAACATCACAATCAGGATTAAAATATCATTGGGATTTGCTCACACCATGTCAGTGGTGAGGCAGTAAACAACTTTTACAACTTCTTAACTTTGCATTCTCAATATACATTAGCAAAAAGTTTTATGGTTTAGCTTCGACTTAAAATAGCTTTAATACAAGCATGCATTGTCCTCCTCTGTTATCATTAGCAATAAACGAATATTTGATAGAGCGAAGCGAGATCTCTTAATCAACTTGGGCAAATCGGCGTTGTATGTACGTATGTATGTATGTTTGTCCGAGGATAACTTTCGAAGCGTTGATCCGATCATCATGAAATTTAATACGTAGATAGGTAATGATGGCACAATTTTTGTGTGACTAAATGTGTTAAAAATGTTGGGGGGTTGTTGAGATATTAGGGTTCAAGAGGAGTAAAAAAATGAAAATGAGGCTAACTAGTCAAGTGGGACGTCAAATGAAAGTTAATTATTAGTCTATTTAGACTCTATTTTTATTTTTCGTAATTAATGTATATTTTTTGAGTTATTAGCCATAACAAAAACTAAACTTTGACAAAATTTACAGAGCACACCAGTGACCCCACAGTGCTGTTATTTAGTATGCGTGTAGCTTAAGTGACACAAATATAGTCAAAAGTCTGAAATCTAGAATAACTGCAATTTGCACCCCAAAAAATTATAACCACACACATGAACTCCCGTTACCTGTAATTTGAATGAAACTGTAGGTCAAGTCATTTGGTTATTTATTTCGTGACACTATTTTGATAATCTAATATTAGAAATAAATTACAATCTGAGACTCGCGAGATCTCAGTTCGGGGCGGACCACTAGTTAACTAGTGGTGAATAAAAATATATATCTTATTTCCTACAACTATAAGCCGTCTAATAGTTTATCATAAAAAACATAATACCAATAAAACTTAGGACGATAAAATCAAAAACAAACTTTTTCTCATTTCTCAGAGAAACAATATCGTGAAGTGTAAATACATAAAACTGTTATCGTAAACCCAGTCGAACGTCAACACTTGAGTAAGGCTTTCCTGCTTTTAATAAAGAGCCTCCGTATTTTTCAAACGTTTCATGCGTTTTTCATTTCCTTAGATGCGATGTGTTTTATTTTTGCATACCGTTTCTGTTTTTCCGTTTTATTTTTTACGGAAATAAGGTTTGAGAAACGACTTTATATTGTAATTTCATTACAAAGCTTAGAGCAATAAAATGATGGTGCTAAAACTGATTTGTTATTGGACAGCAAAATATAGCGATAGTATTTTTTGTGATAAATATTTTAAATATTATCTATTGTTTTCCGGAAACGTTGTCACTATGTAACGGCTGAACCTATTTTGATTGAATCCGGTATATTTAGATTATGACCTGGATTGAGACATACGCTACTTTTTATTAGGGTTCCGTAGTCAAATGGCAAAAAACGGAACCCTTATGGATTCGTGATATCTGTCTGTCTGTCGCGCAAACTATTCGGTTTAGAAAAAAATTATATTAAAAACCTCAATATCATTTTTGAATACCTATCCATAGATATCCCACACGTATCGGTTTGATGAAAAAAAAAATGTTGTGTTTCTGTTCTAAGTATGGGGAACCAAAATTTGTTGTTATTTTTCTGTTTTTATGTGAAAATCTTAATACGGTTCACAGAATACATCTACTTACCAAGTTTCAACTGTATAGTTCTTATAGTTTTGGAAAAAAGTGGCTGTGACATACGGACGGGCAGACAGACAGACATCACGAGTCCATAAGGGTTCCATTTTTTGCCATTTGGCTACAGAACCCTAAAAAAGTTACAACGACCTACAAGAACTTTATGTTTCTTTTATATTATGCGAATAAGACTCAGGCGTGTCTGTTCTCCGCAAAACGAAGTCAATTTAATCTGACTCCTACTTTCCGAAAAGTATCCGTGCCGATATCTGACCACCTCGAGCTTTTTGGTATCACATTAACTTCGACTCTCAATTTCGGTTCCTACATTGAGTCGAAAGCCCAGTTGGCTGCTAAAAAGCTTGGTATACTTGCAAAGATGAGGCACTACTTCACACCGGGACAGTTGCTCAACTTGTACCAAACACAAGTCCGATCGTGTTTGGAGTACTGTTCTCACCTCTGGGACGGATCAGCGAAGTACCAACTTGAAGCTCTGGAATCAATTGAGAAAAAGCCAAGAAGCTCATAGGCAACGATGAGCTAGTTGATGCAAGGCTCCTCAGCCTGGAGCATCGACGAAAGGTTGCTAGACTCTCAGTTTTTTATCGAGTAGGTACATTTCGGGGAGTGTACGGCGGAACTTTTCAACCTGATCCCACCATCTCCATTCTATCAACGGACAACCAGACGCTCTGCGGTGCGCCACCGCTATATGGTAGAAATACCTCCCATTCGCACAAAGCGGTTCTCTTCGACCTTTATTATGCGCACCGCCAAAGAGTGGAACGCCTTGCCAGAGCCTGTGTTTCCAGATAGCTACAGCTTGGGTATCTTTAAGTCGCGAGTGAATAGGTTTTTTCTAGGCAAGCCTGTACCATCGTAGACTGCATTATCGTTTACCATCAAGCGAGATCGTGGTCAAACGCAAGCCTAGAAAGTATAAAAAAAAACTTGCTGCTATGGAACCTTTCATGGGCGAGTCCGACTCGCACTTGGCCGCTTTTTTTACAAACCATGTAGCCGGTAGTTGCTACGACGTAAAATTGTAACAATAAACAAACAAACTTCCGCATTTATAATCACGAAAGTTTGGCAGTTTATTCTTTACTCAGACACATCGTAATGGCTCAACCTATTTCAAAGAATTTGGTGTGTTGCAAGATTAAAACCTGGATTAAAACAAGGGCTAATTTTTATCGACAAACAACGCGTACGAAGCCACTGGCGGAAGCTAGTATTTATAATATAATATCAATCATAATTTCCCTAATAATAAATAACACAATATAGTATTCAGTATTACATACAGCTTCAATTCGTTAACTCAGTAATCACATTTTGCCATGCTTGTTCTGAACGAGGATAATTCGGCAGCCAGCCAGCCTTCTCATTTGCCGCAGAAATCAATGATAATCGAATTCTCGATATTCTTTTCCTGTTACAAATGATAGGGTTTTTTTCATTTGATCTTGGATTTATTATCTGTTATATTTTATTTTGTGGAACAAATCCATCTTTTTATTATTTATAAAGTTACTAAGCAAAAGCTAAAGATTTATTTTTTTCTTTTCACGCTCGCAGTAAGTCCGTCTTAACAAATTGCCAAAGATAAATAATGTCCTAAGAACTTCCAAACTTCTGAGATGTCGGTCCCAACTATAAAAATCTTTAAAACCATGTCGTAGCCCTAAAACTGACACTATAGATGCTTACTAGCACACTTGAACTTACTTCTTATTTGGCCTTAGCAGAAGACCAGCGGTGCAGCATCGCAACAATGCTGAGCTGAAGACCCTTTCACCACCACACATAAAAACCCATTGCGGCTTCAGACAGGATGGTTATAATGTCAAAATACAGAGTTCTTAATAAAATCTTATGTTCTACGTCAGCACACATTCCGTCACAACAATGAGTGAGCTGTACCGGAAAGTCAATTTCTCTTAGTCTAGCATTAGAGCTGCTGATAGCGTACAATTTGACTGTCAGTACGCTCTCCAAATTTGATAAAGATATGAAAATCGTTATCAAATCAGTTTTTATGTTAATTTGAATCTTAAAAACGATCTCCTGTAAAATTCTAGTTTTGGTGATACAACATCTTACTTGGGAGGTATCGACACATGTATAATAGAGTCGTTACAGACAAATATGCTTACACAACATTCCTGTATTAAAAATTGAAGGGTATGGTTGTTAGTGAATTTGCAAACACATGAGACTTTAAACTGTAGTAGCAGTTGCCCGCGACTTCGTACGCTTTACAATACTAAATGTGTAGATAACCTAGAAATAAAGCAAAACTCGCTGTTGCAACTTGACTTGATACCCCATTTTTATCCCATGGGATCTGATTTATGGAATACAAGGTGATCGATGTAATAATCCAGGTTATAATCTAAGTATATACCAAATTTCATCGATATCTGTTCAGACGTTACGACGTGATTGAGTAACAAGCAAACAAACTTTCACATTTCTAATATTAGTGTGATTCTTGGTGCGCTTTAAGGACTTACCAGCCAATACTTTGTGTTATGCGATGGTTACCTCATAACATCAAGGTCATCATGTAACGGTCATACTGTCACTTAGGGTGACTTGCGCAACGATACCTAAACGTATTTAGTGGCTAAATATGATTTAAGAAGTTGTTAAATCATACAAATACATCAAATTTAAATCACTTCAGCTTAATACGTTTAGATGTCGATGTGTAAGCTGGCCTTAGTATCTAAAATAGACAGGAGAAATATATCCGAGTATATGTGTTCAATATAGACACAGGAAAATATCAAAGTAAGCTGGGCCGACTGGGAATAATAGCGTTTGATGGAAGTAGTAGCGATTCAGTTGAATATTTGATTATATAGGATACGGGCATAGATTGTTTTAGTAGAGTTATTTTACATTAAGTTGTTGTTATAGTAGGGCAATAGAAACAAATAAAGTATAACTTTTACGTTGAAATTAAAATAGTTTCAAATAGTATTAGTGAATTCCATTGGCGCCTGCTCGGACGTAAAGGCGTGCAAATAAGGAGTCCTCCAGCAGTGAGTGTATGTGTACTGAATAGGTAGAAAATAGTAGTTAGTACTTTTATTTTATTTATAAAACTATCTATTAATTTTATAGTTTACTTCTGCAACGCGAGAGGCAAATAGAGACGCAAGAGGTTTCGGATTCTTCGACACCTGCGGGCCAAATATTTGCAGATCATGCAATATTTGTGTGTTATATATTTTTGTATCTACTTGAAGATAGAACCAGCATGTGGCCCACCTGATATTATGTGGTAACCATCACCTATAGCAAAGTATTACCTCGTATGTTACGCAGAAGAAGAAGTAACGTGTCCTACAAAGGTCTGCCCTGCGTCCATCAACTATTAAGAATATACATATGTTCTGAATACAAATATACGTCTATCATAAACGGTATGGGATAACGAAGGTTTCCAAAAAGTAATTATTGAATTAATAACAACAAAAGCAGAAACTGTTTTTTCATTGTTATTGAAAATAATGAAAAAATAATAAACCTGAAGATTTCTGTTTACATTGCGTTTCTTGTAGGCGAAGTCTGTATAATATATAAAATACAATCCCTCTCCTATAGATGGATAAACATTAAAAAGTTTGCTAGAAATATTTGGAAGCAGGGGGGCTATATTAGGTGACTCATTCGTTTCTTCATAACATAGACATAGACAGACATTTATTTGCTACCATAACACACAAATTCACACAATACAATCATAAGGTATATACTTAGTCTGGCCATAAATACTGTTACAAATAAAAATAAACAAAAAATTACATTTGAATTGGGAATCTGTCATTTTTATATGATTGCTCATTGTGTTTTCTCATTTTGGCGCCAATACATTGTACAAAACTTTGCGATATTAAAATGGAGTGGGGTGATAAAGGGAACCGAATCGCTGTGATTGCATTACACAAAGTAGGTATGGAGCTAAATGCAATTTTTAAAACTCTCCATACGCTTGTTATTAGTAAAATGTTTGTGTACCGGGCTATTAATAGATACAATGAGACCTCCTCTGTTTGTGACAGAAAAAGATCTGGCCGTCCACGTAGTGTTCGTACGAAAACGGTGGTCAAAGCAGTAAGGGAAATAATTCGAAGAATTCCTGGCCGAAAGCAAAAGATTTTATCTCGGGAGATGAAGATAGCACCTAGAACCATGTCGCGTATTTTAAAAGATGACTTAGGACTTGCAGCCTATAAAAGACGTACTGGTTATTTCTTAACTGATAATTTAAATAAGAATAGGGTGGTAAAATCGAAAAATCTACTGAAGCACGCAAAGGGAGTTCACAGAAAAGATTTGTTTACGGATGAGAAAATTTTTACAATTAAGCAACATTTTAACAAAAAAAATGACTGTATCTATGCTCACAGCTCTAAGGAAGCTTCCCAATTAGTCGACAGAGTGCAACGTGGGCATTATCCGACTTCAGTGATGGTTTGGTGGGGTATTAGCTATGATGGAGTAACTGAGCCATACTTTTGTGAAAAAGGTATCAAAACATCGGCACAAGTGTATCAAGATATCATTCTTGAAAAGTTAGTGAAGCCTCTTAACAACACCATGCTCAATAACCAAGAATGGTCCTTCCAGCAAGACTCGGCGCCGGGTCATAAACCTCGGTCTACGTAGTCTTGGTTGGAAACGAACGTTTCAGACTTCATCAGAGCTGAAGACTGGCCGTCGTCTAGTCCCGATCTTAATCCGCTGGATTATGATTTATGGTCAGTTTTAGAGATTACGGCTTGCTCTAAACGCCATGATAATTTGGAGTCCCTAAAACAATCCATACGATTGGCAGTGAAGAATTTTCCCATGGAAAGAGTGCGTGGTTCTATTGATAACTGGCCTCAACGTTTAAAGGACTGTATTACAGCCAATGGAGACCACTTCGAATAAGCTTTTTTATATTTTAAATTGTTTTATATTTATGTATTAAACTGACACACTGTAAAAGTAATAAATGTTATTTGCAAGAAAAAGAATTTTTATTTTCTTTGTTACAGTATTTATGGCAAGACTAGGTATAACATTAAAGAGAAAGCAAAAGTAAGAGAAAACAGAAATTACAACAAACAATAGAATAAAATAATAAATTTACAATGTAGTCAGGGAAAAATTAAAAAGAGGCAAGTAGGTGTGTATGTGCTACTGCAGCAAATGGGTTCCAGCTCAGCATTAAACGTTAAGCATATAACATTAAACGTTGAATATCTAAAGCCTCCTATATTATAAACCGACGGTAAACACTATACAGAGAAATACGACCTAGCTCAAGAATGTTTCATAATGCAACAGAGTGCATTCACATAAAAAATCTAATATATTTTCAAGTCACTTCTAAGTATAACAATTTCACCTCACTGTCTGCTCGTCTGTCGTGAAACTGAGAAGTGTTACTTTGTGGTTTATATATATACATACTGTTACGCCTTTATATTGGAGGAGTAGGCAGAGACCACGAATCTCCACTTGCTACGATCCTGGCATACTACTTTTGCCTCATTAACTCTCATCACGTTCTTCACACATGCTCGTTGGTTAAGAATACCCTTGACAAGTCAAAGGTGAAGGCTTTTCACCAAGATATCTTCAACTTGGTGAAGATATTTATAACTTTTATACTTCAAAAAAGAGCAGTACGTTCCATTTTACAAATGAAAAACATAGAATCTTGTAGAGATAAATTTCGTCACCTAAAAATAATGACAATGGCTGAATAATATATATACCAGAACCTGATGTATGTTAAATTAAATATTGATAATTTTAAATTAAACGGTGACTCTCGCATATGTTTGACAAGGCATCGAAATAATATATCAATTCCTTCATAAAGACTTGCCAAAATAAGCAACAGTTAAATAAGCAAAATATGTAACGACAGTGCATAAGCATTAAATTTTTCAACAAACATCTTATATGGTGCATAGTGTACAAAACGCTGACACTGCAGACTTCAGTAATAAAGTCAGAAGGTTGTTGATGGAAAATTCCTATTATACCCTTGACGAAGCTCTTGCTGATGACTTAAGTACTATGTAATTGTGACTGTATTAATCAACCCTTAATTATTTTGTTATGACATGTGTTTATGATTGTGCTTATGTACATGCTAACTTGTCCTTAAATGTTATAATATGAATTTTTGTATGTATGATGATATTCTGTGAAAAGTATGACCTTTCCAAGTGTGCAAACAATATAATATATATGGAATAAAAATATTTTGATTTGATTTGAATTGATTGATACCCAGTGTATATTTGTCTTAAATACTGCCAAGAAAATCCAAAATTACATTCAAGTTAGAAGACTAGCATTTTAAGAGATCATTCTTTATTCTTTATTGTACACAAAAAAATACATTATAAAGTACAGAAATAGATGACATGTACAAAGGCGAGCTTAACCCTATGAAGAGTTTTCTTCCAGCAAACCTTTGAGGCTAGAGATAGAGATGATTATAAAGGTAGGTGCGTGTACAAGAATCATAAATATGTACATATATCTTAAACAAATAAAACGAAATATACCAACAGAAAGAAATAATATGAATGAATATAATAAATAAAATAAATAGACTAATATATACAAAAACAAATATATACCTACAATAGAATAAAATTACAGAGAAAGATAGTGCTCTTTAACTTTCCGTTTGAAAATGTTAAACGACTGACTAGCGCGAACATCATGGGGCAGGGCATTCCAAATTTTCACCGCATAAACGGTAAAGGAGCCACAATGGCGGCTTAAAGTGTGTTGAGGTGTTTTGAGGAGAAGGGACTTAGAGGACCGGGATGTCACACTGCGAAGGACAAGGAATTCGAAGCGTTCACGGAGGTAGGGAGGAGAGAGTGGACAATATAATACTTTAAATAAGAGTGAAAGAACGTGAAGATCACGACGAAGACGAATAGGGAGCCATTTAAGTTGGGATCTGAACATAGATCACACAAAGGAGAAAATAAAGAGTTCTTTTAAAGAAATTGAATTGAAATAACTAGAATTATCTCTGTGTTAATCCAGCGGGCTCTCTGAAACTCTGAAGAACGGCAAACCATGGGCCTAGTTATTAGTTTTTGGTTCGTGTAAAGAAAGTTTCAGTGTTTAATCAGTTTATATCCTTAATGGGAACACACTTTAGTCTTGCAAGTCAATAATCAATCATCGATAATCGAGTCAATATTCAACTAACTAAATTATGTTAGGTTTAGTAGGGCTATATTAAAAGTCACCCATGATACTTAATCACACTAATATTATAATTATATTCGAAAGTTTCGATGTTTGTTTGGATGTTTGTTTGTTACTCAATCACGCCGTAACGGCTGAACCGATTTCAATGAAATTTAGTATATACGTAGATTATAACTTGTATCGCAACATAGGTTACCATATATCCCATAACTCAGTTCCCATGGGATAAAAAGGGGATGTCAAAGTTTATATATGTATTTTTCACCCCAGAACAACGCAGGCGAAGCCGCTGGTAACAACTAGTATTTTCATAAATACAGGCCTTCAATTGCGTTTACAATTGAAGATCGATTTGAATTGACTTTATACATCTTGTAAACTTGTAAAGGGGAGTTTTGTGTCAAGAAGAATCTTAGGAGGCTTTAAGTTATTAGGTATGAATAGGGTAATAATAAAATAGATCAGCCCTCATCCTACATTATTTTATAATCGATCGAGGGTCAATTCGTTGTTTGATTTACTTCAATAAAACACAATGGTGAATGGTGAATTGGTGAATGTGCTTAAGATATTCATAACCGTATCCCTCCTTTCCCCTTTCACCACCGGACAAGCAGACGTACCGAGAAGTACCACCCATACCTGGTCGGCATACCACATTGCCGTACCAAACGTTTTGCTTCAACTTTTCTTGTCAGCATACCATACATGTAAGGGATGGAACTCAATTCCGGCGTATGTTTTTCCGAACCAGTATAATCTCGGAGTCTTCAAGTCCAGAGTGAGTTATTTCTAGGCAAGCATGCTCCATCTTCGATCACACCATCACTTAACATCAAGTGAGGTAGAGGTCAAGCGTTTTGCTATCAGCAATAAAAAAAAACCGGCCAAGTGCGAGTCGGACTCGCGCACGAAGAGTTCCGTACCATATATTTGATTGAATGAAAGGTAAATTGCGGTTTACGATTTATGACGTATTAAAAAAACTACTTACTAGATCTCGTTCAAATCAATTTTCGGTGGAAGTTTGCATGGTAATGTACATCATATATTTTTTTTAGTTTTATCATTCTCTCATTTTAGAAGTTACAGGGTGCGGGGACACATTTTACCACTTTGGAAGTGTCTCTCCCGCAAACTATTCGGTTTAGAACAAAATAATATTAGAAACCTCAATATCATTTTTAAAGACCTATCCATAGATACTCCACAAGTATAGGATTGGTAAAAAAAAATTTGAGTTTCAGTTCTAAGTATCGGGAACCCCCTAAAATTTATTGTTTTTTTTTCTATTTTTGTGTGAAAATCTTAATGCTGTTCGCAGAATACATCTCATTACCAAGTTTCAACAGTATAGTTCTTATAGTTTCGGAAAAAAGTGATTGTGACATACGGACAGACAGACCGACAGACATGACGAATCCATAAGGGTTCCGTTTTTTGCCATTTGACTAAGGTACCCTAAAAAACAATTTCATTGAAATTTACCTATGCAACTTTGTTTTACGGAAATAAAGTTGTAAGCGTGCCATGATCATAATAGAAAATATTCGCACATGAGACCCAACAAAACTCAATTTGCTAAAAACAACCTGAGATAAGCTACCATCAATCTTCTGATAGAAGAAAAACAAAATCATCACTTACACGCTATGACAGATTGCGAAGAAATATGATAACTGGGGATTCGAATTATTATTTAGAATATTTTCCGGCCATTATTATAAATACAGGATTTATCACGTACCGTCTTATCGGTGTTTCGACCGACAATGTTTCGGTTGCAGTGCGAGGCGGGATGTTATTCGGAGCGGATCGCATTCACCCTGATGAAGGTTCACGAATTGAACCGAAACATTGTCGGTCGAAACACCGATAAAAGAAAACTTTCGTGATTGATTTCAATCATTATTATAAATACGAGATTTATCACGTACCGTCTTATCGGTGTTTCGATCGACAAAGTTTCAGTTGCAGTGCGAGGCGGGATGTTATTCGGAGCGGATCGCATTCACCCTGATGAAGGTTCACTAATTAAACCGAAACATTGTCGGTCGAAACACCGATAAAAGAAAACTTTCGTGATTGATTTCAATCATTATTATAAATACGGGATTTATCACGTACTGTCTTATCGGTGTTTCGATCGACAAAGTTTCAGTTGCAGTGCGAGGCGGGATGTTATTCGGAGCGGATCGCATTCACCCTGATGAAGGTTCACTAATTAAACCGAAACATTGTCGGTCGAAACACCGATAAAAGAAAACTTTCGTGATTGATTTCAATCATTATTATAAATACGGGATTTATCACGTACCGTCTTATCGGTGTTTCGACCGACAATGTTTCGGTTGCAGTGCGAGGCGGGATGTTATTTGGAGCGGATCGCATTCACCCTGATGAAGGTTCACGAATTGAACCGAAACATTGTCGGTCGAAACACCGATAAAAGAAAACTTTCGTGATTGATTTCAATCATTATTATAAATACGGGATTTATCACGTACCGTCTTATCGGTGTTTCGATCGACAAAGTTTCAGTTGCAGTGCGAGGCGGGATGTTATTCGGAGCGGATCGCATTCACCCTGATGAAGGTTCACTAATTAAACCGAAACATTGTCGGTCGAAACACCGATAAAAGAAAACTTTCGTGATTGATTTCAATCATTATTATAAATACGGGATTTATCACGTACTGTCTTATCGGTGTTTCGACCGACAATGTTTCGGTTGCAGTGCGAGGCGGGATGTTATTCGGAGCGGATCGCATTCACCCTGATGAAGGTTCACGAATTGAACCGAAACATTGTCGGTCGAAACACCGATAAAAGAAAACTTTCGTGATTGATTTCAATCATTATTATAAATACGGGATTTATCACGTACCGTCTTATCGGTGTTTCGACCGACAATGTTTCGGTTGCAGTGCGAGGCGGGATGTTATTTGGAGCGAATCGCATTCACCCTGATGAAGGTTCACGAATTGAACCGAAACATTGTCGGTCGAAACACCGATAAAAGAAAACTTTCGTGATTGATTTCAATCATTATTATAAATACGGGATTTATCACGTACCGTCTTATCGGTGTTTCGATCGACAAAGTTTCAGTTGCAGTGCGAGGCGGGATGTTATTCGGAGCGGATCGCATTCACCCTGATGAAGGTTCACTAATTAAACCGAAACATTGTCGGTCGAAACACCGATAAAAGAAAACTTTCGTGATTGATTTCAATCATTATTATAAATACGGGATTTATCACGTACTGTCTTATCGGTGTTTCGACCGACAATGTTTCGGTTGCAGTGCGAGGCGGGATGTTATTCGGAGCGGATCGCATTCACCCTGATGAAGGTTCACGAATTGAACCGAAACATTGTCGGTCGAAACACCGATAAGACGGTGCGTGATAAATTCCGTATTTATAATAATGATTGAAATCAATCACGAAAGTTTTTTAAATAAAATATTTGCCGATATGGGAAGCTTCCTGCATTAGCTATTTTGATTGTAGTGAAGCTACGTTTGACGTCATAAATAAAGGAAAAGTACTTTTTCGCCTACTTGCAAAGCCTGAAGAGATTTCGATTTTAAAACTTTAAATTTATTTTGAAAAGTTTTGTTACCTCACCCAATGGGCACTTACTGTGTGCGTTCTATTCATGAACCTTTATCGGCCTGAGTGCGATACACTCTGCGCTGCCTCTTGCGGTCATAATATAATAATAACTTAGCTTATGTGGGAATTATGATTCAATTGCAAATGCTTTGAAAGTACTAATGAGCATTTCTGTCAGAAAACTATGTTTGAACCCATTAAATCCTGATTCGGCTAAAGAACAGAAAATAATATGCATATTATCATTCCGATCGGCGTTCTTTCAAAATTCACTGCATTGCAACGCAGTCTCACTCGATTTTGTAGAAAAATACATCACGCCAGCACAAACAGCTCAATAATCGGGATGAGATTGTAGACAGATAAAATGGCAATCTCTGAGACAATTTATCGCAAGCTGATCGAGCGACCTAGTTTAATTGCGTTTATATTTTATTGTGGGCATTTTATGACATTTCATCAATCAAATACCGATAAATGCTTTCAGTGTTTTTTTTATTATAAGTTGCTATAACATAAGAGTGTTGTAACTTCTAGATGCTCCTGTACTTATCATTCATCACCTTATCTAGAATTCTTAACCATGGTAACATTTTTCTATTAGAATTTTAACGGTACTTGAAATGTTGGTGTTAAATTTGCTACCTCAATAGCGTTGTTGAGGGCATCATTGTGCAGGCTACAGAAAAGACTAAACGACTAAATGGGAGCTCCACAGACGCGTGCAGTCCGGGAGCACCGTATTCCCTATTTAATTCTAAGGACAGTGAATCAACTATTAGCTTACTATTCTTTACTATCCGGGTGAAACCTGGTTACGGAATTATGGATCACTCTAAGTCAATAACAATAATTCAACACATCAATTTTATTTAACGAAATTTTATCGCATCTTTGCTTCTAATCTAAAAAATTGACGACCTCCGTGGTGCAGTGGGTGAATAGCCGGCTGAGACGCAGGAGGTAGCGGGTTCGATGCCTGCCGCGGAACAAATGTTTGCATGATCTACAGATATTTGTTCCGGGTCTGGTTGTTTCTCTATATATTATAAGTAGTATGTATTTACTAAAAAAAGTATATACGAGTAAGTATTCTATCAGTTATCTGGTTCCCATAATACAAGCTCTGCTTAGTTTGGGGCTAGATAGCGCTGTGTGAAATGTCCAGAAACATTTATATAAAAAAAAATTGTTTATAAATCAAGTGACGCTGGCATTGAAAATAAATGGATATAAGATCGCCAGTTTTGTCCGTACCTCTCTTATCTGATTAGTCATTAACGCCTGGCAAACACAATGAGGATGGAAAAATTACTGGGAAAAATATATACCTACCTTTTGATGTTTATGATCGTCCTTTTATGATTGTCTATGTCAATACTACCTATAGTTGTGGATGACTTCGATTTGAGATGATAATGAAGCTTTCCGCTAGACAAGTTTTTTGTTAGAATTGTGTAATAAATTAAGTATTTATTTTAATAATTTTCATTTTTCAAGAACAATCAATAATCGTTTTAATTAGAAAACTTTCGTGATAGATTTCAATCATTATTATAAATATGAGATTTATCACGTACCGTCATATCGGCGTATCGACCGACAATATTTCGGTTCAATTCGTAAACCTTCTTCAGGGTGAGTGCGATCCGCTCCGAATAAGATTGGTGAATAAGAGTGTGAATTAGAGAACCGAGGCGAAACGTTATTCACCCTGATGAAGGTTCACGAATTGAATCGAAATATTGTCGCTCAATACACCGATAAGATAGGTACAGTTAGTAGGTATAGTTTATAGGTATTATTTTTAATATGTAGTATTTATGATGGTATATATATATTATGTATAACTATATGTATTTATTAGTATTTTACTCCAACGTCCTTTACTGTGCACCTATCCACCACTATAATCAATCATCTCCATCTCCAAAGGTTTGCTGGAAGAAAGCTCTTATTAGGGTTAAGCTCGCTTTTGTACATGCCCATTTTGTAAGCTGTTTCTGTCTGTAATCTATTCGTGTACAATAAAGAATAAGACGGTACGTGATAAATCCCGTATTTATAATTAAATTTACAATCGTATTGGAAATCACAAATTACATAAAATATTCATAATTATCAAATGTATTCAATATTTAAATTAATAATAATAAAACCATACAAATATAACCTAATCATAAAAAACTTTGCTGACCAACAAAAATATTACAATCAGCTTTAGAGTTTATGTTATATCGGTTGATAAATCCGCTTGTAGATTCCGATTGTATCTGAAATTGCTGAGCGATTATAGAATCGATATTCAGCTGCGGAATTAAATTCCCTTACAACAATAGGATCGCTCTGTGGGGATTTAATTTGTCGACGTCATCGTTTTTAATGTTTTGCACAAAATTGGGAAATGGAGCAATATGAAATCTATCAAATACAATGAACATTACTGTTATTGGTATTGTAGCGTACTAGATGAAATCTGAATTACCTTTGAGGGGGATTTTTGAGCTGAATACTGAAGAGTGCTTATGTAAGAGTATGTATAAGTCGCGGCAAATAAGTCTAGCACTGACCGTTATTGAGCAGAAGTATAAAATAAGGACCTGAGGGGGGCTAGCGGGATGAAGGGCGGGCGTACGTAGCGCCGATTGGCTCTCCAGTCGCATTCCGTTCCCCGCATTGATATGACACCCCGCGCACATCCAGTGTACAGTCGCGTTCGTAATTGTATTGTTATTGCTGTTATTCGAATTTTTTTGTTAAATTTAGTTTTTTTAAGTTTGTTTGTGACTTAAAAGTGAATATGCCTAAAAGAAATACTGTTTTGAAAAGACAGGCAAGGAAAATGGTAAATAACGTGAATAGTTTTTTTTTAAAGGAAATCTATTAATTAATTGATTCTTTGAAACAAATCAAAAGTGAGATTGATGAAGCTACAAGTACTTTACTCAGTCATTCGGACAGCAGCACTGTAAATTTAAGCCAGATAAAACAAACCACCGAAATTATTAAGGCGGGAAACATTAAATTAAATGGCGATTTAGGGAAAATCCAAAAAAGGACAGCAGAGTCTACATATACGTCAATTGCAACGGTAAGGAACATCTCCAATCAAGCCAATAGTAGCTATTGGCTATTGTATTGCTTGCACGACAGCGACCATGCGCAGCTATCCCCTCCGCATATCGTTCAGCGCTAAAGTTACTTGCCGCGACTTATAAGTGTTCAGCTTTTTTATCAATTCTGCATTTTTCCTTTGTTGGGCGAAGGTCTCCCCCAATTATTTCCACCTGTCTTTAACCTGCGTAACTTCCTATTGGTGATAAGATGATCTTACTAACGCTTTCTTTGCCGTCTTGACTTGATCGCTTATTTAGACTAGCTAACCAGCAGCTTAGCTTCGCAAGAATGTATAACGAAATTAAATATAGTAACTTAAGTCTACATCTTTGGTAAACTTTTTGGAAATAAATGTATTTGTATTTGTTTGTAGCTCTTAATAATCAGTACTCAGGGATCTTTCTATCAGTCAATGAATTTTTAAGGTTGGTTAAGTAGAGACACACTTTAGTTCAGTAGTTTTAGAGATTATGCCCAGAAACATACAAACAATAAACTTTTCCTATTTATAATACTAGTGGTTCACCCCGAACTGAGATATCGCGAGTCTCTGATTAAAACTAAAAAATATTATTTGTAATCTTTGACTATCAAAATAGTGACACGAAATAAATAACCAAATAACTTGACCTACAGTTTCATTCAAATTACAGGTAACGGGAGTCATGGGATGTGGGAAATCTTTTTTGGGATACAAATTGCAGTTATTCTGGATTTCAGACTTTAGACTATATTTGTGTCACTTAAGCTATACGCATACTAAATTACAGCACTGGTGGGTCACTGGTGTACCCTGTGAATTTTGTCAAAGTTTAGTTTTTATTATGGCTAATAAAACAATAACTATATAGAATTTATAAAAATAAAAACGGAGTTTAAATGTACTAACTATTACCTTTCATTTGACGTCTCACTTGACCAGTGAGCCTCATTTTTTAACCTCTTGAACCCCAGTATCTCAACAACCCCTCAATATTTTAGCTCATTTAGTGATACCAAAATTGTGCTATCACTACCTACCTATGTATTAAATTTCACGATGGTCGGATCAACGCTTTGAAAGTTGTCCTCGGACAAACATACATACATACATACAATGCCGATTTGCGCAAGTTGATTTAGAGATCTCGCTTCGCTCGATCAATTACTGTAATAAATCATAGAGTAAACTCGTAATAACATGTATGTAATAATAATACACAAGGCTACACATCAAGCTATAAATTTCCAGTATAAGCTGACCTCGCATTGTGTAGGCTTTTCGTAGAATGAGAGGTCAGCTTATAATGGAAATGTATAGCTTGATGTGTGGCCGTGTATACATGATTTGAGTTCTTGTAACTATTTCTTTGCCTTCTCACAATTTCCCATCAATTTTTTTGCCTCCAGTACAAAGTTCTAAATTACACACTGAATATTCAACTCGTATTAAAACTCATACGTGCTTCACGTTAGGTTTAATATCAGTGTCTTTACTACTTGAAAAGTTTGATATAATATCTTTAAGTAATGGATTCTAGGAAAAGCTTTAAGTTTTCATTATGTACTTACCTAAAGGCGTATATTAAAAGTATTGCATTCTTAGTGCAATCTATACTTCTATACTATCTATACTAATATTATAAAGAGGAAAGATTTGTGTTTTTGTGTGTATGTTTGTAATGGATAAACTCAAAAACTACTGTGCTGATTTCAAAAAATATTTCACCATTGGAAATCTACATTCACCCTTAGTGACATAGGCTATATTTATTGCTAGAAAAGATTAGGGATTCTTACTAAAACTTAAGTAACGTAACCCAAGGTGTAAAAAAGTGCCCTAAAACGTCTTTCGTCGCATGCGCTGCGGAAACTATTGGTGATAGAACAAAAGTATGTTCTACAATATTAATAAACATATCAATATCTACAAAAATTATATTATAAAGAGGAAAGATTTGTTTGTTTGCATTGAATAGGCTCCGAAACTACTGGACCGTTTTACAAAATTCTTTCACTGTTAGGAAGCTACACTATCCCCGGGTGACACAGGCTACTTTTTACCGAACTGCGGAGAAGGAGGGTAATATTTTTATTAAAAAACTACGCGTGCAAAGCTGCGAATTTCTCAGCTAGTACAATATAAATTAGTGGTGCATGTCTGCGGAAAAAAACCTTGGTTTACGACTGAAGGTATAGATTTATTACAACTGTGGATTTCACAGCAACCGCGGATTACCTAAAGCTCTCCAAAACGTGTCGGTGGAGCCGTCACTCGATAGGTTTTTAATGCATACTTCGTCATGCTGACACCTGACTCAGCCATAACGTAAGGTAAGTATAGTGGTGCTACTTGTTTGAATAGTCATAAACGATATAGATTACTTTGTAATCTAGTATGATGCCAGTTTTTTCGCCGTGCCCAAGGGGTTACGGCGTCCTTAGTTATATAATAAATTAAAGACTGAAGACTAATTTCAAAAAAAATATAACCCAATTCAACTTTCTAACAGAATCTTCTAGGTGAGGTTGCATTTTTAAATCGTATTTGCGACCAATTTTCAAAGCAATTTACACTGATTTTGACTAATACGTATTTCTATTCCAAATACTGGTACATTGTAGGAAATATTAGGTCTTTACCTATGAAATTGCCGTTTTGTATGGAATAAGTGAAAGTACTTATTTTCTTGCACTTTTTTATTTCTGTTATTCATAGTAATCCCCCATGCAATCGACGCATCTTTGCCAACGCATTGGCAGTTTATTGATGCCCTTCTTGTAAAAAGCAGCTGGAAGGGAGGCAACAAACTCTTCAAAGGCATTTTGTACTGCCTCTCGGGAGTTGAATTTTTTACCCGCTAAAAAGTTGTCTAAATTTTGAAAAAAGTAATAGTCGGTAAGTGCAAGGTCTGGTGAGTATGGCGGATGAGGGAGAGCTTCCAAGCCCAGCTCTTGCAGCTTGAAGACTGTCTGTTGTGCAGTATGGGGTCGCGCGTTGTCGTGAAGGAGCAGTGGGGACGACCGATTGACCAAAGCTGGTTGCCGATGTGGAAGCTTTTCCATCATTGTCTCCAGTTCTTCACAGTGCAGTAATGCTCATGCCGTTTGGTAAAAAGCTGTGGTGAATCACATCCGCACTAGACCACCAAATAGTGACCATCACCTTTTTAGGGGTCATTTTTGGTTAAGTGCATTTTTGGTGCTGAACCAACTTGCTGAGCGCTTTCGATTGTCGAACAGAATCCATTTTTCATCGCACGTAACAAATTTAGTTCAAAATTCCTTCATTTCTTTGCCTATTGAGCAGCGCGAGGTAGGTCTCGACGTGTGCGTTGCGCTGGTTTTTTTACATTGCCTATTTGTCGCAAATGGATCAAAATTATTTTGATGCTAGCATCAAAAGCTGCTGCTAGCTCAGCTGTAGATTAAGTTTCGTCAGCTTCCACAATCGCTGTCAACAATTCATCATTGTTGACCAAAGTCTCCGGACGACCACGAGCTTCATTTTTCAAGTCAAAATTTCCAGAACGGAACCGGAAAAACCAATAACGGGTTGTGCGTTTGTTTTTTCACTTCTCTCCGTAAACGTTTTTGGTGTTACGTGCCGTTTGTGTCGCGTTGGTGCCACGACGGAACTCATATTCCATAATTACACGAATTTTTAAAGTATCCATTATGACTAAAAATGTTCAAATGTAATGAAAATACAACGCTAATCAATAAACAAAAGACTGAGTTTGTACAAAGAATGTCATGTTTTTAAAACAAAATTAATTTAAACTTAGAATACAAAGCCATTCCAAACTTTTTTTCTATTTGAAATGACCAGTACTGAAGAACGGCAATTTCATAGGTAAAGACCTATTAGAACAGTTTGTTGCTCGTCTGCATTGACCCGAGCTGTAGTTTCTATAAACCATGTGTCAGTTGTATCCAAGCCAGGTGAGAGTTTAGACAATTAATGGTAGTTGGTATTGTTCTGTTCTAGTTTCAAATACTAGTTTTTGAATGAGTTAAAGTTGAATAGTTCCACGGTAATGGCTCTCTCTGGTATTGAAGTTAATGCCATCGGAAAGTGTTCAAAATAAAATAAAAATGAGTCTAAATATAATTTTTTTTATAACGATTAAATTAGGAGCCGGACTGAATCGGAGCCCTTGATCGCATCCTCGTATCTAGAGGAAGATTACGGGTTCAAATCCTGTCTGACGCCTAATAATGTAGATTATTTAATAAATCTTAAAAATAGTTGGTAGGTAGGTATGCTTTAAAGAGAGAGGCTGGTGCAACGTTTCAAACATATTTTTGTTTTTTTTTAGCCCTAAATTTGATAGTGAATATTAGCTAATATAAACATTCAAGTCTGTTTGAAACAGCTCTTAAAACAGCCAATAGTTCAACTGAATAGAACTTTAGCATTTAATTGAAAGTTAGAAACGATTGGTTTGAAACTTATTGACGACCTCCGTGGTGCAGTGGGCGAATAGCCGGCTGAGACGCAGGAAGTAGCGGGTTCGATTCCCGCCGCGGAACAAATGTTTGCATGATCTACAGATATTTGTTCCGGGTCTGGTTGTTCCTCTATGTATGTATTTACAAAAAAAAAGTATATAAGTATTCTATCAGATGACGTCTTTAATTAATATATTTGCATTTCACTTCCTACTAATATAAAAACGCGAAAGTTTGTATGTATGGATGTATGGATGTTTGTTACTCTTTCATGCCGTAACGGTTGAACCGATTGCGATGAAATTTGGTATGTACGTAAAGCATAACTAGGATTAACACATAGGCTACTTTTTATTGGAAAACCACGCGTGCGAAGCCGCGGGTTTGTCAGCTAGTAATAGATAGATGGATTAATGTCATTGATCGAGCGAAGCGAGATCTCTAAATCAACTTGGGCAAATCGGCATTGTATGAATTTAAGTATGTATGTATGTTTATTTGTCCGAGGATAACTTTCGGAGCGTTTATCCGATCATCCCGAAATTTGATAAATAGGTAGATAGCAGTGTCATAATTTTGGTGTGACTAAATGAGCAATAAAATGTGAGGGGGTTGTTGAGATATTAAGGTTCAAGCGGGGTAAAAAAAACAAAATGGGACTATGCGGTCAAATGGCATGTCTAATAAAAGGTGTTTGTGTGTTCATTTTGAACCCATTTGTATTTTTAGTTTAAACATTGTAGTTGTTAAACATTTTTAGTTTAAACAATAAAAACTGAACTTTGAAAAAATTCACACGGTACACCAGTGACCCCACAGTGCTGTAATTTGTTATGCGTGTAGCTTAAGTGACACAAATATAGGCCAAAGTCTGAAATCCAGAATAACTGCAATTTGTACTCCAAAAAACAAAAATCCACATTACATGAACTCCCGTTACCAGTAATTTGAATGAAGGTCAAGTAAATTGTTTATATATTGGTGGCACTATTTTGATAGTCGAAGATTTCAAATACTTAATATTTTTTTGTTTTAATCGGAGCCTCGCGAGATCTTAGTTCGGGCGAACCACTAGTAGTAATAGTTTCTAAAATATGACTGACTGAAGTGTCGCGGGGCGCGCGTGTCACCTATTGAGCGCGAATGCGTTGCTCTCTGGAAATTCTTGCAACTAGCCCGTGTGATAA
Source organism: Philereme vetulata (assembly GCA_918857605.2). NCBI lineage: Eukaryota > Metazoa > Arthropoda > Insecta > Lepidoptera > Geometridae > Philereme > Philereme vetulata. Next base: position 8,806,018 of record OU975439.1, on the reverse strand, counting down.
GGCCCAGATAAGGGGGTATTTTCAACCTGTATGTCTCAGAATAACGGGCTCAATACAATGCCAAGAAGGGCAGGTTTTAATTGGTCCTAACCTGTGTGATAATTTAATTGGTATAAAGATAACCGCTGGGGCATGAGCTTGTGCCGTTACCAAATGTTATAACTTGTGGTTTGCCATGAACTGAGATCTCGCATCTCGAGTCTCCCATAAAAACAAAAATCGTAATCTTTGACTATCAAAATAGTGCCCCAAATTACTTATCCCACAATTTCATTAAAATTACACGTAACGGGAGTTCGTGTATTTTGGATATTCCTTTTTGAGGGACAAATAAATAAATATAAATATTGCTGGACATTTCACACAGCGCTATCTAAACCCAAACTAAACAGAGCTTGTAATATCGGAACCAGATATCTGATAGAATTCTTTTACATTTTTTTTGTAAATACATACATAAAATATATAGAGGAATAACCAGACCCGGAACAAATATCTGTAGATCATGCAAAGATTAGTTCCACGGCGGGAATCGAACCCGCTACCTCCTGCGTCTCAGCCGGCTATTCGCCCACTGCAACACGGAGGTCGTCAAAAACTTGCAGTTATTCTAGATTTCAAACTTTTGTATATATTTGTGTCACTAAAGCTACACGCATACCAAATATCATCACTGTGTGGTCACTGGTGTACCCTGTGAATTTCGTCAGAGTTCACTTTTAATTATGGCTATTAACTCAAAAACTTCAAGGATAAAACTAAAAATATACACGAGGTCAAAATGTAATCACAAAAACCTTTTATTAGACGTGTCACTTGACCGGATAGTCCCATTGTGTTTGTTTTACCCCTCTTGAACCCCTGTATCTCAACAACCCCCACACATTTTTAGCTCATTTAGTCACACCAATGATCGGATAAACGCTTCGAAAGTTATTCTCGGACAAGCAAACATACATACATACGTACAACACTGATTTGTTCAATTTGATTTGGAAATCTCGCTTTGATCGATGAATTATGAAAATCCGTCAATATTTATGTGAGCCAGATCCTATAACTTTCATGGCATTACATGCCCTATAATTTGAAGTGGCTATCAAAATGCACTCGAACCAAAAACTTCCCATTTTTTTTTAAGTTTAGCATTATCTAAAACTCTGCGCTGTCTTTTACGGTTAAAAATTGTTTTTATAAAAACGTGAATTTAACCTTTCGACGGGCATTTACCCTGAAACGAGAATACAATTTTGCCAAAATACTTAAATCCCCCAAAAAGGTTTCAAATTCAGGTGTAATTTACGCAATTTATTTCAGCACTCAAAATAAACAACCCCCAATTTGCTTTAGAAACCCGAACCTTTGCTATAAAGTGAAGGCAATTTTAATCTACAATCCAAAATCGATATAATGGAAAAAGTTTGTACAAAGGCTTTAGGATAACATGAGAGAGCATAGCCGAAATTAACTATTCCGTAACCAAAGTTCAGCCACTAAGCCGGAACACATTCTGTTGGACTTTGGTCAATGAAACCATGACATATGTGTCACATAACTTTCCTTTCAAATACCCTCTTAATCTATGAGTCAGTTCATTGCAAAACTTGCACATTGGGGTGTTTGTTGTACTCCTGCTTGGCTTAACCCACTGAATTTATTAGATATTAGAAAAATGGTAATAGTTAATACAAGAACATTAAAACGTGCGCTTGACTCGGGTGTTCTATAAAAATTTACCACCATGTAGTACTTCTCGTGCTCAGCGGCTTAAAGTGGATCTTGACCTCCGACATAATACTTCTCCAAGCTTCTCGGTTCTGTGCCATCTTCTGGCAGCTAGTAGCATTAAGTTCATTTAGATCAGCTTTTATTTTGTCTATCCAGCGGTACCTGGGGCGGCTGACAGGTCGTTACCCAGACAGTTTTCCTTGATATGCTTTCTTAGCTGTCCGATAGTTCGAGCCCACATTTAAATATTATTATTAAGAGCCCCTTTCATCTCTCCTGTCTTCTCTATTTTGTGTTATTGTGTAATTTGTACTTTCGTCTGTAACTGTAATTTCGTCCGTGAGTGGCACACCGTGCTGTGCCAATAGGTCGTTTCCCCTTATATAACTGTAGTCACAGATATTTCAGGTTTTAAACTAACTCGTAGTATGATTCTAGCATTCGCGTAGTGACCGCGTTCAAAATGTTACAATTTTGACGTAATTTATTTCCTGTTTTGTAAAAGGATCATTAAAAAAACAACCAGCCTTGTTTCGTGCCTTTCTTTCCTGGCTTGGTCGCGAAGGAACAGGCAGTAAAATTGACGCTTCAAAGTGATCCTTGTGATTTTAATAAATAAAAGATTTTGACTGGACCTCGAGGCTAGAAATAGCATACTCAGCTCCTATTAATACCATCCTCTCAGCATACTCAGCCTCATCCACAGAAAAGACACGGTCAAATCGTGCAGATCTAAAATCGAGTTATAGTTATTACGTTTTCCTTCCACGTTTTGAGCGTGTTTCAGTGCACATAACTTTTTCAAGAAGTAAATCCTATTGGTGCACAGCCAAGTTTTAAATATACAACCTTTAGTATCTTACTAAAATAGAAAATACCTACTATCAAGACCTAGGTTAGCCCATGACTTATTATTGTAAGTGACAAACTTAATCATTATATCTCTTAAAATACCCACGTCAATTTCAATACTGAATGTTAAACTTCATAAAAAACACTTTATTTACATACCGACCAGCCAAATAGATTGGCAGCCAGGAAATTGCGTTCTCCCGTCGGAAACAGGGGTGTTCCGTGTTTTACTGTGTTTAATGTATTATAAAAAAGGAGTTTTAGTAAAACTCTCAGAATTAGCAGTTCAAAGTGGTAAAGCAGGCTACGAATAGGTACCTACATAAAAAGTTTTCAGTTCCACAACCACGATGTTCAGCACAGTGGCGCGAATAGTTAACCCATGTTAATCTAGCCCAAATGGTTCATAAAAAAATCTAGAAATATCCCCCATTCCTCCAGTCGCTATGGCGGTTCCTTCACTGTCCACGAAGTCAAACTGTGGAATTCTCTACCTCACTCTATCCGCGCAAATCCATCACTAAGGATTTTAAGTTTAAAGTCAGAAAGCATAACGTTTTTTGTAAATTTTTAATTAATTATCTATAAGTAGGAGGAGTAATGTACAGGTGTCCTGAGTTAGAGTGTACAGATGAACGCAGGGATCGAGGATTGGCATGATGAAGGAATGAACATTTCTAATTATGAAGACCAAGTGAGGGCAGTTGCTGCAGCTGTTATCACTTCTCGACGGTAGATCTAAGTGTTCCAGTCTGCTCACGACCAATACAGACGAAAGGTCTTTTTTTATACTGGCATCATATATGGCATACGAGCATGCAGTCCACCAGATGTTAAGTGGCTACTGCAGCGCATGGATATCCACATATATATCAAAACAAGCTATTATGTTGTCTTGATCTCTATATGGATACGTTGCCAAACTATAGGACTTAGCTGTTATGCCTATGTGCCAGTAATTACAGGAACATACCATTACCATCTAACCGGAACACAGCAGCACAAGTATTGCTATTTGGCGGCAGATAAAGGTAAGGCGGTGGTGCCTACTTCCTCGAGCCCGTTCACAAAAGCTCTACCACCAGTCACCACCGGTATAACAAATAAAAAAGATACATACGCGATAAATACCAATTTAAATCAGTTACCTAGAACAGTTTTTAAGGATATATATCTTACCGGTCACACCACAACTGGATAGCGCTGCTTAGGTACACACGGCTACACATCAAGCTATATTTTTCCAGTATAAGCTGACCTCTCCTATGAAAAGTCTACACAATGCGAGGTCAGCTTATACTGGAAATTTATAGCTTGATGTGTAGCCGTGTGTACGAGTATGCTTCATTAACATAAATACGCCTATCTTGGTTCGGAACCCTCAGTGCGCGATTCTTACTCGTATTTGACTGGTCTTGTTAAGTATGGCTGTGGATAAAAGACTATCCACAGGCATAAGGAGCAAAAACTGGGAATGAGACAGTTTGTAGCAATAATCCAATGTGGGATACTATTTGTGACCCGTATTGCATAAACGTAATGATATGAGTTTCAATCAGCTATTACTATGTCATATTACGGTTTCCATTATTCCGAATACTCGTTATTTATAATGTTAAATAGAATTGGCATTCCATTTGGGATTTAGGATTTCTTGTGAACAGTATTTTTATAATTCTACTCCAAAATGCGTAAATTGTATTTGCTACTCAATATTGCTGAAAAAATTTGGTTTATTTCTTGATTATCATCACATCAGCTATAGTATGTCCAACGCTGATCCTCTTCTTCTTCTCAAAGGCCTCTTCTGTAGATTTTCAGAACGACCGATTTTGTAAACCTACGACCCATTCAATTAATTTTATTTAATTTTCAGATGTCAAAGATCCATAATATAAATAAAGATGTCAAATGGTTAGTACATGTGCAATTTAATCAAAATAATATATTTTAAACCAAAAAATAATATTAGAAAGTACAGTAGATGTGGTAAGTATGTAAATATCTAGTAATAGGTATTGCGCATGTACCGTACAACAATGGTTTAGATACTCACAGTCGAACCTGTTTGAGAACGCATTCAGTACACCGTTGGAGCTGGCCCGAATTCTGCGCCCCAGGAATGTATACCGCTTGCGCATCGGTGAACATCCCCGACGCGCTACAAAACCGGGGCAGCCCCCCCAGCACACTGAACGCGTTATTATTCTGTACGCGTAGGCCATTGTACTGTTTTTGCGTATAACTAACCCACAGGCTGCTCGTGTAGAAGCTAGTACAGTAGGCTCGGAATAGATAGATTTTTACATCTGTCGAGCAACGAGCAAATCTGCGGGCGATCCTGTTCGCTCTTACAGACAACGCCCTACGCTCCCTCTCTATGTCTGCAACGTCATTCAGGTCTGAGGTTATCCAATACCCTAGGTACTTACCCTGTTTTATTCATCTTAGAGGTGTGCAGTGTGCAGGTACATGAGATGGACATTGAAGACCCCTGGTCCGAAAGACCATGCTTTCACTTTTATGTACTATTTAGTCCATGTAAATGGGCATATTTCTCACAAATTACCAGTAACCTGGCCAGACCACAGACCGAGGCACTCACCAGCGCCATATCGTCTGCATAGCTGATATTATTAATACAAATTCCATCAATATGCCAGCCGACACGGGCTCTGCTTAGAAAGAAAGAAAAACATTTATTTGTGAAGGTACAAAACATACACAGCACACAAGTAAGATACACGCAATATATTATAATATATAAGCTCCTCTATAAAAGCGTTCACGTAGAAGTTAAAGAGCTTCGGTGAGGTAAACCCCCCCCCCCCCTGCCTCACCCCGCACTCCAGCCTGTACGGCTCCGAGTAGATTCCCGACCATGTCACGACATTCACCTGGTGCTGGTACCAAAATCTTATTTCAATATCAATAGATCTAAAAACCAGCGCAGCATCCTTCCCATCAAGGTTGGAAGTGGCAAATGCTAAGTCAGGGACTGTTTTGTCCTCGCATAACATCATCATTGCCTACCTATATACACCTACATACCTAGCTAAACATTGCAGCAGTCTCTTATTTTTATGACAACTAATGTATTACACCTAGATAGATAGATATAGTCATTTATTTCGACACAAGAAATAAACACACAGTAATTACACACAGTGGATAACTGAATACAGACAATTATATACAGACAATTACACAACACGTTAACATAAACAATAAAATATATGTACGTAAAGCAAAAGATACGTAACCGGTCACTATGAGCCCTGTGCCGAAAAAGGAGAATGGCTCAGCATTATGCTGAACAATAAACTTATTGCTCAACGCTGCTTTTCAGCCATCAAACCTACATTGACGTCACGGACGTCAGTGGAAGTGCCTTATTTAAAAAAAAAATACTATGTAGCTATGTGTGTGTAATATGTTTGTGTATACATATAATTATGTGGGGCCAAACAAATGTTTCATCATCATCATCATCATCATCAGCCGGAAGACGTCCACTGCTGAACATAGGCCTCCCCCTTAGATCGCCACAACGAGCGGTTGGTAGCCGTTTGCACCCAACGGCTCCCGCGGTTCTTACTAGATCGTCGGTCCACCTTGTAGGGGCCGGCTTATGCTGCGTCTTCCAGTCCGTGGTCTCCACTCGAGAACATTTCTTCCCCAACGGATATAGGTTCTACGAGCAATGTGGCCTGCCCATTGCCACTTCAACTTGTTAATTTTGAGAGCTATGTCGGCAACTAGTTTAATATGTCTGTTACTAGTTTAATATGCTATGTCGGCTACGGCAATTAGTTCTTCTGCGGATTTCCTCATTGCGGATTTTGTCACGCAAAGAAACCCCGAGCATAGCCCTCTCCATAGCTCGTTGAGCGACCTTGAGCTTGGTCATGAGGCCATGAGTAAAGGACCACGTTTCAGTGTCATATGTCATCAATGGCAACACACACTGGTTGAAGACTTTAGTCTTCAGGCTCTGGGGAATTTTGGACGAGAAGATATCGCGAAGTTTCCCGAACGCTGCCCAGCCGAGTAGAGAACAAATGTTTATCATTTATTTATTTCAATAGCTCCCAGACCTTTCAAATAAATGGGGGTCGTTGTACACTTTCTAGCACTCTATGCACTAATGAACCTTTCTGCCCAACGAATATGTGCCACAGCTACTATCAAGTTTCCGAATTCAATCCGGTGTGCTATTCCCTAGTTTTCTAGAAACTTCAATTCCACTTAACATGACATAAGATTTAAACTTTGCCATTCATAACTGTATTTACCGCTCGACCGGTTTCTGTTTTATCGGTGTCATATCTAACATAAGAGCTATTCCTAGAGGAATAGCATGAGGCGCTTTGATAGATCGAAGCGCCTCATGTGTCCAAATCGATCTACGTCTCAACTGAACATTCCACCTGAACGCATCAAGGGATCGTGATAAGTTTGGTCTGAGAATTGAAATTATCTGTAGTGGTAACAAAGTACTGTCTGCAGTATTGATAGGGTTTCGTCTGGATAGACGTTTGGTCTGAATGCGTTGAAACGAGAGTTTATGAAATGCGAATGATTGGTGTTATAATAACTATCCTTTTGATTTCAATACTAATGGTAATAAAATTGAATTTATATTTCGTATAAAAAGGCACGATACTCGAATCTATCTTCTATATCCTATAACAATCTCGTGTCTCGGTTTTTGTGGTCGCACTCCTCCGAAACGGGTCGACTGATTTTAATGATGTTTTTTTGTATATTTGGTAGTTATAAGAATAGGTCATAAAGTATTAGGTAGTAGACGACCTCCGTGGCGCAGTGGGCGAATAGCGGGCTGAGACGGAGGAGGTAGCGGGTTCGATTCCCGCTGCGGAACAAATGTTTGCACGATCGACAGATATTTGTTCCGGATGTTTTCTATATATGGTAAGTATATATTTACAAAAAAAGTATTTAAGTAATCTATCAGTTATCTGGTTCCCATAGTACACACGGCTACACACCAAGCTATACATTTCCAGTATAAGCTGACCTCGCATTGTGTAGACTTTTCGTAGAATGAGAGGTCAGCTTATACTGGAAAAGTATAGCTTGATGTGTAGCCGTGTGTACAAGCTCTGCTTAGTTTGGGGCTAGATAGCGCTGTGTGACATGTCCAGCAATATTTATTTATTTATATTTATTTTCACCCTCCTACCAACACCCCCATTTTTTATCGCGATTTTAGTATTTTTTTATGAACAATATCCATATATTTACTTCAACCGTCGTTCATTGACGTGAAGTCATTTACATGAAGTGTCGCGTCACTTTGACAGGAACGTTTTATATAGTTTTTATCCCAAAGTTCCCACGGTAACGGGAAATTTCACGCTTACGGAGCTGCGGGCGGGTCAGCTAGTATATTAAATAATTTAAAATATTCCGCGATGCCATTAAAACTGTGATAAATAGATTAATGTGATGATACTCTTGATTGCCCACTAAATAATAATAAACTAACAAAGGAGATATACAATAAATAACGGTACAATGGGTGTCTTATCGCTAAAGCAAACACTTCCAGACAATCTTTGTGATGTTTTGTACAGTGTGTTTAGAAACCTTTGTAAATCTACTATTGTTCATACATTTTCTTTCAATACACAAAAAGAAAAGTTGTATTCGACGTTGTTGAACGTAGTTTCATTAAAAAAAGATGTCCACCATCACTTTATAATGAACATCTAAATAATTAAATATTAACGGAATGTATACATTCTGTGATGAGCTAACAAAAGAGATTGCTCTAAAAAAGGAAGGCAGTTATATTTTATTCAAAAGGGTTGGCCATCGTTTTTACTTTGGATATAATAAGAAATGATGGTTTCACAGCCTTCGGTCCATTGTTATTCGGTATGTGATTACTTGAGATTATTATTTAGTAAACCTTTTTCATTCCTTAATATTCTTATAAGTTTTTTTTATATTCAAAATGAAAGAAAGAGTTTATACAAATTATTTGACATGTTACCAATTATTTTTTCTTATCTTAAAATATCATATGAAACAAATAAAAACCAGCCAAGCGCGAGTCAGACTCGCGCACGAAGGGTTCCGTACCCATTATCTATAAAAACGAGCAAAATAAATCACGTTTGTTGTATGGGAGCCCCTCTTAAATATTTGTTTAATTTTAATTTAATTATTTATTATAAATTGAAAATATAATTATTATTCTGTGAATATTTCAAGCGGCTACCTGTTGTCGTTATTAATATCGAGCAAATACGAGCAAAAAAAAATCACGTTTGTTGTACGGGAGCCCTCTATAAATATTTATTTTATTCCGTTTTTAATATTTGCTGTTATAGCGGCAACAGAAATACATCATCTGTGAATGTTTCAATTGTCTTACTATCACGGTTCATGAAATACAGCCTGGTGACAGACGGATAGACAGACGGACGGACAGACAGACAGCGGAGTGTTAGTAATAGGGTCCCGTTTTACCCTTTGGGTATGGAACCCTAAAAACATTTAATGTAAATATTGATATTTATAAGTATATAATTTTTACGAAAGTTATGCATTAGTGCTTCTCGAATACTTGACTTATGCCCTATTCATACGAGTATAAATCCCCTAGCCGTTTGAGGGCTACTTATTTATATATTACATTAAATCAATTCCTATATATTTGTTTCCCATCATAAAAACAGTAATTAACAAATAAATATTGCTGGACCTTTTACACAGCGCTATCTAGCCCCAAACTAAGCAGTGCTTGTACTATGGGAACCAGATAACTGATAGAATACTTATATACTTTTTTTTAAATACATACTTATATATATCATGCATATATATCATTATATAATATCATGCAAACATTTGTTCCGCGGCGGGAATCGAACTCACTATCTCCTGCGTCTCAGCCGGCTGTTCGCCCACTACGCCACGAAGGTCGTCAAATAAAAAAAATCAAATCAGTAAAATGTTATTTTCCTGTAATAGATTATCGGGACATCCAAAGATACAATACTGCAGTTTTTCCTGACTTGAGCACACACAGCATACAAATAGGAGCGACCCGGCGTTCTCGCAGTTTTAATTTCACAGTTCACAGCTCAGCTATTGCATATCACAATCTGAAATTTATAGCTTTAAAATGTATTACAGCAAACGCGGGCTTGCAAACATTGACCGGACAAACACATACCTAATAGGTTCACCGCAGTGTCTATCTATATAGTGTTTGTAAGGGTAGGTGTATGCAGGAAGCGAAATATTACTATGTGGATTTTGTGGACCGTTATCTCACTAAACAGTGGTATTTTAAATTTGAAAACAAAGATTACATTAGCTTTAACCGTTTAATATTTTTGGGCTTAGGTTAGAATCAAAAATAAATCTGAATAACTAAAAATAATTAAGACTATTTGTTTTTAAGAATAAATAAATGATTATTTGTTTAAATGGTTGTATTTCCAGATTAAATTAGGCGCAACTATTACAAGTCATAGAACATACCTTTCCAATGAGTCCTTAGGAATTCAATGAATTAGTGGGGAACGCAATCTTGTACTGGAAATAAATCGTTTGGTAAATAATATTATTACTAGTTGAGTAAACTTTGTACCCCTTTTTAAGCTTCTTGTGCGCAAGGAGTGTGAGATTGGCTATTCACCTCCCATCATTGTAGTGTCTATACAACAAAGCAAGCGGAATACCTCAATATTGTAACAATTTGAGTAAGATACTCATATCTCTTGTAAAAGGACTCTAGACTAGGCGCTAATATTTAATTGATTCTAGGACGGAGTAGGTACCTTCCACTGCATATGGAAACAAACATATTTAGTGCGAAAAAGTGAAAAATATGTAAAGGATTTATCTAAAATATAAAAATGAATCGTAAAATGTGTTGGTAAGCGCATAACTTAACAACGCCTGGACCAATTTGGCCAATTCTTTTTTGTTGTATTTCATTTTATCAGGAGAAGGTTCTTATGAAAGAAAAAATTAAGAAAATTGCGCGCAAAATTAGAAAAATTAAGAATACTTAAGCACCATATAAAATTATTTATAATCTAACCTTAGCGCTTTTATAATGTAACCTTATGACGTTTGACATAGAATTGACAGAATGCGTGCTGCAAATATCGTCAAAGAGGATGTAAAAAAAATGAATATCGTTTGAAACAAATGCTTCGGTAGGAGTTATCCCGAGATATATTGTCTATATATATAAAAATTAATTGCTGTTCGTTAGTCTCGCTAAAACTCGAGAATGGGTGAAGCGATTTGGCTAATTTTGGTATTGAATTATTTATGGAAGTCATTCATTTTCTCATACATAATGATGGCCGGGGACAACAATTGACAATTCTACCAGGGTGACTTATATTGACAGCCCGCGTTATACCTATGCATGTCAAGCCAATACGAAGTTCGGCGGGACCACTAGTAAATTATATAAATTATTTAATTTAACAAGTAACTTTTTAACATATATATTATATAACCGCCTTACCCAGACTACTGAACTGATTTTGATGAAATTTCTATGAGACCAATATGAAAGTATACGAATTGAGAACCTCCTCCTTTTTATGAAGTCGGATAAAAAATAAATGAGCGTAATTTTAAGTTTGTGTTAATTTATTAACTACACGAACTAGATGGGCTGACGATATTGGGAGGATACCTAACTGCTGATAAGACCGACGCGATTAGCCCAAGACAGAGATGATGAAGGAGCTATTTATGTCAGCAGCAGTAGGCAAAAGCTGACAATGATGATTATAATTATTTTATCACGTAATTTCATGCAATAAAGTCTTTCCTACGTTAGATTTTTCGTTGTAAAAATCAACTGCAAAATAATCTAATATTTTATAATTGACTTTTTACAAAAATCTAACAACCGACTTCAAAGTTACCTGGAATATTTATACTGAAAACTCAGAAATGTAGCACGTGTATACACATTTTGCCTGTGATCTGATGCTCTAACGTTATACATGAATTAATGATCATTTAGGAATTCTGAGAGGTACCCTCAAAGCATAAGATCCAATCAGCTGACAGTTGATTAGACCTTGTACCTTATGACAGCCTGCGATCTCTAATACATTACAAACTGCGATGCATGAACTGTTTGTTGTCAAGAAGTCCTATGTCCTTCAAAGTCTTGACAAAGTCAAAGTATGTGTCTTCAAAGTCCATGATCAGATCTGTTGAACACTGACAGGTTCAATCATTAAATCAATTACTAAATCGCGATACGTCATCTGTTGAGGTTTTGATTTCTGCTTTGTGCCGTCATCAGATACTTTACCAAACTTATATCGAATTACCCTGAAGGTACACCCCACCAGTTTCGGTGATCATCGAATACGGTTGGCGCAACTGGCGGAGATATCGAGTAACGAACATACAAAAAGAACATACAACGAAATTGAGTACCTCCTACTTTTTGAAATCAGTTGATAATAAAGGAAATGTGTGTAAAATAGACTAATTCAAAATTACCAAAATCAAGTGTCTGTGAAGAAATATTAATATATAAATATTAAGTCAATATAAAGGGACAGAATGCCTTTAATAACAAAAAGAATATACAATTATGTACACGACTAAAATACAGAAGAAACAGTTGAATGATCTAAAACCATTGCAGACGATCTATAGATAGTTCATTTGCTCCAGATCACTACAAAGTGGAAATGTCCCTAAGACACTGGCTGGATTGCCCCGCTGAATTGCAATGCTTATGCGTTGACGCAGATACACGCAACTACTATTCCTATAAATTCCACCATGGAACTTTTAGCAACTATGACTTTAACTTAACTTGATTGCTTTTTAGTAGCTGTATAGGGGTTGTATAAAAAGAATGTCCTCAATATTCCAAGACATTCCTCTCCCTCCCAGGGGGAAGTCAGGTCGCGGTTGAATCCAACCGGGACCCCGTGACCTTGTCAAGTGCTGGTGCAGCATCGACTCACTCTACTCAAGATGGGCGGTTGTGAATGAAGTAATATCGGTGAGTTTTTAGTCGGTATGCCGTTGGTTGTAACCTACAGAGGGTCCGACAGACCCCTTCATCTCTCTTCGGGTTGGAGGACATGCGTAAAACATTTTCCCGAAGTAAAAAAGGGGTTTATTAAAAAAATAATTTTGATTGGGAACTATTTGTACAAATAGTTCCTAATAAAAATTATTTTTTTAATCAAGTAAGCCTTTTTACTGCGTAGAGAACAAAATCATGATAACCTTTAAGCATTTTTACTTCTCTAATAAGAGTACTACCGGTAACTATTTATACAGTGTTTTTTTTTATTGTAACAGTACGGCAGCACCCATAACCAGAGGAGATACAGGTGCAGTTTATTTTAAAACATCAGCTCGTTATCGAAGAAAAACATTTTGGCATTAAATTTTTTTTGTCAAGTGTGAGTAGCGCCTTAAAATGAATCAAGATGGTAATTTTTTTTTGATGCCGATCGATGCAGTCCTTTGTAAGGATCGTTTTATTGTACAGGATAAAAGAAATCTGAACAGCGGAAGTTAGTCAAATTTGATAAAAATTATTCTCATACAACAGGACAAAATAAATTCCTTCTACAAACATTTTATTAGATTCTAAATGCACATTAAATAAGTTTTAATACTGTAGCGATTAAGAAGTTTAGGAACTCCATGCTCTCATGAGCAATTCAAAAACATTTCGTATTTCAGAACAATTTTGAATTTCGAACATGGTTCTTGCACCTGTCGGACTTTTATATCAGTCATTGCATCATCTTATTTGTCCTATCATGGCATTGTCAAATATGCAAAAAGTAGACTTAATTGAAGCATACTTCCTTAACCGACGAAGCCCAACTAATGCGCTGAAGTGGTATCAGGAACGCTACCCAGACCGCGATTGAGGAAGTATGCTTCAATTATGTTACTAGAGCAAGCCGTACTCTCTAAAATTGACCATTAAGCATAATCCAGCGGATTAAGATCGGGACTAGACGACGGCCAGTCTTCAGCTTTGATGAAGTCCGAAACGTTCGTTTCCAACCAAGACTGCGTAGACCGAGCTTTATGACCCGGCGCCGAGTCTTGCTGGAAGGACTATTCTTGGTTATTGAACATGGTGTTGTTAAGGGGCTTCACTACATTCTCAAGAATGGTATTTTGATACACCTGTGCCGATGTTTTGATACCTTTTTCACAAAAGTATGAATCAGTCACTCCTTCATAGCTAATGCCCCACCAAACCATCACTGAAGTCGGATAATGCCCACGTTGCACTCTGTCGACTAATTGGAAGGCTTCCTTAGAGCTGTGAGCATAGATACGGTCATTTTTTTTTAATGTTGCTCAATTGTAAAAAAATTCTCATCCGTATACAATTTTTTCTGTGACCTCCCTTTGCGTACCGCTTCAGTAGATTTTTCGATTTTACCACTCTATTCTTTTTTAAATTATCAGTTAAGAGATGACCAGTATGTCTCTTATAGGCTGCAAGTCCTAAGTCATCTTTTAAAATACGCGACATGGTTCTAGGTGCTATCTTCATCTCCCGAGATAAAATCTTTTGCTTTCGACCAGGATTTCTTCGAATTCTTTCCCTTACTGCTTTGACCACCTTTTTCGTACGAACACTACGTGGATGGCCAGAGCTTTTTCTGTCACAAACAGAGGAGGTCTCATCGTACCTATTAATGGCCCGGTACACAAACATTTTACTAATACCAAGCGTATGGAGAGTTTTTAAAATTGCATTTGGCTCCATACCTACTTTGTGTAATGCAATCACAGCGATTCGGTTCTCTTTATCACCCCACTCCATTTTAATATCGCAAAATTTTGTAGAATGTATTGGCGCCAAAATGAGAAAACACAATGAACAATCATATAAAAATGACATATTCCAAATTCAAATGTAATTTTTTGTTTACTTTTAAGTGTAACAGTATTTATGGCCAGACTTAGTAGTATATCACAGGCCTAAACCACAAAACAAAGCAAGTACTGAAAACCGAATTGTGTCTGCACGAGTAAGATACCTCTGGTTTGGCTTGGAATTCCCTTTAGTGGTCACGTGGTGAAGTGAATTTGGAATTAGTCACGTTGTAAACAACGAGATAGCTACAAGATGTATTAAGCAGCCATTCTTTAAATTATTTCGTGATAAAACTGGTATAAATTATAACGAAAAAAAACGGGGTAAAAACCGTAATATGTTTTGCGTGAAAACGTCTCTCCGTCTTGTCACCGTGCACAACTTACACTTGACAACTATTTTTAGGGCTCCGTAGCCAAATGGCAAAATACGGAACCCTTATAGATTCGTCTGTCTGTCTGTCCGTCCGTATAAGATAATCTCATGTGGATACCTTGGATAGGTAAAAAAAAAATGATATTGAGGTTTCTAATATCATTTTTGTCTAAACCGAATAGTTTGCGCGAGAGACACTTCCAAAGTGGTAAAATGTGTATCCCCCCCCCCCTGTAACTTCTAAACTAAGATAATGATAAAACTAAAAAAATATATGATGTACATTACGATGCAAACTTCCATCGAAAATTGGTTTGAATGACGAAGATTGGGTTTTTTTTAATACGTCATAAATCGTAATCCGCAATTGTTACTTGCTGCTACGGAACCCTGCATGGGCGAGTCTGACTCGCGCTTGGCAGCTTTTTTTCTGGCTAGCCAATCTTTTAGAGCACTTCAATATCCATACGACGCACAAATTTCTCGTGTAACCCTTTCCTTTGCGGAGATATAACTAGCTCGTTGGTCGCGCAGAGCTAATTTCGAGGTTCTTTTTCAACCCTGCCTCCCCGGCTAATAACGTAAACGCACGATGGCGTAAATGCAATAAGCAACGTACAGTGGTCTTTTTTCAAAATATATACAACAGTTTGCGATACAACCCTTTAGTCACGGGATATATATATACAAAATTTTGGCGACAACAAAAGGGTTTCATCGCCTTAGCGATGAAACCTTAGCGAAGCTTTATTGATCGAACGAAGCGAGATCTCTAAATCAACTAGGGCAAATCGGCATTGTATGTTTGTATGATGTAGGTATGTATGTATGTTTGTTTGTCCGAGGATAACATTTGAAGCGTTGATCCGATCATCGTGAAATTTGATACATAGGTAGGTAGTGATGGCACTATTTAGTGTGACTAAATGAGCTAAAAATGTTGGGGGGTTGTTGAGATATTAGGGTTCAAGAGGGGTAATAAAAATGAAAATGAGACTATTAGGTCAAATGGAACGTCAAATGAAAGGTCTTCATTAGTACATTTATACCCCTCCGACCTCCGTGGCGCAGTGGGCGAATAGCCGGCTGAGACGCAGGAGGTAGCGGGTTTGATTCCCACCGCGGAACAAATGTTTGCATGATCTACAGATATTTGTTTCGGGTCTGGATGTTTTTCTATGTATTATAAGTAAGTATTTACAAAAAAAACGTATATAAGTATTATATCAGTTATCTGGTTCGCATAGTACAAGCTCTGCTTAGTTTGGGGCTAGATAGCGATGTGTGAAATGTCCAGCAATATTTATATTTAGTTATATTTATATTTTGTTTTTGTTTTTAGTAAATTCTTTACAGTTTTCGAGTTATTAACCATAATAAATACTGAACTTTGAAAAAAGAATGAAACTGTAGGTCAAGTAGTTTGTTTAAGCATTTCTGGCACCATTTTATTGGTCAACGATTAAGGCCGGCTTGCACTACGATCCCTAACCGTATTTTGTGACTATACATATTTAAATTTTACGTATTTTTTTGATTTAACAACTCCTTAAATCATATTTAGCCACTAAATACGTTTAGGCATCGTTGCGCGAGTAGCCCTAAGAATATTTTCTTTTGTGTTTTGGGATAGGTACTCGCGAGAATTCAGTTTGGTCAGGTTGAAACCACTAGTTAAAAACGTTTCCACGTTAACACTCCAACCAGTAGCATAATATGGTCTAGACCCATTATAGGATTCCCTGAATCATGTCTTACAGAAACTACGAGTACCTATAAAGCCAGAACAAACATTTGCAGATCATGCAAACAATTCGTCTCAGACAGCTGCTCCACTACTTAACAAACCTCATAAATGTATAAATCATGCAAAGCCTAGTAATTTTCATACATTTCCCATCATAATTGCTTACCACGCATAACCGAACAAGATGGATGTGTCCGGCGTATTAAAAGCTATCGATCTGACCCTACTTTTCACTCAAACCACGTATGTACCACACAGCTCTATAAATTTTAATACTAGATAGATAGATAGATAGAAAACGCTTTACTGTATACCACACTGAAATTAACAAATCATAATTAAACACTTAAAACTAGACACGCGATAGTACAATTGGCGGTCTTATCGCTAAAAGCGATCTCTTCCAGACAACCTTTGGATGGACTGTATTTTACGAGAACGTTAAAGGACGGTAGCGTTATAACTTAAGCTTTTTATTTAACTGTAGGTATACTTACATAAGCAAAATAAAATATATTGATACCAGGGTAGGTAGTATTAATATAAATGTAATACATAAACATTGTATTATATTATATATACTAATAATAAATAAAATACATTATGAAACAGCTATAATACAAACAGTAACAACGACAAATATAATAACGAAATAAGATGACTCAGCTCTCTGATGCAGACAAACAGTGCTTAAACAATAGCGTTTTAAAGATAGGAAGGGATTTGGCAGATCTAGTAGAAGAAGGAAGAGAGTTCCATAAATGGATAGCTAGTACAGTAAAGGAGCTGTCATAAAAGTTAGAAGAGTGGATATGAATACTACCGATAACTGAGCCTGGGTATTGTACGGGAGTACTCCTGCCTGCCATTCATCTTAGCCAAATGATTTAGGCGCGCTAAGTCGAACACTGGTGCATATAGATACGCCTATTACATCAGCCGTGGAAGCTTGCTGACAGGTGTTCTGAAACGTATATCGATAGTTGTGAATTTAAGCCCGTACATCAATGTATTTATAGTGAAGACAAATATAGTAGTAAACTCTAGAACCGTAGGTTTCGAGGTATATGCCGTTAGGAAAAGGTTAGTACTCTCGTAAACCTGTTTCGTAAGGAATAAATGCCAATGCTTCTCTTTAGGAAATTTGAGTAATAAAACTTCTGCTATAGTGTGACCATTAGTGCTGTGCACTCCCTGAGGTATGCGCGGCGAGGTGGGAGGCAAAGAAAAAACTGCATGAGTTCACATGAGATCAATACATGTCGGACATATCTTACGATATCAGTTTGCATTTCTAAGGCAAGACTTGTGGCGGGACGATGGTCGGAGGCTATCTATCTGTAATATATTATACTTACTTAGTTAATTAAAATGTAACTTAAATATACTCATATTTTATTAAAAATATGCAGATGATAAATAAGAACTAAACTTATAATTCAAAGGACTTGTTTTATTGAACATTTTTTATATATACAAACAATTATAAATTCTAACGAAAGTTATTCTGACATAGATTCTGTTTCAACTTCATCTTCCATTTCATATCACGAGATAACGCACGACCCATCTTTGAATATTTATCCCGTGTGCGTCTGACATAGACCGTCCGGTACAAAAGCTACCTACCGCCGTGAGCGTTGACGGCAGACTGATAGATCGGAGCGGCCGACACATCCCCCCCGTCCCGCCGCGCGCATACCTCAGGGAGTGCACTGCACTAAGGTCACACTATATAAAGATTAATATCGTGAACCTTTTTCTTATATTAACGCATTTTTACACTGAGCCTCATTTTAATAGAAAACACACCCACACATATTTTATAGGTACAGTGTGCCTAACAAGTTACAAATGGACAAGACAAAAAGTAATCAAATAAGACTATTTTTCGTAAACAACTTCTATCTAAGATTATAAATTAGTAAATGACCAATCCGCAGCTTCGCACGCGTATTTTTATCAATAAAAACATTACCCTCCTTCTGCGTAGTTGACTAAAAAGTAGCTTATGTCACCCGGGTATAGAGTAGCTTCCCAACAGTGAAAGAGTTTTTTAAACCTGTCCAGTAGTTTCGGAGCCTATTCAAAACAAACAAACAAATCTTTTCTCTTTATAATATTAGTATAGATATATTTTTCTAGGAATAATTACTACTAATACATTGGTACAAACAATGTTTAGGCGAATATAATTCGTAGAACCGTATTTTTTCATAGTTGGTTTGTATAGACATTTCTTATTATCGAAATGTCTTGTTTTTTATTTCAAATATTAAAAATCGTTAAGTGTTTAACCATTATTTTTTTAATATTTATAATATAGGCTTGCGTCTACGATGGTACACGCTTGTCTAGAAGAAACCTATTCACTCGCGACTTAAAGATACCCAGGTTGAAGCTATCAGGAAACACAGACTCTGACAAGGCGTTCCACTCTTTGGCGCATAAAGGTCGAAGAGAACCGCTTTGTGCGAATGGGAGGTATTTCTACCATATAGCGGTGGCGCACCGCAGAACGTCTGGTTGTCCGATGATAGAACGGAGATGGTGGGATTAGGTTGAAAAGTTCCGCCGCACACTTTCCGAAAAGTACTCGATAAAAAACCGAGAGGCTAGCAACCTTTCGTTGAAGCTCCAGGCTGAGGAGCCTTGCATCAACTAGCTCATTGTTACCTATAAGCTTCTTGGCTCTTTTCTCAATTGATTCCAGAGCTTCAAGTACTTCGCTGATCCGTCCCAGAGGTGAGAACCTAACACCTTACCAGTTTACAGGCGACGGTGACCACTTAACATCAGGAGGCCCGTCACCTTGTGTCTAAATGTTTAATATAAACAAGTAACTTAAGTGTATTATACATCATACGGTACTTTATGAATTAATCCCTAACTTCTAACTAACAAGGAGTTGTACATTCCATCATCAGCTCATCTGAATAACTCAAAGGTACATAAGTACCGGTCTATACGAGCCTATAATATTAAACAACTTATCCACTAACTTTTAATAGATAAAGGGTAATTTTCCATCATCAGCTCAGCAACATGAGATGATTAGTACCAGACGCAAATACTTGAATAGTTTTTTTTTATAGAAAATATACAGTTCGTCACCGTTTTCTGGACATTAATTTATGAACACATATGCAGAATCGTATTAACTAATTTTAGAGGTGAGTTTAATACCGGTAGCTTGAATATTTATCCAGTAATCGATATATTTCCAATAAACAGTGTTTAACGTAAATCGGCGGTGCTTTTACGCCGATGCCGCTTAGTCAGTTCACAGAACATAAAAAAACAACTGAAAACAGAAGTTATTATATTATTTCATACCATAGGTCTAAAATACATTCAAAAAATCATCAATAAAACAACAAGGAATTAACGCCCTACAACTTATACACCTTTTAATAGGGGGTAACTAATTAAAGCTATCGATAACACATTCATCAGCATATTGGGGTCACATCCCTAATTGAGTAGCTTAAGTTGAGGTTTAAGAGAAACACGACCTTAAGGAGTATGATTCACAGTCTATTTTGTTTGACGATTTTGCATTTTAAACAAAACTAACAAAAAACAATAAAATAATACTTACCGGTGATAGGATATGCCCCCTTTTGTTAAATTTTTGGTTCGGCTATAATATTTACACTCAAATCCGGCACAATATGGCATTTTTATATTTTTTAGAAGTACGTTTACCCCACAGTAATTGAAACACGACTGAAGTGAGCGAAGCTTGTAGTGCGCGGAACTCCGCGTACTTGGTGTTACGCGGGCCCCGCCTACTTACGACTTCTATTGTTTTTTGTGTTCTGTGAGTCAGTTTAACAGGTACCTACTTACATGATGAATGAATATGATTTGATTACTTGTTTTAAACAGGCTGTTTATTGATATATTAGGACTTGAAATTAAGGTAGATTGAAAATTAAAAAAAAATCATGGTAATTAAATTTGACAGGATTTAGTACAAGATCGAGAAAAGTAGAGAGATGAGGAGGAGGCCTTTGCCCAGCAGTGGAACAGCATAGGCTAGATAAAAAAAGCTCTACCAGTGATTGAAATTAATGTCGTTAATGCGACGACACGCAGTATAAAACATAATAAGCGTCCCTATAAAATTAGAGGGTTGCCCCCGATTTTTTTTGGATCCCATAATCCGATCCTGACTTGGTTCCAACGGAACGTTCTGGAAGTTATACTCCTTTAATTAAAAAACTATTTCATGAATCGATCCAGGCGTCTTCGAGTAATCCGGGAACATATATAAAAAAAAGATCCCGACGAATTGAAAACCTCCTTTTTTTTTATGAAGTTGTTTAATAAAACTTGCTGGTGTGGTCAAAAGTGGAGCTCATTTGCTTTAAACAAAATAGTTTACTCTAGACTTTATACCCCAAGATTGTAGTGTGAAATTTAGAACGGCACTTGAGTCCTTTCTCAGAACCTCAGATTTCAAATCAAAGCTCGATTAGGTAAATGCTTTGTTTCAGTCTGGGCTTAGTACTAAGTACAAGGTTTGTGTGCGAATTTCTGTGTGGCTTCCATTACCTGGCAAAGTAGAGCAGTGAATAGAAATAGAAATAAGTTATCTATTATGTATTAAGTACTTAATAGATTTCGTGAGGGTTGTTATATCAAACATACAATATATCAAACATAATACTTGCTGATACTGTCTAGAATTATTAATTAGTGACCTACCTTTATTATTTAGTAGTGGTCCCGCCGAACTTCGTACCGGCTTGACATGCATATAACGCGGGCTGTCAATATACGTCACCCTGATAGAATTGTCAATTGTTGTCCCCGGCCATCATTATGTATGAGAAAATGAATGACTTCCACAAATAATTCAATACCAAAATTAGCCAAATCGCTCCACCCGTTCTCGAGTTTTTGCGAGACTAACGAACAGCAATTAATTTTTGTATATATATAGACAATATATGTCGGGATAACTCCTACCGAAGCATCTATTTCAAACAATATTAATTTTTTTTACATCCTCTTTGACGATATTTGCAGCACGCATTCTGTCAATTCTATGTCAAACGTCATAAGGTTACATTATAAAAGCGCTAAGGTTAGATTATAAATGATTTTATATAGTGGTTAAGTATTCTTAAATTTTCTAATTTTGCGCGCAATTTTCTTAATTTTTTCTGTCATAAAAATTTTCTCCTGACAATAAGAAATACAACAAAAAAAGAATTGGTCAAATTGGTCCAACGCCTGGACCAATTTGGCCAATTATTTTTTTGTTATTGAGTTATGCGCTTACCAACACATTTTGCGATTCATTTTTATATTATAGAAGAAGTAATATTTACTTGTAAATAGGTAAGTAATGGATAGTAAAAACCTTTAATAACTAAAAAATATACTATTATCATCCATATTTGTTCCGGGTCTGGTTGTTTCCCTAAATATTATAAGTATGTATTTACAAAAAAAATGTATATAAGTATTCTATCAGTTATCTGGTTACCATAATACAAGCTCTGCTTAGTTTGGGGCTAGATAGCGCTGTGTGAAATGTCCAGCAATATTTATTTATTTATTTATATATATATATGACGTCCTCCGTGGTGCAGTGGACGAATAGCCGGCTGAGACGCAGGAGGTAGCGGGTTCGATTCCCGCTGCGAAACAAATGTTTGCATGATCTACAGATATATGTTCCGGGTCTGGTTGTTTCTCTAAATATTATAAGTATGTATTTACAAAAATAATGTTATTAATCAGTTATTTGGTTCCCATAGTATGCTTAATTTGGGGCTAGATAGCGTCTGTGTGAAATGTCCAGCAATATTTATTTATATTTATTAATTTATATTACAAATGCAAAAGTTTGGATGTACAATCACGTCGTAACGGCTGAACCCATTTCGATGAAATTTGGTAGGTATATAGGTACATAGATTATAACCTGGATTACCGCATAAGCTACTTTTTATACCATAAATCAGGTCCCATGTGATAAAAATGGGGTATCAAGTTTTTATTGAAAAAATATTTTGGACTTCATTACCAACTTCACACATAGTTTGCACTTTACACGAAATAATCTTTATTTCTTCGTTACCTACACAATAAAATACAAAAGAAACAATTAAATCATCGAAAGACTGTTGCAAACGATCTATAGATTGCTCAACTGCGCCAGATCACTACCAGGCTGAAGTGTCCCTAATAGTTAATGGTGTATGTGTGTGTGTTTTTCAATGTCAATGGTTTTATTTTTGCTTTGTTCGAAAAACTCGCAATTAGTGTCAAAAAGTTTCTACTTGTTACAAAAAATACACGATCTTTAAAATTAGAGGCCTTACCACAAAAATAATTAAATACTGCTTAGTGCGTGTTTAAAAAATCCTGAACAAAAATTGGTAAGTTATTTTTAAACACGCGTTAGACAGTTGTTTAACTTTATAGGGTTCCTTACCTACCTCAAGCGGTAAAAAAAGGAACCCTTATAAGATCACTCTCTTGTCCGTCTGTCCGTCTGTATCTCCGTGTATCACCAACGATTTTCTCAAGAACGGGTGGACCTAGCAACTTCAAATTTATACCAGATACTGAGGTGTATATTCCCTATTAGGTGTATAAATATCAAGGTCCTGAGTGAACACGGTAAAAAGATATGGTCAAATTTAGATTTTCGTAAAAACTTGTAAGTACTAAAATTTACCTTAATTTTCAACTTTTTTTTATTTTTCAGTATTTTCCCTTTAAGTACTTGTACTGTAATACCTCGCTTGTAACCAAAATTGACAATTCTAGGTCAACCGGAAGTGTATCCTATAGGTTTTGGGTCGAAAACCTATATGGTAGTTCCCGTTGACCTAGAATCACGAAATTTGGCAAAAAGCAAGGTCCTACAGCACAAATAAAGAAAAAATCCAAAAAATATAATAAGTTGAATATTAAAGAGTGGCCTCATGCTCATACATACATAGTTGACGCCAATTAAGATAGTCCTCTGAGTTGTATGGGCGCTCATACAATTTGGAGCTAGCTTAATCGGCATCAACGTATATAAGGTAAATAAATAAAATTGCCCTATTGAATAAAATAAATATTTAAGTGAGGCTCTCATACAACAGACACAATTTTCTTGCCGTTTTTATAGATAATGGTTCGGATCCCCTCGTGCGCGAGTCCGACTCGCACTTGGCCGGTTTTTTGTGGCAACAAGGTATTTTTGGTCAAAAAATTGGCAAATCACAATATAATTGGTTACGCCTTCATATAGCGCACAATACAATACGAACCCCAAAGTAACCAAAAAATAAAAAAATATGGAATAAACAACTCAATAAATCTCTCCCCGTCATTTCCATTTCTACACTTTCTCTAAGCGCGTGTAAAAAAGCTAGCAAAAATACCAGGGTAAGTAATATTTTCTTCAACAAGTGTATTTGCAAGCCTCGGCAATAACTGAAAATAAAATTTTTACTTACCTTTTATTACTGCTAGGTACTTGTAATAAATGTTCAGAGGTAGCCTGGTAATGTTTACGGCAGACACAAAAACAAAACACTGAAAAGAGAATTTGGTTCAATAACTTGTTTCACTGAATTTAACTATTATTAGAATAAACAGAATGTTTAGTCAACTATACGTCTATTTCACTTTTACAAAACTTCCTGATACATAAATTCATAGTAAAAAAGCAACAACATTTTTTTTAATTATGCGTATAAAAAAAGTATTTTACGAAAAAGAATATAATTTTCTAAACATATTTTCAAAAAAACGCCGATATTTTCAAATCATGATCACTGTTTAATTTTAGTGTCAATTCTATTTTCAAAATTTAAATTTCGAATTACAGTTGAGGAGTCAAGAGCGGTAGTTCCGGAGCGCGGTCTGCGAGCGACTAACGTTGTCAGCCGCTGTTGGTCACAATAGGCCGTTCTATTCTACCTCTACTATTTGTTTTAAAAATGGGTCAGGTAGTGCGTTCAGGAATTCACAAAATTTCTTTCAGCACAAAAAATAGAGTTGGGAACAAATGAGTTATAACCTAATCAAAAACCTGAGAGCCATGCATTAAAATTCCTTTTAAATTAAATTAGATGTTATTCCACTTCTCGTAATAAAAATGACAAATCAGCATTTTCAGTAGGGCACCACATCCATACAAAAATGTATTGGCGTGATCCTTGACGGGTTAATGACCTGAAAAATCCCGCTATATTGATTTCTCTCCTTTTAGTAGGTATTTGATAGTGCAAAAATGAATGCTTTCCTCTGTTATTGTTCTGAATTGTATTAAGAAAGGTTCTAAAATAACATATTGATAATTATGCTCCATTAGTGCTTAGATTATAGAAAAAATAGACATAAATAGATCGGCACTTTAGGTTAAGTACTCGTAACTTCAAGAACCGATTTTGTTTTTGCTTACTGAGTTAGATATTTGATAATTTCCACGATGGTGATTAAAGTCATACTATTTGTTGTTTTTTATTTCCATAAACGTACTTAGATTAAGGGCAAAGACATTAATGCTACTTTTTTTGTCAATATTTTAGCCGCGGATATTCACTACCGATGCTTTCCGAATGACCGATTTTGTGCGACCTGCACTCAGTGGTTCTCAGCGGCACACTACTAGGCCATCTTTTCATCGAGGGCCGCCCTGCGCTGCGGTTTCCAGTGCGTAGGTACTAATCATAAAAAGGCTATAATAATAAGAGATAGTGATTTGTGTAAGTAGGGGCAACGGCAAGCTCACTTCTGGATGGCAGAACACATACATAAGTGTAGCATACACATCAAGGTATCAAGTGCGACAGAGAAACTGGGTTAGTTTATATTAGCGGAAGAATAATTCTGTTGGAAATGGAAACAAAGGTTTACAAAGGGTTAAGGTTTGAGGAGCGTTGAATTTTTAATTATGTGGGAGGCAATCTTTACAGTAAAGTAAAGTAAAAATATATTGTATTTCTCACAGAAAATATACACTTGCAATCACTGCGACCTAGTATAGATTTAAGAACAATTTAAGATTAAGATTAATTTATTAACATAACAGAACATACTTAAACAGTAGTAATTAAATTTTATGATTTATATTTTAAATTTTTGTATTTATCAGATTAGTTAAATGTATAAAGTGACAAGCTTGATAAGACCCTGCCCTCCGAACTAGTTTGAGACTATCTCGTCGGGCAGTACACCACTCGCTCGAACACCCACTAAGGAGAAGAGTACTAAATATAGGTTTTACACATAAGTATTAAGATTATAACAATTGTTTTGATTATAACAAACATTTTAAAGGGTAATTTCAAACATTATAACAACTTTTTTTATACCAGGCATCTTAGGTAAATAACAAAAAATATCTTCATGTTACCATTATCTTATTGATAAGTTTTTGGCTACAAATAAATATTTTCTCATTTTTTTTTTATTTTCATATTTTGTAGTGAGTTTTTAAGCTCTTTTAAAAGACAAGTGTTATTTATTAGTATTCTAAATTTCAAGTAAATACCTATAAGTTTTGCTGAGATCATCAGCTGTGGTAATGGTGATACGGGTTCCGTATCTACCATTTTGACCCAGAACCCTAAAAATGGCAAAAGAAACTAATACAATCGTACAAAATTAAAAAGTGATTTGTCCCGCGGCCATTTTGCATTAAAGTTCTATCAAAAGTAAGGGATCAGATTAAAAATCTCAGTAATAGACAAAATTTAGTAATGACAACATCTTTACATGGTATAAAATGAAGTCGCTTCCGATGTCTGTTAGCTTATATCTTTTAAACTACCCAACGGATGCAGATTTTAGCAGTAGATAGAATGATTCAAGAGAAAGGTTTATGTACAATACATACATAGTAACTACGAAAGTAACTGTTTGTTTGTTAGGGTGTTTGTTACCTTTTCATAACTAAACGGCTAAACGGATCGTAATGAAATTTGGCAAGGAGATAGGTTAAGTCATAGGGAAGGACATAGGTTACTTTTTACCCGAGCGCGCAAAAGGAGGGTAATGTTTTTAGTGAAATACCACGCATGCGAAGCCACGGGCGGGTCAGCTGGCTGGTCTTAAAAGCGAGATTGGTCCCAAGCGTCCGCCAAAGGAAATCGTTTTGTCATTATTATTAAAGAACAGATAATTACAGAGTTCTATTTCCTTGCTTCGAAATAATCAAAG
Source organism: Philereme vetulata (assembly GCA_918857605.2). Taxonomy (NCBI): domain Eukaryota; kingdom Metazoa; phylum Arthropoda; class Insecta; order Lepidoptera; family Geometridae; genus Philereme; species Philereme vetulata. The sequence continues at coordinate 8,779,238 of OU975439.1, read as the reverse complement.
ACCGGTACAAAGAACTGCCATTTCAGAACTCACCTTTCATTCACTGAGGGATTTGCACTGTTTTGAGAATATCCCCTTTTCATTCATCGTTTTCTCTTGTTTGTGAATATTCCTTTCATTTGTTGACCTTTCTCAGTTTAAATGAGGGCCCGTATTTGAAACTAAAATTAAACTAAAGCAAAGTTTCTAATTAAGTAAGCCTTTGACAACCTCGTTGGCGCAGTGGGCGAATAGCCCGCTGAAACGCAGGGGGTTGTGGGTTCGACTCCCTGTGGCGCCGAACAAATATTTGGATGATCTACAGATTTAATTTTCTAATGTTTCTTGATACTACGTGTTTAGATATCTACGTCATTAAATGAAAATACAGCTAGGGCTTATGCTAGTATTGTTGTTAAATAGGTAAATTTAAAAAAAAAACATAATTTTAAGTCCTAAAATATGAATGAAACAGCCTGTACAAAATAAAAAATAGCGGGCATTTATTTACATACACACCTAAGCTGCATTCCGAATCACGACAATCGCTGCTAGCGTTCACGTAGCGATTTTGCGTACCGATTCAGTTATCGCGCTGATGACAGTTGAGTACTGTCAAGGATTTGAAACGCTCATGAGCGCGCTCGCAGTCAGTGTTCTTATAATTTCTCAACAATAAAACCAACCAACCTTAAAACATTATGTAATGTTAAAATTTATTTTGATTTTTATTTAAGTAGCCCTTATTGTTATGTACACGGGGTAATGCATGCAACACAGATCTTTAGGCTTTGTTACTGTATAGCCCTTAAAACCTATACTGCTCACGTTTAATTGAATAATACACTAAACCCCTGATGAAATTATTAAATAACGCTCTAACGGACAACTAATGGATGATTTTCGGCCAATTAAAATTTAAAACATGAACTGTCAATACTAATAGCTCATTAAGTGTTATTGGACGCTAATGTCGTTATGTGCAATGCAAAATCTGTGTGAATGACTGGTTTGACGTTTCATTAGTTAAAACATAATAGAACATTAAAAGTTGTTTAAATTTTCTTTTGTGTAACCCCTTAATGAAAGATTAGGGTTTAAAGTCGTCATTAAAAAATAAAGTTCGTTTCTGCAACTGAGTGTATTACTCACAAGCAACCAACCAATCAACTGTCATGTCATTTTGACAGAGAGGCTCACAGTGACTTTGATTTGGAGCATGGACGCTGTTAGCGCAATATCGCGGATGTAATGACGTCATCTATGACGATTCACGGGACATCGCTGTCGTGCTCACGGCGACTCGGAACGCTTGTTAGCGCGATGCTATCGATTTTAGCGTGATTCAGAATGTGCCCATAATAAGTTAACAAAAGTAGGTACTAAATAAAGCTAGGTAAGGCATAATTCTGAGAAACTTTAGTACATTATTGTAGGTAGCGCTTAGGTAGAAGGTGGTGGTAAATAGATAAACAAATCATATTAATTTATCATGTAAGTAGGTACCTGTTAAACTGACTAAGCGGCATCATCATATATTAGGGGATGTTCTGAGGTGCTATTTGAACTCATACCGTCGTCGAGATTTTACCATCGCATTTCTCGACAACGTAATAAAGCTCATCCACATATCATCGACAATTGGGTATCGCGTTCCACACGCTTCACGCGATCTTTTCTACCCATAATTACAAGATGTGAAATGAGCTGCGATCTGAGGTTTTCCCGTTAGGCTACGACATGGTACGCTTCAAGGGAAATGTTAAGAGGTTTCTACAGGGTAGGGAACGCATCGACAATACCCCGGGTGTTGCCGGTGTCGGTGACCGCTTAGGTGGGCCGTAAGCCTGTTTCCCCACAAATAACATACAAAAACAAAACATCGCAAAGGCGACGTCGATTTACTGGATAAATATTCAAGCTATCGGTATTAAACCCCACCTCTAAAACTAGTTATTACGATTCTGGATGTGTGTTTTTAATTAATGTCGTACTTAACTATTTTATTATTTGTTATTGGTTGTGTATTAAGTTTTTTAATACTACCTGAAAAACCTTCCTCTTCATGAAGATACACTGCTAATTGTGCTACAGGCTCTTGTCACGGCAGGGTCGAAATTAGTTAGATGATTCAGATTACGACTAAAGCGCCGTTAGCTCCATCTACAGGAAAACTTATACAGTTTTTGACCTGCTTAATGCCAAACTTTGCAGTTCAGTACAGATTGTATATTAAAAGTATGTATAGGTATATACAAAAAATATATTACACTGTACAAAATACATAAATCTGGATCCCATAGAAGCTTCGCAAATTTTGCGGAGGTAAATTGGCACTCACCCCAAGTTAAGTCTGTTTTTTAAGTCTAGTAAGCAACTGAAATTGTATTTTATGTTAGGAACTTAGAGTGGGCTTCTCTAGGGAGGTAAAGCAGGCTATTGCGCGTACATTTCAGTAGTTTTATTTTTATGTAAATCAGCTGAGCTTAGTTTTATAGAGCTTTCCTTACTCTTGATGTTTTTCCTTGTTCTTTAAAATCGAAGATGCTCTAGAACCTTCTTTGTAATATTTTTAGTAAAGGTTTCTCCATCATCATATTAGCCATAGGATATGTCTTCCCCATAGATTTCCAGAGTGACCGATCTCCTGCCATCTGCATCCAACGGCTCTCAGGAGCTTTTTTTATAGTACCTGGTGATGGCATATGATCCACCTGATGTTAAGTGGTAACCATCGGCCATAGCAAAGTATTAACTTGTAGGTCACGCAATTTAGAAAAAACCCTGCATCCATCAACTCAAGGCATACAAACCTTTTTAGATCGTCTTAACATCATCTAGAATTCTAGAGTTTTTTTTGTTGATGATAGTCAAGCGCTTGACCACTACCTCACCTGATGGTAAGTGAAGGTGGTATCGAAGATGGAGCACGCTTACCTAGAAAGAACCCATTCACTCTGTACATGAAGACTACAAGATTATACTGGTTTGGAAAAACATACGCTGGAAGTGAGTTCCACTCCTTACTTGTGCTAACAAGAAAAGTTGAAGCAAATCGTTTGGTACGGTACGGTGGTATGCTGACCAGGTATGGGTGGTACTTCTCGGTACATCTGCTTGTCCGGTGGTTGAAGGGGAAAACAGGAATAAGTTCATGAAGATCTTGCGCACATTCACTTAAATGAATCTTGTAAAAAACTGAAAGTCTGGCTACTCGGCGTCTGTGCTCTAGACTTTGTAAATTGGCTTCCACTATTGAGTCATCACCAATGAGTCTAGCAGAACGTCGCTCAATCGAATCAAGGTGATACCTCAAGCTGATACTTGGCCGAGCCATCCCAGAGATGGCAGCAGTACTCCATACATGAGCGGACTTGTGCTTTGTAGAGACTGAGCAGCTGTCCCGGTGAGAAGTATCTGCTGTGAAGTGGATGTCCAGCTTCATAGCAGCAATTTTGGCCCTAGATTCGATGTGCGAGCCGAAGTTCAGGTTGGATGTGAGCTAAACATTAGAGTTTCTGTAAGTTTTGACCAATATCTTCATGCATAAAATACCGGTGTGCGTATGTTCGTGATTATTCTCCTTCTAAACGGTACGTGTAGACCGATATTGATAAATAAAAATGTACTTTTCGGGTCACTTTGATAGTTCTTAGCTATAGTTGGACCTGGTAAGTTTTGTTGTCGAGATCCAGAAAACTGACGGACGAAGAGACCGGCATTCAACTATTGTAAGTATCTACGACATTCATAAAGGTCAGTAGGTCAAATATCGTAATTAAATTCAAGTTAAGATTTTTCTACTACGTCTTTATTCAAATACGTTTTAATAGATATAAATGAGAACTCGCTTAATTCGCTCCGTATATATAAAAACCAGAACGTGAAAGGTGTCGGTAAGCCATCACGCATCATAACCGCGTTACAAATCTAAACCCTTTGCGGAAAATACGAACAAAATGTTAAATCCCCATTTAAAAGAGCTTTTATTGAAATATCTTTAGAAATGTTTGTAATTGCCATTTTTAATCTCGTAATTTCATATTTATGATGTTAATAAAATGTAATTTAGAATTTAACTTGAAAAAACTGTGGCCGCGATTTTTTTATCGAATGTACATTTGGTTATCCCAATGACCGCAGAAAAACAAAGGGCCGTAAGTGATCATAATAACACTCGAGATACTTTGACGTATGAGCCAGCGAAAACTAGTTCTAGGCTAGTGTGAGAGAGTTCGAGGAAACTCAACCGGACTGTAGCAAGTTCCATTTTTAAATATAAATATTTTTGTCATGTACCTATTTCATTGTAGCATACGAATTTAAATCTAAGACTTGAGAGAGTGTAATGAGTCTCGTTCTATTTTAAATTTACTTGCGGTCCTAGGGCCGTTAATGGAATTTAAGGAGAAGTAAAAAATATTGTGTTATGTAGTAGAATACCACAAGGTATCTATAGTGGCCTCTTGGCAACGGTACCATTGTCATAGTGAAGCGATTGATTTAGTAGAATTAGGCCCCTGACCATTTTGTTCAAAATAGTGCCATAACTATTTCTAATGTATTATTAAAAAAACAATATACAATTCAGCAGAGTAGGTGTCAAGAAACAACTAAAAACGTTGGACTGTCAAAGTTGAAGAATCTATGACAGCCCATCTCTGAGCTCGTCCAGAAAGGGCAAATTCGTCGCGATACTCCCGCGCGTATTACGCGCGACCGTTGCGTCCAGAAGGAGCGTACCAACGCCTCATGCGTTGGTACGCTCATTTGGGGATTCCCCAAACTCGACGGCACTCGTTCTGAAGTTCGCGCGTAATCTGGACGCAACAAGGTGTTTCTAGTATCTCGACTCGCGCGCAACAGGCGCGTCGCGCGAGTGTAGAGTCTGTCGAGGTGCACGCGATTTACAGGCGTATTTTAAATTCGCGCGATGCTTGCGGACGCAGTGTTTTGGCGCCAAGTATCTCGCCAACGTGCGTATTGATTCACGGCAAATTCGCCCCTTCTGGACAAGGTTTTAATCCTAATCTCATAGATAAAATATTTCAAAAGACAAAGTTGAGACACATAGCTAAACCATAAATCAAATAAACATTCAATTAGAAAACTGTAACTGATTTCTCACTGTAAGCGTTCTGTAGCAGTTGAGCACTCCCTAATAAAGATTACCGCTCCATTTAATCTCCAAGAAACCTCTAGGTTAATCCTTACTTGAAATACATACGAAGGAATTCTAACGATCTTTCAACCTTATCTCGAAGGAATAGAGTGGAACTTACACCGAAGTTTATTCAAGCGAACTTATTTGGTTACTTACTAGTAAGTAATTCGAGTCTAAACTCGCATTTTTTGAATTTAGGGTAAACGTATGAATAAATCATATGAACCACTCACAAGCGTATAAATAAAATGGATTGAATGAATAAAGTATGATTCATTTTATTATTCGAAACAATCCGTGTTTTGTCAGAAAATATTTAGGATTAACTCTTTGAGTCACATTAAAAGCGAATTTTAATTTAACGATTTGAAAATTTGAACGTGGGCAAAAAATAATCAAATGCAGGCAGGCTTGCACTACATTCCCTTTTTTTTAAACTGTATAGATCTTCGCTCTAAAACGCAAATCGCGGATGTCGGGCAACAAGCGGGTAAACTGAAGTGGGATTGGGCAGGCCACGTCTGCGGACGTGATGTCGGATGCGTTATGGGCTAAAGTCACCACAGAGTGGACGCCTCTAAACGGGAAACGACCTCGTGGCAGACCGCGGCGACGATGGAGGGACGAAATTAATGCCCATTTACAGGATTGATTCACAATAGCCCAAAATAGAGATGACTGGAGAGAAGGAAGGGAGGCCTTTGCCCTGCAGTGAGACACTACAGGCTTTTAATTATAATAGATCTTCGTTTGACCACAATCTCACTTGATGATGATGATGTGGTCTAAGATGAAGCACGATCTAGAAGAAACCTAATCACTCTTACCTTAAAGAGGCCCGGATTGTATTCTTTAGAAAAACAGACGACGGCAAAGTGTTCCTTATCTTAACTGTGCGCATCAAGAACGTAGAACCAAAACGGTGTGTGCGAATGGGTGGTATATCAACTAGGTACGGATGGTACTGAGCCGTGCGCCTGCTTGTCCTTTCATGGAAAGGAGATGGCGGAATCAGATCGTAAAGTTCCTGGACACATTCCCCGAAATGTATACTGTAAAAGATCGATAGGTTTGCAACTTTACGGTGGTGTTCGAGACTTTGAGTCTCCAGTTAAATTTAGCAAATAATCATGCTAAATTTGACTTATTTGTATGATTTGACAACTCTCTAAATCCTATTTAGCCATTAAAACGTCTAAGCATCGTTGCACACGTCGCCATAAGACTAAAAAGATCCGATGATTAATATTTTTTAACTCTCAATGCTTATCAAATCTAGTCCAATTTAATTATCTTAAATTAGTAATATTTAATTAATTTAATATTACCTAATTTATTATCGACAGCTGACTGTCAATACACCTCTAGACGTTGCTCAAATGTTATACCTACCTTGTAAATACATACAAGTTGTGGTGATTATAGAATGACTACCCACTTTTCTAAGGTCTCTGATAATATATTAAACTACTCAATGGGCCAAGCCAAATCGGGTTCATAAAAAAGTTAAGATTCAAAATTATCTTCAGTGGCTTAACTAATACACCCGCGCATGCAACAATCAAATTAATGTTGATAATCACATCACACTAATATTATAAATGTGAAAATTTAGATGTTTGTTTATTTATTTGTTTGTTACTAAATCACGTCATAACCGCTGAACAGATTACGATGAAATTTGGTATATATGTAGATTATAACCTGTATTACCAGATATGCTACTTTTTGTTCCACAATTCAAGTTACAGCAGCGAGTTTAGTTATATTTCTATGTTACCCACACATTTAGTATAGTGTGACCATTAGTGCTGTGCACTCCCTGAGGTATGCGCGCGGCGAGACGGGGGGGAGAATCGGCTGCTGCGCTCTGTCAGTTCGCCGTCAACGCTCGTGGCGGCAAGTAGTGTTATTCGTATCGGACTGTCTATCTCATGTGCGTCTGACATAGACAGTCCGATACGAATAACACTACCTGCCGCCACGAGCCGCACGATTCATTCGTCTCTTGTAAGAGGTCGTCGTCCCAATACTTTTGTCGACAAACTTTTTACAAACTATAACAACAAAAACTACAACAACAAAACAATAACACAAACGAAAACCAAAAGAATTCCAGAGCGCGTCGTTACGTGACGTAGGCCAGTACGAGATTAAAAACCCTAGTAAAAAATAGTGATGCGAACGGTACAATACGGGCGCCATCGGGGAAGTGCAGGGGAAGCGGTCGGGGAGTCGCATTCCTAGCAAGTCCCAAGTTATCGCGCACGAGTAATACCTAAGTTAAAGTTTATTTATCTATTTTCTGGCACTACCAATTAATCTACACAACACAGAGGTTAGCTAGAAGAAAATGCTAATTAGCATTAAGTTCGCCAATGTTTTTTATTTTATTATTGCAATAAAGAATTTTATAATCTAATTTAATCTAAAGACAAAAATCTTATTAACCATTTAAATCACAAGGATCAGTTTGAAACCTCAATTGTACTGCCTGTTCCTTTGCGATCAAGCCAGGAAAATAAGGCAAAAAACAAGCCTGGTTGTTTTTTTAATGATCCTTTTAGAAAACGTAATAATAAAAAAATTCAATTACGTCTAAATTGTAACATTTAGAACGAATTCGAGCAATTTCAATCCCAAGCTTCTAAATATATCATCTAAATAATCCGATATTTTATAGTAGGCTTTTTATATAGATTTTTTTTAATTACGTTTATAAATTTGTTTATTGTCAATTTTTGTACTTCATTTGGAGTTTGTTATAAAAAGCGAGCACCTTGCCCAAATGGCAACAGCGAGTTTATCTTTATTTCTAGTATGAAGATTATGATTATCGCTATTTTTCGCGATTATCGCTATTGTACAAGTTAATATTTTTTTGTTAACAATCATCAGATTTTCATAGACGTATTGACAAGGGAATGTCGTTATATTTATTTCTTTAAACTTACGGCGTAATGATTCTCTGGGGCCCATATTATAAATTGCACGAACAGCCCTCTTCTGTAGCACAAAAACGGTGTTTATATCTGCAGCACTCCCCCACAGCAGTATACCGTATGGCATAATGCTGTGGAAGTAGCTGAAGGAAACTTGTGTAGCTGTGTCTACGTCTATAAAAAGAAGGATCTTATTGACTGCGTATGTCACAGAACTAAGCCTGTTCGGCAATTTATCAATGTGAGGGCGCCATTGAAGCTTATTATCTAGAGTTATACCTAAGAATACGGTAATGTCCACAAGAGCCAAGCCCTCGTCTTTGATTTTTATATCTGCTGTAACATTAGGTAGTATAGATCTAATACACGTTGTTTTCTTTTAATTTAGAAGAAGATTGCTTACATTGAACGATTTTACGACCTTAGAGATTGCATTGTTTACATCGTCAAAATCGGTCTATCATCACTTTAATTTCAATAAAAGTAACGAGTCATCTGCAAACATAAGGTACAACCTTATGGCCGTCTCCTACAAGATAGGAAGATCATTAATATACACTAAACACAAAAATGATCCCAGAATTGATCCCTGTGGTACACCCATTTTAACCAGAGACCCCGGAGTACGCTTTCCATTCACGTACCACCACCTAATACAGATTGATGTAAGCCGTTGAGCACAGGCCGCACACTATTAGTCTTCCAATTTCTGAACTTTGAAAGATTTCCCTTATGGAGGGGAGAGGAAGGTCTATGATCAGCAATGTACGTCCAATAGCTGATATGATGATGAAACCTGACTATACCTATCGCAATTTTAATTGTGAGGACGGCTTTAGATTATCTTCATCGTGGAATCCAGTTATAGTTAGGTGTTCACGTCGCGATTTAGATCCACGCGTAACTTCAAATACTGATAGTATTGTGTGTCGAAACAGTGATACGTGCGATTCAGAAAACCAAGTGCGGGTAGTTGGTGACAACATTCGCGCATCCTGGCAATGACACCCGCCCGCTTTCAGTCTCTCGTGAACACGGCTGATGTAACTTGGCCGAAACGTCGAGGTTAGTAAAAATTAGGATTTTGATATAAATCTGTGCGCGAAAAGACCCGTTTTGTCTTAAAAAACATGCAGTGGCGGATTTACCAGCAGGCTGAGTAGGCTCGAGCCTAGGGCGGCAGATTTTGGGGGCGGCAAATTTTGGAGAACGGTTTTTTTTTTACCTCATAGAAATCAAAAAGATTTTTCTATGACGGTTTTCTGATGTCTTACAGATAGAAGTCTGCAACAAATTTTGTCGATGACTTTTCTCTCTCACTTGTCATTGCACATTCCGAGAGTAGCAAACTTCCTTAATCTAGAGTAAAACAGCTAGTTCGCCGCCCCTCAACCAGTAATCGGCCTCTCGTCTCTGCGCCCTTTGCTCACACTTCTTATGAGTGAAAAGAGCGAAATTGTAAAAAATATGCCCCTCTTCCCAGTAACAAACCATACATGCCACTCTTACTACTGGTTGGAGGCTACGAACTGGATGGTTTGTATATAACTTACTACTGGTTGGAGGCTACGAACTGGATGGTTTGTATATAACTTACTACTGGTTGGAGGCTACGAACTGGATGGTTTGTATATAACTTACTACTGGTTGGAGGCTACGAACTGGATGGTTTGTATATAACTTACTACTGGTTGGAGGCTACGAACTGGATGGTTTGTATATAACTTACTACTGGTTGGAGGCTACGAACTGGATGGTTTGTATATAACTTACTACTGGTTGGAGGCTACGAACTGGATGGTTTGTATATAACTTACTACTGGTTGGAGGCTTCGAACTGGATGGTTTGTATAATTTTTCGATTTTTATTCGAATATAATGAATAATTTAGTGAATAATTTTACCGATTTCAATCTTATGTATCGACTATTATGTGTTTCACATGCACTAGTAGCTTCAGAAAATTCGATTGGAATTAAAAAAAAACTTCTACAGTAATAGCGAGATAGTCTTAAGTCAAAAAAATATTTTATCCCCGAACGCGGTATTTTTTAATGCTACAATGTTATCAATGACGTCAATGTTGCACGTGCACGTAGCGAGCTTCATTCTCTATTCCAATAACCGTGTGGGTTACCCCGGTTACCCGAACAAATCGAGGCGAAAAACGAAAACAAAATCGGATCACCAAATGTTCATTACTGTGTAAATAGCATACATTATCCCGCCCATACATGATTGAGCTTCGATTAGCTCAAAAATATACCGAAAAATTATTTTACGTGCTTTTTCAACGAAATTGTTGCATTGTAAAAATAATGAATGATATGACAATTGTTGATGCAAGGGCGGCAAAAACTATTCAGCCTATACCTTGAAAATTTGTAAATCCGCCACTGAAAACATGAGTATAGTTTGCGAAAACTTAAAAAGTTCTATACCTACCTATTTTTGTTTCCGAGAATTCTGAGAATTTAACTACATCGATTTGGACCTAAATAAATACCCGTGAACCGAGACGTGAGTTATTCGTAAGCCACTTTAAAATCAAACCCTTTATGTTTGAAAATCTCTTGCTTTATTAGAAGTTTAAACAACACATTGAATGGGCTTATACTTGGAGGAACGGCATAAATAATAAATTGGTTCAAGGTGTAAGGAATCTTACCTGTCTTTTGACTCAGTACTATTTTCTGATGTTACCGTGAGTTTGTGTTGGGTTTTCTGTCTTTCATAAATATTAATTACTTTTTGGAAATAAATAAATAAATATTGCTTGACATTTCACACAGCGCTATCTAGCGGAAGTTTGCTGTAACGTTATAATTATATGGACGGATTTTAATATGATTTTTTTTAAATGTATACCTATAGGTATACATTTAAAAAAAAATCATATTCAATCCAATCAGACTACGCAATCCTCTCCGCCTTCTCGAGACAAACCCGTAGACATCAGATGAAACCTCCTAGAACCAAGGGAACGCGAGTAATCGCTAAAACTTACATCAATATTTTGCACAAAAGTCTAAATAAGTAAGCCTAATAGAGAATCAAAGCACCTGAAATTCGATATAAAATTGGACTTTCTTCGTTAATTTTGCAGCGCAAATTACTTTTTGGACTTGAGACGCGAGGTCTACTATTCTCATAGAACCATGCTATGAGAATATCATTTAGAAACATATATATATGCGCTGTACATATAAAACCCACCATCATTTGTGTGGTAAATTTTGGCCAATTCATCTTCAAATCAAATCATCTTCACTCGATAACGTCAGAAGCACATAACCTCATCGCCTAAAGGAATAAAAGCCTTACTTTACGTCAATCAAATGTTTGATGTTAAAGATTAAGATAGGTAAGGCGAAGAAAGGGGGCGGTGGAGATTTCCGCGTTTAATCCACATTAAGAAATAATTTCAGAATTCCCCATCGGCCCGTTATCAATGCATGAACTTACGACAGTATAGAATATTTATGTATATAAAATAAACATTAGCATTAACATTACAAATGACGAAAATTATCACAATTTAAATTAGCGGTTTTACCCCTAAGTAGAAAGCTCTTCCAAACAACCTATTGAATGGACATAATATATATAAACTTCACCATCATTTTCAAATTATACAGGTTATGAATTCAAGAAATTACAGGTTTGAATACCTATTGTAATGGTACAAAAGCTTGTTGTTTAAATAAATATTTTAATTATCATTAGGATCCAGAAGTGAAAGTCATTATAAAAATGACAAGAACTTTATGACTACCAAAATAAACAGTTAACAAAACAAAACCAACTATATTTGCAAGTACTTCATAATCAAATATCAAAGAAATCAACAATTTACACAATCAAGTCGAAACTACTTAGTCAGCTATATTTTATCACTGAAATACTTTTTTTACCACTATACTAATCACCACAAGTTACGACAAGTCAATACAAGTCATGAGTCACGCCGAATACGACCGCACAGCACGATAGACGATAAGCAAGTGGCCGCTTTTCTTTCGAATTGACTAATCTCGCTGTTGGCCTCTGAGGCCGTTGCAGCTTAACCGGATTTATGGCGAGAATAGATGGCGCTCAGCCCTGTAAGTTTTTTTGAAGCAACTAGCGCAAGGGCACCTAGGTGCGAACCTCGGCTGGGGCCGTTGCCGGGATGGGGATAGGAGAGAAACTCCCGGGTACATGTTTGTACCTCGTATAGGCGGCGACTGAAGGGACTCGTCGACCTCGCCGGCGAGTTCAGTGTATCTGTGAAGTGTTGGCTCTGTCTAATGTAAATGACTCAGAAATCACTTCCGCGTTATCGGAGGTGATGTCGCCATCCGGGTCTCGGACGACGGAGGGTAGTGGCCGCTTTGCGCTCGAGTGCCGCTTTATATAGGAACGGTCTGTAGGCAAAGCAAGTTTCTAACTCCAACCCTCCCTACAAATAAATAAAGTTTTATATAAAATAAATATCCGACATTTCCGTAATAATTCCGCGCATAATTCATACCGTATGTTGCATCACGAAATCTGGTGCAAAACTGAAATACAATACGGCTCTCCAAACAATACGAACGAACGCATGAATGAACGTCATTAACTGCCATCCTTCTTTCATTCGTAGCTATTCAGCCCTTTAAAATAATCTGAGCTTCAGGTTGCACGCTCAAGAACCGTTGACTGGCTAAAAGGAGAGTTTTGAATAATCACGTATTCATGTATTCAGAGGTAACCTTTTCATGTTTTAACAATGGGCAGCGAAATATTATGCAAAATGAATGCCGAGACCACAGATAAAACAACCAAGTTACTTTATAAAAAACAACGTTATCTGTATGGTTTCTGGTTATTTTGGACAATCAATAGGTAAAATATTTGATTTGTTTGAAAATAAAATATTATAAAAGTGGTTTTCATTCATTCATTCGTTCTAAAAGCTGCTCAAACTAACATTGTCAACATTCGAATGCACCCTGTGAAAAGTGAGTTTTATATACTTTCTTTTACAATAGAATACGTACAATTTTGGCATTATTTACTTTCAGTATTTAACGACTTCCGTGGGCGAATAGCCAGCTGAGAGGCAGGAGGTAGCGGGTTCGATTCTCGGCTCGGAACAAGTGTTTGTCTGAACTACAAATATTTGTTTCGGGTCTGGATGCTTTTCTATGTATTTTAAATATGTATATACAAAAAAATTATATAAGTATTCTATCAGTTATCTGGTTCCCATAATACAAGCTCAGCTTAGTTTGGGGCTAGATAGCGCTGTGCGAAATGTCCAGCAATATTTATTTATTTATTTAGTATTCTATAATTTTAAATTTAATTTTCAAATAGTCTTTATTAACAAACTTACTGCTAGTTTTATAATTGTTCAATACAATAACCAAAATTAGACATTAGTATTTAAGATTGTTTTACTTGTCAGCATAGGCCTCCCAGAGTATTCCACGATTTACGGATCTTGGGCTATCCTCCTTCACTTTCAGTATCAATGGACATAATTATTAGGTAAAAACCATTGTAGCTCATATTTAGTGCTGCAGTTTGATTAGTATGCATAATGGTAGCAATAGTAGGGTTACAACAATAGTTTTACGATAAAACCATAATCATCATCATCAGCCGGTGGACGTCCACTGCTGAACATAGGCCTCCCCCTTAGATCGCCACAACGAGCGGTTGGTAGCCGTTTGCGCCCAACGGCTCCCCACGATTCTTACTAGTCCACCTTGTGGGGGGCCGGCCTACGCCGCGTCTTCCAGTCCGTGGTCTTCACTCGAGAACCTTTCTTCCCCAACGGTTATCGGTTCTACGAGCGATGTGGCCTGCCCATTGCCACTTCAACTTGCTAATTTTGAGAGCTATGTCGGCAACTTTAGTTCTTCTGCGGATTTCCTCATTGCGGATTTTGTCACGCAAAGAGACCCCGAGCATAGGCCTCTCCATAGCTCGTTGAGCGACCTTGAGCTTGGTCATGAGGCCATGAGTAAAGGACCACGTTTCAGTGTCATAGGTCATCACTGGCAACACACACTGGTTGAAGACTTTAGTCTTCAGGCTCTGGGGAATTTTAGGTTGCTTATTACTATTGATTATTACTATTAAGTTTGTTTCATGTTTCTTTTTTGGGCACAGTCTAGCTCGCTAACACAAACACAAATAGAGTAATCATTCTGAACACTTATTCCATGTTTAAAACGCTTTTTTCGTATGTATTATCATGATATATAGATTATGCTGTCTATGTTTATGTTGTTATATTATTGTGGTGTTCAGAAATTTTCTCTACTCGATTTTCAAAGAATCGGTAATAACTGGGGGCCACAGGCCTAAGCCAAGTGCACCTCAGTGGTCCGAACTTCGCTATGAAGCTCAGTCTGTAGGAACTTTCTCACGATCCTACACGTATTCAAAATAGCTGCTTTTTGTAGCAGAATGTAAGTGCTTCGGCAGGTCTAAATATTCTAAGGATTAGGATAGCTGTTTAGGGATAACACCGGTTGTTGACAACACTATTGGAACAATGGAAACGCTTTGCAGATACCACATGCGAGTTATTTCGTTTTTGAGATCAATATATCTGGATAGTTTCTCTTATTATTTTTAAATCCGAACATGTATTGTTATCTTATTAGGCACCGTCATAGATAACTTAGTTTAATTTATATAATGGTGACTGGCAATATTTATTTAGTATTATATAGGTGCTCGTTTACCAGTGTTCGTGTCCTCACTTAGACCCTGTTAGAAAACCAGCGCTGCATCGTACCGAACAAGGTTCGAAGCAGCCCGTGCTGAGACAGGGACCATTTTGTCCCCACGCAACACCACCATTGTCTGTGTTATTGTATTATTGAACACTGTCTGTGGGAGCAAACAAATGTATTTTCTTTCTTCTTTCTTTCTTTCTTTCTAGCTACCCACGACACAGGGAATCTTAGTGTGGGAGCTAGTGTTCATTATTATAATAAGTACCTACCTAAATGTATACCTACTAATTTAATATTATATCGTGTCTACTAACTTTTTGTGTTAACAATTCTGGATCAATATTTTTTTTAATTATTATTATTAATGTTCAAAGTAGGTTTAAATAAAAATCTGGTTGGTTTTACAATATAAGTACTTATTTTATAATAAGTTTTTTATGTTGAAAAATTACTTTTTCAAAAGAAGCTATTATAAAATTCATAATCAGAACCAAGCAAGCAGATTCAAATAAGCTTAAACGCACACACGGCACGCCGTGGAAGCAAACCTATCAAAAGTTTAATTTGTCAGCACAATGTATAGGCGTTTTGGCCGCTTCCATATATTTTGGGCTTTATAGCAATATCCTTCTCCTAGACAGATTGAAAATCAATGCTGTTGACGCCTATCTCCTCAAATTACACAAGTCAACGTATGAAGTCGACCAAGGCACACTTTTGTTAAGATTCAGCTATTAATGACTTCAGAAAACCAGAAAACATCCTCCGCCATCTTGATAGTTCCGTCATATTGGATTTTATACATCTTGGATGGCCCTCCATATTTTGGATTTAATGTGACGTTGTATTAGTTTTCGTGTTCTCCTCATCGAGCCCTTTCATTTGATACCCATACTGTAATAGTGCAGAAAAAATAACTAGTCCGCCATCTTGGATGATCTGCCATATTTAAATTAAAATAACGTCACATAGCTGAGCATGCATTGTAATCATTGTCCATTTACTAAAATGTATGATAACCGTGTTATAAGCAATAAAATGACGTTTTTGATGACGTCTCAAAGTTGTTTAATAGTAAAAGGAGATTTACATTTTTATCTAACTCTATCAGATAATCCTACGCTGATCTCCGCTCGACCTTTCTAACCCAAAGGTCGTCAGAGCTATTTTTCTACCCATAATCTCCACTGATACTTCGTACCCCAGTAGGCCCCCTGTAGAATCAACTTGGCCAAATCCAGTGTGGGTGCAGAATATGCCGTACTTGCTGCCCTCAGTGCCTGAACCCGGGAACAACTCAATGTAGCAACTGATGAGGCTGAAAAGGTGGTCCAAAATGAGAATTTCATGAGTCATTAACACAACTGGTTTAAGGCTGATGGACCCTGTGATCATGGCCTATATATCTTCTTATTATCAGTGTTCATTTTTTTAACTGGGACAGTACGGCAGCACCCATAACCAGAGAAGATGCAGGTGCAATATCTTTTAAAACATCAGCTCGTTTTCGAAGAAAAACATTTTGTCATTTAAATTTTTTTGGTCAAGCGTGAGTAGCGCCTTAAAATGAATCAAGTTGGTAAAATGCTTCAATTAAGTCTACTTTTTGCGTATTTGACAATGCCATGATAGGACAAATAAGATGATGCAATGACTGATATACAAATCCGACATATGCAAGAACCATGTTCGAAATTCAAAATTGTTCTGAAATACGAAATGTTTTTGAATTGTTCATGAGAGCATGGAGTTCCTAAACTTCTTAATCGCTACATTATTAATAGTTCTTTAGTGTGCAATTAGAATCTAATAAAATGTTTGTAGAAGGAATTTTGTTTGTCCTGTTGTATGAGAATACTTTTTATCAAATTTGACTAACTTCCGCTGCTCAGACTTTTATCATCCGCTAAAATAAAATGATCCTTACACAAGACTACATCGATCGGTGTCAAAAAAAATTACCAACTTGATTCATTTTAAGGCGCTACTCACGCTTAGAATAGAATAGAATAATCATTTATTTGGCACACACAAAATAACACATGAAATAATTTAAAGGAACAATAGATACAATTGAATCCAATAAAACAAGTTTGACGCATGTGTCTGCGTACCAAAATGGCGTTCAGCTCAGCATAATGACCACGCTTGACCAAAAAAATTTTAATGCGAAAATGTTTTTCTTCGAAAACGAGCTGATGTTTTAAAAGAAACTGCACCAGTATCTCCTCTGGTTATGGGTGCTGCCGTACAGTCCCAGTTAAAAAAAAACACACTGTATATAATTGTTCTTTAAGTGTGTTTATCACATAACTCTTCCTAATCGGCTGGAACGATTTGGATGAAATTCAGTGGGTTCCTGGATGGTTTGAAAATACAATTGGACTCGGTAGTTGGCGCTGTTTTTGAGATCCAGAAAATTGCGGACAAAGTAGCAGGCATACAACTGTGCCGAAATACCGGAGCAATCAAAAAATGACGAATCAAGTTAATATCAAGTTAATATTTTATATATAAGTTATATATATATTAATAAGTTAATTAGTTAATAAAATAAAATAAATCCCTGATGGTTTTATTCAAAACTAGTGGTCCCGCCGAACTTCGTATCGGCTTGACTTGCATAGGTATAACGCGGGCTGTCAATATAAGTCACCCTGGTAGAATTGTCAATTGTTGTCCCCGGCCATCATTATGTATGAGAAAATGAATGACTTCCACAAATAATTCAATACCAAAATTAGCCAAATCGCTCCACCCGTTCTCGAGTTTTAGCGAGACTAACGAACAGCAATTAATTTTTATATATACATACATATAGACAATATATCTCGGGATAACTCCTACCGAAGCATCTGTTTCAAACGATATTCATTTTTTTACATCCTCTTTGACGATATTTGCAGCACGCATTCTGTCAATTCTATGTCAAAGGTTACATTATAAAAGCGCTAAGGTTAGATTATAAATAATTTTATATGGTGGTTAAGTATTCTTAAATTGTCTAATTTTGCGCGCAATTTTCTTAATTTTTTCTGTCATAAAAACCTTCTCCTGACAATAAGAAATACAACAAAAAAAGAATTGACCAAATTGGTCCAACGCCTGGACCAATTTGGCCAATTCTTTTTTTGTTATTGAGTTATGCGCTTACCAACACATTTTGCGATTCATTTTTATATTATAGATAGATATACAAGAACCATTGACAGCAACCGAGCTGATTTTCAACTTCGAAAATCGGAATTTTTGGGCTATATCAATGATGGTTCCATCGTAAAAGTTGTTCATATTGATGAGTACATAAACCCCTTAAAATTATTGGAGTCTTACAGAAATCGCCTTATTTTTGTTGAAAATGCAGCAGTTATTTCCATTAGTGAGACGTACAAAGGCGTTTTTATCGACACAGCGCACGAGTTTCAATTAAACACGCTGGATTTGAATAAAGCTCTGGACGCGGCCGTATTTTAATTTTAATTCGTTTTATCCGATTTTGTTGATTCGTTTAACGTTTTTGATCCGACTTGAAGAAAATAAGACAATGCTGCCTTTTGCTTTGGTTGATTATTACTTTAATCTTTTAGAAACCACCATTTTTCAAATCAAACTTATATAAAATGTGTACCTACGAATAATAGAAACTACGTAGTGACCATAAAAAGCCAGGGCTGTTATTTACCGATGAAGGGTTATGTTTATTGTAAATTTCTATGAGTTGTTTGTATGTTTATACTATTTTATCTATACTAATATTGGAACGAAGTTCCTTATCGCGCGTTGCGAAAGGGGGCTAGACGGAAAAAATTAAGACCAAAAGTTGTAACGACACTTTTTGCTATAGTTGTAAGCCGTGCGGCGTGCGCGTGTTTCTCTGTCTGTCTCTCTCTCTCTCTCTCTCATAGAAAGCAAGCCAGTTATTTTCGTTTCGTCTTTCTATTTCGCATTGAACAGTGTGGTGTCGCGACGATTATTTTTGTTGAGTGTATACAGGTTGTTTGTACATTTATATATATAAAAGAAAGTCGTGTTAGTTACACTATTTATAACTTAAGAACGGCTGAACCGATTTGGCTGAAAAGAGAAGGACATTGTAGTAAAGTGTCCTCTCTTTAAGCGCTATCTGCTAAGAACTTCGATGTGAATGCACTGTAGAAAATAAAACATGCCGCTTGACCGTTTCCACTAAAGCTGAAAAAACAAAATTACACGATGATCGGATAAACGCTTCAAAAGTTATCCTCGGACAAACATACATACATCACCGATTTGCCCAAGTTGATTTAGAGAAAAGAAATTCGAGAATTGCAATTCGATGCAGTTTTTTCAAGACATTTAAATAAAATAGAATCCCAAACATATGTTTCCTACTTCAGTTACCACAAGCCAATTATTACTAAAATTGAGCCTACTGATTAGTTTATATTAAGCACATTATGTTTGTTATTAATAAAAAAATATTATTATAACTTAAACCAAATAATATTTTATTCCTTCACTAATTAATCGAAAGGAACTTCGTTCCATCCGGGTGTCCCTTGATACCTCTCCAGATTTTTTTATCTATTATAAAGAGGAAAGATTTGCATTTTTGTGTGTATGTTTGTAATGAACAAACTCAAAAACTACTAAACCGATTTAAAAAATTATTTCACTGTTGGGAAGCTACATTATCCCTGGGTGACATAGGCTACTTTTTACCCAACTGCGCGGAAAAAGAGTAACGTTTTTATTGAAAAGCTACGCGTGCAAAGCTGCGGATTGGTCAGCTAGTAAGTAATATATGTATTGATGTATGTAATGCTTTTTGTTTCCTCTTGAGCACGATTAGCTGGACTATGATAGTTTATATAGAGTTTTCAACTGTATTTAAATATCTTTACCATTAGTTTTGCATTATTTTAATAATTGTGAGTATATTCTTTCTTTAAATACAATTTTACTCAGGTAAGTTTAAGATAAAGGAACTCAAGTTACATAAAGTACCAGTAGTATGGCACTGGAGCCAATTTTTCTGTGCCATACTACGTAATAAACGCTAACGTTCTTACACACGTAAGATACGTACTGTAGGAGTGTATGCCTTAATTTTTTTTTATGTTAGTTGTGGGGAAACATTCTTACGGCCTACCTGATGGTAAGGGGTCACCGTCACCTATTGACACCGACAACACCCAGAGTATTGTCGATGCGTTCTCTACACTGTAGAAACGTCTTTTCTAGAAGAACTTCTTTTCTTTTTCTCTTTTGTAGAATTTTTCTATAGATGAAAAAAAGTGATATCCTGCGACGTTAGCGTGGGTAGGATGGCACTGTGAAGTGCCACCAACCGGCCCTAGTATATGTATTTTTTACGCCAAATTGTCGACAAGTGTTAGAAAAGTAACCACGTATTCACCTAGTTGTCATGACAGCACTAGTAGTAAATAAATACATATACCATATATGTATAACCTTTAATGATATCATCCGCCGGGCTTTTTGCAGCGTCAACGTTCCAGCTGTTTTTGAACTGAACGGTCTGATACGTGACGATAGTAACAGGCCTGACGGTATGACTCTTATATCTTGGGAGAAGGATAGGCCTTTGGTGTGGGACGCCACGTCCGTCGATATCCTTGCGCCATCTCATCTACCTGGTACAGCAGTTGAGGCCAGTGCGGCCGCAAATTCATCCGAAGATCCCAAGCGGCGCAAATAGGGAAGTCTCGACAGAGCTTACGTATTTGAGCCATTTGGGGTCGCGACCCTGGGTCCATGGGGTACCGGGGCCCATCGCGTTTTCATAATTCTTTCTGGACGTCTGGTCGAAGCGACGTGTGATCCTAGAGCTGGCGCTTATCTGAGTCAACGCATAAGCATTGCAATTCAGCGGTCTTTAGATGAATAGTTCAATTCGTTTGCAACGGTCTTTAGATGATTCAACTGTTTCTTCTGTATTTTATTGTAAATAATGGTATATTCTTTCTGTTACTAAGAAATCAAAAAAAAACTTATAGATAATAATAATAAACACAGTATGTAGAAAATTCAATTATTTTTAGTTAATTGTGTAGAGTAATTTGATAATCAAAACATATTATTGTAGGTTTATTGTATGTTTTATTCCATTTTATTAAAATCTTTTTTATTTTACCAAAATTCTAATCTAATTGTTTTATCGTCTATTTTTGAGTTGGTATAAATGTTATTCCGAAAATATTATAGGATTGTAAGAAGGTGGTGGCAACACAACTCAATTATTTATGTGGGTACATTTAAGTGGTTGCGATCGACAGAAAGCAGCACTGCTACCGTGTAAAGCCAATACACTGTAAGTTAAAAAAGTGACATTTGAGTAAACGCGCAAATAAACTTTATTTGGTTGTTATTCGATTGTTCTTTCACTTCATTACTAAAGTGTGTAGTGTCGGTATTATTTTCAAGGTATTGCAATTATCTACTCGATCATATGACTTTTAATGCGATATTTAAAAAAATAAACGTAATATCGTTAATAAAGTGTTTTACCATGATACAGTTCTCTGTTAATGATGCTATTGTTATAGCAAAACACTGTACGTGATATTAGTGTCTTGCCTTTTCAACATGAAGTTATCTATTTTATACCTAATAAAGTAATATACGAGTAGTGTATTTCATGTCTACTTATTAAACAACCCTAAAATTGTATAAATATAGAAGTTATTAGGGCAGCAGAACGAAAAAGATAATTTGTTTAAAAGGTTTAGTATAATTATTAATGAATTAAAAAATACCTATAATCACAAGAAGGTAGGTATTAGACAAGAGATCAGTATACAATTAGTCACAAGAGATCAGTCAAATAAACTTCTTATTAGCGTAAACTAATTGAAACTGTCGCACGCGCCTAACTCCTTGACTTTTCTTCCGGCGCACCCCGCACACCGTCCGTGTCATACGGGTGTATATCCACTATTAGTTGACCTCCTCGCCAGACACGCACGCTGCCTATAGGAATCGCGGCGCGTGGGTCTCGATAGTTTGGATTTTTGAACACTGTATCTTTTTCGCGCGTCAATTTGTTTTGGCAATACACCGTATATTTGATTACCGTGTTTTGGCATGTTGAACCTTATAGATTTCGTAAATACAGTGTTTTCTAAATCGTATTTTCTCAGTGTAGGTAATAGGTAACAAAAAAAATTATTTACAGTGGTATAGAACAGATAAAAAAAAACGATTGAGCCCTGTTAAGGCAAAACACTGTAACTTATGATACAGTGACACGGTAGACTGGCTAAAAATAAATCTTGAAAATCTCAACTTGCTGTTATATTTGCAACTTATATCAAGATCTTTTGCTTTTCCTAACTTCCGTTACACCTGTTCTGTACTTGCACTGTTGCCTCGGTAAAGGGAGCGGGGCACCAGGTAGAGGGGGGAGTAGGTCTAAATTGGCATAATTGCTTTTATTATTAAACTCACGTTCCAAGAAGTATCAAAATTCAAATCAAACTAAATAATGAAACAACTGCAAATGATACAGGGTGAAGGATTAGTTTAGGCAGATAACCCGACTGGCCAAATTTTAATGATGAGGGTCGAAAGGGCTGGGGAATTATAATGGTTTTGTCGGCTGCACACAACTTATGAGATATCAACGACATGTTCAGGTCAAAATGCCACAAAACCAAACCAAATATCAAACCAAAAAAAGATCAAGGAGGTCTGAACTTTGGAGCCAGAATTCAATACATTTATTTCTTTCACATGGTGACCAAGGTGTTACAAGTAGTAGGTAGATTGTTTCACGTATGAACCCTGGCAGGTTATTGCAACAGGAAGGTAGGCCATGTTTTCGTGTTTAAATAGGTGGGAATTTTAGCTAACACATGTAATGTACTTAAATTGTTATATTTGAATACATTTTATCAGCGATGTTATCATTAATGTATGTAGCTTACACCAAATTTCATAGAAATTTAGTTGTGAAAAGTTAAGAAACAGAAAAAGAGACAGACTTTATAATATAAGATACGTACTAGGGAGTACGCAGAATCTATACCTTATCCCTATACCTTATATTAAAAATATTTCTAGTTTCCTGATGGAGTGGACTTCTTTCCTGAAGATGCTTCGTAGTGTAGAAATAATCCTTTACTCTTTATTGTACACAAGAAAATATATTAAACAGTACAGAAATAGAGGACATGTACAAAGGCGAGCTTAACCCTAAGAAGAGTTTTCTTCCAGAAACCTTTGAGGCTAGAGAGAGAGATGATTTTAAAGGTAGGTGCGTGTACAAAAATCATAAATATGTACATATATCTTAAACAAATAAAACGAAATATACCAACAGTAAGTAATAAAATGAATGAATATAATAAATAAAATAAATAGACTTATATATACAAAAATAAATATATACCTACAATAAAATAAAATTACAGAGAAAGATAGTGCTCTTCAACTTTCCGTTTGAAAATGTTAAACGATGTACTAGCGCGAGCTTCATGGGGCAGGGCATTCCAAAATTTCACCGCGTAAACGGTAAAGGAGTCACCATAGTGGCTTGAAGTGTGCTTGAGGTGTTTTGAGGAGAAGGGACTTAGAGGACCGTGATGTCACACTGCGAGGGACAAGGAATTCGAAGCGTTCACGTAGGTGAGAGTGGACAATATAATACTTTAAATAAGAGTGAAAGAACGTGAAGATCACGCCGAAGACGAATAGGGAGCCATTTAAGTTGGGATCTGAACATGGATACATCATCGTGTCTTTAATTCCGCGCCCCACTACTTTATTTCATTAAAGCCAAACAAAATGTATTCATTGAAACCATAAGGATCGTTTTAAAACATTTGAAAGTCGAGGGGCCGCAATTTCAGCTTGGAATATCTTTGAAGATTTAAATTTAAATGGTACTTTTTGCTGTGACCGGAGTAAGTGTTCCCTTATATATATAATCATACTAATAACATAACTATAATATTAATCCCAATGATGGATATCCACGAATCTGTTAATTTTTTCAGAAACCCGTGAAAATATCCCACAAGTTAGTCAGAGGCAAATCCACATTCACGTGACTGGTTAAAGCCCATCGCCGCTTATTAAAATACTTACCTTATATTTGCAACATTTATTCAACTTAATCATGAATTAAGTAAGTATTTATTTATTGATAACGTTTTTACAAGGTCAAGACTACTCAAAACTGACTAGCATGTATGAGAGTGAGTGCAAATAGCAGTTAGTGCTATTTACCAAGTTCTGGTAAATAGCAGCCAATCCAGTAACGTTCATTCTTTCTGACTTGTCATGTCGTTTGTAATTCCTCTTCTAGGGTGGAGGGAATAAGATCTGCACTGACTTCCCAGTGACTAGTCCCAGACGTCTGACGTCGCATTGGAGTGTATTGTGCATTACCTCCCTTCTAACCTGACCCCAGCCATCCTCACACCTTTAAA